>JAODJW010000062.1:21348535-21372190 GCA_026777045.1 Hyperopisus bebe | reverse complement strand
GGCGGGGTGGGGGAGGGGGGGGACACTGCCCTGTTCTGTCACCCGGTCATTTCCCAAAGAAGCTCCTTCCAAATCTGTTTGTTCCATATTAATATCATTAAGACCTTCTGTAGACTAATTAAATTACTTTCCAAGGGACCCGAGCAGATGTGAGGTCAAATCAAATCATTGTTTTTGCTGACAGGAGTCATTGTGCGGATTTCCTAAATCGACGGGAAATTCACAGGAGGCATGAAGCCATTCTCAATCCTCTATTCCACCTGCTCCGAGAATTCCCATTTAAACCATTACCAGCTTGTCACACCGAGACGCGGTGGACGGAATGCGTTAGAGATGTATCTCGTCTCCTTTCACTCGCGTGTTCCGACCTCCGCTGCTTTTTATCCATCGTTGAAGCTTGTCAAATTCAGGTTACGCTCAGATGCTCCCCCAGTGAACGGTGCTAAAGGAACAGCCTTTTATCTGCAAACAAACAAGCGACGGTTTGAAGGAAACGTAAGTCTGAGGCCTTGGGGAGAGACGTGGCTTTTTTATCTGCCGAGGCGCAGATGCAAAAACTTCCAGCGAATGTTGCCTTCACCCCACCTGACACCCAGATTGCGACAAGTATCTGAAAGCTTGATAAATATGCAATTAGAATAAGACAACAATGGGTTCTTGAACTAAATGTGTAATTTAATCAGTACAGATGAAAGATGAGAGAAAATAACAACACAAGCGCATAACAAGCCTCTTGTTAAATGCGGAAATTAAGCAAATGACAGAAGAACTGAGACGTTGTTTCAGAGATCAGCTGGTGAGTGGAGATCTGTTAGACCTACACTGGCTCAGGGTCTCTAAGACGAACCCCTAGTTTTCTCAAACTTCCTGAGGCCTTACATGACAGCAAATAAAGCACCAGCACGAATTCGATCGACCCCACGCTGTGCTTGGGGCCGAAGGCGGGGATTTTTATCCTTATCCGTAACCTAGCAACCTCCCCCTGCTTCCGGGTTACACCTTACCCTCGACATCACACCCCCTCTGGCCGCAAATCACAAAGGGCGCCGTGAAAGATAAAACAAGAGGAAAGACACCCCAGGCAAAGAAATGCTGACCTAAATCCACCCTGACAGGCGAGAGGATTGAGATGGATCCCGATGGGAAGAGTGATGACTGATCAAGAAGGGAAAAACAAACAGCACGGAGGAGACAAGCCGGGGGTACGAGTAAACGTGGAGCACTCTCGGGACCCCGGGGGTGGGTGGCAGCCGCCTCGAGTGACAGCCGTGCATTGGACTCGGCCGCGATGGATAAGTGTGGCGCGCATCACCGCTGTGGCGTACCGCCGTCACGCGATAACGACGAAATCCTGTTACGCAGCGTCGTCGTTCCAGTGAGGAGGCAGATGCTGCAAATGAATGGAGTGAGTATTCCTCCTAACTGACATGGGCATGTCAGGGTAAAGCGCGTATGTCAGGTAAAGATTTTGCCTTTGTGTGTTCATCCATGTTAGGAACCATCCATCCATCCATCCACAGAAACGTGAGCTTGCAGGAAGCAGCACAGGGCAAAAATCCCAACCAGGGTGATAGTCCATGGCAGAGCGCAAACACACGCACACATACACACACACACACACACTTACACACACAGACACACACACACACACGCGCACACACACACGCGCACACACACACACACACACACACACGCAACTTGGAGACTCCGCTTTGCCTGGCAACGTGTAAGAGGAAATCTGATTACCTGGAGGAAACACACACAACACGGGGAGAACATGCAAAACTCCATGCATACAAATCAGCAGATAATCCCACACTGGTTACTGCCTCTAACAATATACTGCTGCACAAAAGCAGAACACAGTAAGCACACTGACAATGACACTGAGAAAAGGGGCTTCAGTTTTTCTTGACCGCCAATCCATGTTTGATAGTTTTTTCTTCAAAACCGAGCATAACTGACCTTAGATATATTGTCCTGAATTAAATACGAGTGCAGGTGCCCCCCCCCACCCATCATCCATCCTGTTTGCCATTTAAACTTTCAAAACCTACTTACCTACTTACTGGGATCAAGGCAAACTATTGCCTTTTAAAGTCAGAGGAATATTTCAAATGACGCTTCTGTATGTACATACACACATCCATCCATTCTCCATGGGAGTTAATTCAGTGCAGGCTGTTATCATCTACTTAAATGTCTGGTTATGAAATCCATTTATAAATAAGCTTTCCATCCATCCATTTTTTGCACCCACTTGTCCTATTCGGAGTTGTGGTTGGAGAAGAGGTCCAGAGCCTACGGGTGCAAGGCAGAGAACCACCCAGGACTAGGTGCCAACCCACAGCACGCGCCATTCACACAAACATGCAATTCAGTAACTCTCGTTAACCTCAGCAGGGTTTTGGGCTTGGGGGGGGGGGCAACTGGAGTATCTGGAGGAAACCTCATACTGACATGGGGTGAACATGCAAGCTCCACACGCACAGAGCCATGGCGGAGAGAGACTCGAACCCTGGTCCCGGGAGGTAACAGTGCTAACCACAGTGCAAGCATGCCACCCCATCTTTACATCCACTTTGCTTTATAAATATTTACAAATTTATATGCAGATTTAATTTCTTTATATATTGCACTTGAATTTAACTGCTGAATTTAACTGATAACAGGTGGCACGGTCTAACACGATTTCAAATTGCTGTGTTCGACCTCAGCGTCTGTTATAAAATTTGAAAAATAAAACGTGTATCGCGTACTCCTGCTTTCTCTCTCAGCAACAGATGCCACAAGGGCCCAGAAAGGTCCCATTAGTCATCCTGCAGCATTTCTGTGGAGTCGGGACGACCTCATCGGCTTTCGCCGGGAATTCTGGGCCGTTAACGGAAAACGTATAACAACTATGACAGGCACATCCGTTTCTTGGGCGAGACGGCGGCCTGGCCCACTTTCTGACAGGGACAGAGCAGGACGGAGCAGGGACGCACGCTGGTACCCGCCTGCACGGTGGAACCGCGGGCCCGCTTCCGCACGTCCGAGGTGGCCATACAGCTGCTCATTATCAGCCTTCTTTTAATGTAAGCACAGGTCCTGGATGCAAGGGCCCCGGACTCCAGGGGGAGATGGATGCCTCATTAGGCAGAACACGAGGCGCCTTTCCTGAGCAGGGAAGGTACACGCGCCACGTACAGATCATGACATATGTTACCGCTTAGCGGTAGATAAAATCTCATGCTATGATGCCTCGCCAGGCGAATGCCAGGCTCAAGAATATAAGGAGGACCGGATCTAGTGAAACGGACCCTACAGAAACACGGAGACTCGTTCGCTGAGCTGACACCCTGTCCCACAGCGATTCATCTTCATGACTCTTTTCCCAGACGGGTGACATCTGTGGCCCTACAGGGATTTGAGCTATTATCCTTCTGGCTACGGGCCTAACTGGCCCTGATGCCCCCTCAATGGAGTTCAAAGACCGGCCAGAGGTTACGGGCCCGGACTCGCTGGGTAAAGGTGAAGAGTTCACATCCCATTTTGGCGGTCGGACAAGGTACCACAGCGACGTGAGTATGAACTGAAAGCTGAACGGGATCCGACACCAAGCAGCCCGGTTCGCTACATCTGTCCCACCTTCCTCTCCGTGTCCCTCGAAAAGGTCGCTTCTCTCCCCACTGAGTGAAACTGCGCTGTGGATCAAATTTGCGCAATTTCAGCGCATGGGGCTCAGTCTGATTAAAATTCACCACCACGGCCCTCCTCATGCAGGTCTCGCAAATATTTAGCTATGGGGTTTGCGAGACCAAGAGATGTAGACATCTCAGCGTGGGGTGAAATCGGGCGACGGGCCCAATCGCTCACAATACCTGTGTCTTGTTACCAGTCATATGAGACTGGGATCTGTTCTTTTCCTCTCAGGTGCCAGAACAGACACCCAGAACCTGACAGCTGAGTCCACACCCCGCTGGGGCCCTTTCTCCAGCCAGACGTTCATTTTGTCGCTCTGTAATACCCTCATCCTGCAGCCAGCTATTTTCGGATTCGTTCCTCTCTACGATTGTGCTAACCTCATCTCTACAGCCCCTCTTCCTCTCTCTCAGCCCCGACTCACCGGACTCTCCGCTCCCCATCCCATCTGGAGCCAGTCTCCCCAGTTTGTTTACAGGCCTCCGTTTCTGACGGCCACATAGGTGGAACCACTTACTGTGGCCAGTCAGGCCGAGCGAAACGTTAATTAAATCCATGCTCTTCGATTCAGTATGGAATCATCTGGAAATCAAACCCACTCAAGGAGAGCCTGGCCCGTATGCGAAGGGGGGGGGGGGGAGGAGGATCGTCCCAATTTATGGAAATAATCAAGCAAAACCTTGGGAAAATGAGCCTTCCTTGATACCAGCCCTCATTATGAACCTGTTAGGGTCCCATCTGACCTGTGTCGCTCAGTTACTCCAGTTACTCTGGTCCTAACGGGCTCAGTACTTAAGAAAATAAATATAGCTCTGAGCCTGAAAAGGAGAATCGAATCTTCATTCAGGGGGTTTACCTAAAGAAGGATTCATTTAAATTTAATCAGTTCATCAAAACCAGCAACTTGGTATAATTTCCACTCGAAGTTATGAAGAGAATGATTTTTTTCGTGGTTCTTTCACCAGAGATCTGCTGACTTTCATTATTGGCCGATGGACTAAGGCTTCTGAATTACAAAATTAACAGTAAATGCTGTCAAGACTTGGCTTTGGCATCGGCGCTGCTCCGTCGTGCTTCTGAAACGTCTGTCTGAGACATTACCGGAATTACATTTTTCGGGGCTGGACTTAAGGGAATCTCGCAAGGACCTGGCGTTTGGGTGCTGTTGACGTCTGGGGGTCGTCAGTCGACTCCCCAATTCGCGCTTCTCAGCTGGACAGTCTGCTTGTCCGTTGCAGGAGCTGGTTGCGAGGTTGATAGGCAGAAACAAAAAAGCCTGAGATGCATGAGGGCAGAAACTGGGCTTTCAGGGCATCGCTACGCCAGAGAGATTGCGGTTTAGGAGAACCCATCACCTCATCCTGTCAACTATGGGGGCATATTGAACAACCACTGCTTTACAAATAGAATAACTGGACTGGTTACCCTCAGCAAAAATGACACTTGAGACTTTGGCCACTTCCATTGTGCAATTCATTAGGAAACACAGCTGGCGAGTTAAGCTACCGATTCTAAACATCTAGCAAACCCTTCCATGGATTCCAGCCTTCTACAGAAACAGAAGCGCACGGCGTCTCGTTTTTAAAATACCTCAAAAGCACGTTAAAATTAAATTCTCTGTTTAGCCTTTGCATTATGCAAAATTCAACACAGTGTGAATAGCGAAGTAATTAAAAGACACACACACACATAAAATGGGCCTACATGCTATTTCGGCGAAAACTTTTAATTGGATTTCTTCAATTAGGTCCAGGCCGTCATGGGATTTGTCTAAGTGTTTGAAATGCTGGGACTCGTTTTAAAGAAACATTAGGAATAATTTTAAATGAACTGATATAGGAATGTGAAAATGTACACCACAATAGCCCTCAAAAGAACTATGCATCGGAATGTCAAAATTCTTCCATGAGGATAACTTGAAGCGACAAAGACGCTTTAATTACTTCACCACATAGCTGTAATTACATATGTCTGAAGACTAATCAAATGTTTCTAAATTCCTTCCTGCACATGCTCTCCTTGAATTAGGGAAGTACCACTAAATGTCACGTAATTGGGTCTCCTGCAAGGGTACGCTTACTGCTGTAATTAGGGCCAATGGGGAAGCAGAAGAAAGAGTGCGATTGCACGACCGATAACCTGACAGATCGCATGACATCACACACGTGGGGGTGGGGGGGGGATATCTATATTAAAGCATGTCTGTGCTGTGATAGGATACGGATGTACTAGCAGGGAACGGTAATGAATTCAGGCAGTCAGCCAGACTTCTGTCCAAATTCTGGCACATGAATCCTCTACTGTAGCCAGTATGGGGAGGTGAATAGTCTCAGTAATTCTGATGAAACCTGAGCAGGTTAATTCAGGTTTATGAATTAATTCAGGCTTATGATTAACTGGGGTCAAAAGTTCTTAGAGTTATAGTGCTGGTGCAACTAGGTTAGAACCTCAAAAACCCCAAGCAACAATGCTGACAACCCTCTACTGGTCTTCAGAGTACGTAACCCAAACCCTAATTTGGCAGTGGTCCTGCAGAGAGAGCATATAACCTCTCTGGGGTCAAGGCCATCCCCACCCGCATTCCTCTTACTGCTGCATGGAGCGACATTATCCTGCCAAATCCAAGAAGAGTGGGAACAGCCAAGTTGAGGGCAGGGACACACGCCTGTGCTGTGTGCTTTTTGCTTCCGAAGGGTGTGAGGCAGCACACACCACCGGTCACCCCCCCCCCCCCAAACCTCCATGCCGCTAAGCGATTAATACGCCCGGTCGTTAACGCTGACGGCGGCGGCTCTTATTAGATGCGATCTGACAGCGGCTAAGCCAATTAAGGCAAGGCTGATTAAATTCACCCGGACACTTCAGCAAAAGCCAGAAACGAAGTCAATTAATAGGGCTTGAGGGCGAGACAAGGGTTAATCAGTGACACGAATCCCGGTCTTTTCTCTCATTCTCTTCGACTGCCGATCCCCCCCGGATCTGGTGCCTCGCACTTGATCAGAGACACGGCCGGTCCAAAACGATCCGGCAGCCTTAATCAGTGGCCTTCCAGTCTCCACAAATAATTCGGAGCAGTGAAAGAACACAACAAAACAAAAACCACCCAAAAATATTCACGCGATACTCCCTCTGCATACTTTGAACTTGTGTTGCACTCGTGGCCGTTACGCAGGAATCTGGGGGTTCCCAGTCTAATTTGCTTCGAGATGTACGCTGGTCCATTATTACAAATTAGCCAAGTTATACGACTTCATTTGGTATCCAATTCCGTTAGTTCAATTTTCTTTTTATGTACATTGAAAGCCAGCCGACCTCTTAAAACTGCACAGGAACCCATAGAAACCCAAAAGCTCAATGGCTTGTGACCAGCCTCATTTAGCAGAAAAGTCGAAGCGGAAGTGGCAGCAGGAAAAAAAATCTGGGTGTAAAAAAGAAAAAAAAAAACCCATCTCCCAACGTACCGCCTCAGCTGAACTTTTTCATCTACTTGTAGTCAGGCTAAGAACAAAAAGAAGAACTGAATAAACACTGAAGGGCACAAAAAGGGCTAACAAGAGGAGACCCAGGATGTCACAAGGAGAATTTCTACCCAACATTCACCTGTTTCTTGCATTGTTGTTTCTAAACAATATGAATAATATCTGATTCACGTTTACATTCACTCATTTAGTAGATAGTAGATGCCCAAAATGATGCATAAATGTGAAAGCTTGAAATCATGATGCAGAGTCAACCAGCATCCATAGGGTGAATCCATCCAGTACCCATAGAGCAATTGTGGTTAAGAACCCATAACATACCAGGTACTGGCAGAGATCCCCCTCTTGGTCCAATTCAACCATCCATCCATTTCCTGCAATCACCTCTCCTGCTCAGGGTCGGGGGGGGGGGGGGTTGCTCACTCACACACCATTCACATCTACGGGTAATTTGGCAACTCCAATTAACGCTTGTTTTTAGACCTTGTGGGGGAACCGGAGAACCCAGACGGAACCCCACAAACAACATGGAGAGAACATGGACACTCCACATGGAGCCAAGGCGGGGACTCGAACTCTGCTCCCAGAGACATTAACGTTCGAATACAAAGTGCTTCAATACAAATTGCACTCAGCTTCTTGCATAAGTGGTCTGACACACGCCTTTCACTTGAAATTGTCCCAGCACAACAATCCCAAGCAATGGAGGACTAGGAAGACTGGGTCAAAAAATTTCACACAGAAGTTCTCTCTGGTGATTCCTTTCCTTCCTACCACCTGAGTCTTCAAACACCCGTCAATTTACCTTTTTACCCCCCCCCCCCCCCAAGACCACAGAGGGAGATGAATCATTGTCACACATCTAGCGACAGAGTAATGAGACTTTAATAAATTATGTGCACATTTTAAAAATGTGCCATGTTCAATCTAGGAGAGTGGCCCTTTGATAAGGCAGTTAAGCAGTCACTGTCACAGTCACTGTCACTGTCACAGTCACCTGCCCATAGCTGTTCCCTATGCACCAGGTGGCCCTGTCTGCAACTGGGTTTTCTTAACAGGATTATAGATAGCGTGCAGTCGCATGCATTTATCTCGGAGCAGCTGATGTGCTGGTCCTGTATAACCTACACTCCTCTTACCGTCCTTTAGTGTTCCATTTTTCAGCAGCTGACTGAAAACTCGACTGATTAGCATTAAGAGAAGACTCATCCCTGAAAATACCTCTGCCACGCACCAGTGCCACTCCAATGTGCATTTGCAAATGTGACTCGTGATTGATTCAAGGCCTATGAGAGGCCCAAGGCGCAAGGACAAAACATTAAAGGAACACTCAAAGAATGAAACTTTTGCAATTGCAAAAACTCATTGACACAATACCTTTCAAAAAAGACTGTATTATATAGACTACTTTCTGCTCAGAATCTATATTTCATTACCTAGTGAATGCCTCTCCAACAGCACACGAAAGCTAAGATTTGAGAGGAAATGTATTATTATAACCTGATTATTATTACCCACGAAAATGGAAATATAGCCATTTCAGACTTTAAAGTAAACGTGTTTGGATATTAACATTTATGACTGTTGTTGGGGAGGGACATATTTAACGTTTTCGGAAATCCTTTACGTGCTTTTTGACGCCCACTCGCAGAATCGCTTATTGTTTGTTCTGTGCGGCGTGACCTGCACAACGATTTAATGTATACGACATACTCATGAAGAGTCTCTTTAGGGAGTATGGAGGGTGCGCTCCGGGAATTCCTCCATGCTACCGGCAGTCTCCTTCTGCAAACCGTATCCAGCAATCGGACAGCTCAGTACGGCGGCTTCAGGACCACGGACAGCTCGCTGGATCAGACCGGGCCCCACCAATCGACTGATGGTCGGAAATCGGCGAACTTTTCCAAAACCAAAATGCTTCAAGGTGCACAGCTATCAAGAGAAATTCATTGCCTCACATCAAGGCATCTGGAGTGTGCAAATGTTTACCTCTAAAATGAAGTGTCACTGCTGTTCAAATAATTCACACCCACTTTTATCCCTCAACACTGTAAGCGCACCCAATAGACCACGATTCGATTTTTTTCTATAGACTATATGAGGTCTGCATTGACTGTCCACATGAATGTAAAATAACTTTTCACTGGGCAGGAGATTTAAAGACACCATCCAGTTATATGATACACAGAACCTGTAATGAGTGTAAAAATGAATCGATTAATAGTTAATTGCTACTCAGCAAGGCATAGTGAGCTTTGCGCGCTTGACGCCGCGATGAGGTGGCGCAACAGTGCCTGCGCATACGCGTCGCTTCGACGCATCAATGCACATCAAAGCACAATTTCACATGGTCACGTGGCCGGACAGCGCAGCCACAGTCAGCACCTACCCCAGCGTCGTCATGGTGACGATGGTGTACCAGAAAGCCGCGGGGATACTGGTGAACTTGCTGGCCGTAGAGCCCTTCTCCGCGTAGAACATCACCGTGGCGAATATGATGATGGCCATGGTCAGGGAGAAGAGCAAGAAGCCCAGCTCGGAGGCGCAGCTCTTCAAGGTGTAGCCCAAAATGCGCAGCCCCGCCGAATGGCGGGAGAACTTGAAAATCCGGAACACGCGGAAGACCCGCAGGGTGACAAAAGCCCCGCTCACGTCCTCGTTGTCGGTCATCACTAAACCGATGTAGTAGGGCATGATCGCGACCACGTCGATGATGCTCATGACGCTCTTGACGAACTTGTATCTGCTGGGCGCCGCCAACAAACGCAACAGGTACTCGACCGTGAAGATCATGACACACGCTGTATCCAAGCAGAAGAAGGCCAGGGCGTAGCGCTCGCCGCAAGATATATCCTTGACCCTGTTGGGCGAGGACCCGCAGGGCACGGTCTCCACCACGTTGGCCATGACGGAGACGGCGATAAAGAAGCCGGTGACATAATAAAACACCAGGGCCATCGTGCTGGTGTGTGGGTTTTCAAATGCGCGCCACATGGACTGCCGTAGTGTCATATCCGGCGACACCAAATCATTATTATTCTCATTGTCCTCGTCGTCCTGGATGCGCTCCGCGTTTTCCCGTCGGCGATCCTTGTACTCTTCGTAGCAGCAGTCTCCGATGATCTCCGGTATTATCCCAAAGAAGGCCAGCTCTTCGTCGTAGGCGGAAATGCACTCATGCCGGGGATAGTGCAGTTTGCCGGTGCGGTAAAAATTAAGTATGTGTCTGAATATGTCGGGATCTCGGTCAAAGAAATACTCATTACTCTCCTCGTGGAAGAAGAAGTCTCTCTCCGTGCTGCCCAGCAGAGTGTCTGGGTACCGCTCCAAAGTGTTCCTCCAAGTTTGAAACTTGGTGCCGCTGACATTGAGGATTATGAGGCCGTCCTGCGTCCGCCGCTTCTCCCTCGGGGGCGTCGGCATAGGTGCGCTCGCCACCGGCATCCATCCTATAGCCGCAGCCCGGGCAAAGGGAAGCCAAGCGGCCACTCCCGCTGCCATGCTGACCTCGCTTTTCGGCAACTTGGTCCAGCCGAGTGACAACTGAAAGTCCCGCTTTCTGCACTTACAGAGCTACGGTGCGGCGATGAAAGGACATCTACAGATCGATAAAATTGAAAGATGCTGAAAGGCGGTAGGATTCCGCAAAATTACATTAAGTAAAAAAATTCTAAACACATATACAGTTGTGCTCCGATTAGTTGGACGTGCATAAAAATATGCACAGATACAACAGCCCGTGCCTGCGATTTGTCCCTGTGTGCCAGATCAAAACTGTAGCACAATACAAAGTAGAGGAAAAAATCCGTGAATCTGTGCTTTGAAACGTAATCTGAAGAGATGCAGATCATGCACTATTTCTTTGTTTTGCATTTTTCCCCAAATATAAAGTTAATTTAGTATTAACGTTTAAATTGTTTTCTGTTAAATTGTTGAATTGCCACTCACCTTCGCGTGAAACTGGTTTATTGAAAAAAGACACATAAAGGCGGTTTTCTTCTGTTTTACAATCTTCAGGGGGAAACAGGACAAATACTCGGGTTTTCCCGCAGCAATAAACCGGAGAGTGTTGTGAAGGAGCAGCTTAATTCCTCCTCAGGAATGTCAGAATGAACCAGCAACAAGTTCAAAAACGGATCGAGGTAATCACGCCTGACTTGAACGCAAACCCACCCGCACAGTCATCAGAGGACACGCATTTTCCTTCTGCATTAGTTCCCCACCAGGAAGCAACAAGATGGGGTCTCCTTCAGTGCCTTTTCTCCTGTATGATCCTCCCCAAAAGAGAAACACAACTGAGCTCCTTTCATCGAGCGCAAGACCACCCTGGCGAGCCGGGGCACCGGGTTTGTGTGCTAGTGCAGGCGGAAAATACGGCAGCCTATCACTAACGGGCGCCGCCTGTTCCTTTGGAAATGTCACCGATGCCGATACCTGGAAATAATAAAACAACAATCAAGCCATAGACACCCAAAGTCGTTAAAATAGCTGACAGATGCACACAGATCGAGTCGCCCCCGGACAGACTTGCATAAACGTTGAGCTCTATGATAGACCAAGTTGCCCTCGGTCCCGAAAGCAACAGCAGCGTGTCACGTGTTGCAACTATTAGCTAACTATTATGGATGTAGCGAAGCCGTCGCTGCAAACGGCGCCGCTTAGATGCGTCCTGAGGTGTCTGCATGACAATAACGGCGACCGCAGTACAATTATTAATTTAAGTCAGGCGGTAAAGTTTGCTTCTTCCATACTCCGGGTTGAGCTTCTCATTTTAAGGTCCCAACTCATATCGGAGAGCTTTTCATTTCACAAAAGAAAGCTCATAGAGGGAGGAAGTGCAGGTGACGGCTGTTGACTTATGAGAATTTTTGCCCGCAGAAAATACATTTTAAAACGAATAAAGTAATACACATAAATTACATAGACGCTTAATAAAATGCCGCTAGATGGAGACAACCCTTAATACAGTCCGAGCATACCCAAGACCCCGAGTCCCCCGCCGCTATCCTGAAACTGAAATAAAGAAATGCATCCGTCACTTGGCTCTGCTTGAAATTATTCTCTCACAGCGCAAGCGTACTCCCCGCTGTCCCAGAACTAATCCAGAACCTCTAGGTCAATGTCGTTTTATTGATTTATTGTGGGGCACCATACACTAATATCGCACCCAGAACAAACGCTACATTTATTATAAGTTGATGCTCATGTAGGTATTTTTGCAATTAAACACGTGACATTTTTAAAGCCGTTGATCCACGAGGAGACGGGGCGACACCGCATCCGTGCGTTTAATTCCCGGAGATCGGTGTCTGTTGCAATGCGGTGGGGCTTTAATGGATAAAAAAACACCAACCGAAGCTGTTTGATGTCCCCGTATTTGCAGATTTGAATCATGACAACAGAGACATTATCGCGCCGCCACCATATGGCAAATCGTCATTGACAGTTCGCTCACACGGCATGCCGTTTATTAAAGAGGATATACCTGGCCACTATGTAAAAGCTTGTACCAGCTTGCCAATTCGGCAATCAAGAAACCTGGGCTATCTGAAGAATGCAGAATGGCTTTAAAATAAATGCCATTATTTTTTATGGCGAAATTTAAACTAGGAGCGTATGTTAAAGCCTCCAAGTTGTCCTCACTGTCAGCATACTTTTGGCACCACTTATTTTCTGTCACTGCCATCGTTATAGTTCAGTGGCCAACGTTTTATCACATTACATCGAAACTGGTGTCCAAAACGGTTTAGCGAGGGATTCGCCTGCTTACTCGGGACAGCTGCGTCCCCGCGTTTATAAAGGGCTGCTTTGCGTTTCCCTGCGACAGTTTTTAATGATCGCTTTGGCTCGGCCACCAGTTGGAAAAGGGCAAAATTGCTGTTGAACTATACATATTGCCATTTCGCAGCACTGGCACGGCGTCGCTGGCAACGATGCGGCATCGCGATCCAGCAGCTGTCCGCGTGGTAAACCCAGTTCCCTACTGGCATGACATTGCGGATCCGCGGTTTATCAGTTCGCGCCGTGTGCGCACCCCCGCCGTCCATTCTCAATGGAGGAGGAAGAGCAATCACGTAAATCGCTAATTAAGAGATTTTAATAGCAGCATGAGCACTTCCGAGAAAACTCCAACTCGTCACGTCGTCAGTACCGCGTAGAGCGATCGCAGGGCGCTGCCTCGTCCCTTTTTGCGGGAAGACGCACCCGTAATAGCGGACAAAGATCCAGGACTACAGCGCACCGGCGGCACTTCGCACGCGGCTTATAAGAGCAGGCAGCCACCTCACCGCCTCATTTCATGGCGTCATGTACACCAGCCGGGCGAGCCTGTTTCAATTGTGCACTTATTTTTTTCATATGACCGTCTTCGGCAGTATCACAGGGAATTTCTGACAGTCCTCCCGGGCTGTAAACTTACGAGGAAGACAGTTTGCCGAGACAGATGTAGGAAAAACCGAACACAAAGAGCAGTTCACTTTTGCGGTACATCGCGCTGTCAATACATGAAGTATGTATTGCAATTTTTCTTGGAAAACAGTTGAAAGCTGTATACAAGAGAAACTGAAAGATGTAGACAAGCGGTAGAAACATTTAAAATATTACAGTCATGAAATCCATTCAACAGATTGTAAAGATGTGCGGATATACTGTCATAAAGACAGCAATTAAGCGTATTTTGTCCAGTTTATGTTCACATATTTGTATATCTATCACGTACATTATTTCCTTCAACACGTATTTTCCACTAGTATGGTTTACATAGGTAACGCAGCATGTAGTAATTTTTCAAATGAATGGTTAAACGTGTCACTTGTGATCGCTGCATAAATATTGTAGATTTAAAAG
Organism: Hyperopisus bebe; assembly: GCA_026777045.1. Lineage (NCBI taxonomy): Eukaryota > Metazoa > Chordata > Actinopteri > Osteoglossiformes > Mormyridae > Hyperopisus > Hyperopisus bebe. Next base: position 21,358,181 of record JAODJW010000062.1, on the reverse strand, counting down.
TTCCTGACTGCAAAATTAGCGCTATTTTTAAAAGATTTTCACATTCCTGTTGTATTTGTAGGCACATTTAAAAACATTTGATTGAAAATTAAATTTGGCTAAAACGAAAGATTAATAAATATTCATTAAGTTTAAATTGATTTCAGTTTGAAAAGCACTGAGCCTTACTTATTACTTGAAGGTGCCAAAATATTCACTGAAATGAGAATTTTGTTTAAAAGAATCCCAGCTATATTCAAAGGGCCGAGTTTGGAGAAATCAACAAGCTTTTTTTTTTCTTCGGCTCGCTCGCGATGCCGTAGCCTATAACGATCACAGATGTTCATTGGCAGTCTGCGGTGATCGCGCACACTGAGAGCCAGTCGTTGGTTTCATAAAAGCCTCGTGGTCTCACACCAAAATCGATCCCCGCAGGCTGAGTGTGTGTACAGGCTCACGATCGCGGGTCAGATCCCACAAACACGACTGCTCTACACATGTGGGTTGAGCAAAATCCGATCTAGAGAGATGTAGTGTGGAAAACACTTAAATATTAATTGGGGTCTATCTGCGCGCTGATACCGGGGTCGGTTGAGAATGGCTGATTCTTGTCACGTCAATAACCACCCATGCAAAAAGGTTTCGGTTTCTAATGGAACACTAAGTGGCAGAAAAATTAATTGTTGTCTTATTAGTCACATAGGGACGTTGGGCATGGGTAGATGAAAGTGACAGATAGTAGGCTTGCCAGCCGCAGGTGGTCTTGGATTGGCGTGTCAGGAATCTCAAGGGTCTGTAATTGGGTGATCTACTTCAGATTGAGCCCACGGAGTGACTCCACTAAAACACACCATCTGGACAGTGGCCATACCTCTGTGCTTCCTGGTACTGGCTGGTCCAGCTTAGACGTGTTGCTTTATGCTAGACATCACCATGCTACTGCAAGTACCAAAAAAACAAAACAAAAAAAGCTTAGCGATGCTCCTCGTGAAATAGCAACTCCACTAGCCTTGAAAGCCTTGCTATAGATAGAAAAATCACAGTTTTTTCCTCTTATAGCACATTATTATAGCAGCCAATCAGATTCCAGTTTCAGGTCAGGTGACGTGCTCTGGGTCTACAGAGTCACATGGCAGCAGATCTGCTCATGTCATAAAGCCCTCACCTCATCCAAGGTAACAGTGTCGCATCTCCTTCTGTTACATATGAATTCCCGTGCAATTCTTAAAATAGATTTTTCTCAGCAATTTAGGTGCAAAAACCAGCTTTCAGTAACACTAACCAGTTGGATCACCAGGGATGCTTGAAACATCATTAAAAATATTATAATAATATAAACATATTATTAAAAACCAGTCTGTCCATTAAAAAAGAACATACGGGAAATGGAAGAACCAGTACTATAGCAATATAACTAAATTAGACGAAAAACTAGCATGGAACAACAGTGCACTGCAACAGAGACAATAAAAAAGAGGAAATCTATTCAGTCAGATGACACCTGGGTGCCCATATCACAGAGGAGCAGTCCTTGGGCTCAGAGTCTCCAAGCAGCCTCTCAGAATGACTGTGGATTAGAAACGCATGTGAATTATTTACAAATATATGGTTTAACCTATTTGAAAATAGGAAAGCTATAGATTAAATTGCTTTACGGGTCAAAGCTTTAATCCTCTATCTGTATTTTTCAGGCCGGCAAATTAACATTCCACCTGATGCAAAAAAAAAATCACTTAAAATGTAAACTTTACAACTGGTAAATAAATTAGCTTAAAGGCACCTTCCACAGTGAAGATCATCGTCTTTTCCATCCATTCAGTTTATTGAGGACAGGGTATTAGGGGGTTTGGAGTGGATCTCTGGCAGCACGGGGGCATGTGACAAGGGGAGACCCAGGATGGACTGCTGGTGCATCACAAAACACACTGAAATACTTGGGGAAAAACCCACACAACAGGGTGAACATGCAAACTCAACACACACACACACACACACACACACACACACACACACAGACAAGTTGGACTCGAACCAGCAACCCTGGAGGTGTCAGGCCACAGAGATAGCCACTCAGCCACTGTGCCACCTGCACAGCACCCGCCAGTCCCAGTTAAGCACCAACTGTGGGAGCTGAGAGGCTGAATGCATCTCCAGTCGTGTTTAGCAATGTTCTCATCAGAGATAAGTAATAGATGAACACTTTGTAATCATTTCCCGTAGTGCGAAACATAACCCAACATAGGTGCGAGTTATCCTCAAAAATCATTTAATCAAACCCAGCATGGGCTTACAGATCTACAGATGGATTTAGGCAGGGGAAAAAACCATGAAGAAGTTCCCCTTCAGCCTCGTCTTCCCGGGAATCGTTACTGCCTCTTCCTCATTTCTTGGATGGATGATTAAATTGAATGAAATGTTTCTCTCTGATAGACTGACGATTATCATCACGGAAATGTTTCTGTGTGTTGAAGAATTCTTCTAGCGCACTACGTAAAACCATCCACATGCAACGAGAGCAATTAATCCACTTATTAATCATATAATGGCCAAAAGCTAATCAGCTTTTTTTTTCTTAAATCATCTGTCAGCCCATATAAGGAGCATGATAATTCCATTTGTACGTGTTTTGAAAGCTATTCTCTTTCAGTCCTTTCTGTCTTTTAAAGACAAAAATATCCTTTTCATCTTTCAAAGGCAGCATCCATTCAAAGGTGGCCTTTTAATACAGAATTACATTACATAAATAATTCTGGTGGACTATATATCGCTATGAACTACGCAAACATGTTATGTCTCTATGCATAACCGCCACTATAAAATTCGTTAAATGATGTACTTTGGTTCCATGTCCTACTTTTCAATGAAATATGGGGCATTTGGTACGCTAGCTTGTTCATTTCTATAACATAAATTCTTCTGAAGTTTAATACTAAAGTTTATATTTAGCAGGTTAACAGATGAAGTAACGTGTAATTAAAGTGTTCAGAAAGAAATGTCAATTCGAACATCAATGCGAAACAAAAAGGCAGCTAGTCACAGCAACAGGATGTAATCTGTGCTTTGGGAAAAGACGCACTGTGAGCAGTGACAGGCGATTTAATTTACCATCCAGGGAACACCTGTCAGCTACATCAAATGCTTTCTGTTCTGCGAATAAATGTTGATAAAATGGGGAAGGTTGCGTGTGTGTTTGGGGGGGGGGGGTGTGCTGGGGTCTCCATGGCGACCAAGCACTAGGCCCTGCGGCCGGCCATCTGTTTGGGAGTCCGGCAACAAAACTTGGGCACTGCCCGGCTCGTCAGGGGCACCCGCGTCCCACCAGCACCCGGACGTGCAACGCCTGCACCCACCGCTCACCAAAAAGATAAGCTGGCGCCCCCTGCTGGGACGGATCTGTAACACTCCTGGTAATTAAGCAATCAAGTGATGAGCGAGAGCAGTTGGCGTTGCGCATGTGTGTGTGTCTGTATGTGTGTGACTGAAAGCGAGAAGAACAGCATATTCGTGCGCACATGTCCATGTCGATGTTTGACAGTGAAGCATAATGACAGCAGCCATAGATGCATGTTCGTCTGCATTGTATGTGTAAGACTGTATGGGAGTGAGGCATTGTGCTGCTTGTGAGAACAAGGCAGAGGGATGGACTGTGTATTCATCTATGTGTTGGTGTCTGTGTGTGTGTGTGTGTGTGTGTGTGTGTTGGGTTTGCCGCGTGCATGTCACTGAGCACATTCTGTCTCTGCGTTGTCTCTGTGACACACTCCTGCCACTCTTCCAGCTTTCAGGCTGCCTGCCCAAGTCGCCCCCCCGCCCGGCTCACATTTCAATCACTGCTTGACATCTTCCTCTGTGCAGCCCCCAGGACCAGGCCTATTCCAACCCTGTCAGAGTGCTCTCTCACCTCTCGATCCCGCCTTGATCTCTGCCCCCCCGCCCCCCCCCGGCACCTGCAGGAGGGAGACGGGGGGGGGGCTCACATTCCCACACCGACTCTGTTTTGGACAGATTTAGAGTACTGGGGAGGTGCTTCTCTGCTCCGCGGTCCCGCTTTCACGAAGCCTGTGCAGTATCACAGCCTGAATGGGTGCTGTTCAGCTCACCTGGCAGCGTCTCTCTCCGCGCACCCTGACGCTCTCTCGTGTCCCGTGCCAGCTCTTCATTTATGGATATACTCTATTTTAACACACCGCCCTGTTTAAAAACCGTATCGATACATTAAAGGAACAAACCTGCTTAAGGATTCAAAAGGGAATAACGGAAAGCAGAGAGTGTGGGCATATCGTTAGCAAGGTTGGGTTTTTTCAACCACACGCACACCTCCAGACCCCAGAGCTTTACAGACTGACAGTTCACCCTACACACATGCACAAACAAACAGCGCCCCGGTGGAGAAAACACTAGCCTGACTTGAAAATAGCTCCTTATTGACAATAACTAAAATTGGATGTCTAAACCTGTACGCTAACTGCGCCCCCCCCCCCCCCATGCCGCAGATCGCATAAAAATAAATTGTTTTTTGCAGATGAGTCATTACGGCTGTTGAGCAAATGGCAGCGATGAGGGTGCCATGCAGTCCCGGCCGCCCCCTCGTTCGCTCCCCCCTCCCTGTCTGCCCGTCAGAGGGCACGGAGCTCCCTCCCAAACGCAGGAAGCAGGAGGTCAGGAAGCAGCAGGATGCAGGATTTGAGGGGCAGCGGCCAGTGCGGCCTAAGGACCCAGATAAAGACGACGGGTCTCTCGATCAAAGGCGAGGAGGAAAAGTGAGCGTAATGAAAGGGGAAGCGGGCGTGACGACGGCCACGGGAATCGGCTGAGGATGGGGGAGTCGGCTGAGGATGGGGGAGGGCGCAGGTTCATCCCAGTGCTATGATGTTCCGGCCAAGTCCAGCTCAAACCTCATCCTTTACCACCACCCCCCCCCCCAAAAAAAAAAATAAAAACATGAGAAGCCAAAGGGGCGAGGGCCTGGCAGATGGCGATGGACGCGGAGTGGGGAAGCTCTGACGTCCCCGGGACCGCGTCTGCGAGGGGGATCGCGCAGCGGTGACATCACCCGCCGCGACTTGGCAGCGCCAAGCGGGGCTGGCCGTGAACCCCGGATGGCGGGGTCGCGGTCAGGGGTCCGGGCAGGGCGGGGCGGGGGCCACGGCGATCAGGAGCCAAGCCGGGATAAGAAGAGCTCCACCTGCTGACATCACAGGGCGGCCAAGGCCACATGGGCCATCTGTTCGGTTAATGGTCAAGCACGTGCACACACACACACACACACACACACACACACACACACACACAGAAAGGCAAGCAGACACACACACACACGCACACACACACACACACACACACACACAGAAAGGCAAGCAGACACACACACATGCACACACACATGCACACAAAGAGAAAGGCAAGCAGACACACACACATGCACGCGCACACACACAGACACAGAAGGGCAAACAGACACACACACATGCACGTGCACACACACACACACACAGACACACACATGCACGCACACACACACAAAAGCATGCACACAGACACACACACAGACACGCACGCACACACACATACATACACAGACATGCTACGTAGGAGGCCAGACTCTCACGTACAAAGGGCTTGCATTTCATCCACTCCGAGACACAGTCCTGTCTCTTTAATATAAATTATCTTCATTTTATTGCCTGTTTTTTCGAGTGAGACCCAGAGCTAAACTTCCAAGCAAAGCTTCTTCCCCTAAAAGTCTTTTTACATCCAATATTCGGCGATGGAAACACCTGACTGGAATTTAAAGCAAAAATTTAGCATAAATAGTAACTATATATAGGTGACATTCTCTTAAATTTTCAGAAGTGAATGTCATATCCAACAGCATAACAACGGAATAATATTTGTTGCAGAGCTTCCGGGCTGATCCTGATATTTTAGTGCAGACACATAAATTTAAGACCTGTAATAAGTTTTAAGATGCTGGCAATGATGTCACAAAAGGGACATCAGGAACAAAGCACGGTAATCTCCAAAATTTTCGAAATCCGCGATAACCTTTACTTCGTTCCGACCCTCCCTTAACCGGATTTAAGTTTCCTTGATAGAAGTCACGGTCGTCAGGGCTGCTCGGTTAATTAATGTCTGGTGTGGTGTGTACTGTAGAACGCACCCATCGTAATTAAACGCAATCCTGCCTCTTATAATAAGCCTCTTATTGCGCCACTGATATGTCAGGTTAAAATAATTCCCATAATGCCCTGCTGCACAGCTGTGCCTGAATCCCTGTGACTTATTACTGAGGGGGGGAATTATTTCTGTGAGGACCCTCCATCAGCCTCTTCCTCACACGCCTGCCTTGTTGGCTGTAAATGTGTTATTGACTCCTTGTGGCGTTTTAATAAAGAGCTCAGGGCTTCATCATGATGTTTGACACTTGGGGAGGTGGTCAGGACGGGGAGTCGGGGGGTAGGCAAAGCCGGGTCCTGCCAAGGGAAGGACATCCAGGGCAATGCACCCCCACCAAGTCCTGGAAAATCCTTCACCCCCTTGGCAGCGGTGATACCAGGAGGGCATCAGGGGGTGGGAATTTGGGAATGTTGGGTAGGCATTTTGATTCAAATTATGTAGGGTGGCAATCTGTGCAACTGGGGTGCCACTTCCTACCCCCCCGCCCCATGTCGACTGGCTGCAGAGGAACAGGCATGTGCGGTATTCATGCAGATAGCCCATGTGGGGTTTGACTTCAGGGTGGGGGCCGGGCTGCAGGGCCGTGACTCAGCAGAGCTGTGTAGCTGCTCTGAAGCGGAGCGGATAATTTCGCGCGACCCCGTGTGAGCCTTGGCGGCCATTAGGGGGGGTCTGCTAGAATCTAGCACTCTGTCAAAACATAGCCGTCCCCTGCACCATCGGAAGAGGTAGAGGGCACAGAAATATCCCAGGGGAATTATCCGCAAACATCAAGGCAGCCTGCTCTAACATCATTATTATAACCTGCCAGGTTTGTTCCATTAACAAAGCTGACGTTACATCATTCTGTCATTGCATAGATGACATGGAACGTGCTTTTTTCCTCCCCTCTTTGCAGAATGTTTCATCACGTCCGGCTTTAGACTCGCCCGGCGTTAACGAGACGCCCGGTGGCAGTCTTTGCTCAGCTAAAAATGCCGCACGTTTAACCCATCACTCTTTCTCGCAATCGCCGTCTGCGTTCAGCGGGTCCCAATTTGGACTCCCGAGGAACGACGACGTGCCAATCCCAGCCCAAGTAACGGATCACAACTAGGATGCTATTTTGAATATGGAAAATGGCGTCAGGAAAGCCAACTGCTACCATGAAGGAGGTAGACTCACTTCTTCAACTCCATCCATTGCCAACTGCTTGCTCCTCCCCCCCCTTTCCTTTCCTCTCTTCCTTTCTTTCATCTTCCCCTACAAACCTCCCAGTCAGAACTCGATTAAACTTCTTACGCTAAGTTCACACTACACCACTTTCATAGTCGTCAGATCGCTGTACTGTTCACATTACACAACTTGTCATCTTGCGATCAGGAACCTTGAAGTCTTTGTGGTTTACACACTATGTGACTGAACAGTTACAGGTATTCACACACTACAAGACCTGTCACCAGGAGGAATCCCCGACGAGTCTGCCTGGTCTCCAAACTATGTTTTATCAGAAAAACGCACACAAGAAATGACTTGGGAAAATGAGAGTTTGATAGATTAGTGTCAAGGCGCCACAAATCGTTAAAACACTTTAATCAAGTAACAATATGTGATCGACCTTCACAACCATGCAGCAAAGTAACCCTCGTTTACACAGGACTTTCAGAAAACACTTTTACACACCTGAGGTCTTTAGTGGCTCTGCACACACACACACACACACACACAGTTTTGTGGGGACTCTGCATTCACTTCTATGGGGAAAACTCTAATCACAACATGACAACCTTAATCTCTACCCAGCCCTAACCTTAACCATAAGTAATAAAATAAAATGAGACTTTTGGCATTTTTACTTTTTTGATTGCAGTCACAAATTTTTATAAAATTTAATTTCCCCTTGTGTGTAATGGACCACAGACACACACACACATACATATATATATATCCAGCCACAAAACAAATAACTGTAACTGTAACCGTAAACTGCACTTATAACCCTAAACACTGCGCTCATTGCCAGCCGCTGTCATTGGCTGTAGCTTGCGCCACAATCATTGCCAGTCACTCTCATTGGCTGTAGCTTGCGCCACAATCATTGCCAGTCACTCTCATTGGCTGTAGCTCACACTGCACTCTTTGCCAGTCATCAAAACACGTTATTTAGTGCACTAGATATCTGATGGGTGTCGGCGATCTGGTTTTTTTTTTTGGCAATCTCCAAAAACTGTCAGCGAGTGGAAAATGGGGCTAAAATTCAGTAGCGTGAACTTAGCATTAAGGACTGCTGAAGCTAATCCTCAGCCTCCAAGACCCCAGGGCAGATGCCTTCTCAAACTGCTATAAGTCTGTGCCACCCATGCGTTTCAGTGAGCTGGACATGGTCGCTTTAAGAGTAACCGACTCAGAGAGGTTACAGGCTGGCGAGGCTGGCGCCCGAAACGGCTCCACTGCGCTTGTGCCCTTCGTTACTGGGAGATTAACGAATGCGACAGCATTCAGATTATAATAAAGCTATAAAAGCAGCAGCGAATAATCAAAGCCATTATTCACGTTATTTACGTGTTTCGTAGATGCGTTTATAGGACGCGACCCACGCAGATGGGCCGCTTTACGACTTTTTTCACTTCTTAACAACTGGATGATCACAGAAGAAATGTGGGAGAAGATATGAAAAGTACAAGAGCCAATTTCCTTGGGATACTGAACTGGGGATCTCTGGCTGACATATATGGGGACCATTTACTGTGCTATTATTAATAGTAGTAGAGTAGTAGTAGCAGTAGTAGGTACTGGCCCCTTTGCTGTACATGCCATCATAGCCCCGCCCACCCACACGATGCTGGCTTCTCTCCTCCCTCCATTCAGAATCAGCACTGCATCCGATCATGCCACACAGTCAGTGTCATTCTCCTATCCTCCGCCGCTGTTATGTTTTATGGATGCACTTCAGCATTAACGACGCAAATAAAAAGGGTGGAACCTATGTTGCCATGGTTAAGGAACCACGTACATAACCAAGGTGAGGGGGGGGGCTGCTCTCTGGACCTGAACCTTTTCAGCAAATGTAACTGGCTACATAAATAGGTCAGTTTCCAGCTCTGTAACAGATACAGAATAAAACTGCCTGTAAAGGAATAAAGTTAATCAAGCCAAGGGTATATGGACACTGGACGGCTGAAGTCCCCATGTAGGCACCCCCTAGTGGCCAATGAGAAGGTTGGCCCTTGAAGTTGGTGTTTAATCCCATCTAGCTGGCCTGGCTCCATGCATCTCACCTGCTCCTCGCCAGCCCCATCTGGGGGGGGGGGCAGTCTGCCCTTGGAAATAACCCTGGAGCATTTTTTTGGAGCATGTGTTACGGCACTGAGACACTGGCATAACTGGGGCTCTGCCCTCCTGAGCAGAACCGGGTCCCTGCTGGCCCAATAAACAGAGATCACACACAACCAGGTGTGTCCTTGCTGCCCTTTGGGATGCTCCTAGTGTGGGGGGGGGGGGGGCGGGGGGG
>JAODJW010000062.1:21329357-21342794 GCA_026777045.1 Hyperopisus bebe | reverse complement strand
GGGGGGGGGGGGCTGCCGGCCACAGGCATTTAGATTCACCACTGAGCTTCTGACAGCCCACCAGGAACGAGCCTGGACTACTCTGAGGAATCCAGACAATGCCACGGGAAGATCGGAATCAAATGTCAACGCTGACTGACAGGCGATCTGTGTTTGTGCGAGATGCACAGGCCCCTATTAGAACCAACTACCGCAGAAACACTGGAGACTGCAGTGAATCTGGAACATTCCTAGTCATAGCAATTTCGACTCCTCCAAAAAACAAACAAATATATATATATATATATAGCATCCAAAATCACTTATGATATCATGTGTCTTTGCAGCCTATTCAAGGATGTAGTTAAAGCAATAACACATAAATCATTTGGTATAACAAGTCCACTGGAGAAAAGTTTTAAGTGAGTTGCACTGCTTTCGGCTTTAATCGACCTGTAGTGTCTCCCATAAGCCTCTGAGTAGCTATGTAAGCCGTTAAAATTTAAGGCTTTTGCTGGGAGGTGAAACTTCTGCATTTCGAAAATATTCCAGCTGCCGTAACGATGATTAAGATCTCAGCATCGCAACACGCAGGGAGACAAAGATGCGAGCTTGAAGGTCGAGCGGGGTCGATACCTCACCCATCATTCGCCCAAACTCCAACACCGGGAGCAGCTGATTAATATCGCGGCTCGATTCATGACATCGCTCACCTTAATCACCCCTCTCTCCACCCACCTCCTCATAATGGATCATCAGTATGGTTTTTACCCCGATTACGGCTCCCTTTTAATAGTGACACCTTCCTCTGTCCTGCTCATGCCCCAAAGCAGCCTAAAACTTCAATCGATAAGGCCTCCCTTCCCCCGCCCCACCCACCCCCTCACACATTTAAGGGTCCAAACTGGAGGCTCTTACATCTCCCCTCTTTACGCCCCCCTGTCTTTTGTGTCCATAAATACATGAAAATTACCAGCAGACCCCTCACAAGCACAGCATGGGCCAGGGATCGAATGCATCGCCCAACAACCTATTGATAGATTTCTGCTAGCAGCTCTGGGCTCTTCCACGCGAGATGAAACGAACGCAGATATGCACTCGTTGTAGCATGTAGCATGTAGCATGCAAAACGATGAGAAATTCAAGATTTCATGCATTTTCTTTGCTTAATATGATCTGTGTCCAGATCTACGGTCACATGAGTTTGCTCCGGCCGCGCCTGACAGGAAGATGAAGCGGTCTGCTGCGATATGCGACTGCTATGTAATGGACTGGTGGCACCAGCCTACAGCATGTCCTCTTCTCCTCGGATGGGCCATTAGGCTGCAGAGGGCATCGCCGGTTAAGCACCCGTCGAAAACATACTCTGGCGGTCCCCACAAAGCGGCTTTTGCTTCTCTAAATTAAGTCGGGCAACATGACTCAATTCCATTTGCGTCACACGATTTTTTTTTAAATTCCCAATTGTTAGATGAGCTTTATTTTAGCCTCGTCAACCCCATGCGCAACAGACTATTAAACATCTAAAAAAAAAAGAACAAATGCTAATTCTTAGTTGTGTTTGTCTCTAAGCATCTAAAACCCGATAGTACTGTGCAGATTTCTTTCTCTGTATTTTCAGAGGTGACTCTGCTGACTTTCCCTGATTCACAGCACGGTAAACGGACGCTTTTAGCCTTCTTTCTGATTCGGTGCACAGACCGCATTACCCACAGGACAGGGGCAGAGGTAACAGATGTTCACAGTGAGGCCGACATGGTAACACCCCCCCAGGGGGGCGCTTTAACCCAGGTGGGTCCAGACACAGAACACCTGGTCACCATAAATGAAACAAAATGAGGAGAAATATCGAGCTGTCTCTCCGACGAGGGGATAAGGACGCACGCACACACACACGTTTGTATCTTTCTGGGGACTGTCCATTTATTTCTATGGGCAAAACCCTAATCCCAACAATGACAACCTTAACCTCTACCAACCAAGCCCTAACCTTAACCAGAGGTAACCAAACAAAATACAAGAATTTTTAATTTCATGATTGAATTCACAGAATTTTATAAAATTGAGGTTATCCAAATGGAGACCTGACAAATGTCCTCAAAAGCAAGGAAGTTTCAGGAATTACCAACCTTTGGGGATATTTTGGTCCCCAAATGTCATCTATGCAAACACACACACACACACGCCTGGAGCGCGCCTGGAGAGGACAGATTCATAAATCCGCAAATCTCCAACCTCAGACTCGTCTGACAGATGCAGAGCTCCCACTGAAGCTGCACAGGGCATGCGGTAGCGATGCTTTCACGCATGCGGCATTTGATGCACACGTCGCAACATCTGGACGGCGAAAAGGAGCCATGACACAAAAAAAACCTACAGTTAGAGCGTTAATTACTGTGCGATGACACTGCACGTTATTCTTAAACAGTGGAGAGGGGCCCCCCCACACAAGGCCCCCGCCCTCACAGAAACGGCGTCTAATTTAAGAATCCGGACTGCACCCCACGGTGCTGTAAGCTCGGCGGCTGCTGATCTTCAGGCTCTCACCCGTTCGCATGATCAAAGGCCAATGATTTTAATTTTTTATCTCCACCAATTATAACAACAGGTGGCAATGAAGGGATTGGAATTTGAAAGACTGGACATACTGGAATACTGGACATTCGGTTTAGTTTTATTTTTATTTTTTATTAAGGGGACGAAGGTCTTATTTAGAGTCCTGGTGCTCCCTGTCTTGCTGTTTGGCTGTGAGACATGGACGCTATCCAGTGACTTGAGATGAAGACTGGACTCCTCCGGTACTGTGTCTCTTCGGAGAATCCTTGGGTACCGCTGGCTTGACTTTGTCCCGAACGAGGCACATTACCTGCATTGTGAGGGAGCATCAGTCATGGAGCTACGGCCATGTGGCGCGACTCCCCGAGCGTGATCCGGCTCAAGCGGCTCAATCAGGCCAAGGGGACGCCCACGTAACGCCTGGCTGATTTATGCCCCCCCGTTCCATAAACGCATCCACCCCAACCTTTATTATGAATAACAGATTGTGTTTGGAGATCGCGCTACAGTCTGTTCCCGTCCTTTCCAATCGCAGTCTTTACCATGCCACTGCATTCCCAGATCATATCAATTATTCATATTCCTCAGACAGGGCATCGCACATGTACAAAAGCAGGGAGAGATGTCCAACCGACTCGTGAAATTTCAGACAACTTATTTCAAACTTCTGCACTTTCATGAGCAGTTATCGGCATCCACACTCTCCGTCGTGCCCCCGTGCCCTATAATTTTAGTGTTTCCCCCCAAAATACAAAACTTCTTTAGTAAATATGAATTCAGCTTTTGGTCTTTTCATGCAGACCAAAAATGACTGCAGGGAACGGCTGACTAAATCACCTTAAGAAATCTAATTTAGCACTGGATGAAGATCTTCTCCCACGTTCCTTTTATAAAAAAAAAAAAAAAACAGCGAAAATATTACTACTCTGTGTCAGTATAATATCATTTGGCTGAGTGAAGATTCAGTTCTTTTCCTGTGGACTGGGGCACATTTAATCGCAGGAATAGCACTGCAGGCCCCTGGGAAGGCGGCAGACAGGAAGTGTGCCGTATCTGACTTCCTTAAGGGACGACGTGGCCGAATGTGGCACAGGAGCTTTAATTCCCGTCAGATTAGCACAAGGCGCCACCGTTGAGCGTTTTTAATGTGCCCGGCCCCCGCGGGGGCGACAAACACGGGGGCCAGATGCGCCGAAGGCCAGCGTGTGACAGAAAGCGTGGGGAGGCGGAGGACGACGCGGCGTTATTCAGCAGCCATTCTGACACTAATCCGGATGCGGTCACTCATCTCCGGGTGGGGTGACAGGAATGGCCCGGTCTTGGCCGTTCCGCCGTCCATTCCCTCCCCCCGCCATGGGAGCTTAGTAGACCTGGCCGTCTTGCGATGACACACTGCGTCGAGGGACAAACGGAAGCCAGGTCACGGCCGTCCAACGTCATCGCCCGAGCTGAATGCTGCTTCCAGGACCTGTGTCCGAGCCGCTTAGGTAATGCCCCCCCCCCAACCAACCTTAAAACCGAACATGGAGGGTGAACCGACCAGGCGCCAAGACGGACCTGCTCTGTGTGATGCTCTCTGCGTCTTACAAAAAAAATCCTAAAAATGAAATACAAGCCGCAGTCCCAGCATTTGGTTCATGACCTACGATCTAATTTGGATGTTTTTTTAAGCTAAAGCGCTACATCCTGTTCCGTAATGGAAGCGCCGTTAGCCCCATATGGCGTAGCAGGGCCCAGAGTGCTAACATCTGCCATTTAGCTACAGCTTCACATTCATCAGGACAGCAAGCCGGTGCCGGCAGCACCCAGGGCCTCCGTGCGATCCGTTCCCTCAGAAACGCGTCCCGCCTGCGCAGAAGTTTCCGGGCATTTCCGAGGGAGCCGTCGGCGGAGGCAAAAAAAAAAACGAGGCGTTTGTGAAGTCCCCGTTTGTGTCCTAGGAAAAGGACGGCATGCGACAGAGCGGCAAGACGCATCGGAGACGGAGGAGAAGGCCGACGGGAGGGAGAGCGAGAGTGGGCGGGGTCAGCAAACGCGGAGCCCCATGAAGTTAATCCGAGGGGCGGCGTGACCCGCGGCAAGAGACACCCCCGAGAGTCCATCTGTTGCCGCGAGACAATGGCGTCAACGCCCACGCCTGCAGCCGGGAATGTTCCGGAAGCTAACCCTTTATCCTCCGTCTGACATTTTTAAGTAGCAAAGTATGAAAGTTCTGCCTCCCTGGACCTGTGAGCCCTTAGCTTCAATCATCTTAACGGGGTTTGGTGTCACATGTATGGGTAGAGGCACCATCGCCAACGAATAATTCTTCTCTGATGGTTTTTCTGCCCGCCCTGACCTTTTCTCCTCTGAATTTTCTCCTGTCATAGAGACAAATTGCCCGCCCGGCCCATACATCAACATCATTCAGGAAATTTGAGATTCCAGTGACGGCAAGGATATTTCTCCCCATGTTCTCTCCACTCGCCATCTCTGTCCTTTTCTTTCTCACTCACTCATCCCCGATAGGCCTTTTCACGCAGCCCTTTGTTTACGTTATAAAGAAAAATGAGCCCTCCGCGCGTTCATCGCGCACGCGGCTGCCGGTGGATGGCGGGGCGTCGTGCTTCCCCACTCTTGAACGAAGGGCATCTGATTTCGGCAACATGGCGGGGGGCAAGGTCATGTGACCCGCAGGTTGCCAGGGAAGAGTTCCGGGCGCGAGCAGGGAGACGGCGGGGTCAGAGAAGGGAATGTAGCGCAGTGGGGTGTGTTCCATAGACCAAGACAGCACGTGTGCGAGACATTAAAAAAACAATCGATACTGTCGGATAGCATCAAGGATGGGTCCTCATGAGGGGCTACTGAGCTCAAGCTGACTCCTGGTGACCCTGCAGACAGCTTTCCTCTGAAGCATGCTGTTCACAGGCGTCCCAGAGGCAATAAGAGATGGAAGATGCCCAAAACCCAAGCGCAGATCCAGAACACAATGCCTCATTTAGTAAGTTTTAATACGGTTGCCGTGGCAATGTTTACCATCTTTCATTTGTTATCGCTAATGAAATGTAAATATAAATGAAACATAATATAAATCCATCCAACAGCTTCTCCAATATCAGGCAGGGGGAGAGAGGGCAGGGCCATCGCAAGGCACACAATCACAGACACAGACACAATCACACACTATGGGCAATTTTAGAGATTCCACTTCACCTAACAGCTTGTTACTGGCGTGTGGGAGGAAGCCAGTGTTTCTGGGGGAGACGCCAGAGATAGGAGAGAACATTTAAATAAACCTTTTTACAAGGATTAAAAAAAGCATTTAAGCCATTTGAGATTTGAGAAGACACCCCCCCCACAAAAAGAAAGATATTAACATTAATCATCCAAACTACCCCTACAGGTAAGAAGTATGAAAGCCTAATTTCACGGTGAAGGGGTTAGTGTTGCTCACACTGATTTTTTACAAGGTATTTAATGTGAGGCTGGTGTGTTTTCAGGTCTGTGGGTGACTGCCCGCTCCGCCACACCCTCACGGCCCCCCGGTGGAAAAGCAGACTCCGACACGCTCCGGTGCCTTCCATGGGTGACGATGACACACCCACCCTCTCTGAACTGCGAGGGAAGCGGGGGTACAGCAGCCAATCGACCGGAAGCCTCGTAAGGAGCAGGGACTTAATGCAGCACGCAGAGAAAGCCACTTGACATTTAGATGCGATATCAATCTCGGCGTTTAGTTTTTCGGGCATTAAACCTTCCTTCCCTTGCGAGACTGAGTAGGATAAGCGTGCACCAGGTGGATGGATGGATCTCCTCTTTCCCGAAATGGCTTTCATTCCTGCCTAAGTCCCTCAAAGGACCACAGAGGGTTAGTAACACAGTGACCTCAGGCTCAGATTTGCTTTGAGACCTCATGGCACAACCTTTACAGGTAGGGAATGCTGTGTGAATGAGTGTTTTTTGTTAGCGTGTTTATTCCGTGTTCTTGTCAGCGCAAACACGTCATCCCGTACTCTCTGTCCTCCAAGCACGTGTAGGTGCCCCCTGATTTGCAGTCAGGCAGGGCATTGGACGCCCCCCAGAGGCAGCTCCTGTCTGTATGATGGATGAACGGGGGACCTCGCCCTCGAAGCCATCACCGCCACGTACCAACCTGCTGCGGCCCCAATAATGTCTCGGTCCCCTCACACGTGTCGCTCCGTCACCCAGACGACGGTCTCGTCCTCTAGTCGTCCCGTGCCCACTTAACTGCATCTTCGTTTTATGTTTTCACCGGGAATAGCCATAAAATAATTCCCAAATAAGTTCTGAGATGAAAGGTTATCAGCCTCACGCGAAAGTGAGTTGTCTTCTCCTCATCTGGCCCACAGGGACTGCAGCGGTATAGGAGGTTGTTAACCACTTGCTGGTTTCGGAGGCAAAATCCAATAACAATCGCATTGCGCGCAGTACTTATGCGAGATCATGGTTCACATGTCAGGAATGCGACGCGTGTGGTCACTTTACAGCTCCGTGGGAGGGAAATTACCCATGATAATCAGCATGGCCTGCAATACAAATATAAATGACCCGTTATTGAGGAAATTTTCAGTTCACACATACATATGCACTCAATCTGCAATCTGGCACCTGCTAAATATACTATTACTGAATCCACTGATGTTGTGAATTGCTAAACAAGACCATCAACATAGAAATGACTCTCGAGGTGTATATTAAACATACAGACCTCCAGTCATTGCTCGAGCTGAGAATGACTTTCAGTAAATAATGCAGCTGTGTAATATTTCGATTGAACTAAAATGATCTTCAAAAAATCCGTGTTCACCTTTGTTAAAATACTGATTACCGTGTCATGGTCATGTGATTCTGCCAATCAGGCAGCGGCAAGCCATGTGACCTTTGCTATATACACA
Organism: Hyperopisus bebe; assembly: GCA_026777045.1. Taxonomy (NCBI): domain Eukaryota; kingdom Metazoa; phylum Chordata; class Actinopteri; order Osteoglossiformes; family Mormyridae; genus Hyperopisus; species Hyperopisus bebe. The sequence continues at coordinate 21,335,364 of JAODJW010000062.1, read as the reverse complement.
AGTTAAACACAATTGTTTTAAAAGGTCACATGGAATGCAATAATTTTCACGTCTGAATCCAAAGGCAGCGCAACAGAAAAAATAGGAAATCAAATTTTGGACCAAGCAATCAGCATAAAATTTCCTGCACTAAAAAGTATTCTAATTTTGATGCGAGCTGAGAGTTAATAAATAAACCTCCAATAAACGTCTAACAAACGTCGCCTGCTTTCCTGTGGCCAGACAGCAGCGATGACATCAAAATTAAGTAACACTGTAATGATTGTTTTTGAAATCCTAAAATAATGGCTACGATTGACAAAGTATCAGGGAGACGGTGAGAAGCTCGAGTGACTGAATCCATACCTCAAGGCCCGATTTCGAGTGCTAACGACACCCTCCCTCAAACATACCGGGCCCCTGTGGCGTTTTATCTCACAGTACACACAAACCAATTGACCCCCCCCCCCAGACACCCCCTGCTTCTGGCGGAGATTCAATCTCATTTGAAGGGCTTATTTCTGCTGCTGGGGCTTAATCTGCTTTGTTGCTGTCATCGTCGCATAGCGCTGTCTTCCTGCTCCTTGTCCCCGAAGACACAAATACATTTTTTGCCTGGCTTCGCCCAGGTAGAATTCACATCGATTTTCAAATGCAATTCTAACATTTTTTTTTTCATTCAAATAAATTAGGTTGAACTAATCAACGACCAGCTTTTGTTATTTGGGACTTTTACCGATACTGGTGTGTTCTCTGGCCCAGATGCCCTACAAATAAACAAATTCAGACAATCGAAAAAAAAAACACAAAACAAAAAAACAAACAAACTCAAGTGCCAGCAGTAAGGTGTAATGATGGGGGTCGGCACGCACCCTTGGCCAAACTCGACATACGGTGTCAGATTTAAACCGTTTGAAGCTGAAAATACCTGCTGGCTCAGGATTGGTCCACCTTACCATTCCAGGCACAGTCCAGAGGAGCGGAACCGGAGGAAACAGGTGTAACTGGGAGACTGCTATTTTGTAAACGCAGTAGCGCTTGAATAACAATACAGGAGTCACTCAAACGGCACCCCCCCCCCCCCCCATGGTACCGGAAAGCTGCTGCATTGCTTACCCAGAGAGAAAGAGCGAGAGAAAGAGAGAGGGAGGAATAGAGAAGAAAAGAAAATGAGATTATATCCATGATGAGTAGAAAGGACCAAGAGATGTCAAATCGCAAATACCTCTTAGATACGATTCATCAGAACAAGAGCATGTGGTTGAGGTGTTTATGTGTACGGAGGGGGGGGGGGGGGGGGGAGTTCTGGATCATAATGCCGTTGTGGGGAGGAGCTACCCACAGAGTAGAGGCGTAGAGGCACCGAGTTGTACGGTGGAAGCATGGGAGAGGACTCGGCACCCTGGCAGAAAGCAGGCATTTGCTGTGGTCGCCCAGCTGCCATCCGTCCATCTTAATATGGACACGGAGCTGAGCTTCTCCCTTCATCCGCCATGTTCTTTTCATCGTGGTTTTGACCCCCCCATTGCCCACTGCTCATCGGTTCAAAGATTTTAATTTAAAATAAGGACGAGAGGAACATGGGGGTTATGGGACTGTCCTGCTCTTTAATTATACGCTGCTTTATATTGAAGGCCCGGCATTAATTGCTGTGCGCCCCCACAACAACCCCATAAGTGCTACCAGGTGGGTACATTCCGTAGATGGCATCATAGGGTGTGTAATAGGCTAGCGGGTAAGATGCAGAACGAGTACGTTTCCTGCACGTATGCGCATATTTTAACAGGGAGGGGATGTAGACACAATAGCACCCCCTGCTGCCTGCAAAATGCCATTTATGAAAGTTTCATCCCCATCAGGTGAAAGCTGTGCCCCGCCCCCTTCTCACAGACAGGTCAAATGTCAAAGGTCACCAGAATGACCAGAAAGACGGCGAAACGGCAAGCAGACGTTTGCACGGCCAGACGGGGGGGGGCATTGGCCAGATTAGGCCTAATCACTAAATCTCACCAAAAATCGCTAACGGCTGCGTATTTAAATAGCCGCTAGCGCCGGCATTAAACATGAGCATTCGGCAAACGAGCTGTCTGAGGGACAGATTAAAAACCAAAGAAAGTGAAAAAACAAGAGGATTGAATGGCAGTTGGCCAGTTTTGGTGCCAGGATGTGTAAAAACAAAAGAGAGAGAGAAGCTACAGACGCATACAGCGAAACGATGGCCTGGACATTACCTAAGAGCTGCGAGAGTATCACAAACACTGAGGCACACAGGCCGTCAAAGACGTACGTCTTCTATAAAGTAGTTGAAACGCGCAAGCGTCACGTGATCAAGAACAAGCTGCAGACTCAGACCCTGCCACCGAGAGCCGCGGGCATGGGATGGAAGCACGCAGCCAATCTGGGAGCGGGACGAGATCAAGAGCTCGCCAGAAAATTAATTAGGCCGAAGCGGGCCGCAAATCAGCCACAGAAAGGGAGCGGCTGCCAGGCCACGGGCCGGCGGGGGGGGGGGTGGACAAAGCCGCCAGCTCGGTAGGGCACGGACGTCAGCGGCGGTTTACTCGACCAACGGGGCCGATGGGGTTCACGTCCCAGAGCGCGGGTCTGGCGGCGGAACCTGAATACACGAGCGCCTGGTTTACTCGCGCCTTTGCGGTGGACTGTCAGCTGCCCGACTGCAGCAGAACACGCCAGGGAGGGTTAATCCCCGCCCGGAGGTCCAATCGGTGTGCCCGTCAACGGCAATGACCGGCTTGAGGGGCGGAATCGCGAGGTAATTTCCTCTCACCATTGTGAGCCAGGTCTCAGCACTGATGTGGTTGGGGGACAGTTTCTAGACGGCAGCAAGAATGTGTGGTCCAAATAAAGACCAAATGTACAAGCTCACTCAGTCCATGGGCTACATTTTTAAGAATATTTTTGCGAACTTAAAGAAAGCTCTTCGTTGGATTACAGGAGGACTGAGTGATTTTTGGTTCCCAGTACAATAATACATGAGGTAGCCTGACTTAGGTCACTGGAGATCTCATCTTAAAAAACAAACAAAAGAAAAAAAACATGGACTGAGTGAGTTTTTTTTGGAAATTTGATGTTCATTTGCTTGTGTGGTTATTTGTAAACTGCAGGAGAGCCACACACAGTGGGATCCAGAGCTGTCTGGCTTATTTAGGACGGTCCCTTTCCAAGGATGGCGGACGAGAATCGGGTTGGACCGGCCATCTGCAAACCTTCCCGGCTCAGAAGTGAACGGGCAGGTGGTCCATTTAGAGAAACAAAATAACAACACTAATAAACAAAAAACATCCTTCAAAAATCAAAGGGAGAGGAAAAGCGGGAACTTATCTGTGAGGGTGACTGTTTAAAGTCGCCACCTTCTGTTTAAGCACCACAAGGTTACCTGTTAGAATGACACTTCATTTCAAAAGCCGGATTGGATTAAAGAGTCAAGGATAATCTTTGTCAGCCCATCAAGTGCCAACTGAGAGAACCAGTAATGACCTTCATGCTTCAAAAAGACATTCATAGACACAAACACCTTGCCTGCAACCCACACCAGGAAGGAGCAGTCAAAAGATGCATGGATCGATGAAGGGCTCAACCTGCACATATTTTGTGTATTGTTTGGTCAGACAGCAATATAACAGAATTAAGAAATATTAATATAACAGATTTCCAACAGAAGATATTTCAGAGTACTTCCAAATTAAATGGAATATGTTAATCATATCATTAAAAATATATATTAGAATAGCTACTGCCAGGCAGAACATTTTGTTACAACCAGTTCCTGTTTCAAATACGAACAATTTTGTAAGTCTCATCAGAAATGCCCATCTCTGTTTGGGTACTGTCTCCCTTTCAGTCATTAAGCTCCATATTCATCTGCGAATTTGACAACCCAACCGCAAATGGATTTCAAAGAGATCATTAAAAGATATTTTTTTTAATTAAATTAATTCTTCGCTCTGCTGTGTGTGTGACAGAGAGAGAGAGAGGAAAGAGATCGCTTGCCAACAGATATGCGAGCTGTCCTGCTTGGTAATCATTACCATTTATGAGTGTCTGAATTATTTTGATGTTTAGGTACTCATCATAACGACATTCGGTTAAAATGAGCACTAAACATATTAAGTTCACAGGCCATGGATTGTGTTCAGACAAAGGATGACGTCCTAACATTGAAATTGCTGATTTCTAATGAGCAAACGCTGATATTGAAGTGTTTGCTTCATATTCGCCATCAAAGCAGAACGTGACTTGACTAAAACTGACACCTTAACCAATAAAGCTTTTTTATTAAAAATTGGCATCAGATACTTGCCACGGAGCGCAGTTTTCCATTAATTCAAAGTAAACTTTTTACACAAAAGAAATGCTAAATAGCCTCTGGACAAACGGAGGTCTTGTTCTTGCTTGGTTTCATCTCCCTTGCACAGTGTAAATCTAGGTATTAAATTCGATTCTATAGGCTACGTGACTAAACGGTTTTAGAGACTGTTTCCGATGTAAAATATTTAAATCCCATTCTGAATATCCGTGGGATACAAATGATTATGACTCATTCTTAAAAATTAAAATATTAAGCTAAAATGAGTACCCTCATTAATCTTTTAATATATTTGACGTATACTAAAATGCCCTTTTCAAAGTTTGCAGCGGGCAGGGATACAAAAAAAAAACACACACTAAGCCGGTAATCCTTCCACAACAGCATGTAGACTGCGAGCAGCTACGCTCGCTGAAATGTCGTCATGTGTAATGTCGTATTTTGCTGAATATAGGGGTATTCTAAATGGGGGCACGGAAGTTAAGTGAGGAAAGGGAGCCCAGGCTTATTTAAATGATGCATTGCAGCCATGCCGGCTGGGGGGAGACCGATCGCAGACCTCCACCGACGTGTATCACCATCGTGCCGATTACAGTTTTAGCTTCCATCGTATTTTTCGGTCTGTAAAATAAACTTCACTTGTCAAAATAAAAGTGGTGGAGAGCTTTCGGATTCCCGCTTCTTCAGTGTAACCCGGGTAACTCACCTCATGCATAAAATAAATTTTATAAAGTAATACTGCGGGGAAAAAAAAGCACAGAAACGCACGGGGCAGAAACAACCTGATCCTGAACTGCGGGGTGACGCAAAGCCGTCTTTCTCCCGGCCTATTCCCGGAATCCCTCAGCGTGGATCCGGCCGCAAATCCGCTTTCCAGGAGGCTTTAATCTTAACCTGGCACACCGAGGCCGTGTGTAGCACATCTGGAGTCTGGACGGCTGGACATGGCATTAAAAGTGGTCCTGAGAGCAAATGAGTGGCATATTCATATGTTTTAAAGAAAGAAAAAACACCACAGATATCAGGCCAGGGACGCGGACATTGTCTGAATGACCTACACCAGTGGCACGATGGTTCAAATCCCGCAGAGCTGTTGCATCCTATCAGAAGGGTGCCTGGTTTAAGCTGCGTGGTTTGCTGCTTGTGCTACACCAGGGGTGGGAAAACCGATCCACAAAGGGCCGGTGTGTGTGCAGGTTTCTGGGATAATCTTTACAGTAGGTCAGCTGTTCAAACCCAGGTGTGAGGACTCACTGTAGGCCAATCAGTCCTCTAATTAGTAATGTTTTTAGGGAGTTAGAGCGAAAACCCACATACCCAACGGCCCTTTCTGGATAAGACTTACACTCCTGTGCTACCCTCACCCTCTAACTGTACAGCCGCCAGTGACCAGCCTGGCTCAGCTTTACCGCGCCTTAGCCGCCCTTCTGTGGAGCTTTTATCTGGATTTTGTAGGTGAATTTCGGGCCGATCAGCTTGTTTCTCGCCTCAAGCTGTTGTGCTTTTCATTTTACGACAACAAACAGCCTGCCATATGGCAGGGGGACTGTAATTTGGAGAGAGTCGGTCTTCAGAATGTTCTTAAAGAAAGGTTACAAAAATCTTTTAGACTTTAACTACCTCAATATACACTCACCTAAAGGATTATTAGGAACACCTGTATAATTTCTCATTAATGCAATTATCTAATCAACCAATCAC
>JAODJW010000062.1:21306448-21318351 GCA_026777045.1 Hyperopisus bebe | reverse complement strand
CCCCCCCCCCGCCGCTGGCTCTCAGCGGCTTAGCAACAAGTCTCTAGCAAAATAGCATCGGTGGGCTGTAAGCGTTGCATCATAAACGCGCTTGTTAACACCTTATAAAAGGACTGCAACTATTGCCACAAATATCAGCATCATTATAGGACATACATAAATGAAATTAAGCCCAACATCTTTCACTGACGTTTTACCAATTGGGGGGCGAAAATCCTGATTTCGGTAACTCAAATGCAAGGTGAACGATGGCTACGTTAATGGCAGAAGGAGGCGAGCTCCTGGAGGCAAGCAGGATCGCCGACGTGGGAGAGGAGAGTGCGCTCACACTGCCCACGGCTGCCCGCTATCTCCCAGAGGGGCTCTGACCAAACACTCATTAGCCTCCCGCGGTAGACGGCGTAGACCTGCTTGGCTCCTGACAGGAGTCTGGGTTTCTGATCGCCACGGCGACCGCCGGCCTGGGCTCAGATTAAAACGCCTACCGAAATGCCGGCGGCAAAATGAACCGAGAGCCCGCTCACGCAAAGTCAGCTGAGGAGCGGTCCGGGTTTGGTGTGGCAAAAACAATGGGGAAAAAAATAGCACCAGCTCTGCTGGGTTGGTCAGCCGTTCCCTACTCCCGGCCAGGCCGCTGCGGTTGGATCTTTGAGAGATGACACCCATAACGTGTAACATAAAGATAAATCGACTGAGTAGAATGTAAACAGTACACAAAAAAACTCAATGAACAGAAGGTGAGAGATTGAATGGAATGACTTTATGAGTCATTAGTATGAGATCAATCTGTTTGCTGGCTCAGGATTTCCACCATAAACATTGGGACTCGTAACGGTGGCTAGACATCAAAGACAAATCCTCCCGAAGGTCTGACTCAGCCAACAGGGGGCCACCCAACCCCCCCCTCACTATCAAACTTTAGTACAAAGGTCCCTTCTTATGAGATGCAGCCCGCCTGTGGACAGATACTGTGAGCCAGCTATGCGGGACGTCGGATCAAAACCGGAGCCATCCGATGCCGGGGCATCTTGGGAGCCCAGAACATCAGAACCACCACAGCCTCAAAAATTTAGCCCCTCCCCCAAGAGGGCCCACAGAGTCACAGAGTGGAGTACTCTGCGCATAATACACAGTCCTCACACCTGAAACTCTGCTTTTAAAGTTTGAAGTGGTACATATGTAAAAACATCGCAATGGGGTCTTGCCCGTCAGGTGATGACATTGAGTGTTTCTCCGCACTTCTGAAGCTCAGTGGTTCCCCTCAGTCATTTTTCATGTTAATTTTGCTGGAAGCTGCTCTTTGTTTGGACCTGCGTGGCTTGAAGTCGGTATTTACACACCAGTCAGCGAGAAGCAGAAAACGAGAGTCGTTCAGCAGATGGAAGATGTTTATGGGAGACATCTTCCTTGTGGTAGATTGTAGCCCAGTGGGTAGTACTGCTACTACTTTGGGCCTCCAGTTGGGGTTTGAATCTCACCTCGGGGGCTGGGTGTGTTTCCTCCAAAAACATGTATTTGAGCCAAATGGTGCCTCTAAATTGCCCTAAACATGTGTTTGCATTCACCCTGCGATGGACTGCGGCCCCACGTGACCTGTGTTTTACATAGACCCAGTTAGCCCCATGGTTAGCTTTCTCGCTATGACTAGCTTTGGCCAATCCCTTTCTTGGTATATAATACTGGCCACCCATAAAATAACCCAGAGTTCGCTCAATCCATGCCACAGTTTACAGTTAATTTTCATCACTGTAAATTTTGAGTTAGATTTTTCCACAAGGTGAAGTATGCATTGCGGTCTCGTTAGCATTCATTGTTGGCATCCGTTCTGTTGGGCTGCGGACCCACACACAGTTTTCTGGGACCGGGCCCAGTTCCTGGGGCACCGCTGCCGCCTTCCACCTGCCCATCCCAGAAGGGTTCTGGTGCAGCGCCGAAGGTATCGGCCCGGCCCGCTGGAGAGGCGAGCCTAAGACGGCTGCTATTCTCCCCTCTCGCACTGATCTTTTATTTTTATTTCGCGAACTGCCCGACATAAACTCCACATCTCGAACCCCTGCAAGGCTGTGGCTGTTTTCTGTTTCATTCAACAAATAAAATAAAACCCATATGAAGCAATGCATCCGCTGCTCTCAGAGCCCCGACCTCCTGTATTTCCAAGCCCCCATTGAGTTCCTCGTCAGCCGAGATGATCAGGGCGGTGTTCAGCTTTCCGGCAAATTGGGCCGTCTCCGGCGTGCTGACCCTCAGGCTTCCACCGTGGAAGGTTCTGGATCTGCCGAAATCCAAGGTGGGGGTGGTGAGAGAAGCAGAACTTTAGCAATCTGATTTTGATGTTCTCTTAACAACTTCTGTGGATCATTGCTTACTGCAGCTCAAGAGAATAATATGAAAGTCTACACACCTCCCCCACTGATCAAAACATTGGCCTCATGCAGTAAAGTTCTTCCAAACTTAACCCTCGGACTCAGGAACTTCCCCCCCATGCCTGTACTCTCCTTGAACCCCTCTCTGTCCACTCTGAATGTCAACACAAAGCCTAAAGACTGAAACAAAAATATCAATCGTGGCCTGCATCGTCTGCCGTGTGAACACATTCTGAGCTGAATCTGAACTTCCCCCACTCTGCCTGCACTATGGGATGACAAACTATGCATGACTTTCAAATAAACTCTAGTTCTACACCTTCTGTGGCCTCCTCATTACAACCAAGAGCTTGTTGGCTAGACATCCATAAGTCCCCTTAATGGGCAGATTGTCGCAGGCGCAGACAGGACCGGAATTGAGAACGACGGTCCTTAACTATCATCCTGCGACGTGTGTGACATCCATCTTTAAAAACACAATGCTAAACACATCTCTGTCACTATGAAACACTTAGTTAAATAAGAATTTGAGGAGATCTGTAATAAAGATTATCTGAAGACAAGACAAACAACTGCATCAAGTCTTATTCATACAAAATGTACATTTCGCAAATAGAGAGATAAATTGCAACTTCTACTAAAAATATATATTTGAACTCACTAATAACCAGTAAGTTAAGTATCATTACTGGGGAAAAGTGATGACTTCTGAAGTTTCTTGTTTGCTTTACCGTCTCCCAAAGACATTTGTTATTTGTGATGTTTAGAGATAAAATTACTGAAAATGCAAGAGAGCATCTGCCTTCCTCAAATGTGATCTTCTGAACTGATTTGTTTTAATAAGCGGGACTCTGGTAGGTGCACAATTTTATAAAGGGCAGGTGCACATCCGCCTTGTTCCGAACAGCCAATTGGTTTGGAACGTCCTCATCTCTTGGACCGACTTTTGAAAACGTTCGCCGGAGGGATGAACGCGCCCTACTTTCCTCACCAAACGCCCAGAAACATCCAGAAAGAGCCACAAGAGGAATTGTGACAGGGATTGTCTTGGAGGTGTTTTCTGTCCGGCAATGTAACGCCTTTAAACTTTAATCGCTTCTTCCAGGGAACAGGGACAGCGAGGCAGAAAGGCGGGGCCTCGTGGGCGCTGTGTCACATAGTCAGGCTCGCTGCACTGAGCAATTACAGCTAACTCAGTGTTCTCCATAATGAATCCAGAGAAAACCCTCAGAGCATTCCGGAAAAAGCAAACAAACAAACAAACAAACAAATAATTAATTTTGCAGCCATTATGAGATCACAAGGTCAGCACTTGAGTTTCATATCACGCTCCTGATTATTTCTCCTTGTCCTCAGGTTGGTCAGAATAACAGATTTCCTCGGGGAAGAAGGGGAGAGTGTGGACCCTCCCTTGGGCATATAACCCCTGCACCCATTAAGGAGGTGCAGCCTATCCAGATTTTTCTCAATGAGTGAGAGGACAACCTTAGGTTGTGTTTTCATGGTGGGGCAAATGATGTCACAGAATGTACATGAGGAGCGTCATAAATCAACCCCTAATCAAATAACCTTCAAGGCAGTGCTACTATTAAGGTTCAGGAGGACCTGTCAGATGTTCTCCAGCCGCTAGCTCCTTCGCGCAGTGTGTTTCTGCGGATGTCCAGGATCTACCACGACCTGCAGCTGGGCAACACGTGCTGCATTTTGGAAGTAATGGAAGACACTTTGCTTACTTGATAGTCATGCTAATGGGTCTGAATTCTTCTTGTGCTTAAAGAAAACAAGCCTAGATATCTGTGCACCCTTTCAGCCTAAACAAAGCAGCACTCACGAGAGATCAGACACGCCAGTGCACAATCACACGCTACGACCATGTAAACTGTCAGCACATACGGCTGAATTCACTGAAATGATTTTCTAAATGATAGAAAGGCAATCCTACGGCAACAAGCTGACTCCTCCTTTGTCAGCCGCTGGTGGCCTTGATGACTGGACACAACAGGCTTTAGAGACGTCCTCAGAGATGTCGCAGCAAAAGTATAAACATGCTACGAAAATCGCAACAAGGTTATTAAAAAAGTCGCATTCCCCATGGCCACGCATGACATTATGAGTAAATTCAATATTGTATGTTGAGAAAACATCACCTGCATGCGTTAGCCTTTATATATAATTTGATTTATCAAAACAGGAAAAAGTTCAGGAAAAAAAGTGATATTTCAGGTGGGCTTTGCAAGCTTCTGTGTCGACAACGCAGCAGAACCCGTGACACGGGAGAGTGACTGTCGAGTCCTTCCTCCTTTTTCCGCTCATACTGGAACCCATCGATCAGACAGAACGCACGTCTTCAGGAAGATTTCGGCGATCGATGGTCTGCTGCTCATTCTACGTGTTCAGACAGGGCTTCGTCCTTTACAGTCCGCCTTACCTCCAAGGGCCTGTTAATTGGCTTCGCTCATTAAAAACCAGCACCACCGACCCTCAGAGGAGGTCTGGCAAGAGACGAAACCCATCTCGCCGATAATTAGCTAAAGCGCAATCGGCTGGACCCACTTCCTGATGCAAGGACGATTCCAGCTGTTACAGCGACGGAAGCAGGGCTTAAACTAAGATAATTTAATAAAATATTCTGGCATTTGAAAGGTTTGGGTCGATAAAAAGATATGCATGACCGAAGTGCCAAGCAAAGAACTTCTCTCAGAAAGAAATATTAGCGAAAGCAGAACTCAGATGCAGATATTGAACTGAAAAAGTGGCCTATTTATCAATTGTGCTGCAACTAGTTTTATTTGAGGGCTATTTAGTTGTTGTTATATTACTGGTATTAATTCGGTGCTTTGGGATATTGAAGATGTGCTGTGGATGACAGCTGTTCTCTCTCTTCTGGGAGGCAATTCATCATGTTTCTCACACAACAGATGACACGTCTATTTAAAAATACACTAAAACTAAAATTATATGGAAAGATGGGATACTATGCACTTCAGAGGTGATCTCTAGGATGGGATACATAAGGAGTGATCAGTCTCACTCTGGCGGACAAATAGGGAATGCAGAAATCCTGGTCACTAACAAGATATCGATTATATCGATTACATCCAAAAAGCGATTATATGACCATCAGCAGGGCTGGGCAATATTCGACCAAAACAACTTTCAAAGTTTAAGACATTTAAACCGGGGTTCTTAACCTGGGGTAGATTTCAAGGGGTCCGTGAACTTGGGGAAAATATATTGCTATTTTTTGCTAATTAGAATTTTATTCAATTATGAATGTAGGCAATAAACCACAGCAGTGCTACCAACACCTGTGACCAGTGACTCACTGACATTTTAATATCATTATTTTGATCCTCCATAAATTTCACCAGACTGCCAAGGGCCTCCACAGCAGAAAAACGGTTAAAAGAAAAGTATACACCATCCAGACTGGCTGTTTTCGTTGTGGAGAAGCCCTTGAAATTCAAACCCTGCGGCTTTGTGAAAAGCTCTCCGCGGTTCTCTTCAGACTGCTCATTCAGGGCCAGGAACACCACGCTGTTTTGCCCTTCAGGTAGACGTCCCCTGCTTGCTACCTCTGTCACACCAGAACCACTGAGCGATCAGGCTAACCAACACCACCTCAAAGAATTTACTGCCATTTTGGGATATTTTAATGTTGACTGCGGTGGTCAGATTGCAACGCATCAATCTCAAAAAACTCCTCCCGAGTAACATGCTTTAACATTGGACGCATGGGGAACCAGCAAAGACGTTGGCTGGGGTCCATGCAGACACAATGCATCCTTTTTGCCGCATTTCCAGAGCCCAGGGTGCACTGATACAAGCTGCTATTTATTCTGTACCATCTTCTTTCACATCCTTCTTTGTGCCTCTTTTCAGAGACCAAAATAACACTGAATAAAACCTAAAAAAAAAAAAAAAGAACCCGAACGCAGCCAAAAATAGCAACTAAAACCTTAAAAGTAGGAGTGCGATGATCATAATAAAGACAGTTGGCATTATATAGGTTTTAGAAAGCAACGACGGGACAGATTTGCCCAAAGTAGCATGAAGTCTGAAGGTCTTTTCCTTCATTTTTAATACAGAAGCAGATCAAATAGGCAGACGATCCTCTCCCTCTTCGGCTTTTCAGCAATTCACAGAAATATGTTCCCCTCCCTCTCTCTCCACCGCAGTGCTGTCACAAAACACACAGTTGATCTGCCGAAATGCTACATGTGGGGGGGGGGAGGGGGGGCTTGGATTCACCTGCTAGATCACTGGGCAAGAAAAAGGTCCTGAAGCCAGTAGCGAGTGTGCAAGGTGGGTCAAGAACGTGATGGTCCTGCAGCATTGGAGCGTGCTGGCAACAGGGAACAGGAAGTGACAGCACTGTGGAGAGAGAGAGAGAGAGAGAGAGAGAGGGAGAGGGAGGGAGAGGAAGAGACAGCGGGAGGCCACATTTTTATTGCGCTGTTGTGCATCTCACAACCAAGATGAACGCGACCCCATCTCAGCTCACAGGTGGTGTTCAGTTTGCCTCTGATTTCATCTCCCTGTCCCCCTCTCTCCCCCTATCTTTTCTTCTGCTATAAAAAGCCACCTCAGCCAAGTCTCCTGCTTCATATCTCCCGTTTGAGAGCTCGACGTGGTCCCAACAGTAAAGGAGACAGTGCCTTGCAGTCGGGTTCGGAGTCAATTAAAATCCCACCCATGGCCTGTTTCCTGCCGGGCCTTTGTGCGGGAATGGATCAATACGGGTCCACAGAACCATCAAAGACAGAAAAGATTAGATTAAAGTGTTTATTACACATGCAGACGTCAACGCGATGATTCACTGGATGTGATACAGCCTCTTGTTTTCTCTTTTATTGGCTTGTTTTTTTTTTCTAATTACCATAAAACAGCAGCATGAGTTAAGGAATCGATGTGTCTGCATTTCAGCAACAGATTAAACTCCCATGATTCCCTGCCAAGCAACTTCAAAACAACGTATAAATGTCCAAATGCCCCAGAAAACAGCGGATGAACGGGGAGAGATACGAGGCTTGAAAGCCTACACAGGCACCGTAACCCCCTGCCACACTGACATCCAGACTGGGCCCGGCGATCCAACAGGCCAGCGTCATCGAGGACCGGGCAGGCAAACACTGCTATAGGCGACATAGGCGTCTGCCTAGGGTGTCATCTTACGAGGGAGTTAAGCAAACCATTAGCGCAACCCACCTGCCTGGGGGGGGGGCACATGGGCTTGCACTGACCAGCCCCGCATCAGGACTTCCATCTACTGCCCGCATCCAAAGCTCCGTAAGACTCAGAGCCCTCGGGAGAGAATGGGGGTACAGTTATACCCGAGGTGGGTTTAGCAATTTGGAGGCCCCTAGCAAAAGCCAAGATCGGGCCCTTTTCAGCTCTTTTCAGTTCACACAGCCACAGAACTAAAGGGCAAACCTGAATGAAAATTCTAACTGTTCTAACAGAATTTCAAGTGACCTTCAGTCAGAAAAAGCCAATATGGCAAGAAAAAGATTACAATTATATAATCTTTAATTCTTTCAAAATTAAAGTGTAGGATATTTTTGATAACGCATTTGAACATCCACTTATTCTCTAGGTATTATGTTGCTGTTGTTTGTGTGTGTGTGTGCGCGTGTGTGTGTGTCAGTGTTTGCATGCACATTATTTCAAAACAAAGAAAAAAACCTCTGAAAGTGATTAAATACAAATTTGTTTCTGTCCCTTAAGTTTTTCGATCATAATGCTATTAAAAGCCATTCATAATATTTCAAATTGAAATGTGTGCTTCCTGTTTGTTTAGGTGAATAAAGCACTCAATGTTCAAAGCATGCTGATATTGGTGTCCATACCTCTGTACAGGTGCAATAATCAATATCGGTCATAGTCCTTTATTCAAAACATGGTAAACTGGACAAATATAGAAAAAACTACCCATGTTTACTCAGTGACATCATCGATGATTTTCAACAAGTACTGCATACAGACAATACATTCAAACTCTCAATGTGTACAACAGGCCCAAAGGAACAAAACAAGCCTACTGGTTTAGTTTTGGCTGACTGACTGACTAAACACACTTGCCAATCACCCCCAAACATGGTGATTAATCACTCTCCATTTTGATGGACCTGTCGGACACTCAGTAACTATACGTCCTAGTATGCAGAAGGAACGAATATCCAATAAAACGATAATCCCTTTTTAAGAATATGATATTAAGCCAGAAATGGAATGCAGTAGAAAAAACTACAACTAAACACAGGAAATGCATTTATTTACATTTTTATTTACAGTTATCGAGTTTGGGACAACTGGACACAGCGTGAGAAGATCTGTTGTGATACCACAACCACTGATAAGATATTTACTGAGGGTTACTGAGGGTTGTCTTGGAATTTATTGTGTTTGCAGGGTTGCTAGGCTAAGCAAAACGTTGTTAATGCCGAAATAAACCACAAAATCATTTTGCCAGTGCCAAAAATGAAAGTAATGTAAGTAATGCAAGTCTTAACATTTTGTTTGTCAGGATTTAAACCAGCCCTTGTTTAAGAATGTAGTATAAGCGGTTCATGAATAATAAGCATTTTATTTCAGGTTTGTCTTATTTTCAAATATTTTTTAAATAAGGGTGAATATGTTAAATTAAAAAGGAAGGAAACAAATTCATGAGGCCGTACGATGGACAAGGTCCCAAGAAATTGCTTATCTATGCCTTATGGTGAAACCATCTATGGATAGAGCCAGCAGGGTACTCATGATTAAATGGGTTTGGAGTGAGGCTGCATTCTGTAGCACAGCTAATGACAATGACAGCCGTGTTTGATATCATCCGAGAGCCAGCTTCATTAGCTAAGACACTCTGTGGATTCTAAAGTTTTTATGGAGAAACTTGAGCATTCAAGAGAATGGACAGCCAGCAAACAGGGGCGACCTGAACTGTTTTGATTGGGACCGGCCTACCGCAGGTAAGTGTCACAGTGGACTGGGGGAACCATGAGAAAAATCAGAAAGATTATACGACGGGATCGAGTTTTCGAATAACCGCACCTTGTCTAGCGATCCAGAAATGCATTCATATTTAGCATTAGCGTTAGCGATTATGGAAACCCTGAAGCTGAACACACAAAAATAGATGGGTAGTTATACAGGAAGCTTATTTAATATTTTGCATCCAGTGAAACTGCTTGCAGCCGCTTGGTGAAAAAGCCCATTGTTGACGACTCAATACTGGCTCACAGTCATGACTGACAGACATTTACAACACTGCACCCAACACACGTTCTGGAAGGATCGCAGGCGGAATCCGAACAACTGACAGACGTTTCTGTCTCTGCATTAACTCATTATCCCTTGGATCCAACAGACTCGAGGGGGAAACTCGGCTATTGTGTGGCAATTTGAAAAACACAAAAAAGGAAAAAGACACACACAACAAATTAGGAAGTGGCAGCGGGCAGCAGTACTTTATGTCCAGGCTCTGGGAGAGAGGTCAGGAGACGATGATGGTAAATAAATGAATAGTGCAATAAATTCTCTACCACACATTATACCGTCATTCATGCGACTCACTGTACGTTTGCACCCATGACGATTTTAAGCCAAAGCTATATCGCAGTTACTTATAAACTGTCTACATTATACTCTCTGCACCGAGAATCCTAATGGAAGCGGATCCCGGGGGAGATGGATTGTGGATGGATCACCCTGTTTCTGGTCTTGATGTTACCCACAGACTGGTTGGCAGATCGTATCAACGTTTCACAAAAAAGTTTCTGGGATCTTCAACAGTATCACACCCGACCCCTCCGGACAGTGAGCTTGGCATGTAGCAGGCATGCTACGAAAAACCTGTTATTGTGACATTGTGGGGACCATTTTTTTAAATGTATAAAAATCTGTGACTGCAATCAAAAACCTAAAAATGTCAAAAGTCTTGTATTTTGTTTGGTTGCTTATGGGCTGGGTGGGGGTTAGGGTTGTTATTTTTTGGATTAGCTTTTAGAAATGAATGGATGATTCCCACAAAGATATGAATACAAACATGTGTGTGTGTGTGTGTGTGTGTGTGTATACACCTGGATGGACTGGTATCCTGTGCAGGGTATATACTCCTGCCTTGTGCCCTCATAGGATTCCAGCTCTCTCTGATACCAGATAAGCAATTGGAGGGTGGATGAATAACAGTGTATTGCTGGAGGATTAGCATTAGCCAAACTCTTTGTCTGGGGGCCACATAGAAATGCACAAAACTCACTTGGCTGCAGCCCCTGACATCAGCATCAGGATCCCAGGCTCAAGGAAATGATGTTAAGCTAAGTGACTCCAACAAGAGCACAGAAACGTGAAAATGCTTCATTAACACGCTTCAGGAGCAGAAAATCATGCTTAAATGGGAGGAGGGGCGGTGCTTTTACAGAGTTCTGTCCGAGGGTTTTAACGCCCCTTAATGTAACGGCAGTTATCACACAGGCCTTTTGGGAGCAACCATGGAAACATGAGAGAGACGAACAAACACATGCAGTGCGCTGCCTGACACGTCTGTGAGAAATATCCTGGGAAGAAATGCGATGGAGATTAATTTATTACCGGCAAGGCAGCCCGTCGCATGTCGTGCATTTAAAGCGCGCTGTCTAACAAGCCCCGCCCTCCTCTGCTGTAACCCTGGCGCCCGTGTCCTCCCGGGTGCACAAACAGGAAGCACTGGAGGGCTTTCACGGCAGATGTGCGCTGCTGTTCATGCTGGGCTTGGACCCCCGGCCTGCTTCCTAGGCTAAATCTCCGGCACCACTGGCCTGTTTTCAGAGCAAACTGGTGGCTCACCAGCTCAGCACTTTAGCCCCCCCCAAACACAAAGCACCAGCCCACCCGCCCACCTACGGTCCCCCTACAGTACGTGCTATCCGTCTCTTCGTGCAACATCATAGCGCAATCGATACGTATCTACGGCAATGTGCCGGACGGAGATTCCTGCCTGGGAATAAATCGGACACTTCCAGCATCTGACAACATGCCGATATTATTCTGGAAGGATGAGCTGAAGCATCTCAGAGCCAAGAACTGCATGCATGGGGAATAAAAAAAAAAAAAAAAGAAAGAGCTTAAAATGTGTCTGTATGTGTGTATGGTAGAAAATGGGGTGGGGGGGGCGGGCTTCTAATTCCGCAGCCCCTGCAATCTGTTCCTGGAATATAGAGTTGAGAAATAGAGCTGAATCGGTGCTGGAATAGCCTAGCTTTTATAAATATACCTACAGCGTTTGGTCTCAAGTGAAAATCAAGCACTAAATGGCTTGAAGGTAAAAGCCATTAAATAAACCACAGAATTGCCTCTTGCCGTGCTTCACTGAAGATGGCATCTCGCCAGCGCCCCTCCCTCCTCGCTCAGGGACAGAAGTCCAGATTCAGTCATAAACAGAAGTATCTTTTTTTTTTCTCTCTCTCTCTCCCCAGTGCAAAATTGATAGTCATGGCAACTGCGTGCCAAGTGAAATTACACATTAGCATTCATTTATCAGATGTTAAGGAGTAATACCGGGATTTT
>JAODJW010000062.1:21286104-21297882 GCA_026777045.1 Hyperopisus bebe | reverse complement strand
TACCCACCATTTACCCAGAAAATGAATGAAAAGCCAGCAATACATATAGCTTAATCCGTCAAGGGGACCTAATCCACTCAGGGCACTTAACAAAAAAATCTGACAAATAGACAAAGAACAATCTTAGGCTGCTTTTAATGTGTATATATTATGATTTATATTCCCACACAAACACTTCACCAGGTTGTTAATATGAATAAAAACTACCGATTTACTCCAAGAGACTCGGCAAATGCTGTTTGGCACATTATGCGATGTTTTGGTGCAGTGAAAGCCATTTCAAAGGATCTGGTTCCCCCTCAGCGCGAACGTAATGTGAAGATGACAGGGATGTTCATAGCGCAGGGATGACCGCCAACTGGCGCGAGAAGCGGAGGCGGGAAACAAACGGTGGCTAACGGCTGAGCCGTTAATACGGCACGCGCTCCGCCGCCGCCAGGTTATATGCGCCATGAAGCCGACATTAAGCAACAAGGTCAGAGAGGATAGGTCGTCGGTGCGACTTCCAGCATTTTTAAATGGAACGTCAAAAAATAAAAATAAGAAGGCAGACATAAATCAGTGATGATTAAAATGGAAAAAACATCCACATCTTCCCGGACATAATCTGTCCACATTGGGATTGAGTTAAGTTCTCGTACATGACAGTAGGACGGACACAATTTTCGGCTCCGTCCAGCAATATCAGGCCACCCCACGTTATTTCGTGAAGAGATTTTAAAAAAATAATAAAAAGGCTAAGAAAAGCATCCGTTTTCATCTGTGAGTGCAAAAGGCAAGGTCCGCGACAGAAATAATAGGCTGTCCAGTGCACTAAAATGGACGCGTGATTGAATTTAACGTATTACCAGTTGTATCGCTGTTATTTCAAAGTACACTGCTGAGAGCAAGATGACAATATAACATGATTTTTATTTCGCGGGATTCCTCTGCAGTTTTCTCACGTGGTGAGGGAAACATAATAGTGATTTTTATTCACACAAAAAATAAACCTTCTCTGAGGTTCTGACTGCTCCCGCTCCGCCAGCACTTTGATAAGTTTCCTGCGTCCACGTCACACGCTAAGCTTTAAAAAATATGCGCGAGCCGCTGCTGTCGAGGATGCATGTTTATTACGCCTGCGCATAAAACTGCTTAGGAGTTTTCGGTACTTCAGCTTTATCGGGAGGCAGGGTGAAGGGATCCGATGGGCGGTCGCCCGTTATACCGAAAAAACGGGTACAGACCCCATGTCTGCCTGGGAAGAGTGGGGCTGTTTTAAATCGAGAGAGATCACCTCAGCCCCCTGTACTGTGATGTTTTCAATGTTGAACATTATGACTGTTCAGAACATAAAACATAACACTTTGTTTTCAATTGGCACAGCATATCTTTATGGATTCCCCGAGTGAGTAATTAGTAATTAATACGGATCAGTAAATGTAAAAGGTACAGTACCTCAGCCTTGTGGTGCCTGGAACAGGCTACTGCATTGGCAGGGGCAGGTTGGGAGGGGCGGGGGGGTTGGAATGGGTAGGTCAGCATTTTGAACCCAGGGACTCAGATATATCACACAGCTGCTATGAGAAATGGCCACAATTACCATGACAGCTGAGGGTTCACGGATCGCTATGATTATAAACATGTTAGTGTCCAACAATTTTCCTCCATCATTCCTGCCCACGGGAAGACATCCTCCATTGAGTCGTTTCTTTCATCCGAAGCGTGTGGGGTGAAGAATACTAACATCAAAGGGTCTGGCTCCCCACTCCTCAGCCCCAGCTGAAAGCCGATTGGCCTCCTTCCCTGTCACTCATTGACTCAAACCATATCATTGGCTAATGATAATACTGGGCACTCTGAATTATGCTCTCCCTTTACCCCACACTTTAAAAAAAAATCCTGCTGCTGATATGTGCATGGTTACTTCCTGGTCGATGATGGTCCTCTGTCTCACCTGATGGGCTTCCTTCTGTTTGGCTAAAGGGTAAATTGTGGGGGGGAGGCCTCAGGCTGTGGCTGCAGGGGACACGGTGTTTATTTACAACCACAGACCACAGATGTGGGGGGCAGCAGTACGCAGAGTACCTGTCATTGTCCTTACACTGGATGCTGCACACAGTGTAGTGTGCATGTGTTAGTGAGAGCACTGCAAAGTGTTTGTGGGTG
This sequence comes from Hyperopisus bebe, assembly GCA_026777045.1. NCBI lineage: Eukaryota > Metazoa > Chordata > Actinopteri > Osteoglossiformes > Mormyridae > Hyperopisus > Hyperopisus bebe. Next base: position 21,295,734 of record JAODJW010000062.1, on the reverse strand, counting down.
TGTCCAGAGTGAGAGAGAACACTGCAGGGTGTGTATGTATGTGTGTGTCAGAGAGAGAGAGAGAGAGAGAGAGAGAGCGCTCACTGTAGGCTGTGTGTGTATGTTAGAGAGAGAGAGAGATCACTGCAGGGTGTGTGGATGTGTGTGTGTGTGTGTGTGTGTGTCAGAGGGAGAGAGCACTGCAGGCTGTGTCAGAGAGAAAAAAAAACACTGCAAGGTGTGTTTGTGTCAGAGAGTGTGAGCAGTGCAGGCTGTGTGGATGTGTGTGTCAGAGACAGATCACTGCAGTGTGTGTGTGTCAGTCAGAGGGAGAGAGCACTGCAGGCTGTCAGAGAGAAAAAAAGAAAAAACACTGCAAGGTGTGTGTGTGTGTGTGTCAGAGTGAGCAGTGCAGGCTGTGTGCATGTAAGGGAAAAAGCACTGCAGACTGTGCATGTGTGTCAGAGAGAGAACAGTGTGGCGTGCGTGTGTATGTGATAGAGAGAGCACTGCGGCGTGTGTGTGTCTGTATATATGCATAGCTCTGTGTGTGTGTGTGTGTGTGTGTGTGTGTGTGTGTGTGTCCCGTGCATGATCCCCTCCTGCCCACATGTCGTGTTCAGGCTGAAGACCAGGCCTCCCCAATATCCCTGCCAGGCTAATTCTGAAGGATGTGACAGATTCCACCTCACATCAGATTTCTGAAGCTTCCTGATCACTGAGACCAAGTCCAAAGCCCCAAAGACGATCCCCAGACACACGCCCGCTAAACGTGCTGTCATTTTTAGGGCTATATTTGGAAAGAAAAAAAAATAAATAAAAAATCACAGTCACTTGGATGACAAGCACACTCGCATTTCATCACACACACACACACACACACACACACACACTCCCCAAAACGGCACATTACTGATTCCCACCTCCCAAGTGTTGATTAGCCTGATTCTACCTCTGTGTTTATGACAGAAATAGCCCCCACCCTAAGCAGAGAGGCTCCTGCTGCGCCATACACACCCCAGAGACTGAGGCGGTCCCCCTGGGTGACATTCGGGAAACGTGATAATTCTGTTCATCACAAGTGTGGTTTGCACCTCTTACTCCAATTAAACTGCAAGGTGAGTGAATCAGCCCAGCCGTGACTGACTGCGGCACACTGATTAATTCATTACTGATTCAGATCCCTGTAATGCTGCTAAGGGTAACAGAGATCAGGGTCTAAAAGGGCTGTAAACACACATTTTCACACGTAAGGAAATTAAAAACAAAAAAAAAAACTAAACATGACTGGGCTTTAACAAGAGGCGGAACAAAACCATGGCTTTAAAGCCATTTTTCAGCTTTTAGTCCATTTCTGTTGAAAATGAAGAACAGTTAGTCTCCCATTGCGCTGTGTTAGTCACATTTTTGCTTGCTGAAGACTAGGTTTCTTCCAGGAAACAGCTTTTAAAATCTCACCTTTTCGCTTCATCTCCTAAATAAACACCTTACTGCATTCCCAATATAACATGGGTCTTTGTTCTCCTGTCCTTTCTAACTAGATTTCGGTGTATTTACGCTCCTGCTCATTCCACAGACGGGCTGCGTTTCATACATCACCCAGCCAATGCACCGGGGTACTGCTGCCACAGCGATGGGCACTGCCAGCAACCGCCAGGCCACACTCTGCCAGGCTGCCCTGTCGCCCTCTGGCACAGCTCTCGAGAGCGACCCGCAGCACACCCCCCAGACAGCGATGACTCCTCTGGGCCCCCATAAAACACCAAGCTGCTCCCCCCGGGAGTGGAAAATAAATAAATATCCGGAGGCCGGATTTTATCAGTGTTATTTCTGCAGGGTGATTTTGTTTTTCTTCTTTTTTTTCCCCCAGGGAGCAATTTCTTCGCTTTCATGTCACTTTGTTTTGGGCTTTAATATTTTAAACGGCAAGAATCATATTTCAAGTCCTAGTAGCAGCGGAACCTCTATCGTTCACTGGAACCGCTAGCAGAAGGTGGTTTCTGCACAGTAGCTTTCACTTTGGATTAGCAGACATCAGCTTGGGAGAAGCTTTGATGAGAGTCGCAGCCTCCATGTTATTTTCATGAAGAGCCAACGCTACTACAAGGTACAGACTGATCTCAAACTAATGTCCACTTGTTTCACTTCCAGCATCCGAAAAGTATTCATTCCTTGATGGCTTAAGCTACAAAATCCAGATGGTGTGTTTCCTATGGGGAGGCAAATGTATATTTCATATTACACACAAACACAGGTTTGTAATTATATCTTTGTGGGGACTCGCCATTCATTTCTATGGGGAAAACACCAATCCCATCATGACGACCTTAACCCCTACCCAGCCCTAACCTTAACCATAAGCATAACATTAAGTCTGTGTTCAATCAATGTTAAGCACATGATTCTGTGGGTTTCCTTTAATAATTTGACGCTTGTTGCCATGCTATTGTTGGTAGCTGGTATTTACAGTATCACAGTACCCTGGTATGAGTCTCTCAGCACGATCCCTTAAACGTGTGACGAGCACGGGCAGGATGGTGGACCAGAGGCCATCGGCGCTCCGTCTTGAACGGACAAACGTTGAGGTTCCATGTTCCATTAAAAGCATGAATTGTTGCGCTTTTAATGGGAAATGACCACTGTAGGTATGAATCTAGATATCTATAAGAGTGCCGCTGTGGAGGATTTGATTTAGCATCTGTACCACTTTTAATGAACATCGCCAATGTGCTGAAGCACTGACTTCCTCACTTAAGAGCATAAACATGACCGTAGGAGACAGGGCCAGACAGAGCCAGACGGGGGGGGGGGGCAGCTTAAGCTGGCTTTATTTGGTCTCCTTTGGCACCACAGGTTTCAGACCCTCACCGTCTGAGAAGCAGCCCCTTCAGTACCAGGGGGAGGAGCAGGCATCACTCACAGCAGAGCCTGTCCCAGGGGTGTCTGGGTGCAGGTCTCAGCCAATCAGACGCGCCATTTAAGCCTGAGCCGGAATCTCATAAAACGTCGAGAGCCTGGCGACAGAGACACGAAGGGGGGGGGGGGGTTTGAAAGGCTCTCACTGGCACTGCGGACCCGAATCGTGGTGCTGGCACGGACACCGCGGTGAGACATTAGATGCTTGCATACGGCGGCCACATTTCCTCTGCCCTTCTGTGGGGTCCCTGCTTTCCTCGAACCTCAGACGCGGATGGCGATGCACGACAAGGCAAGGGACACGGAGATGGTACAGCCCAATGATTATGATTGATCATTTTTCAGCAGCTTTCTTAAACAAGGCAGAAAAACTATTATCTCCACCCCGATTGAAAACTATGCCTGGACCTGGACCTGGTGTGTGTGGGGTGGGGGGAGAGGGGGTGTGTGGCAGGAAGAGGCTAGGAAGGGGATAAAAAGAAAAAAGAAAAAAAAACAGATCTACAAATCTCCAAGCACAAAGTCAACTGAAAGAAAGCTTCTCCCAATGGCCGCCAGTCAGTGCCTCAGTAACAGTCAGTCAGTCCCTCAGTCAGTCAGCCAGTCTCTCTGTCCCCTGCTGTACACTGAGAGCACAGGGACGTGGAGTGTTAATGATCTTGATTAGTATTCGCTCTGTGTGTGTTTCAGGTACACAAAGCTTGGTTTATCAATTATAAATCTCAGCGAGACCCGTTTCTCAACATGCAGAATGAAATGTACATATCCATCCATTATCCGTCCATCCATCCATCTTGTATAAGCACTTTCTGAGGTCACAGGGAACCTGCAGCAAGCCCATAGCCAGAAAATAGTCTTGGGGGGAGGGGGCAGCAGTTGGGATTCTCATTGCCCTTTAAATGCCCAGGTTTCTTCAGGTTTCGCCCCCATCACTGTCTATCCCTGCCACCCCAAAAAGGGAAGCCCCACCTCAAATAGGCAACTTTGCACCCCACTGATGCCTGATTCTGTTCCACATTATGCTTGGGGGGAGGGTCACTACGCCCTCCCTTGATTGAACGCGGTGATTTTCCGCCCGATCACCTGAGATCAATTTGGAGACGGTGAACAAAGAGGACGTGCAGGAGAGGTGATGGATGCCCCTGTAAGCATGGATGGGTTGGCTGGGAGGGAGGGGCCACTCCCCAAAGGGCACAGACACATGGGCTGGGCAGACTAGAGAGGCCCAGGATACTTTTAACCACAAACAGAAACAAAACTGAACCATATAAAAATGATTTAATGAAGGATCACATTCCCTGCAAAGCCTTCTGAGAGGACGGTCTGTCAGGCCTCATCAGCATCGGTCTTTAAAATTCAGAGCCGTGGGGGCGGCAGGGGGCAGGAACTAGGTTCAAGCCAAAGTTCCCCCCCGTCCATCTAAATGAAGCTACTCAGGCCATGGGAATCCAGGACGATGGCTTATTACAGACAGGGGGGGCCGGAGGGGGTGCTGTCAAGTTCCTCCACAGGACGTCCACAAGATTGGCAACAGCAGGTGACCAGCACTGCATCACAAAACTCATCAAGGCAATAATGTTTCAGTTCAATATATCTCCTAGGGTCCACATAAATTACTGTGAGAAACCTGGAGATCAGATTCTGCATTCTGCTCTGACCCACAATGGCTAATGGGGTTCCTGTGTGATTTGCACGCAAGTTTTTTTTTAAAGCCACTGTCTTTTGCAATTTACACATAGAAGAATCAACTTTTAACTTAGAAATATAGTGGTACCTCAGAACTCAAAATTAATCCGTTCAGAACTCCGGACTGAATCCTAAAAAGTAACCAATTAATTGGTTCCCGGACCCAAAAAAATTACACCGAAATATGTTTCTTTTTTTAGCATTTAAGCATAAAATGAACCGGACAAAACAAGCGCATATACTGTACTAAACACATCTAAGCACATCTATCAAAACAGTCATTTTTAAAGCATGAAAATAAATGTATCCAATGTGTCCTGCCCTGATCGTCCCCTCCTTCCATGTGCCACGCCCCCTCATTAACCCCGTGTGGAATCCCTGTGATCAGCTGTTTCTGGTCGTTTTCATTAGCCCTCTGTATTTAGTCCGCGTTTCAGTTTGTTTCCCCAGTCCGGTCATTGTATTGTCCGTCTTCGTTTTGCCCGCCTTACCTGTAATTAAACCCCGTATTCCCCGACACCCTGACGTCTGCGCCTTTGTCTCCGTTCCGTCCCCCCTCAGCACAACAATATTATTATAATTAAATGTATTAATGGTTTATTATTCATATTAAAAGAATCAATAAGAAATCTTTATTTTTAAATGTATTTTATTATATAATAATTACTGTTACTATCATTGTCTAAATGAATTTTTACTGTCTAAATATATGTATTCAGTTAGTGTAAACCTGCACGATGCTATCACAGTGAATGCGAGGCTGAGACTGAAGCGTTACCCTTTGTTTCCACTGAGAGACGTGCTGCGTGACTCATTTCCCCGCGCGTACAAGTTCTTAGGTCGGCGTTCACGGTTTGACTTCTGAGATTCAGATCGAGTTCTAGGTATTTTTTTTTTCGAACTGGTTGGTTCGACTTTTAAGAAATGAGTTCTAATGAGTTCGAGAACTGTGGTACCACTGTATGAACATTTAGATTCTGAAATGAACCATACTCGTATCCAGCAAAACAGTGAGCTTCTTATGAATGAGTAGTTTACACTGATTGTGCTAAATATCCAAACTGAGGTCTTAAAATCCTCATTCATACCATCTTGCATCCCAATTCTTCTCATATTTTACTTAAGTAAATAAGGCAACAGATTCATATTTCAATGTAATCTGGATGCCAAACAAATGTGTTTCTTCATTTTGAGACAAATGCGAAATATGAAAACGTACCATGACCTCTCAAGTAATGAAAAGTATATCATGACAAATTCCTACAAATGATTTATGGCCTGTGTATGGTCATACTTTATAATGTAATGCGTGATCTCTGGCTTGCGGATCCAATTACATAGTTAATATACTGCTGTTATCTTCAGTCGGGATCTAACCATAAATTAGAGCAAAATGTACCCAGAAAAGAGTCTAAGCCTAAGGACAGTGCTCACATGCATTAATCACTGGGTACAAAAAACACCAGGAGAGAATTCCAACACCGTATTATGAGTGCTGCATAGGGATGTGCCAGGTCCAATCAAGCTTCCATGTTTCATGAGGGGCTGGATGGGGGGGCGGGGGGTGACGACTATTGCCATGCTGCCCTGAGTTCCGCACCCCAAGCTTCCTGCAGCCCTGTAGCAAAAACATGGGTTTTGCTCTTGAAAAAGATGAGACTGGCAATGATCACCACCTTAGCATCTCTGAATGCACCAAACCCTCACTGTGCAGGTTGCCTGCACCAAACGTAACCCCAGGGCAATGTTTCCTCATCCGGTCCTCAGGGACCCACAGAGAGGTCACGTTTTTTTGCTGACTCCCTGCTCCCAGGAGCTGAGAGGGAGCAAAAACGTGGACTGACTGTGGGTCCCTGAGGGCCAGATTGGAAAACACTGATCTAGGGCTCCTACGAGATCTTTCCTCACTATATATTGGTCTAATTCCATTGAGCAAGACCTTCTTAAGACCTAATTTCTAATATTTCTCAGTACTTATGGAATTTTCTCTATGTTTTTCTTTCACAAACATATTGATTTTTTTTTTTCCGTCCAGTCCAGGGTTATCGGCCTGAAGGTCCAAGTGATTTCTGTGTCTCTGCATTGCAATAATGATTCAGGAAATCAATTTCCCATAATGAAGCTCACAATGTACTTTAACCTTCATCTCTAACCTGACAGCTCTCACTTAGAGGACACATTAGAGATGAGAGGCTCTCGTAAGCTTTAAGGTATGTTCTGCAGTTACGTCTTTCTTTTATGATCACTAACGGAGAAATGTAATAACAGAACTACAGCGGATGGAGATGCTGCCTCTCACCCTCCTCCTGATTAAAAAGTCCAGATCTGTAAGCCGCATGACAGCGATCGATAACATTCCCGGATTCACTCATTGGTAGAGACCGATGCGGCAGGTCTAGCTATGTGTGGGCAGGCCGTCAGCTGTATGCTTCTGATTGGTCAGATGGTTTCTGAAATGATGCAAATATATACAGCAGCATGGTGCTAACAGAGAGCCTCAGGCTAGATACTGCCACACACACACTTATGCGTTTGCATTCATGTCTTCGTGGGGACCGTCCACTCATTTCTATGGGCAAGACCCTAATCCCAGCAACTTTAACCCCTAACCAGCCCCAACCTTAACTGTATGTAAGCAAACAAGAGTTTGGACATTTTTAGTTTTTTGATTGATGTCAGAGATTTGTAGAAAATGGAATTTCCCCTTGTGGGGACTGAAAAGGTGGTCCCCACAACATCAAAATAACAGGATTTTAGCACATTTGGTCCCCACAGTGTAATACATAAATCCCCCCCCCCCCCCACACACACACACACTGAGACAGACAGACGTCATTTAATGTAGGCCAAATTTCAGGTAACACGTCATGTTACCTCACAAACTAGGTGAAGGAATATTTAAGGGTGCCGACGGTGCCTCCTCACCATCCACACCATGACGTAGGAGAAAGCGGCGATCCACAGCGTGGAGATGAAGAACGTGGCCAAGAAGTAACGCTCCCAGCGCGGTTCGGCGCAGTTGGGCACGGTGAAGTACAGCAGCAGGCTGACGGGCCACGACAAAGCCCACTTCAGCCTGGGGCAGGGCCCCTCTGTGCGGGCAAGACAGAGGGCACTGTTACGGGCACCTGTGGGTACCCAGAAAGGCCAGAACATGCCTGCTAGATATCTGACGGGCGTCTGCGATGCATTGGCGACTCTGTTCCCACATAGCAATCGATTTGGGGGTTTTGTTGCCAATTTCCAAAAACTGTTGGTGAGCAGAAAATCGGGGCTAAAATTGTGTGGTGTGAACTCAGCCATTTGTTGTTACAACATTTTGAAAATCATGGCAAAGAAAGGTACCTGGAACGTGGAAGGGAACAAAGGGTCCTTCATTCTCATCCTCTTCCTCCTCGTTTTCATTGTCCTCGTTCTCGGTGTCGGTGCCGGTCTCCATGCATTCCCCATCCTCCATGCCGCGGCAGCCATGTTGACCTTTGACACCGCTCTCCGCCCCACTCAGCCTGTTGTCTAAGCTCCGCCTCCCGGGGACCTTGCCCACCACATCAGAGTCGCCATTACTGAAGGACTTGCCACTGATCAGTCTCTGCCTCTGGGGGACGCACAGACAGACAGACACAGATTAGATACCTACATCTTTGTGGGGACTCTCCATTCATTTCTATGGGCATAATCGTAATCAGAACAATGACAATCTTAACCCCTAAAAATAAAAATAAAATAAAAATAACAGGTCTTCATCACACTATGAGGACATTTGGTTCCCACAATGTAAGAAACACATAAACGCGCACGCACGCACACGTATAATGTCAACTTCAGTTTTAACTATCAACCACAGTCATTGTTTGCCATGACTGCCAAGATGGGTCCACTGTGTGGCTCCCTATTAGGACCTGTGCCCATGATCAGAAGGTTGCTAGTTCAAATCCCATGTTTGACAGAATGTGCTTTTTCATATGACATCTTTGATTTGCGTGCATGCATACATTTTTGGATGATATGTGGGTCTACGGGTTAAAATCGGCCTCAGGGTGCATGGCTGACAAAGTGATGCCACCACTTAACCCCAAATGTTGCATGGGCACTGAACCTGCTCTCTCATCCCCTCTATTTTGGAGAAAAAGCATCTGCTACATAATGAGAAGTAAGATATGGTCATTATCACTGAGACTGAATTCACCATAGCCTACAGTGACCAATAGCGGGAGGCCGTGGGTGTGGCTATTAGGAACTGTGTGCATTCCGATTGGGCAAGCCCTTACCTCCATGATAAGCATGCGGGAAGCCATGGTGAGGCGCGTGCGGGGGGAGAAATGGCTGGTGATCATGATGCGCATGCCGGCCTCGGAGAAGGTCAGCTGGTGGGGGTAGGCCGAAAGGAGCTCATCCACCATCAACACAGACTGCTTACCACGGAAACTGGCTAAAAAAAGCCCACAGCGGGCAAGAAACAGGGGTCAGTCACAGCTGGCTAACGTGGTGGGCAAACCAAACATCACAGAGTCGGCAGGCAGGAGGCGCAATAATGGTGAGGATCTGGCAACAGCAACTAGCATGAAAACCAAAGCTAGTGGAGAGCAAACAGGTTTGGCAGGTCCAAGCGAGTCAGGAATACCGGTTAATACCGGTTAGGATGGCAGAAAGGCAGCCTGATGAGAGACGACATGATGCTACTAAGGGTTAATGTCATTCAGGGTGAACTACAGGGCATTGAAAGCAAACCTGAAGCAATACATTACATCAAGTATGTATGGATCTTATGACATTATGGGTTTACCTCAGGAACCCCCAACAGGGTCAGAGTCATGGGGGGCTTCACGGGCCACATCCCACCCAGATGAGCCATTACCCCCCCCCCCCCCCCGGCAAATGCTATCCACCAAGAGCACAGTCTCTTAATTTATTATATTGTTCAATAAAGGTGTTCATCCTAAAACAATTGAGCCCAGTCCCTCCCAGGGGTGTCGTTGTGAACCGTCTGCTAGACCCCCACCCCCGACCGCCTGCCACTGACAGCTTTTACCATTGCCACTGACCCCCCCC
>JAODJW010000062.1:21269958-21284885 GCA_026777045.1 Hyperopisus bebe | reverse complement strand
CTAGCCATGATGGCAGACTAGCGAAATCAACTGTTTTAGTTTTTGATGATGCCCCGCACTCCTTTGTTCTAAGCAAACTGAATTCTGTAACAGGGAAGCAAAGGCCGCCACAGCTCTGGAGCAGCGCAAAGGCGGAAAACGTTGGAATGAAAAACAAAATCAAATGTATGTTTGAGGCAGATCTCGTGTATTATAATCACCCCTCGGACTTGGCGTGGGGGGCGGAAACTATGACCTTATGCCCTTGTAATTGGTCACGGGGAGGGGGGATGAGGGACTGTGGTCAAAATGTCCCTCTTTCATTGCAGCTTCACCTGTGGAATTCAACAGAAAAACAGCTCAAGATAAGATCAAAGGAAAAACACACCTGCGGTATTTCGGAAAGACATTGCCCCCCCCCCCCAACAACCACAAAGCCGGCACCTCCTACTGCAGAATCACAAAACTGAAATATACGAGCACTTACAGCTAAAAAGGGAGATTCGGGCAATCCGGTTACTGGGAAAAAAAACTCACAGAGTTCCGTTCGGACCAGCGTGGTGCTGAGGTATCACACGTCGCGCGTCTGCACTCAGGTTCTCATCCCTGAGGTGGTTCATTGTGTGATGGGTGCGGCAACGCGCTGTAATCAGCTCACGCCCCCTTACCTCTACTTCAGCATCATCCCCAAATTACTCATTTCATGATCATTTTATGAGTGCTAGCATTCTATGATCTCAGATACCTCCTGTTTTATGGTGTACAGCCCAGATCACTAGATTTCTCCCAAGATTTGATCAGTGATCTACGTAAGTTGACATACTTCTCATCAGCAAATATATTTTATGCGTCTCCTCCATCCATCTTGACAGAATCAGACTGGATCTGCCCTGAACACGCACAGCCAGTGGAGGATCCTAAGATCTTCAGGGCTTAAGCCCAGAGGCCTATCTGTCAGAGGGTCATCATACGGAATTCTCCCTCTCTGAAGTTACTATGATTGTAGCGCTAGGGAGGTTTCCGGAGACACAGCCCTGCACTGGGACTGTCATCATGTACATAATTCTCAAACTGAGGACATGGTCGATAAGACATCTGAGCTAAAGAAATCAGCTTCAGTTTTCTTGCCCAATGCCTGAGACTGGCGAGAGGCCAATGCACAAGACATCCTGGTCATTCCCTTAGTTGATACTAGCCTGGTAGCCTCCCTCTGTTGGCTGAGTAAAGGTGGCCTCGTACTTCAAACATCATCCACACAAAATGAAATTGAAGACGTCGACGTAAACGAAAACCCTCCAGATTGTTTGTTTAGTGTCACACTTCGGCCCTAGAGGGCGCAGACTGTTGTCATTGCAACAGACCCACATACACAAGGCAAATAAATGAAGTCAACCCCAAACAAATCTGCCATTTCCAGCCAGGAATTACAGATCGTCAGTACACCTTTAAAGTCTTGGCATGAGCTGCCGTAAAAATGTGGATCACTTCGTACAAGTGCAGCGAGTCTTCCATCAAAATTACTCAACCATTCCAAAGCCTTTTGCTTTGACTTCCGGAACATTACGGGGCCCTGGTGACACCGGGGACCGCATGTTTTTTGTAGCCAATTGTAGCTAGTGGGTGGGATCAGAACAAACTAAAAAGTTTGCATTGGGGAGTGGGGGGTGCTACAGGGGCGGTATGCCAAAATGTTGATCGCCATGGTGATTGCCGCCCATGCGATGGCGTATTACTAGAAAGACGTTGATTCCATAGCTTTTGTTTAAAGAATAAGGCCAAGTCTACATTTCCCATAATCCAGTTCTACCCAAAGACAATGGTGACACAGAGCGTCCTTGCAGGACCCGTCGTGGACACCAGCCCCCTCTCTGATCCTTCGCCGTCACCCACTGCAGAGCACCATATGGCGAGATGACCAAACTCTAGGGCTGCCCCGTTGGTTTCGCATAGTGCGTCGTGACTCATCTCCGCGGTCCTGTACGGAAACATGCTGCGTGAGGACATTGCTGATTCACAGTCAGAAGCTATTCCCCAACCCCCCCCCCCAAGACTTATGTGCCTTCACCTCAATGGATGCAGAAGGTCCAGAGAATAAATGTCTCCCAAGCTTCAATGTTAACGCCCTTTAGGGAAAAGGCTGGTATTCCGAGTGTGTTGCCGAAGTCTATAATACATTGACATGCCTCATAGGTCATTTAACAGGTAAATTACAACTGAGGTTCACACAGACCTCGTTTTAATAGATGCACAAAAGGCTGTGTGATAAATCACTTGTAATAGATCTATAATGAGGTCATAATGAGGGTCAGTGTTCCTCCATCTGCACGCAGACGGACGTGTGACTGCGCACGCACACCCAGACACGCGCGGCATCTCCTCCATGGGCGAGATCAAAAGCGATGGTTGCCAAAACACTCAGGGGCAATTAGTCCCTTGCGCCTTAGGGAGTTGTCACCAGCAGCCCCCCCATGCCCGTCCAGGAATAATTGATCCCGGGACTGAATGGATATGAAGAGGGAAGAGCCAAGAGAGGCCGGAGGGCGGAAGCTGAGGACTCATCTCCCACACCCAGCGAAGCATGAGCCGCTAAACCGTCAGATTCTCACATTTTTATCTTCTTAAAATTTATTTCAGACCGCTTCAAGTCAAACAGAGCTGTAAATGAAACTAAAAGAGAGCCATGACTTCATATCTGTGGGAAATAAAAACAAAATTACCACAGCATCTATTTACTGATCCCCGATAATCCGCTATTCGGCCGACAGCCGCAACACCCACCTGTGAACTGGTTTTACCTTATATGGGTGACCAGTGGGGGTTAGCGTCCTCAGAGTCCTGGGTTCGAGTCTCTGTAAGGATGAGGAGTTTGCATGTTCTCCCTGTGTTGTCATGGGGTTTCCTGTGATTACTCCAGTTTCAACCCACAGTGCAAAAGCATGCTGAGGTTAATTAGCGTTACCAAATTGTCCATAGGTGTGCTTGTGTGAGTGAATGGTGTATGTGCCCTGCCTTACACCCATAGCTTCCAGGATGGGTTCCAGACCCCCCCCGCAACCCGAACAGGATAAACAGTTACAGAAAATGGATGGATGGATGGATGGATGACCAGTGCTGCCCATGAGCCCTGAGTTAATAAAGGGCCCAATGTCCGATCCGCCAGTATAAGGTAACCACTGGGATTTTTGACATGTGGTTGGGTTGAGAATGCTGTGGCCTCACACCTGCAATGTTGTAGATTCGAATCCCAAACTCAGCTTAGTATGTTGGGACCTACCCCTGTCTCTCGTGTGTCTTTCGTGTGTCGTGTGTCTTTCCCCTTACCCCTGTCAGGGCCAAATGTATGTGACGGCAGGCAGAAAAGGCCCACATCCACGAACAATCAGCATCGAAAATATATACATCAAGCAGAACGGGCCTACATCCCCACACAAAACTGTTTTTAAATAAAGCTAATTAAAAAAAAAAAAAACACAGGAAAAAACTCAGCAAACGATTCCAAAGTGAGGGGAAGGTTCACTGGCAATAAAAAGAATGAAACAAAGTTTGAGGATGAGGGCTCCCTATCGCCTCAGCACTCAGTACAAAAAAATTGATTGTGACATCATGTCAACACTGGCTGGCTATGGCATCCCTCCTGGAGGGGGAGGGGCTCACACGCCTGCATCTGACAGCTGGAAGACCTGCCTTTCAACCACGGCCTTTCCACACCCTATAAGCACTCTCTGCTTTCACCAGCTCAGCTATTTGTCTCCACGGAGCTCACCGAATCAGACACCGAGCCTCCCCCACACGGAGCTGTGGGTCATCGGGGAAAACCACAGAGTCACTTTCACAAATGGTCAGGAGATTAAACATTAATGTACAAGTGTGCATGTCCCCGTGTCCTCCCACCCCCCCACACAGTTTGTAAGTTTTTATAAAACATTCTAAAGGTTTTTTCTTTTTATACTTGAGCTTTGTTTGTTTTGCAATCTAAGGGTGATGATGATAATGAATCCTGCACACGGAGAGCCGAAATAAACTGCTATTTGAAGCGGTAAACACAGGAAATATAAATGTTGGATGAACTGAAAGGTTTGTTTTCAGTCTATATTAAGCTTATGGGTATTTATATTACAGGAATACGGCCTTATCTTAGAGTCTTATCATTGTTCATACAAAATACATCTAAGCAATTTGCAAGCGCATTAACAATCCAAAAGGAAAGGGAAACACTGGCAAATAAAGTAGCTTAAATAGTGAAGGTGACAGAGTCTGCACTGCAAGATGCAGACATGCGCCAGCGTGGCCTGGGTTCATGCACGTCTGCTTATTTTGCAATAATGCAATGCAGCAGTGCTGATGACAGGCTGAACGGGTGTAGATCACAATCACTGCGTTTTTTTTTTTTTTAAAGCCTGTTAAAACAAAACAAACAGACGTGTGTGTATGTGTTTTCACGCCTCTAAGGGATTCATTTATCAACACCCCTAAATGACGGAACATAACAGTTAGAAAGGAGAACAGGTACGGCGTGTCGGGGAAAATTGATATTGTTAATCAAAGCCGGGATTACCGCATGTACAATTAAGGAAGACTGCCGGTGGTTTGAAAGAGTAACTGAACCGTGGACCTTAATTAAATCCAACGGCATCTCTGACTGAGCTGAAAGTGCTGAGGCCGGCAGTTTGGGATTCGTCGACAGAAAACGTTTGGGAAAACCAGGCAGCCGGGGAGAGAGAGCGCACGCTGGACGGCCCCGCCACGGGCCACACAGATATCAAACATGAGAGGCCTGCTCCTCATACCAGGAACGTGCGAGAAGAAAAGCCGTGGCAGTTTTGATCAAAGTACAGCAAGTTCAGCAAGCCCATTATCTCACAGCCTAGGGTTAAATGAAAATGTGTGTAATTATAATACACACACATTCACACTCACGGGAACGGCAAAACTGAATCTCCCTGGGGCATTCTGGGAATTGGGGAATGGCTACATTTCCATTTCTCCTGACACCAGATTATGTAATCTCCAACGGGATCCTTATTAGCCTGAAAGTGCCAGAAACCATCATTTGAATAGAAATTATGGAAGAAATTTGATATCAAAGGGGAGCAACATCCCTACTCGGGATGGCATGTCAGTTATACCTCGTCCTTTTACACACAGTTAGCCATGTCAGCTGCTGTACCTCACGGGAAGATATTTGCGTGGAATTTATAGTGTAAAAATATCCAAATGAATAAAAACCTTATCAGTAAAATAAACAAACCCAAGTCAGATAAGCAGCTTTGGACAAACACACTCTGGAATTATATAGCCCTGCATTTGTAGTTCAGGTTCATCACACAATAATTAACTGTGGAAAAAAAAAAAAAAACAATCATTCTTGGCCTCAGTCTCGGCCGTCTGCACCTTCATCACCTGTTGGTGTTGCTCAAGCTGGGGTCTCAGCACAGCCGCCCAAATTCCAGGCAAAATTAATGTGCCCTCAAAACAACTCGCACCACGCACTTCCGCATGCAAGACACCTGCCAGATGTTTTATGCAATTTTTCAGACGTTTATTCATTTTTATTCATCCTTATGCAGGGTGGTGGGGATCAGGAGCTGATCCCAGAAGCTACTGAAGCAAGACGGGGAATATCCCAGGATGGGGCAGCAGCCCACGGCAGGACGCACTCGCACACCATCCACACACACACACACACCTGTGGGCAATTTGGCAATAATAATTCACTTCAGCCTGTTTTTGGACTGTGGGGGGAAACCACAGAACCCAGAGGGAGCCCCTCAACCCAGAAAGGACATGCAGATGCCACACAAGCAGAGAGCGGAGCCCCTACCCCTGGTTCCAAAGGGGTGAGGCGACAGTGCTGCCCCACTGCGCTGCCCCACTGCGCTGCCCCACTGCGCTGCATTTACTAGTCGATTTTCATTTTTTAGTCTCATCTGCTGTTATTTTCGGCATCATCGTACCTGCAAGGCCACAAGTATTTTGTCTGGCGAAAAATAACCTACCAAATGAATCTCACTGCTTGCAGCTTCATATTCAGAGTGTTATAATAGCCGTCGCCTTTTTTTTTTTTTTTTTTTTTTTTTACAGTTTTGTATATAAAAATAGAAAGTTGTTATGAACACAACTGAATAAATTGTGAGTGAAACTGGTCTGCTATTGGGATTTTATATTTTATCTCATTGGACACAGAGGTATGAAAAATGAATGGACAGCATTTTTCAGAAACATAAAAGTGCACATTAGCTCCCCAGGGGTTATCGTGCGGGCTGGGAGTGTAACGCCAAGCTTAGATTTAGCATATAAACATAATGGCTTTTTATACGCTTGCAATGCGACGGTTCTAATACCGCGACTGTTTTCCCTGTGTAGCGCATTCAGAGAAGTTACTGTTTACTAGCTGATATCTCCAAAGAATAATGAAGCATGTCAGATATCTGAAATATTGAAATTATATTAGCAAACTGCAAATTGGATACCCATCGCTTATGCCAAACCGATCATGATTTTACGCAGTTTCTCCCAAAGTGCAATGAAAGTGTGAAGTGGGATTTCAGCTTTTTAATTTGCTGGGAATGTTTGAGTTTTATGCAGATTTTCCAACTGGGTTTAGATCTGAGGAAATCCACTGGAGCACGGAGCTTCGTTAAGCCAAAGCAGGGTTTGGAATATAGATGTTTTTGCGTGGCTGGAGTAAAGCCCCCCCCACGCCTTTCTGTGAGACTCAAACGGATCGCGTTTAATCGCGAGGGCAAGCGAACCTGCCTCTGGCCCCAAAATAGTCTCTGCTGGGGTCAACATTTAAAGTTAACTCCAATAAAAACACTGATTCAATAGCAACTAGCCGTTTCACCGTATCACAAACGCCAACCATAAAACTCAGACCACCACCAACTCCATCCTCGGAACGCATCCATTTTCAATTCATTCCTATACAGTGAACCCTTCCACATCGCAGGGGAGGCCTTGCGGTCTCATCTAAAATCTTTGGGTCCCCTTGGTGAGCAGAGCAAAGCAAAAATACGAGAAACATGATACAAAAGATCACTGCGAGAGATCGGATGAGAAGCTGGCGTAGTCACGCTTGATGTCCACCAAACCAGCACTGGATGCATTTATCAGTTACTAAACTTTGTGTTTGTCGTCTGCTGGACTTCACATATCATCTGATGCTTTTGCAAAAGGCCCGAAATATTTCAATTTAATTTCTTATGCCAACCCCACGATAAATCGAAACCGCGACAGGGAAACTCGCGATGCAGAAGATTAGCACGTACGGTACAACAAACCTCCTTTACATTCAGTCTCCCATGCTGGTACAACTTGTATATTCCACAGAAGCCACATAAAATTAGCTGATAAACACTAGCACCTGTGATCCTGTACTGAACAAATAGTTGTAAAGCGGAGGAGCAGATGGATGAACAATAATAGATTGAGTCAACATAGTATTAAAAAAAAAAAAAGTGTTATTCAAAACAAGCATCATTACTGTTGCATGGCCTGGCGTGTAGGTTATACCCACTGGCTGTTTTTGCTGCAGTTTATTGTGAGCGATAATATGAAAGCACACGGACGACGCTGCCTGTGAATGGCCAGGGAGGGAGGGAGGGAGAGAGAGAGAGAGAAACTCTTTGTAGATGTAGCTTGGCTTGAATGAAGATCCATAGCTCTGCAGCAGATCAAAGATCCCTGCATGTGGCCTGGGCCGACCGGGGCACTGTCCTTCCACACGACCCGAGAACCACCCACCAGCTCTCATTTCGTAGATATTGGGAGCAGAAACTGGAGTCGTGGCATTAAATTCAGAGAGACGCTGCCTCTTCAGCGGAGCCCTTCTCTTTCAAAGCCCCGCCTCAATTTTATAGTAATTTCCATGGCAACACAGAGAAACTTTATTTATGGTTTTTCCACAGCCTGTGGTCTGATGCCTGGGAGCAGTGTGCCTTGGGGATAGGAGGCGCTGTGGTCCATATCTCCCCTTTCCTGGTTTTTTGATCTTCACTGTCTTTTGCCCCCTGGATTTTCAGCATAATAAAAGATTACATTCTTTCTTCATCACAGGGTACAAGTAAACTGTCATATGGGATAAGTGAGTACAGATCCCTGGATCTCCTCTCTCGCATTGGATAGTCCATATATGGTTTCTTCCAAGTCTTAAGAGCAATAATTCTGGACGCGAATGAGCGATTCCTGCTGACAAATGCATTTATTGTTTCAATCATTTTAATTAAATTCTACAGGCAATAATTATAATCATTATGTAATTACAGAAAAAAAAAATCAAGCAATATTTATCAAATGAGACGTGGTTGCATTATTACAAAGAAGGAAGAACTAACAACTGCTGAGAAAAGCAAGACCTAAGACCATTTTACTTCATCTGAAGACTCAGCGACAGTAGAATGACAGAATGGCTATACACTCCTCACAAAGCAAAGGCAGCTGTGTGACTCAAGTCTATTGGAAGCATAGCGTCACATGGCGTGGTTCCTCTGCGTGACCTGCTTGGGTAGCATTGCAGCAATACGTCAACCAAATGAGTTTCTCCTGCTTGATCACGGCATCGGGAAAGGGGATTGTGGGGGGGGGGCTTGGACCCAACCGTGACATGAACACCCCCACGGGCCTCTTCGCCTTGGCACTGTCAATAAATCGATATCTGGAGCCGACGGCGGGCGTGAATTCCCTCAAACGGCAATGAATAACGCCCACCCACCAGCCTGTCTGACATTTGCGCTCTCACCAAACATCAATATTAGTACCGATGTCCACTAATTAAAAAAAACGCAGGCCTGGTCATGTGATCGGGAGATACCTGGGACTTGCATGCCTAATGAAACAAGTCATCTGCAGGTTCCACTCACATTAAATTACCGCTGCTCCTCAGTCATCCGCTGGGCCTTTACAAAGACCTCAAAACGTACCGTAATTAATAATCTCATTTTTATGCATCGAGGTCTAAAGGTATTAGAGTCTTTCTTTGCCCATTACTGGCAAAGCCTCCTTGTGCCATGCATGCAAGGCTTCAAATTTGCAGAAACTTAAGAGACATTAAAAGCGTTAGGACGGAATTACTAGCGTCCCGCAGAAAAACGTTACCATGACTACGCCTCCTCCCAAACGTCTTACAAAGGAATAAAGGGAGTGATCTGACCCACATGCCGTCTCACGTATCCCAGAAGGACTCCCTTCCAGAGGCAGACTTACTTTCAAGTTAAATCTATTTCAAGAAACCTGCAGCTTACGCCCTTGGCTTCACATTGATTTGCCCCTAAAAATTACACTTTGTGTTGGAAGGAACTTCCCTTCCAAGCAATAGGCCTTAGGTTGAACACATCAGATTATCCTTAAAAAACCCTTTACACAGACAGCAGGCTCCTAGTTCAAAGCAGCTCCAAAATATTTGCTCAGATATGAGCAATGAAAGATCATTCTTATCCAAAATTCATCTTGATGTACATAATTGTAGTAGTTCAAAAGTGGATTAAAGATTTATGGGTAAGGGATTAAAAATTTCAGTAATAAAGAATCAAAGCAAAACTCTGAGGTTAGAGCAGGTACTAAATGTTAAAACATGATAAACGCAGACTTCCCACTAGGGGACGGGTATATAATACTTTATTGACTTTCACTGTATTTCATTTGAAGAGTTGGAATTCGTCATGCAGTTGTCGTTTTCAGGCTGGATTGTGTTTGTGCAAGAGCTTCCTGGGCTTCAACTATACAGCGATCAGCCATAACGTAAAACCACCTGTAGGTCCCCCTCGTGCCACCAAAACAGATCTACCCCACTGAGCCACAGACTCCACAAGGCTCTGAAGGTGTCCTGCCCTGCCCATGTTAGGACGTGTCGGCACCAGGTGGGGCCTCCATGGATTGGACTTGTGTGTCCAGCACATCCCACGGACGCTCGGTGGTATTGAGACCTGGGGAATTTGGAGGCCAAGTCAACCTTGAACTCCCATGTTCATCAAACCATTACTGAACATTTTTTGCAGTGAGGCAGGGCGCATTATCCTGCTGAAAGAGGCCACTGCCATTGGGGAATACCATAGCCATGAAGGGGTGTACTTGGTCTGCAACAATGTTTAGGTAGGTGGTACGTGTCAAAGTAACTTCTACATGAATGCCAGAACCCAAGGATTCTCAGCAGAACATCGCTCAGAACATCACACTGCCTCTGTCGGCTTGCCTTCTCCTCATAGTGCATCCAGGTACCATGTGACTCATCAGACCAGGCCACCTTCTTCCATTGCTCCATGGTCCATTTTTCCTGCTTCCAACACATTAACTTCAAGAACTGCCCGTTCACTTGCTTAATATCTAATGCTGCCTGTGACAGGTACTACTGTAAGGAGATAATCGCTGTCATTGACTTCACCTGCCAGTGGTTTTAATGTTATGGCTGGTGAAATCTCCTAAAAGAACAGGCACGCTTTATAAGCTCCTGATGGGTAATATGTGTTAGTTTAACCAAAACATTCACACACATCACCGCACACTTAATTTCCGTGTTTGAACTATGAAGTCACACTAAATTAAATTTCCACAGCTAATGAATGCCTTTACCAACAGCAGGAGCAAATGCTGGGATTAAGTCCACTCTTCAATATTTCCCTTTTACCTTTTATAATCAGACCACCAGGGTGTTAAACACTGCGCTTTAATGGAGGCTTGTATCAATCTTAGTCCACATCACAAGAAAAATGTCGGCCACCACCAATTATTATATAAAAGCATTTTTGTGAAGGTCAAAGCTTCTTGAAACGGTTTGAGGTCTTGATTTGTAGCACACATTAAAAACAAAACTGATATTTTTAACAAGTGCAGTCTCAAGCGCGTTCTCTCCTCCTCCCAAACGGTAAACGCAGTTTAATATTAAAACACGAGAATCTGTCCCAGCCTCATTCATTGATTTTTGTTTACGTCAAGAACATTTCCACTGAGGCTGCAGCGTTCAGTCACCTATTCACAGTACCATGCGCTTACCTGGCAGAGATTTACTTATCAAGAGTGGCCATATTAGAAAACAGCAGGTCACATTTACCCTTAGCCTTAGATAACCATTAAACACTTTACCGCCATTTATTTTATCCATCTGTGTGATTGGGCGCCAGAGCAGGACCCTTACTGGCCAAGGATGGCGTAAGACTCCCGCGCGCGGTCTGCCACCGGGGGGGGTTTGACTAATGTATTTAATTGCACGTTTTTTCCCAAGCAGCAGGTTCCAAGAGGTTCAATAAAAGAGCCCCACCCCTGGCCTAACCCAGAACCTGGACAGGACCCAAACTAATTTGCTTTGCAGGGAAACGTTTCCTTTTTATCACCCATTCACAGCAGTTCCATTGACATAAAAAAAATAAAATAAAACAAAAGTCACGGATGCCTATTGAAGACCATTATGGATGTGGGTTTCAGGTGGGCTGTCAGTGTAGGTGTAAGGAGACAGAATAGGCTTACCTGATAACCATTGGGGTAAAGATTCAGCATGTCCATAATTGTGATAAATGACAATACGGCAATAGAGGCATTATCCCTTTCGCTCGACAGGCACACCACTGCACGCGATAAAATCATTCACCATCAATGCATTCCGAGGATTCTGCTTTTTCCCCCCTTTCTCTACACTCATCGGATGCCCTAAATCAGTTGTTTCGCCGGGCAGGGCAGTCTAGTAGATAGTCAGCACTTGCATAAAAATAGCCGGTTATCAGTCTCTTACAGTCCATTTTCCCCGCGAGCGTTAGAAAACAATGAAACGCCGTTACAGATCCGGACCATTATTTCACAAGCCTTTGCAATGTTGCTGTCATGAAGGGATCGCCAAGTCGCGACGGACATCGCTTGTCACCATTAATACTTCACCAGCTGAGGCTCTAGCGCCACAAATAAAATAACGAAAGAAAAAAAAAAAATGAAAACAAAGACATGAGTGTCCAAGTTTTCACAATTTTACAAATGTCTATTATTTACAGTCTCTACAGAGCAGACTAGAAGTGAAAGGCATGGAGCAGGAAATATGTAGAAATGAGGCGGGTTTCGAACCAGCTGTCTGATAAATATGGGTTTATCGTGCTCGTTGCGGGTAACACAGGACGGAGGTGATGGACCAAAGCAACAGGTGGCGATTATACTGCGGAGGTCGTCGGAGGGGTCTGCGACCCCCCCCCCCCGCCGTACATCAGAGCTGGCGTGCTCCCCATCACCCAAGGCCTCAACACTTATTTACTTCTACAGATGATTCTTCCACATTTGTTAAATAAAAATAAAAATGTGACTCCTTACTCATGATCCTTTTTGATATTTATGGCAATTCTATCTCCTACAAAAAGACAAACACAATGCCCAGAAACAGAATGACGAGCACTGAACACAGCTCAGATCAGCGCTGAACACAGCTCAGACGAGTGTTGATATGACGACTTTTCACAAGTCGATTCATCAATTCCAGTCGTGGATTCTGCAAGACCCGCCATGTCGTGCTGGGGAACAACGAGGCATGGACAGCTAATGCATTTACAAATGGCTAGGGGGCGCTCACGTGCCCAGCATGGAACTGATGTCATGTGGGACACTAAATATTAATGGATCCAAAAAAAATGGCGGGAAGCGACGCGCGTGTGGTATAGCCTCGCTGGGGATGTCACTTTCACTTTCTTCAATGTTCTGCCTTCAAATCATTGAAATGCTTGACAAGGTCACAAGGTCAACAAAAATGAGTAAAATCAAATCACAATTCAGGGTGCAGATTGTAACAAACCACAATAAAATATGCAGCGTCTACCTTTTTCGAGAGTCATTGCAATGTATCCTTTTAAAAACGTATGACAAAGTTTTATTTTGGCGTTTCCTTTAGTACACTTTGTAAAATATAGTTTTAAACGTCAGGTTATTTCCCAGTCAAAATTTTTGGCTTATTTTTTTAAAAATCACCCCCGAAGCCGCCCCATCAAATTCACAGCCCATTTCCAAGAACGCACGTGTGTCAATTGCAATTGCCTTCAACACCCACTTATCTGTCAATTCAGGGCCATTCCAGAATAAGCTATTTCCAGTCTTTGCTGCCTCTGAGGTTAGAACTTCTGAGAAAACCCACCTCCCCAGTGCTTCAGCTATGCCGCCCTCATTCACTGCCAGGAGGCAGCAGGTAGGTCTCGGGTAACCTGAAGGTCACCTCTTCATGTCACAGGAACACTACTGTCGCAACAAGTCTTGAGGAACAAACCAAATCGTAATTTTTATCGTAAATACTGCCAACTATAACGGGGTCATCCTGTCTGCCAAACAACTGCTATAATTATCGACAGCATGTGCTTTGGAAAAATATGGAGTTGGACTGATTTTTTTACCCCTCAAAAAAGGGCTTAGAGGTTCAGCTGCCCGATAGTCACAACATCTGGATGCTTCCTCAACCGCCTGTAGATGCTTTTGATGCCGTCCAGGCTCACGTACCGGGGTAGCGGCAGGTGACAGGACTCGGCGATGAGCAGCTGGGTTGATCCGCAGCCAAACCTCAAGCCGAATAAATACGAAAACATAAAGAAATATATGGACAGATATCCCTGTGAATGGAGGCGCATTGGGGGGTGTCTGTCGGATGAGAAATCCGTGTCTAATTCTGTACATAGCAGCTTCTCTTCAGTCCCTGAGCTAAAAATGCTGTGGCAACTTTGAGGAAAGGAGATGTTCGGTTGCAAAGCAAACAGCATGAAGTGACTCTGGGCCCATTATCGTCTTGTGCAACATGGAGCTATTTGCAAACGGGGGGAAAATAAATGAGCGGCTGGTTACTTTCATTTACGCATGGCTCCTTCATGATTAAGTCTGAGCTTCGGTCTTCTCCGTAGCGTCGGTAATTCTTTTGTAAAATGCCGAATTTAAAAGCCACCTCTTCCCACTTTCCTGCACAGTGGCGTTGGAGAAATGGCAAGTCCCCCCTCCCCCCACATACACTAGCACGCTGATGCCTTGGGGGGGGAATAAAAAAAAAAACAAAAATAAGAAACAAGAACAACCCAAAAAATAAAAAATAGCTTTGCTGGAGATGCTCAGCCAGCCCCCTTAGACTGGGGGTTGTCAGATCCACTCCCACCCACTACGTTTTCCTTACCGCCTCTCTTTCTCCCGTGAGCAGTCAGGCAGACGGACAGAGCCGTGAGCGTGCCGGGATGCTGGGATTACTCGCAGAGCCCCCTGGGGGCCGGGGGGCAGCTCCTCCCCCATCCCAACTTCTGCTTGCAAGCCGGCTCTGTCCCACTAGACACCGAGTCCGATGGCTACCCCCCCCACACAGATCGACAGGCTTCTTAATGGGTTTCCATGAGTAGAAACATGCCTCAGAGCTTTGGAGAATGCCGCTTTTTCAAGGTACATTGTTTGTTGGATTCCCCCACATTTCACCAATAACAGGGCGTCCATCATTGAAACGTGTTCTTTCCGGCTAAGGCACGGTAGACTGCTCCGGTTGGATTCTAATTGGTCCTCATGATAGTCATCAGACTCGTATTTAAATAATTCGCTCAGCGGGGACAAACAAAAGTGCCCAATATGAGAAGGACCAGTAGCTGGATATGCAGGATATACCTCCAAGCGATCGGAAAGACTGGGGATTTTCAGGGCTTGGCGGTTTAAGGTTACTGCACTGGTACAAAGTCTAAAGAAATTCACGGAACGGGCATCTTCATTATTAAGTGGAGGTGCGTAGCACTCTCGGAGAGCGCCTTCATTTATGAGGAGGGAGAACCTTTGAAGGAGAAAGAGTTCTAGCAATGTGAATATTTCATACTGCGGGAAATGACCAAAAAACACACGCCTTTCACGAGGGAAGATCAGACGAGACGGACACATGTAGGAGGGTCCCTGGTGTTGCAGTGATTAATGCCCCTCGGGTAAACTGACAGGCATGGCAACAAGGGGGGTGGGGACTGGGGTGTGGGGGGGGGGCCGGCACCGTT
>JAODJW010000062.1:21256699-21267379 GCA_026777045.1 Hyperopisus bebe | reverse complement strand
GGATGGGATGCCAGTCAATCACATGCGGGTGGTTAAACGGCAGAACATGACGAGAACATGCAGACACAGGGGAGAGTGGGGATGATGCCCAGACCATGTGTGTGTGTGTGGGGCAGTCATGTTGCCCAACTCCACGCAACCAATGAGCAACTCAGATACAAGCAGTCCTTCAAAACATCCATCACCAGCAACTCTTTCTCCATTTCAATCTGCTTACTAGCGTCGAGGCATGTCTGCATTCGGCCTACAGGATCAACATTAAACCTGACGGCTGAGAGAGATTTTTACAGAATATATTTATTAGCATTGATGTACTTTCATTAGAGCCAGGAGAGAAATGCGGCTATGCTTCCCGTCTGTCGAGATCCGGCCTGGAGAGATTATAACCAGGAGGGCACCTGCATTTCCCAGATAACTCACGAGTGCCACACACAAGACTTCCCTACCACTGAGCATTGAGAGGCGGCACAGCACCGATCTCCAGATCTGCTCCGAGTTTCTCTACCCGTTGCTCTGACATTCACCGATTGATTTTGATGCCCAGAATCTTCAGGAAAGTCTATACGG
This sequence comes from Hyperopisus bebe, assembly GCA_026777045.1. NCBI lineage: Eukaryota > Metazoa > Chordata > Actinopteri > Osteoglossiformes > Mormyridae > Hyperopisus > Hyperopisus bebe. The sequence goes on along the minus strand of JAODJW010000062.1, from coordinate 21,266,812 downwards.
AAATGGAAATACTTAAATCAGCATGTTACTCCTTTTCTGGTGACAATGTTATTAACAGATTTACATCTTGCTTGATATTTTTTCCCCCACAATTCACTCATTATTAAATCTTTTTTTTTCTTCCTGTGACAGCTAAAAACAATAAATGCGGCTTCGCTTTAGTTCCTGAAATTGTACCTACATTCACTGCAAAAACATTTCATTAAGCAGAAGCTATTTATAAAGCTAGTAAATGACACAGGAGGCAGCGGCATCGGATGCTTTTCCCTTGACGGGGGCTGGCAGGGAGTCGAGCTTAGGAACGGCGCTACGGGACGGCCTTCGACGGCAGCCAATAACACCAACTCATGCCGCTTTTCAGGCAGCACAAACTGCTTTGCTGATTAAACGTGACCTCGGCCGCGTTCGGAACGGGCTCCTCACGGACAGACAAGGCAGCTGGGGATGCCAGATGTCTGGCCTCTCTCACCCAGCTCCCGCCAATCTTAATCGCCGCTTCCTACAATATGGTCGCAGCACCAAGGCCTGATGGTCCTAAAGCAGATTTCTCTTTCCGGGGGGGGGGTAATGTAAGGCGTGTGGCGTAACATGAAGCACCACCACACTCCTCAACTCTGAAGAGCCGCTCGGCGTAAAGACAGAGCTATCAGCACGCTCCCCCCCCAGTGAGCGGGAAGATCGACTGCAGATGATTAACATTTTGATATGCAAAAGCAATATATTTCTTTTTCTCCAGATCCACACGTTAATGGCTCAGTTGCTACGCATTTGCATGACATCTCTCTCCTTGCTGGGAAGGTCATTACGTCTGCTGTAGACTGACATTGTGACAGACACTGACCGTCAGAGGACTACATCTGCCTGATAATTGCATGATTTTTATTTATTTTGCAACGTATTTGCAAAAATGTATTATTTCAGAAGTATGAAAACTACTTTACCAAAACAAACATAAAACACAAGACCCCCTTAGCACCACAAATAGAAAGCTCTCCTTAAACTATGCAGGGACTGCTATATAAATATTTTAAATGAACTTATGTAGGCTTATGTCAACAGGGTCTATATGTCAGTGTCCACAAAATATTAACTAATCTCACTTTAAATTCACATTTTACATGTAACAAGTTATTCAAACGAACAATGCAAAATAATCCATACAAGCAACCACCATGAATACAAATGTTAACTAGTACAAACTTAAATACTAATTAAAACAGATGGACTTCACAAAAACATCTTTTCATTGGTTAATTACATGTCAACCGCATCGGAGAAAAATGGAAAATGGTAAATGGAAGACGGCCAATCAGAAAGTGGTACGAGGATTTCATTACCAGTGCCGATACTGTCGCGCTCTTAAAGCTGGGTTCCCATTGCCAGTCTTTAGCAAACATTTACATTTATTTGCCAGAAAGTTTTGCATGAAAGAACGTAGTATGGCGAAACTGTACATCGCGAGCGTATAGCAGTTAAGGGACTGTATGTCTAACACTCGCACTGTGTCGTTCTTCGATTGCATTGCGTGCCAGAAAGAACCATATGGAAGGCAATTTGGGCTTAACCACCTTCATTCACATTGGGTTACAGGTGCTCCTAACGGGACGTGGGTGTCAATTAAATGGGAATGTCTTATCTAAAGAAGGGTGGGCAGGGTCTAACACAGCAAGCATACATTCAGATGCCTGCTTAATCTGAACATCTTCAGGCTGTTTTTTTAATCAGGAAGAGATTCGGTAAGAGATCCAGGTATGGCTGGGCTTCTAAACGGGTAACCCAAGTCCCGCTCATATCAGCCTGCGATCCAGATGCAAGAGGCAGAGACAGAATCCAGATAAACGGCTCCTACGCCGGAGGAGCAGAAGCTATGACTGCGCGCGAGACGCCGCAGAAAGATATGCGACGGCTCCGTGTTCCTGACGTTAAGCTGCACGTCTGCGGGAAATGCGAGGAGCCATTTTCCTAAAACTCATTTATTGTCACTCAGAAGATCATTCGATTAAAAACTACTTAAGATAAAGGAGGGTTCTGCGAGGTTCATGCATGTGGAACAGGGGCCTTTCTGGTACTTCAACCAGGAAATGGGGATCGACATCTGGATCCCAATCCAAAACCAGCACAGATACACTCGCTGCCAAATTGGATTTTTTAGAAGGTGATTTCCATGGTCACGGACCTTGCTAAGAAATTTCGCAAAGATTAAAAATAAATAAATAAACAAACACACAGAACAGGATATCATTATTTGATGCTTGAACCCAACAGGAATACCTCGAAGGAAGATGGATCCTTTAAAAGAACAAGGTAGAGAAACATATACTAAATAAAAAATTTAAAAAAAAAAAAAATAAATAAATAAATAAAAATCACTGCCTGTAGTCAGAAACTATGTACCACCACCAGACAAACAAGGCCGTCCAAGGCAGAACAAATTAGACTTTACATCCATTATGGTGATTACTCCTAACGCAATCCTTGGGGTAGATGCAAGGCAGGGTACTGAGACACTGCAACGCCGCATTATGTCTCCAGTAAATGGATGTCTTGTCACCACGCCCCCTGGGTGCACGCTAGCGAATTAACATTCACCTGTCACCTTGTTTACCTTCCAGGAGTGCGGGCCATGTTGAAGAGCCTCAACTCACATGCCGCAATGTCACCTTACAGATAATGAATGGCATTCCTGGCGGACTAGGAGCAATTACACAATAAAAAAAAAGGAATTTAAAACCCGTTAGTCCTTGTCTGTAAGTGTGTACCGACGGAGCAGCTGTGTTTGATTAAAATCAAATAGCCGAACAGGTTCTCATAAAATAGTCACGTGACTTTCTCCTCCAGTGATCTCACAGCTGAGCAAATATCAGCTCCCAAAGTCAAAACTCATCAAAACCTGATTACAGTTGAATCGTCGGAATCATGTTCTGATTATTTCCTGCTGGCATTTATAAAACATCCCAGAGCAGCGTTCACATTACCTGACGACACTAATTGGCTGAGACTGTGCCTCACGGTCGCTTATAAAGAGCACACACTGACGGACAGGAAGGGACGGTGTGCAACACGCATTGGAAACATCCCGACATTCCCCCCCCCCCCCCCCCATTTTAAGATGCACCAGCTCAGCATCCTGATCACATTTTCCTACCAGCTTCATCGCAGTCCCTGAAATAACTTCATCTAATTCACTACAGCTCTGGAAATGCTCACTGAAAAGTCTAAATCTCGATACTTATACTGAATTTCTTAAAGCCTGGACCGGGTAACTGCAGTCCTCAAGGGCCACAGGAGTGAGACTTAATAATGCAATTCAATTAGCTGCTAATTTACACTGGTAACAAGGCAAGATATATGCAACTTCAATTATGACTCACGAAACCATTATGCAGTTGCATCAGAATGAAACACAGACATGCCTGCCAGTTGCTGAGCACTGCGATGCCCCATCCATGCTTCACGATTCCGATTCCACCCTGGAGATCATCAGTCATCCACTGATGGCTGAGAACTTCAACGCTAAGCTCCTCTGTCCCCAAGCAAGTCCAGAGCGTACAGCAGCTTAGGGATTTGGAGTCTCTCCCGATCGCAGTGGTCGTGAGTCTTTACCTCAGTCTGAGTCTTGGCACAAAGCCTCCTCCCTGCCTGCCATTCAGACCTCATGGGGTGGGAAACTAATAGCATCGCGGAAGCCATTTAGGCTCAGACGTGTCTACCATCTGGGCCAGGGCCAGACCAGCTGATTGGCTACACCGCTGATACCCAAAGAACACGCTACTGACGTCTACCGCTTGTTAGGCGGTGAAATCTCAGAGCTGGACAGAGGTACTGCCATCCCTCCGACACTAATAAGTTCCTCTGAGCCGCAAGACGGCGGAGCAGATGTCCTGGGCAAGGAGTTCCATTTGGACACATTAGCCGGGGGTCTACAGAGATACATAACACAGAACAAGTAGATTGGGGGGGGGGAGGTTGCCGATTCCTCTGGCTAGCTCAGCGAATACTTCCTGATGTCCATGACTCAGTAATGAGCCAAGTAATAGTCGAGAAACAGCCTGGTTGGGATGATGAGACGCCTAATTAAGTAAAATCCAGCTTGAATGTGTTTTCAACAGAGTACAGGAGGCATACGGGTTCAGAATTAAAAAAAAAAAAAAAAAAAAAAATACCGACTAAAACAGACAATATATTCTTTATGCACTAAGCAAAACTTCAATAGGATCCCTTGCTGGCAGTCCTGTTAATAACAGATTCAGGGTTTAGTTTAATATTTAAAACGCACATTCACATCTTTTCTGCAAACCAGTTCTGAAATAGTCCCCGCAATGCATTATTATGAAAAACGAAAGTCTGTTTCGTTTCACAAACAGGCAAACGTCCCTTCATTCGTATGCACTGCGTCGGGTGTAACATGTCCGTAAATGTGCTTGTTTTCGCTGTCGATAAAAGGAGCCTTCCTTACTGTCTCCACGCTGCCACCATCTGTCTGTGTGATGTCACTGGTGCTGGGTGGGGCTCTGGGCATGGGCGGCACGTTTGCCAAGCGACTACGCTTCTCTACTTCCAGCTGACGCTTCTAAACATCCAGGGAGGCTGCACAGCAGTCACCAGTTCCGGTAGTGGGGTACCAGGGTGCCGCTTTCCCTGAGAGATGACCGACTCTCTCGGTAGTAGACCTTCCGCGTCATTGTTACCAAGCCCCAAACGTTAACCGGCATCGTCCTGATACTAAATTACCTTTAACGTTCCTCAGAACCTCAGGCTGATTCTTCGGAAGACCAGCTTTAAAGAAGTGCTTAAGTCAGCTTTATGGTTTCCATAGAATTTCTTATGGACCTGAGGGGGCAAAAGCAAAATGTAAGTTTAAAAAGAAAACAAAATAACTGGCAAGTCAAAGCTCATATGGAGCCCTAGACAAGCTTCACTGTTGAGACAAAGTGAAATTGGTTTAATTCGGCACCCCATCAGAAGACGTTGCCCTAGGCGGCCGCCTATGTTGTCTGATGGGTTGATCAGCACTGTTGGATGGGTTTCCTAAAGCTTAGGTCAACATGCAACAAATGCTACAAGTCGTTAGATACTAAACACAAGAGCTTAATACAGTTAAAAGCCAGAATGGGGCAAATATTTATTAATCTGCAGGCTTCTGCAGGCAGTCAAACCTCATTACAATCAAAAGCTGCTTTAAAATCAGACTTTGACAGCATGGTATTGACTTTGCCCCCAAGAACGTTACTGCTCTCCTAGGTCCCCGAAGCCGTGTTTTTTGTGGGGGTGGGCGATACGCAGGCGGAACGTGGAGAGAGGAAAACCAATCGAACTTCATTTGTTATTTTGATATCGTCTGTGGTAGGAAATCCCCCAGCACTGGGTACTTTAAACTTAGTCATTAGCAACAAATTCTGAAATGCATGAAAATTGAGCGAAACAGCTGAAGCATCGCGTTGGCAGTGCTTGCACACAAAAACGTGAATCCCAGCCAGAGCACACCGGAGGGGAGGTTTGACCTATAAAGTTTGTCCATTTGATCATCCCCCGTTACATCACAGTAGCGACACACTCCGGAGTACATCATAAATCTTTAGTACAGGCCCGTGACACAACATTAACATGTCCCATGTGTCACCTGAATGCCACAGACAGAATTATGGAGGAATTCTTCATAAAACCTGCAGGTATTTCATTCTTATTTTAAGTTTGAACAACCGTGTACTGTAACCATGGTAGCGTAGAAGTGATGAATTGGCAGCAATTATGTCACACAACTGTACGATATCGTTATGTCAGGGGTTACAGCAACAACAGAGGGGTCCGGGCTGAAGAAGCATCTCCATCCATTTGGGCCAAGTGAACACAGGACATTCCACGCTTTCTCAGACATACATCTAGAATTCCACAAATAATTTCACACTCGCACTGGCGATTTCCTGAAAATGCATCCAGAGTCCCTCACACTGCATCACATTCCCAGCAATGCCTTCTCAGATAAACCCAGAGTCCCACTGGCAAATCGTGTCACGTCTCCATTAACATTCAACCGAACACATCCTGGGCTTTTCTGACAAGTCACGTCACTGAGCAGTTTAATCCTTTCCCAGGATGCATCACTGCAGAGTGTGTGTTTGTTTGGGGGGGGAGAGCTTTGGAAAGGATAATGATTGATAAGGTTGTTGGGTGTAATTTAAGGAAGACGTGATTAAAGGAGACAGAGGGTGGGGGAGGAAAATGTGTACAAATGAGGAAGAGTGGTGCATGGCCTACTCAACAGGTTATTAAGGGAGTCCGGTGAATGGAATGAAGGTAGACGCCCCCCCCCCCCGCTGTAACATGCTCGGCCTTGAATTGGTTTACAAGCCATTTAAGGTAGCAATTCACACGCATTTTACCCTGAATTCCCCAGAATGTTTTATCAAAAGGGCAGCATTCAACTTTATAAAGGAACGGAGGCTGGAAACTCGCTACAAAAAGACATACATCTTCAATAAACACATGCAAGGTCTAGTAGTCTTCATTCTGTCTGTGTGGAGTTCAGGGTTTGAGCTGCAGGAATCCTACAGACAGAACATGCCGATGGTCGTGGGTGAATTATGCAGAGGTGGAAAATTCAGGTCCAGACAAAGGTTTTGTTTCAACCAACCAGTTGAGTGCTCCGTGACTGACTCTTTATATTCAACTGGTTGGTTGAAACAAAAACCTGGTCTGGATTTGTACTCCCTGGACCAGAACTTTCCACCTCTAGAATGATGGGTTCTGTCAATGGGTATGAAAAAACGGCAAGAATATTATAACTATAATGCCATGTGACAGGAAGCTGTTTAATGAAGCATACTGCTCATGGAGAATGGCTGCCAATACCCCCCTCTCCAAAAAAAAAAAAAAAAGATGGGGAATCCGTGGGCCCATGGGTTTCACTTTCTCCCAGACGCCCCCTTGTTTTGGTTAGTCTGACAAAGTGGTGATCAGCCCCCCCCCTCCATTCCAGGCAGGCCTGGGTGCCTCCGAGTTAGCTCACAGTGCATGGATAATGTCAGCATCTCAGTGCGCTCCTGCATTGTCATTCGGTGCGTCGGTTACCAATATGCCCCCCCCCCACCCTTTTAGGAAAAAAAAAAAAGAAAAAAAAAAAAAAAGAGAAAATCCTTTTTCATGAATGATTGAAGCTGGAAAAAAAGTTACTTCCAAGGGCACTGAGAGAACTTCTGTACATTTATGATTGATAAAAAGCAGAAGTGTCAGAAAGGGAATAGCTGTCCTTTGAAGCGCCTGACACGGAGCGACAGGGAGCATCAGCGGTGAATGCATAAAAGCAAAAGCGGGTCTCCCGTGACTCCAAGAGGCACAGCTACAGAGGTGGAGCTTAGTACAAGCCTGTGGGGCCATGTTGTTGGAATAATACCCTGTCCGACCACCGTGAGGCAGCGCGAGGCCTTGTTTAATACAGGAGGCGGCTCGCGAGGAGCCATACCTCCCATCCTTGGCGGAGTAAAAATAGCCTTGATACGTTCCGAAAGAGACTGCTGGCCAAGTGTGGGTCGTGGGAAGTATATTTGGGGGGAGGGGGGTGTGTGTGTGCTTGATTAATGCAACTGAACGACGTGTAATCGTTTAATCTGGAAGACCTGCAGTCACTCTCGCAATCCCGCATGCACGAAAGGGCCATCTGATGAACCAGCTGCAAGCCCGTCGCATTCTCATTACGCATCACCGAGGAGGCCGGGGCAGTGTACCATACCTGGAACACCTGCCCAAAGGTTCCAGCCGAGCCGCCCATCTGGGCAATGCAGCCAAACACCATCCTCCTCAATCAGTCACGCTGTCAAAACAACCGTCCTATTTACTCACAGAGTGAAGGACAAACTCCCCAAGAATGAGAACCCGGAGCCCCACGTGCGCTAGTTTAAGAGCAGGAGAACAACATTAAACGCCGATCATAGAAGAGACTCTCAGCCGTTGACGTCTCCTTAGACTTCATTTGTGCAAGTTCTCCTTCCTCAAACAGTGCTCTTAATCATCTCAAAGGAGAAGTCAAACATCTTTGATCTTTTCTAGAGAATGCAGCATTGCAAAGAGACTACTGCACTTGAATTTCAAAAGTCAGCCCGCTGCGACGACTGTCAGCAAGCAGCCAGAAAAAGCTGTACTCCATTCCTCTACAGGGACGGCAAACCATAAAGGCTCTAAAGTGCATTTTCACCAGGGCTGGACCTACAGAGCGTGAATCGTTCTTTTGTACAGCATCGAGAAGAACAGGGCTGGTGAACAGAACCATGTGACACGGTGATTGGAAAAGGAAATGACAAGTTCATTCAGAGCGCTGGTTTCCATCTCAGTAGTTAAGGGAGATCGGCTACAATGGGGAACGTACGATACTTACAGGGGAGGAAGATATGTCAACCTGGGTGTGGAAACTGACCAAAACATGCACTGGACTGCATCGCTTGGCAGCCATCCAGAACAAAAAAAAAAAAAAGAAAAAAGAAAACCCACACACACACACACACACCCCAATTCGTACATTTTATGAGAACGCAGGACAGGCAGAACAAGAAACAGCCCCAGCCGACTGACCTGCTCTCAAGAATGCGAACGGCACTGCCCACAGCATCAAATAAAAGGAATTTGTTTTTGTGGTGGCATGAGTATACAACTGAAGTATATCATCAAGCGAGAAACGCACATAAACAAAAAGATAGCATGTTTTCTTATTCTATTTAAACATAAACATACAGGTATATAAATATTGGTGAGAACGAGATGTAGGGTAGATACGGTTTGGGGTGTGCCGCCCAAAATTACCACTTATAAAAAGTGCATAACTCCCTGGAAACTGAACATTTGGAAAGGTCAGACTTCGCATACGCTAGGCAAGTGTCAGAATTGACATTGTTGGTTTGTGACTGAACATTCTCATCTGCTACTTGCTCTAAAGACCATACATGTTTGTGTAAAGCTTTCAGCTGGAGCATCTTTCAAGTTTCGTTTAATTAGCATCACATTAAGCCCATTGTATTGTGCCTGGCTTTTCAGACAAATTGCACGAATAAATTACGTTTCATTACTTGAATTAAATCAGGTGAAAATTTAGTATATTAACATATCCTATGTCACCCATTAATCTACTCATCTTAATCTACTCAAAATATTAGTGTTTAGCAGTGGGAAGAAACCTTAGTACTTGAACATATTTTAGACGTTTCTAGAACCCCAATGCAACATTCTGGGATACAGACATATCTGAACAACATTATAGACTCCCTATAAGCAGTTAAAAACAAGGCACTATCAGTCTACAAACATTGGCAAATGCATAACAAGCAAACTGATGCCTTATAAACTCGCCCTTCCTTTACAAGCGGGTGAAAATTAATCTTGAATAATAAGACTCAAGACATTGCTAAACTCAAACGAATGGCTTTCACATGCCAAACAGACCAATTCCCGCGCTCCGCTCAGCCAATCAGGGTGCTCCCACAGCCCACACTGACGTTTGTCGCAGAGTAGCACACATCCGGTAACCACGTGTCGAGTGTTTTTGCATAGGTATTAAATCAAAGCGCAATAATCGCTCAGCTAGAGTCAGACTCCGTAATCCTTTTAATGTGACTGCAAATGAAAGTTATGACAGGCAGGGAAATTTAAGAGTCGCTGAACGTTATGATTACAGCAGCCTTATTCATGAATTTCTCAATCCAAAAGATGAAGGATGTAATTTAAGCATGATTAGCTATATCATTAACAATTACTTTTCATTCATCCGCTTCACCATGACGTTAGATCGAGTGTTAATATCATCCAAGGGTTTCAATGAACAAAACTGGCCGGGTTCTGTTTCGGGGGGAGAGGCGTGATGTTATATTTGACTATTTGCACGCACTGCAAATCATTTTTGAACCAAAAACCACTATGGGCCAGTAAGAGAGGGTGGAAACGTTTCTTTTTCTTTTTTTAGATTTTACAAATTCTAATGTTGAAGAAATGGGGGGAGAATTATATATTAAAACACGGTTGGGTCACAACATCAGCAAAGCGGCAAGATTGTATCAGCACATTTCGTAGGTTAACTGCTAGTTCTCACATGGCAAGGCAGTTTATAGGAACGAGAAGGGATTTTGGCGTTTC
>JAODJW010000062.1:21245670-21256599 GCA_026777045.1 Hyperopisus bebe | reverse complement strand
AGCACATTTCGTAGGTTAACTGCTAGTTCTCACATGGCAAGGCAGTTTATAGGAACGAGAAGGGATTTTGGCGTTTCAGAACGATTGCCATATTTCTTCATTCCATCAGAACGGCTTCATTTGAACGATTCGTCTCCCGCACCGTGGCACACCGCGCTACTGGAAAGCACTCAGATTTCACCGCAGCCTTGAGGCTCTGGATCACGTGATAGCGATGCCAGGGTGCCAGCACGCCTTCCCGGCACCTGCCATATTTACACCTCTGCAGGCCAGGTGTTATGCCGAAAAAGGCACCCCTGCCTTAGAATGCATGCCGGTTTTCTGACGAGTTGAACTTTTAAGGGTTTTTTGGGGGTTGGGGTTTTTTTTAGGGGTTAGGGTTTTACGGGTTTTTTGGGGGGCTATCGATTAGCACTACGGTAGCCTAACTCGACAAAGTAGCTCAACTCTGTTCAGATCAGCGACCAATCGGTCATTTAGAGACAGGCATGCATTCTACGGCAGGGATGCCTTTTTCGGCATAACACCAGCAATGACGGAATCAACATTTTAAATATACGCTTCTCTCAAACTTCCCATCCATGGTAGAGATGCACGTATATCATGTCTGAATTCAAGCCCGGTGCAAATATAAGGAGCAAAGCGTACGAGTTAAACTAGCAGCTCAAGTCATTTGAATAATGCATTATAAGCAGTTCATGAATAAAAGAATATTTTCCCTCTTACATACCGAGGGATATACCTCTCAGCATCTTCTTCCACAGGGAGGCAATAAATAACTGCATTTCAGCACCACAGTTAAGGTCCTAGGCGTCGTCTATGTTAAGACTGTGCTGAAGACCGCGCTTTCATACTAAACACTGGGAGACCTGCAACCGCATGGAAGAAAATCCCATGTTTACGCAAGTTCCAGGGACAAAGGCAAAAAAAAATGGGTTTTCACAGACGCAGGGACACCCACAAATCTTGTGTATTGTGAACATAAGTAATGCTGATGTTGGGTAGGACTAAGACGCAACAGCGCTGCACAACATTTAAATAAAAAAACGTCAAGTTTAAAATTAGGGGAAAGAAGATTTCCTGCTGCTGTGGTATCTGATCCCCTTTTAGTAGAACTGTCGCAAGTTTTCAAAAATCATGATGTTGAAGCATGTTGGTTTCATTTCGTTTCGAGACGGAACCCTGAGGCTACGTTGTGAAGGATTACGGTTCTGTTTCAAGGCAGCTCAGAAGTAATTAAATTATATTTGATTTCTTTTTGGAAGAAAATATCTTCAGATGAGCAGACTGCTCTGTACATTGAAACTCAAGTTTTTGGGTTCAAAGATGAGAGGAAAAACATTAACTGAATTAATAATGTTCATTAGCAAATGAACGAAGACCATACTTTTTGTCTTACTGGCTCTATAAAGAATTTTGAGGAATCTGAAATGCACCAGCATTGATTAAAAGCTTCTCCAGTTACACACATATATAAAACAAAACAAACCGCTGTTTGGTCATTGATTGTAAATATAAGGTACAAAATGCAATCATTGATGCCATCGTTTACTTGACTAAGTCATGTGAAGGAGAGAAGTCAGCTATCGTCCCGTCCACGCGTACGTCAGCGGTCCACAGACAGCCAGCCGAGACAGAACCAGTTATTTACTTCATCCTTAGTATCAGATGAAGGCTGTCCAATCGTGACATTCCCGGGGATCAGTTCGCAGCAGAAGAGAAGCCTAGTTATTTTCCATAACCTTTAAAGTGTCAGGCCACACATTTCAGGAAAAATATCGCTTTAAAATGTAAATAGCAGGATGGTTTTAAGATGATAGAGGAACACGGAAAAATATTACTTTACCCAATTTAGTTGAAAAAAAGTCTTTGCTATAGTGAAAGATATTAAAGTTCTTTTATAGAATCCTAAAGAATGTAGAGGGTTATACCACACAGACCATATAATCCAAAATGAAGGTACAACATGGGGACGTTACGGGCGAACAGGTGCAGGGTGGGTGTTTGTTGTACAGAAGAGCCCCACGGCTCTCTGCCTGATCATGCCCGCCCCTCCCATCTTTGGCAGTAGAATGTGGGTTAGGACCAGAGAAGGAAGAGGACCTGAAGGAGATCCTAGGAGAGAAATGGACAGCTGAGCAGAATCGCACATGGTTACGTGCTGGATGACATCGCCGTGTGAAATCTGGGTTGGATGAACAGGTGTATTTTTATCTTGCCCCGCCCACTGTCCCTTCCGTCCTCACTTATTAAATTAATGACTAGCAAGCAGTTCATTCATGCCTCATAATTAAAAAAAAAAAAAAGCAGCATTAAGTCGGTCCAGCAAAATAATTTAGTCTGGTCCTGACAGGGTCAGGCAACAGAGCCTGCCATCTTGTCACCGTCGTCCTCACGGGATCCATACCCCCTGAATTACCTGTGTCGGAGACCCGGGATATACCATTTATTCTGTTAAGCCATTGTTTTCGCTACCTTATTCCTTTCGCTTGTCCGTCTCCCCCGGAGGGCTGAGAAGATGCAGCCGCTTGGTGGGCAGGAGCGGCCCAGTTAATGACACACAGACCCCGGCCCAGATGGTCCGAGGGAGGAAATGGGGACCGTTAATCATCAGCCACACGCAGAGTCACGCGATGAGCGAGCAGGAAAATTACCGTCTAATTATAGGCTCTGCTCTTACCAGAATAGAAAGCTTACTATTCGATTATAGCTGGTATTGCTGCACAGGCTGAAGCTAGCTGTTAAAAACTCGATGCCACCTACAGCAACATATTAAACGTTAATTACCCTCTTTTTCACCGCACTGTAAGAGCTAAGTTTAACTTCTTGGTAATGACGGCCCGCCCAACTCTTACGAACGACATTGTTTTAGGGCGTATGCAATTAAGAAGAATCCCAACTGGATTCGTTTCATGGAGCCTTGTTTTGTGCGACACATATGGCTGGTATACACGCAATTAAACTCATATGAAAAAAAGAAACATATCAAAATTTTGCATCTACATGTAACGCCCCGCATCTGAAAGACACTTCTCGGTGATCAACCCATTTTACAAGGTTTTGCTGCCACCTGGTGGCCGAATACATAACTCCGTTACATAACAACCCCGTCCTTTAACTGGCTGTGTCTGTCTCTAAGATCAGCAGGAAACAGCAGACAGACTAGAACTATGTCCAGGGGAGTGTACTATCAATGCTACTGCAGAGTTACCGCTCCTGTCATTTCAACCAGGACCAGAAAAAAAAGTAAGCTGAACTGGGTTCCGGAACTTCATAACTTTAGTAATCAATAAATCGATTTGTAATCAATGATTTGTTTACATTGGACTTTGTGCATTCCTCGAAGTTTTTAAATCCTACCCTCACCGACAACACTCAATTTTCCATGCATATTCTGCGGCGAGCATCAATTCACATCACGGCAAACGATTTCTGGGAAAAAAAAAAAAACACAAGGCAGCCTTTCAACAACAAATGATACGGTGTGACAGAAGACCCGAGGCCGCAGTGATGATTGACCAGCCTGGACGTCTCCACTTGGCCACGTACCAGACAGTCCGCTGGTTTTATTTATACAATGCCGCTGGTAAACTAGATGAAAATGACCCTTCGACGTTTCCAAAATCAGCTTTTCCTCATTTCTCTTTACGCAATTCCATTACTGCATGAACTATCCGGTGATTGCATTTATTTATAAGCTCACCACAACCTGTCAGCATCGCCTGCTCGTCTAATGGATAATTGAACAAGGGAGGAATCTGCATTTCGTGAGGAAAAACGGTTCTAACGGGAAAAGCCGTTTAGTGGGGAGATTAACCAGCACTACTCAATGTTAATGACTGGTATTCCTTCAAGTCAAGCCATTAAAATCGGGAATTGCAAGAAAACATTGTTTTGGTTTTTACTAAAATACACATTAGGCTCGGGAGAAGAAACTTAATGTTCTAGAGGTGGAGGCGTCTTCACACGATGCATTTAGCTTTAATAGAGCTTTATGATCAGAGTGAAGCAAACCACTGTTCCAGATGCAATTAAGGGTCCACTGCAGTCTGCAGGTACAGATCACATAGAGACAATTATTACTGCAACGTGTGTTATATGTTTAAATAAGATGTATGTGAAGAATAAGCGGCGTGACCAAGGAGCTGCTTTGGAATGCAGCAGCGCTAGTCTGCTAACCTCCATTGGCAGCTACAGCACGCTCGATTTGCATCTCACTGGCACGGAGCCACGGATCTAAATCAATGTCAGCCTTACAAAACGCCTTTTAAGAGGCAGGATCATTCCCATTCAGCACGCAGCATAACACTCGGTGTGGTGTTTGCTACCGATGTTTGCGGTTTTCACGCAGGGCTTTGCGCATAAGCACGGTGAAGAGCTGCATTGTGGGTAATGTAAAGCGTATTGACTGTGAGGATGTAATGTATGCAGACTGTAGTCTATTTACATTTTATATTCTAAATATTCCACATCACACCTTTAAGAGCTGCTACCATTTCCGACCAACGTGAGATTTATAACCCTGATCCCTGGGGATCAACAGAACCCAGGGTCACATGTCCTAGCCGGCCTATAAGCCTATGCTCAGCATGCACCATTTACATAGCTAGTCGAACACCTCCCAATGGAGGGGAAAACTAGCAGCCAGCAATTAAACACCAGAGTCTCTGTATTCCCAACATCACCTAGTCAGAATCTCATCTAACAGCATCGCTTCGTTTACTTAACATTTTAATTACTGTCCCAGTTGTATGGATTTTTTCGGCAATATTATGCTTATGTGTACATAATACTGTTTGTTAGATAAACAACTCAAAGCATCAGTATTTCCCCACTGATCTCTACAGTCTTATTGGTAATTCCACACAAAGGTTTTAATATCCCATCTTGTAGCATTTAAAACATCTTGGCTTATAAAAGTTATAGTATTGAATGAATTAGAGCAATAAGCTAAGCAGGTAAACCGCAGTTGTATATGCTAATCCTGGGTTGACTTCCTAAGAGTGCGGTCTGATCTTCCCCTTACCCGTCTTTGGAAGCGTCAGTCTTCACAAACACTGAACTGGGGAAGAAAGTCGTCACTCAGTGCCCACACCCTTTTTTCTGCTGTCAAATGTAGTGATCAGATTGGGGTCTAGTGTGTCTGCTGCTTCAATCACAAACCTCAAGACAGCAAACATAGAAAGAGTTAAAAAAAAAACCACACACGCACACACACACACACAAACTCCACTGCCTGGAAGCCACAACCTGCTCTTCTGGAAACCGTCATGATTGGCCTAGTTCCTAACCCAGCTTCTCGGGCACAAGCCCCGGTATCACAAGGCTGCTAGCAGCTGTCGAAGATAGGCAAAACTACATTCCCCTCCCATGTCAGCAAACTAGCCTCAGAACATTAAAATTCATCTAGAATGCTGCATTCACAACAAGTCTCTGGCCAAGAGTGACCTTCAGCAAGAAACATCCAAAATTGACCATTAAATACATGGAACACCATGGGGTAACTCACCATGTTCTTCAAAAAGCCTGAAATCTTCATCAACATGGACACTGAGCCATCCAGGACAAACTAAAAGATTAGCAAGCTGCCAGATGAATCATCACAGTAAAAAAGTGATGCAATTAATTAAGGTCAGACTGTGATGGAACAAAGACTAAACTGTCTACCCTGTCTAAATTTCCCTCCCCCGTCACCTACATTTTAAGAGCATCACAGTACTGAGTTCTTCCTTATAAAACAGTCAGAATTCCAGCTGGTTAACAAGTGGAACTACGATAATTACTTCATTAGTTTCTAACAAGCCTTCCATTGAAGGGTAAAGCTGTAGTGTTGTGACCGTCTTACATAGACTAGAACTCGACAGCAAATACTGTACAAGAATCAGTCCTTACGACTGCGCTTGATTTACAGCAGAACACGACAAAATGCTGTCAGCTTCCGCATAATTAAACCATTAGAGTATGCTTTATATTCCAGCTGTATTAGGTAAAGCAATTAGCGTTTTACATGAAAAAAACCTAATACGGCAAAATACCATCTGGATGTTGATAATTCAACAGAAAAATAGAGATTAAACAGAAAGAATAAGCCTTTTTACCTATCCATATGTAAAAGACAGATACTAATATTTATCAGTGATTTAAGAAACGGGACAACAGCCACGTGGCTAGCTAGACGCCAGTATCAACCCACCGCCTACTGGTTAGTTTAGTGTTACTCGCTCGGTAAAACCATGATGTGACTGACGGCATATGGTCATCCCATTAACGTTGGATTTCAAAGCTATATTTATCGAGTTATTAGTCTTCATCATTGTCAGAGAACCTTTCGGGTACCTGTACCTGACGTTTCCATCAGGGGTGAGGTGGCTAAAGATAGCGCTCGGTCTGCTATATTTGGGGCAGTTATTTATGGATCGCTGTCTGATAGGCGGGGTGCGTGGAGGCTGCTGGTCTCCTTAACACACCCAGCCTGGACCTTTGATAGATCTCCCTGGTCCAGTTTCCAGCTCCAAATAATACGGCGTGATTAATGTCTAATTAAACACAATTATCGTGATCCTCGTTCAGCTATTCATGATCTATGATTTCCAAGGAACGGTCTTGTAGATGAAATGATGATTACGGCCAGGTTAACAAACGCAATGCAACGTCCGTGTCCGTAGGCATTATACACTCAGTATGTGAAAATATTAATCTGTAATTTTATATAGTATCTGATGGCTCGAGTACCATTTACTGAGCTAATGGCCACACTGTGCCGTATAAACGGTTAGAGGGAACTCAGTTATCTTGTGAAGGGACGGAAGTTTCATACACATCAGATACAGCGATCCAAAAGCAAAATGAAAATCTCGGCTTTGCTTTTGAGACATTTGTATGGTTTCAGCATATGGATATGTTTAAAGGCAAACCGCACGACCTCGATCAAATTGTGACGCAGCTTAATGCGTAATGAGATCAGAGATCATCTCCGGAGAACTGGCGCACAGGCAGATGTTGACATTTACCACATGTTGTAATTTACATTCATAAAAGCATTTTCTTTGCATTATATAATGTTAGCTTGCCTCGGAGGTTATTTATATTTAGCCTAAAGGGTAAGCAGTACAAAACTCGGGCGACAAAAGGACTACAAATCAAATAAAACTAAATAAACAAACTAAAAAGGAAAATTAGTGGCTGTGGGCAGGGGTGTAACTTAAGAATCTTTGCTACTAGTCAACTGGGCTACTAGTATAGGTTAAAAAAATGTAAGGAATGCAATTTTATTTCTAGCCAGAGTCCAGCTTTTTGTACTAGAACTTCAGGCGTGATTCCCAGCCAAGTCCGCGGGACTGCTGGCACATTTGTGTCAAAGCCTTGGTTTTAACAAATGTCAGTGCAAACCAATTCCTCCATGACGTATAGCTAAAATAGAAATAAAAACAATAAATAATAATAATAAACTAATTATTAACTAAATCTAATGGAGTGCAGCAGCCTAATAACACGGTGAACACAAAACACAGTCAAAACTGCCTTACGTACCGAGTTAATTCGTCTGGAAGTAAAATGTCTGACTCTTCTTAATAAGATAAATGCCTATCAGCGCTACTTCAAGACAAACGACGACACCGTTAATATACAGTATGAAATGACCTAATGCCCGCACTGGCCTACTTCTAGGGGCGACTGCTGGCCAATTTCGTCGTCTCGGACGCTTAAGTTAGCTAGTCGACGCCTCTCGTAAGCTGGCGCCCTAGGCGGGCCGCCTATGTTGCCTATAGGATTGAGCATCACGGGTGACACCTACCACGGATGGCCGAAACCGCGTACAATAGTGAAACATTCGCCGACCCTCCGTCAGGTCCTAAAATTAGCTACATCAATAGCTTGGGGACAGTTTGTAAACCGACCATTTACAAGGGAATAAAACTGTTACATGTAAATGCGTGTACATGTGTGTGCAGGCTTGTCCCGAATTGAAAATCTCACTCCAGCCTACTGACTAAAATCATATTACGCCTATATAACGTCACGTGATTTTCATGTAGGCCTATATACATATGGCAAAGTCTGATTAATCAATTACGCAGTTAGATATTACCAACATTAAATACAGCCATTAAAAAGTACATTGTATGTATTATACAGTACTGTACTTTCTCGAATGAAAAGGATTCTGACCTTTTAGCCTAATTCTCAAGAGACAATATAGCAATGAAAAAAACATCATGTATCAAGGGATGATAGAGCAATGAAACTGTTTTTACACCCATCAAAAGGACAAAATAACTATGAAAAAATATAGGCTACACTTTAAAATGAAAAATATTATATGGTGTATCTGTACATAACCTGAAATGAGAAAAGTTTAAAAGTATCTCGCCAGCTTACAGCCTGTAGTCGCTTGGTGCATGATTTGAAACTTAGAAGTGGGCCGAGGTAAAACGCGGATAAGGGGGTGTCACTATATTCAAACAGAAATCGCATAGAAATGGAACATAGTTCACATATAACTACATTTACTGCATTTGAATTGGATATTCAGTTTGTTGGGGGAAATAATTGTCAGCACGCAGTTCCACATAAGTATTAAATTTGATTACACGCGTAGTGGAATTTGGAACATCTTAAATTACTGCACATTTCAGTCCATATAATATAGAAATACATGTATATTGAAATTAATTTTAGGGAAAATTGTAATGTCAATTTATCACCAGTAAGTGTCAGGAAAGCACAACCAAACAAACAATATAGTCGCAAATACGCACATTAAAATACGACTGAATATATCTGTAAATACCCGTAAACATTTGTCTATAATGGAATTGTCACCGTTGTTGTTGAAATCAAAACACGAACACGTCATTGTGCTTTTTGTGGCAAGTTAGCAGTTAAATCTTTATTAAGTCTGCAGAGTCTTACCAAACAGCAGGTTAATATATCAAACAATTAGAATTTCTTTTCATTTTTAATACATACAAAACACTATAAAATGTCACTCTCTAACACTGTTTAATGGCACCGTCTGTGTTTTAACATTCACGTGACCAACCATCCCTACACTTTTTCTTTAATGGTACAAAATCAATCAAAATGGTACAAATCAATCCTTCACCCAGGGCTGTTACACCACAGTAAAACCCACCAGGCTGATCAGTGTGTTTCTTTTCTCGGTCAAAAAAATAAGACAGATTCTTGTCATATACAAGCCAAAGAAAAAGAATAAATAAATCCAAATTTTTACTGATAGTCAAAAGTGATCTTCTCTTGATCAATATTGGCCTGTGTTTTGTAACGTGGCTTACCAAAAAAAGGCACTTTGTGGTTGAGTTTCCTTTAAGGACTGTATAGAAAAAAAGATGTGTCCTAGAACTGCAAGAAGCTCGGGCCTAGGAGATGGGCAGCACAGAAAGGAAAAAAAAAATCACTATTTCCCCACTGCGCATTCTATAAAACATACAAAAATATCATAAAAGGAAAGAACGCTTTGAAGGCTGACGTTACAAAATAAGGAGGAAAAAAATCCATGGGGTTGTTGGTATGATGTCATACCGAACAAGCCCTGAAAATTAAGTTAATACTAAAATTTTACTACGGCTTCTCAGATTCTTATCCCAGTGAGATAAACATGTTTTTTTTTTTTGGTTCAGTTTTATGGAAGTCTGTCCTTTGGGATTTCTGGACATTTCGGGAGTTGGGGAGTGATTTTACGGTACAGTGACGTGGAAGGGACTGCCCGGAACGTTCTCGTCTCCCCATTTGACTATGAGGATGTAGTCCCCCTTTTCCTTCACCGTATACGTGACGTTGTACATCCTGTTGCCCATGTGTTTGACGTACACTTCTTCGCACGGCGTCTTCGGCCCGTGCACACCCACCATGAGCATGTTTGTGCCTGTGGGACAGACCGGGCACCTGTCAGTTAACTGGGCAACACCACTGACCTGTTAGAAAACTGTGTTTGCTTGATGCTGCCTCTACAGGTTTCCAGCCCAAAAGACACTCAGTCTCTAAACTGTCTGCAGTGTGTCTGCTTTGTGTTTCTGTCTCTGTATGTCAGGCCTCTTGTGACTCTGTACTGATATATTTGTATATTTCCAGTGATTCCACACCCACTAACTCGATGACACCCACTAACTAATGGCTAAACTTTACCATGGGAAGGATGTGCCTGTGAAGCTTATCAAAGCAGATTTTGGACCTGTAATTCTCTCCATGTTTAATATTTCTCAAATTTGCAATTTTTAAATAGTTCTGTCCCCACTTCAACCCCTTTGCGTCTCACCGGGGGGCGGTGCCCCACAGTTTGAATACCTCTGCTGTTCTGCATAAGTGGGTGGTAGATGGAGGTAGATCAAATTCCTACTTCTGTGTGTAGGTGTAATAACCTCCCAGCTGAGCAAAAACCAGCGTGTGGGTGTCTGCGTGCCCCAGGATATTCTGTCCTCTCTCTTCCTGTCCTGGGTTTATCACGACGGCACTCGTGCGAGCGGCTGCTCTCTCACTCTTACCTGCTTTGGAGCAATCTACGGTGAAGGTGTTCTTCTGTCCCACGAAGGCCTTGGAGAGCCCGGCGCCCCGGGAGACCACCTTGCTAGCGTCCGAGGAGAACTTGGGCATCGAGCCGTAGGCCCCGGCCACCGAGGACGTCTTGCTGACCGTCTCCACGTGCACCGACGAGGTCTCGTGCAAACTGTGGCCCCCCGACAGTCGTGCCCCTGGCGGAGGAGACCGGGCGATTGCGTAAGAGCTGGAATCAGGACTCTGCAGGCGGCGTTACACAACCCCTCTCCTGGTAGCGTGGGTCGGTGTGCCGTCGTCCCAGTGCGGGGGAGTTACGATAAACCAGTGGGCTACTCCCCCATCATGCAGCCCACGATCGAGCCTGCTCTCAGCACTCCATACTAATCCCCCCCCCCCCCCCCCCCCCCCCCCCCC
>JAODJW010000062.1:21228181-21239933 GCA_026777045.1 Hyperopisus bebe | reverse complement strand
AGGGCCAGAGCCCTGCACATTTTTGGGTTTCCCCTCGTTTAACACACCTGATTCAACTTCTTGTGCTAATTACCACACAGTTGTTAAGCTGAATCATTTGTGGTGGAAGAGGAAAAGAACGAAGCTACACAGGGCTGTGGCCCTCCAGGACTGGAGTTTGACACCCCTGTCTTAGACTAATCAAAACACCTACAAGATCTAAACAGATAGCACTTGGTAACACCGTATAGTGTTTTGGGCTAGAATAAACATGACCACCATTGCCAAGGCCTAGCACATGCAGAGCACCTCACCAATGTGGCGATTGGGGAGTCGTTTAAGAAGACATGGCTCCTCGTTGCCCGAAGGAGCTCGGATACTCGCTGTAAGCGAGCTGAGATCTGTTTCTGTGATCTTCAGAGAGACATCAGTCGCCGTGCCAACATTGAGCTGCGAAGTTCTCATAGAGTCATCGCCTGCAGAATGACAAGAAACCACTCAGCACTAAAAAGAAAAACACCAGAAATCATCAGAAAAGAACCACATCACCAGAAGGAACACCGAGACACTCAATGAGAGTCAGTTCCTGAAGGTGTTTGTTGGAATGAAAGACAAGGTCCAAAAGTAAGATCAAGTCCAAACTTCAAACTTGGGGCACCTTTTATGATTTACATCCCCATTCCGTCCCACGTAATCTCCTCAGTCAATAAGAATAACTAATGAAGTGGCTGTTTGCATAAACAGTGGAAACACTAAGATGTGGAACTGAGAGACTATATGGCGAAAGGGTTAGCGCGAGTGTGAGAGGGTGGATGGAGGAAACAGGTGGTTCCTGCTAATCTGAGCCTCACAGAAGCCTAAACACACACATTCCCCTATGGTCCTAGAGCTGCTCAAGAGTGACATAAACATATGTGAGAAGGAGGGGGAAAAAATGACACCTGTAATCTTAGCCATGAATGGGCTTCCTGGAATATGCTTGTCATCGAACTTGACGATGATGTTGTAGTCGCCGGGAGCAGTGGGCATGTAGGACACGGTGCAGGTGCCATCTTTGTTGTCCTTGCATGTGATCTCTGCCTTGGATGGACCCTCCACAGCCAGTGACAGACCACCTGAGTGAAAGCGATGAGTCATTTAACATTTCTTACAACCTTTTCTTTTGCAATACATAGTATTGCAATAGTTCTAATAGTTCACTGTTGCCCGCCCACCCATTCATTCATCCATTCCATTTATCTACACATCCCTACATCCATCCATCCATCCACTTAACCAGTACAGGGATATAGGGGAATCTGGAGCCTGACTGAGACATCATAAGGCGAAAGGCAGAGGACACACTGGACAGGATGTCAGTCCATCGCAGGAGAAACAAAAATCAGAGCTCATAACGTAGACTATGGCAATTTAGAAATGCCAGTTAACCTTAACTGGATGTATTAAGACTACAGGAGTAAACAGAGAACCCAAAAGAAATCTACAGAACAAGAGAACAGGAAAACTCCACTACTCTCAAACCCCAGTCAAAATCAAATAAAAATGATGTTTCCTTAAAATCGTTTCTTTATTAGCCCCGGTCGTCAAGCTCTCCCTAGAGTCGACAATACTCCACACGACTGTTTCATGTTCCGGCAGGCCATACCTTCTCCAGCATCCTTGGTGACGATGGTGAACGTGGCAGGCTTGTTGACCACACCGTGGCTCAGGCCTGGCCCGTAGGCCGTCACATGACCACTGTTGATGGCGTCCACATAGAACTGCAAAGGGCTTCCTGTGAAAACAGGAATCCAACACAAATCAGCCTTTGGTGATTGCTTATGAACTAGCACTTTTTGTCTTGCTATCCCTCCAAATCCCAACTGTGTTTTTCATTATACACTTTATTTTCTTTTTGCACAGATAATTACGTTTGGTTTCCACATGTTACTGAGAGGCAATATCTTTGACTCTCTGGTAAAATAAACCATATGCATTAAAAAACACTGACATTATTCAGTGACACTACTTGGGGCTCCCTACCTGGTATGTGGTTACCGTCATACTTGATGTCCATCTCATGTAGACCTTTCTCAGTTGGGGCGTACCTCACCGTCACTGTGCCATCCTTGTTGTCGGTGATATGAGGACAAGCCGTCTTGCCAGATGGCATGCGAACTTCACCTACGAGGCACAATGACACCTTGTCACAACCAAACAAAACCCAACACCTACACACCACAATCTGGCACAAATATGCACGAGTGTTTGTGTAAAAGAGACTGGTCTGGCAAAGAAACCTTCAAACCCAGAAATTGCTAACAATAGTAATATGAAACACATTGCTGCTATGCACAAAATTCATTTCAGACCCAACACTATAAATAAAGTCTAAAGAGAAAGGCACCCACGAGAGCTCCCATGAAATCAGTAAATTAAACGAGAATCCAGCTGGATTACAGGGGAAAGGAACCTCGCCTACTTTACTGGGAGTTGACATATCTGTCGTAAATACTGACTGCTGCCAAGAGCGAGAGCCAAGTCATATATAACCAAGGGCTTATTGGGGCGTCAAAGGCTGGTCTGCTTAAATGTCTCCCTGTCGCCCCGGGGACAGCTAAGGATCTCACCTGTGATCTCGCCCTTCTGTACCGTGAAGGGTATGACTAGATTGAAAGGTCGGAGCAAGGGATCTGCGCCCTCAGAGGGGACAGTCGGTTCCTCCGTGGCCTGGGAAACGTGCAAAGGGGAGAGCAGGGTTAGCGGCCAACTGCGTAACTAACCGGAGAATGCAACGGGAAAATTTGAGGGGAGGGGATATCGAAGCCTGAGAGAGACACCAGCTACAGGCGACAAAGACAGCCAAGATTTCAGGCCCTGTAGGCCGATCTGACGAGAGACAGAGCAGCTGAAAGGAAAACAAATGACCGACAAAACACCAAACCATGCACAGAAATATGATACATTAATCCAAGAGAACAATAAAGTAACGACACGTACAAAAACATACAAACGATAAAGGGGAAGTCAGGATCAGATCTGTCAAAGAACTACAATTTTTCATAGGCCCTGAAATTCCAAACTCAAGGCCAATAATATAATGAACATAACAACATCACCAGTGTCATGCTCATTTTAACAGAAAACCCATTGCCTGCACCTGGAATTAATATAAAAAAAATGTATTATGATAATTTTACCTTAGTGTATCACAAAGCCACAATTTTTAATGAAGCAAGGACCTGCTTCTATTGAAAAAACTGTAGCTCATGATTATGACCCATCTGATATTTTCAGAGGCTAACATGCAATGTTCTCACAGCGTTCCTGTGGCCTGGTGATCAGACCTTTTTGGGATCGATTCAATGTCATGAGAACATTACGGGTTGCCTCGGTGGATGCGTTAAAACGCAAAGGACAATGGGACAGAGGTCAGAGCGGGGACAGGAGACACTGCAGGAGGAACAAGGTGGTAAGTGAATTGGATGACTGAGTGACTGATGGATGAACCAGTGATGTAGAGAGGGATTATGGGAAGGGTAAAGTGAAGCTAACAAGTGTCCATTTTCTGTCACTTAGACATACCCTCTTAATATGGCTCTAGTACTTCTATAGTATTAGCAAATTGCTATCAATGCTAAGCTACTAAGCAAATGATGATTGTGATACATGCTATAGTAGCTCAGAATGGCAATGTATTTATGCATTGAATCAATCACATATACCAGTCTGAAAGTTACTTTATGGTTCAGTTTTTGCTCAGCTTTGCCCAAGGGTAGGTCTGAGCTATTCGACAGAAGGGTTCTGTTGAGTAGACTCCAGAGGTGAGGATGACGGTGTGCGAGGTATTAGTGAATGAGGGGATTGGTGATGAAGGGACAATGTCCCCTGGAGATACTGTGTCTCCATGGACTGGGGGTGTGTGTGTTTATACCCAGTGTGGGGGGTAGCCCTGGTAGGGTGCGTAGGGCTGGTGTAACTGCAGCTTGTCACATGGTTCCTCGATTATAGGGATGGTGTCACACGCCTAGTGGGAAGGTAAGTCAGAGATAACATATCCATGTTAATACACACATCCATGGCCATCTCCACACTGTTAATGACATCTCACGTAGCCGTCAGAGCGGCGAGATCCTTCTCAAAGGCTGTAACCACACAGGCAGCACTGGGACATTTCTTGACGTTAAAGATACGCCTTTACAAAACAATAAATAGATTCAAAGACATCTGCCAGTGCCGCTTTTAAGCGGAGCCTCTTTGGTCTTCTCCCGACAGTCAGACGTCCAGAAGATACACGGCGTCAAGAAAAACCTGTTAGAGCCGCGTGCAACTTCATTCCTGACATTTCACAGTCACAAGAGAACGAGAACATGGCCCATCTGCCTTGCTTTTCTTCACTTAGTGAAAGGGAACGGCCTGTCTTTGCCAGCTCAGTGCGCATACACCTGCCACATCCCAGGGTATACAGGCTCTGGAGGTGCATCATTTCATTCTTTATATCTTATTCTTTTAGATACATACAGAGGAAAACGTACCACACGCTTTCTTGCAGCTGCATATTCATATTTGTGTTAAATAAAATTATAACGATGTTCAAACAATTCTGCAGGCTTTTGGTTTGAATTTATCAAATTGTTTCAACGTACATATAGTTATTTTGTACGTCTTGAACAATTTCAAATATGCAGAATCTTGCTAGAAGAGTAATATGAATTGTATATTGTCACGTAACCCCGACAGGAAGTACGTACCACCACATGAAAGGGGCTGTTGGGAATCTGCTCCCCTCCGAAGCGAATGGTGATGACGTATTTCCCCGGCTCTGGGGCCGTGTAGTAGATGTCGAAGGTGCCGTCGGAGTTCTCCACCACGTCCACGTCCAGCTCCGCACCGTCGGGCGTGGACACCTTGCAGGTGACCTTTCCCTTTCCTGCAGCTTTCGCATCCACTGTAATGACAGTCTCCTCCCCGATCTGTATGGTGGGTCCGAGACCTGCACCTGTGAAGGATCGGTATCACCCACAGGGAACCGATTCGGCCCAGTGATTCACCCGCTCACTGACAACTCATCTCCATGTGCATTTCTCATGTTGATTCAACTGCTTACCCAATCCATGTCCACCAATGGATACTGTAAATTAAAAGAAGATAACATGATGCTTTAGTAATGGTTTCCACGGCTGCTGTAGAGTAGCCGGCTACGTTTTGGCCTGGACTGACCTGTGACCAGGCATTTGCTGGCATCCCCAGAAGGCAGGGCGTGGATGCGATAGGGTGAGTATGGAATCTCATCTCCACCGTACTTGATGGTGATGGTGTAGCGTCCCGTCATGTCTGGCACGTAGGACACCGTGTAGGTTCCATCTCTGTTATCCCGGATGTTGGCTTTCTTTGGCTTCCCCTCGGGATCCTGGGAGGCAGACGTGCTGGTTATTATCTGTATATACCACGTGATTCAGCTTGTCTTTCTGATAGTGTGTGTCGCTGTGCACACTGGTCATTCTGCTTTAGCCTCAGTAAACCTCGTGATTCTCGTGTGCCATCATCATCCGCTAGGTCCTTTACACTTCGTTGATGTTTACATGTATAAACCAGGGGCACCAGGTGCCTGGGTGGTTATCGGCGAGGATAGTGAAGGATCAAGCTCAGCAAAACAACAATGGCAAATGAATGACATTGTTCTGGAATCTATTTCAGCTGAAGAACAGTATTTTTACAAGAGACTGTTTTTGGAGGACACACAAGAGAGTTGATTAAACTTAATATGTGTGCCATTCACAAATTAAAAACGGCCAGAAAGCATTATTTTCTTTGAAGTTAGTCAAGGACTTCAAACCACATCAAAACACAAGTTAAATCTGATGTGTGTCAGTCCACGCACACGTAGAGGGAACAGTTAAGGGTCTAAATATCAGAATTTTTAAAAGGGTGCGTTTTTTTTTAGTTGAATTCTCGTTATTGCAAAAGCAGCTCTTGGGGGGGCATTTTGCAATTTTCTGCCCAAATCCTTGCTATTCCTGCCAAATCCTTAGAATGAGGGATCAGAAAGGCCTTTAATATGTACAGTTTGAAACACTCAGGTGTGAGATGTTTGATGGGAGTCATTTCCTGCATGAAGATTTCTGTGTCTTGACTGAACAATGAACGGATCAGTGACGGTCAACCCTAACTTCATAAAAAAAAAAAAAATAATTACTAAGGTTCCATGGGGTGAGCTAATTTGTATATCTTCTTGAGTTGTTGACACAGGATATTCAGCTCATATTTTTCGTGTCTGAAGTCTTAAACGGCATCACGGGTCACGTAGATTAAAGGTACTTCCGTTTGGTTCACTCATATTAAAAAAATATCTATGCATCGCACGCAATTCATTTGCATTCCGAGGGAAAAATCACAGGTCACTTGGGTTAAATGAAATTCTACTTGGTAACAACATGTATGGCTGGGAAGAGGGGGAGTGTCGGGGTCAGGGCTGGGGAGACAGTGGACAGGGTGGAAGGTGGAAGTGGAGGCCACAAGCAGCATGGCCTTACAGAGCCTTTCCTAAGAATGGGCATGGGGATGGTTCCCTTTACAATATGTCTCTCCCACACCCTCCTGCCCCAGTCCTCCACAAAAACCGAGGCCTTCTGTTCCCGACCCTCAGGATCCTGGAGCAGTGGAGCGACAGGCACACAGGTTATAACTCCCAAACTCTTTCTGAGCAACTGGAGGTATGAAGTGTAGTTCAGTCTTCCTGTAGGTAATCAATTATTTTGTGTCTTTTAAGTACATATATGTAAATACAATGTGAGACCCAAACATTGTTTAATTTGTCATTAAACCTGAACCTTTCCACATTGGATGAAAGCGGTCTCCCAGCGACCAATCAATAATGAAGCTCACCAGAATCTGCACGGTGAGCAGTCCTTCTCCAGCGTCCCGTGCGTCGATGGTGAACTCAACGGGCAGGCTGGCGGGCACGCCGGAGGCGTTAAGCCCGGGGCCACTGGCACGCACCTTGCTGGCATCGTGAGCGGGAAGCACTTTGATCTTAAACGGACTGAGATGGGGGAGGGGTAGAAATGGAGGGCAGTGGGGAACAGTCAGGAACTCGTAAGACTGCTCAGCTTCGCAGGGTCTGAGTGACCCACTGCAGACAAACAACCAAACATGGCGTGTTTCGGCATAAACTGCGGAGGACGATAAACTGTGATGCGTTCCATGGCAGCTTGACCTCCTCAGCAGCCTGCACTGTATGATTCATCCTGTAGTGCAGAATCCTGTTGAGATCAATTACTACCCTTCCATGCAGTTGCCCTCTAACAGGAAAGGACGCAGACATGAACTGACTTGTTCCAGCTATAATTCTGAATTGTTAAGAAAAAGTTCCTTTGACACAGCAAAAGACGATTCGAGTAGGTCCTCACCTACGAGGAACCTCCTGGTCGGCATATTTAACCGACACAGTGTAAGGCCCGTCCTTAGCAGGCGTGTAGTTGACCGTGTGCGTGCCATCGCCGTTGTCTTTGATGCTAACGGGTTCAGCTGCCCCTGGTGAAAAGGAAAAAAATTTAAAAATAATTGTTCTCCCGCATGAATAATTCAACTGTTCTTTGAAAGATAAGAGAAACATACTGTCCTTCAGTTCGTAACTCCTCAGGGGTCAAGAAAATAGGGCTTCGTTTATGAAATAATAACATCGTCTTAAATTCTCTGCTGTGTTTTTCCTTAGAAATAGGAGCGTGTGCTTTGTGTATTACAAAATATATGTAAGTCTGGGGTGCAGGAATATATATACATGTGTGTTTGTCACCAAGTGCCTGTAATTATAATACGACGTGTACAAGCAAGTGTGAGAGAGTTTTGCGTGCCTGAATTTACATTTGTGTATCATTGGTGTTTGTGAATCAAGATTCAAAGCGTTTATTGTCATATGTACAGTAGAAAAATGCATTTCTCTGTGCAATGAAATTCTTTCTTTGCTGTCCACACAAAACGCCGAGAATTAAATGAAATTTGAATTTTAGTAAAATTTGTAATCATATGTGTGCTTGATTATTTGCCTTGTTGGTGTGTGTATCTACACACACAATGTGTAAGTGTGTGTGTGTGTGTGTGTGTGTGTGTGTGTGCGTGTGACGTGGCTTCTTACCAGTTGGCCCATAAAGCAGCACCTCCAGTGGGGCCAGACCGGCTTTGCTGGTGTCCACGGTGAACATCTGAGGTACATGTGCCCTCACGCCGTTCCCCAGCCCAGGGCCGGAGCATTTCACCTTGCTGGGGTCCACCAGCTCCCGGACCGGAACACGGAAGGGACTTCCTGTATATCGGAGATACAGACACACATCATCCACCTTCTCCGTCACTGCTGCTCTGTACCATTTTAAATCACTTAAAACATATGTATAAATTTAGCTGTATAACCATTATGACAAGTTTACATAAGGAACCTCCAGGAAACTGATTCAGACGTTAATCTGTCACACATTCCAGAAAAATGTCTCAGACTAATTGTGCATTATTTTGACTTCTGCTAAATGGAATCAAATTAAAACTGCATGTATGATGTCATTAAAAATGTCACAGGAACAGACGTCAGACAGTAATATGTCTAAATTATATGCGACAGGATGAATAGAGAAATCCTGGAAATTTTTAAGTCTAACCCAACCTAATCTAATTGAATTTAACCTAACCTAAACTAACCACAGAAGTGGAAATGTGATGTCATATCCTGTCATTTCAAACACAAGGTACCAGGTATGGGATGTCCTCCAAAAGTGATATTGACATCATAGTCCCCGGGGGTAAACGGAATGTACTCCACGCTGCAGCTGCCATCTTTGTTGTCCTTGCAGGACATCTTGGCCTCAGAGGGTCCCTCAATGGCCAAACCCAGCCCTCCAGTCCCTGCACCCCTGGAGGAATAAAATTGGGAGCTTGTCACTTCAGAAAAGGACAAATCTGTGGCACATATTCCACCTCAGTTCAGTCTCTCTTCCGTAGTAACAAAATAAAAATTCCAGACCGCGTTCCCCTCTTAATGATAATCAGCTCCCAATACCTTGTTTCCACGGTAAATCGGTTGGGCTTGTTAACCAGTCCCTCTTCCAATCCAGGACCATATGCCCGCACGCGTGTTGGGTCACAGCCCTCAGTGACCATCACCCTGAAAGGACTCTTGGGAACCGCAATGTCATCATACAGGATCTCAATCAGGTGCATGCCTACAGAAGCAATCAGATCATCAACAGGTTTGAATATGTTACCTGGTGCAAAAGCTTGTTATAGACCATAGCAGAGCCCCTTGGGAATAAGCCAGTCTGAGCATTTTTGCTTTTTGACTAAAAAACAGAAAGTTAAGGAGAGGGTGACAGCATCGGGTCCAATGGCCCCGGCGATTCACAGACTCAGTCTGGATCAAAACAGC
This sequence comes from Hyperopisus bebe, assembly GCA_026777045.1. Lineage (NCBI taxonomy): Eukaryota > Metazoa > Chordata > Actinopteri > Osteoglossiformes > Mormyridae > Hyperopisus > Hyperopisus bebe. The sequence continues at coordinate 21,230,563 of JAODJW010000062.1, read as the reverse complement.
TTTTCACGGAGCAGTGCTGGTGCTCATTACAGTGCAGGAACAATCTGCACACCTGCTCTCGGCTCAGCAGACATGGTAACAGCACCAGTGTCACCTGTGTGACTCCCCCGGCTCAATCCCACCACTTTGCCGCCTCCAACGGAGATGGATGCTGATGAGCCGCCCCCCCCCCCCAGGCTTAGGCATTACTCTCGATATTTCTGCCAGTGTCTCCAGCCAGTATCGAGCGCAGGGGGCCATGCTGGCCCACCACTTATTTATAGTCTCCCCAAAGCTCCCTACTCAACCCCCCCATGTCGTTAACTAGTCCTATTTTTACGCCGCCTGGTTCCCCCTGAAACCCTAAGCTTGCCAAGCTGCTTTTCACTGCTTGTCTCTTTATGGATGAACTGGTGTTTGGAAAAACAACACGACGGATTTTTTTTTTTACAATCAAAACTGTAAAGCCCCAGAGTGATTTTCGCTCAGGCTAACAGCAAGAGCAGAAGTGGGCCGGGAGACCACAGACGCGTTTGTTTTTCAATTAACAGATTTACCGAGAAACAGTAATAATTCAGCAATGACCATATGTTTTCCAAGTTCTCCCAAAATGCAGACTTTACCGGATCATACACTGTCAGAAAAAAAGAGTATCAATTTGTACGTCTGCTTGTCACTGGAGCTGTACCCTCAGAGTACAGCTCCCTCAAGGCTCTGCCACTTGTACCCTATAGCTGTAGGTACTTGTACCTTTTAAGGTACAGAAATAGACTATGAGGAACATTTTTGTACCATTGATGGTACATTAATGTTGTTTGTACCTTGGGGATGTTCCTCAGAGTCTCTTTCTGTACATTAAATTAGACTAAAAGGGACATTTACCTACAGCTATAGGCTACAGTTGGCAGAGCCTTGAGTGTACAGCTCCAGTGACAAGCAAACGTACAAATTGATACTCTTTTTTCTGACAGCGTATTCATGAAAATCATATGGAAATAAATGTTTTTTAGCAATAGTTACAAATGAATGAATGTCTCTCTTCTCTGATGTCCTACCGTCTTCGTAAGCTGTGTACTCCAGCCTGTAAGTTCCATCTCCCTTGTCCGTAATGTAAATATCGGTGTTGTTTCCTGACGGGTTCACGATCCGGGCTTTCACATGCCCGCCCCCAACCTTGCTGTGGGCACGAGCGTCGACGATGAAGTGCGTGGTGACCTCCCGGAGCACTCCTGGGAACAGAGCAACGGGTGATGAATTACAGTCCTCCCCAGGGAAGAGTATCTTCCACAGTACAGTGACAAATTGGCAAGAGAAAGGTTCATGGGAAGTTGTTACTTAACGGGACCCCCAGAGGTAGTGAACTATCCATCAGATTGCTGACAGTAAAAGGCAAGTGGACATCAGACAAACAGGGAGGCATTGGCTCAGCTTTACTGGTACAGACCTCATTCTTTACTCGGTAGCGAGTGTAGAATTTTACCCTTGTTGAGCCTCGATTTACCGGCACGAGTATCCCCAAGGCAAAAAGCTTCGGTTTAGTAAGTCTCACCATGGAAATTCATCTCCTGGCAATAAATTAAACGGAAGCAGAGCTACGAACATAAGACCTTGTATTATCCTGCTGTGTTGATAAGAACTCTATTTCTCAAGTCAGCCAGACGTGCGAAAAAGTCAAAAGACAACGGTGCGAATGTGGCGATTTGCGGGCACGTTTCTGAGCCTGAGCCTGCAGCACACGAAGGATAGCTAACTTCGTTCTCCTTTCACAAGGTCTTTTTGATCGAAGCAGCAATTTTCTAAGAATAATAATAATTTTTTTTTTCAAAAAATAATAATTATATGCGAACATTACAGGATCTTGCAGCGCACTGTGACCCAGATATGCATGATTGAACAGCCTTGGCCTGGTCATACTCATTTTTTAAATATGAACTGCTAGCTTACATATAATATACAGACCAATCTTTTGCTAAACCATTGACGTCACCATCCAATTATAAAGGTCTGTTCTGACAGAAAGAAAGACTAATGCGGATTGAACAAATGCCAAAGGAAAGTCAGAGTCATGACTCTGCGGGGGGATCCTTTGGTGGAAAACGTGAAAACATGTAACAGCTGCTGACTAATCTGATTGGCTCGACATGTGAAAGGACTGTAAATCAGATTGTCTCCCGTTCATAGCAAACAGAGCACAGTGTGGCCGTTTGTGGCCAAGCCACTGCAGATCATTGCTTATTTTTTCAGCGCGGTGGCCAGAAAGGACGCTTGGCAGAAACGGCTTGATGTGACGGGATTACTGCTGACCTGAGACTGATCTGCTCCTAAACCTAACCCTAACCCTAACCCTAACCTTGCTCACTAGACGGGCACATGAAAAACATATGAACAAAGTTCTGTGGAGAT
>JAODJW010000062.1:21216502-21228081 GCA_026777045.1 Hyperopisus bebe | reverse complement strand
CCTAACCCTAACCCTAACCCTAACCTTGCTCACTAGACGGGCACATGAAAAACATATGAACAAAGTTCTGTGGAGATTCCAGAAGAAGTCCTCCTACCTCTGGGTTCAATGCCTGGTCCATAGACCTTCACTCCACTGGTGTCGATGGCAGGGTCCACCTGGAGTCGCGCAGGGAATTTGGGCACAGCATGTCCTCCATATTTGATTGTGATGGTGTACATCCCATGGAAGGAAGGGATGTAGGTGATGGAGTATGTGCCATCACTGTTGTTCTGAATGTGTACCTCGGCTTTGGACCCCGAGTCTGATATTATCTCAATGGTGAGCTCAGCTTCTCCAGCCTTGGAGCAGTCCACAGTGAAGGAGCCCGCCTCGTTGACCTTGCCCCGCTCCAGGCCCGGCCCGCTGGCCGTCACCTTGCTGGGGTCGAAGACCGGCTGGACCAGCGCTTTGAATGGAGAGCCAGGAATGTGGGCCTCGGCAAAGAGGATGTTGATGGAGTATTCGCCGGGCTCGGTGGGCAGGTAGGACACGGAGCAGGAGCCATCGCCATTGTCCTGGCACTCGATCTTCGCCTCGCAAGGCCCCTCCACTGTTAGGCCCAGCCCACCTGTGCCTGCCCCCTTTGTGTCAATAGCAAATGGGGCTGGTTTACCCACAATGCCTCCTTTCAATCCTGGGCCATATGCACGTACCTGTAGGACAGGGAATGTTATCTATGCGATTGACTTATTAATAACTCTCACTTTCACAATTAGATCTTATAGATTCTAAGAACTGAAATGAAAAACAAGAGATTTTGTTTACCTTTGATGGGTCAGGGGGCATGACCCCTTCCACAGCAAAGGGACTGCCGGGTAATGGGTTTCCATCATAGCTGATGTCAACCTTGTAGGGGCCCTCCTCAGGAGGGATGTACTTCACAGAGTGAATGTCATTGGCCGTGCCAGATTCCACCTTGCACGGGATTGGCCGTCGTGAGGGGGATGTGATCTTCACATCAACTTTCCCCTGCCCACCAGCGCCCCTTGTGTTGACTGCAAACTCCTGGTCCTTGCCAACATCCACTTCTGAAGACACAAAGAGGCAGTTCCTAGGTAATTCTCCCCCTAGTGCGCTTCATCCTGCTTTTAAACATTATGGTAATAATGCTGCTTATTATAAAGCTTCACTAGTGGTTGACCACTGCTGGGTTTTGCTTGCAATGCTTACTGTTGCTGAGGCCTTGAACTTTGACCTTGTTGAGATCCAAAGGAGGGGCGACAGTGATGCTGAATGGGCTCTTGGGAATGGGATCACCTCCGTGTGAGACAGCGATGGTCATATTTCCCTGAGGAGGGGGACACAGTTTCCCATTCAGGATTAGCAAGACAAAAGGCACTTTTCCACAGCACCGAGTATAGTACTTACGGTACTTCAAGAAAGTACCAAATGTATTGTACTAAAATTATTATGTAATAGCCATTATAATGCAGTATTAAATCTCTAAATGTTATTGTTCACAATGCACAAAGTAGATAATCTGTACCTAGAGAAGCTATTGGTTACTCACTAGCAGGTAAGCACATGGTACGATACCATGGCTGGGCCAAGTGCGTCGGTCTTACCTGCTGCACAGCTGTGTACCTGACAGTGTAGGAGTAGTCATGGTTGTCAATGATCTCAAAGTCCCGCACGGTCTCTCCCTTGGCAGCGCCGGTAAAATGGACGTCGAGCTTGGCTTTGCCAGCGCCTTTTGTGTACACCGTGAAATGCGTCGGCTTGCCCACCTCCACACCTGTAACGTGCAGAAGCCGTCGGGAATTCGTTTACCGTAATCGTATTTATTGGCCACCATCACCGATGAATGACCCTGGGCTTCTTCTTCAGGTTCGACAGCAGGGGACCCCTGGAAACGCGTGAATTCGAGTTGCCGTGATCCCGTGAGGGCATACCTGTCTTGTTCAGTCCAGGGCCTTCTGCCCTCACCTTAGCAGCATCGTGGGAGGGATCCACTTTGATGCGGAACGGGCTGATGGGAATTTCCTGCATCCAAGTGAGAAGAACATATCTCGCTTTACGGTGCTTGTCACGTGACCATAACAGACAGCCGAAGAAGCTCCACCTAGACCCACCTGGTCAGCAAACAGGACCATTATGGTATAACGACCTGGGCCAGGAGGGGTGTATTTGACAGTGAAAGTGTCATTGTCGTTCTTGATGATGTCGAAGTCGATGTCAGCCTCAGCTGGTCCAACAACACCAGGAGCACACTTGATCCCAATGCTGACGTCGCCTGCCACAGTGAGACAACAGATTGACAGCATTATAGTTAGTGTTAGGGTCACATGATCACCACACTGCATTCATAAGGCCAAATGAGTTTCTTAATATACACATTACTCCAGAGTATCCTACTTACAGTTTAGATTATTCTTACCCTGTCCAGCTTCACTGCAGTCCACGGTGAAATAGGTAGGCTCGTTGGCTTTTAGCCCTGCCTTCTCCACCCCTGGTCCATATACTTTCACATTCTCTGGGTGACTACCTTCTCCAATGGTCACCTGAACATAATTAGCACCGTCCACCATGAGGGCAGAGTGAGATTTCATGAAGCAATGAACATGAACTCCTGGTCCAGTCTTAATGGACCCCAGAATCACCACCTATCCTGACTCCAAACTAAGTAAGTAAGTCTTAGTTACATACTGATCTCATGTTAATGAATCCTGGTGCATCATTCATCCTAAGCAGTTACTATATCTGTTAGTATATCTGTTAATACTATACACCCTGTTTAACTACTGAAGGAACTACTGAAGAAACAAGTAATGATTAACACAAGGAATGCTGATCTCATGACGAATGAATCGTAACAGATTTTATCTCAAGTAGCTACTATAATTGTTCATGCTTCGTTCATGATTTGTACTTCAGTAGTAACTGAGTTATCACTAAGTATCTGTGCCCTGTGTTACCTAGACCTTGATTTCCAGGAGGATCAGAAAGGTTTGTGGTCTCTCACCCTGAAAGGGCTGTTGGGAACGTTGACCTCTCCCCACGTGATGATGATGGTGTGCTTGAGTGGCTTGGTTGGGATATAGACACAAAAGAACGTGCTGTCCCCATTATCCATGATCTGAATGTCAATAGGGAAGCCTTCTGCATCCTGAAAAAAATATATATACACAACATCATCCACCAGGCTGACGGAGAAGCCAGGAATTATGTCAGCCGTGTCAAGGATTATGTTTTTGTAACTGAAACCATAATCCGAGCCACGCACGATTTCAACTTAACACCTTAAACATTGGTGAACAAGGCAGAGTGACAGCTGGAGAGGTTGAGCACTCCACGGCACGTCAGCCGATGCTACGGCTGCTCGCGGCGCCGTGCAGTCTCTGACGATGGTCCCCTGTACCTGGGCGTAGATTTTCAGCTGTCCTTTCCCAGCGCGACGGGCGTCGATGGTGAACTCGGCAGGCTTGTTCACGATGCAGCCGGTGGGCTCCAGGCCTGGACCATATGCTTTTACCTGCAACAAAAGGCACAACACCATGAGATTCTTATGGTGATCCCCGCCGGCCAAGGGAATAATTGGAAGCAGAGGGCTGCATTTAATTCGTCTCAGATATTTACACAGCTGGTGCTCTTATCCAGAGTTATGTTGGAAAATCAGTTGAGAAATAGACTTATATATATTTATTTAAATTTTAACGGTCATAAACATCAGAGGGGGTGACCTGCCTTCTCTGGGAAGACGTTGTTGGCAGCAGGTAGGATATGAGCCATGAAGGGACTGTCTTTGATGTCTTCGTCATCGCAGATAACGTGCACGGCGTAGTCTCCCGGTTCTGTCGGCCAATAGGATACATCGCAGGAGCCGTCGCCCTTGTCGTCACACTCGATCTTGGCTTGGGATGGTCCCTCGATGGAAAAGCCTGTAGAGAAAGAGAGCTGAGTGCCCTTGGCTCTGCCTCATCCTCTGCCTCAAATATAAATTCCCAATCTCAAAAAAAGTTGTTTTTCCAACATGAAATAGCTTAACAACCAAGAGGCAGACGAGCTAACATTATGTGGACCAGTTGCAGGTCTTATTCATGCATTTCATGGGTTTTTACAGGATCTTTGGATCAATGACCACATTGTGTTTGTAGTCTACTGGTGCCTGGTCTACACACGTAGCAGAGGTCACGACTTTTTGTTCATTTACAAACACAGACCACAGTAACAAGAGGAGGCAGAGCGGGCCGCCAAACTGATGGGAGAAACGCTGCTTTCTTTTAAGTTCAAACAACGAAACCTAACATGCATGCATCCTGGGAAGGGGTGAGGCAAGCAGCACAGGAAAAGAATCTACGTAGGAGAAATAACAGGCGTCGCGCCCCTCAGAACGCACTCCAGAGAGGAGCGGAACATCCTTCACAGAAGAAGGACTGTTTTCCTTGTGCTGCGTGGGTGAAGCGCTCAATTGTCATCACTGTTGTGTACTAAACTGTTGTGTTTCGCAAAGCGTGATCTGTAATGTTACAAGGAGGCCCGACACCCAAGGAAACCACTAGTGTGATATATCAAAGCACGAAGATAAAGCCTCAGAAAATTCTAACCTCAATGACAACCACAAACACCATAAACGTGTCCAAGTGTGCTAAATAACATCAATCTTTCAGTATGAATTCACAATGAATCAAGTGTCTCATAATTCCCTCAGCAGCCAAATCCATCGCTCTGTTCTTTTAACGTGTAACATACCCAGAGTTCCCACTTCTGTTCCGATGGCTTCCACCACAAAGTCAGCTGATTTTCCCACCATTCCCGTCTCCAGGCCAGGACCCCAGGCTCGGACTTTCTGTTGCCCCGCCTCCTCACTGATCAAAACCTCGAACGGACTTCAAAACACAAACATCCATGTGTCATAACAAGCTAATCACGAGAGCTGTTATTCCACAGGATATTCCCCACAGTGAACAATCCATGTTTGTATTACTGCAGCAACACTGACCGTGGAATTTTGCAGGATGCTGGTTATGATTAACACCCTATTTGTCATTTTATGGTTTATGATGCAACATAAATGTGATGTAATACAACAGAAATGTAATATAACACATGTCATATAATATGCACTCTAAGCCACCCTTATAGGCCGATTATGCTAACTCAGAACTGTATTTCATTGTCTGGTGTGAAATTCTATAGCTGTTTATCATGTTTCTGGTGTTCCCCAGTTACCCCCTGGGGAATGTGGACATTGAGCGAGCCTGGTCACAGTAACCTCTTTGGTATTTGGAAAGTCGCTGTGTGCCCATTCCAGTCGGACTCCTTGAAATGTTCTGGCGGCACCTCCCACATTCCACTTCAGCTGCTATGTGTGTGTGTGTGTGTGTGTGTGTGTGTGTGTGTGCCCCCCCCGTGTCCTCACCTGCGTGGGATTGTGTGTCCTCCCCAGGTAATGGTGACAGTATACTTTCCTGGCATGACCGGGTAGTATTCGCACTCGAATACGCCGTCTCCAACCTCCTGCACCTTGACGGGCTCCTCAGCTCCTCCTTGGGGGGGCAGACGTTTAGAATGTTAGGGCAGAATGGTTCAAACACACCCTGTGCGTTCTGTCAAATGGCTGATAGATTTGAAGTACTGAGAAAAAGTCTTAGGCAGTCACTGAAAATGCTGTCGAGATGATCTTCATGTCGGCATGAAACTACTGTATTATGTCTGTCAGAGTGTGTCAGCTTAGCCATTTCAAAACCTCTCATAATATCACCATAGCATTTGCTAGAACATCCAAAAGACCAATGTATTTTTGACTGGACCACTGCCTTCCTTATTTGGCTAATCAATATCTCATTGAATTATTTAACTAATTAAGTTAGTTAATTAAGTGAGCTGGTGGTAAAATTTAACGAATCCATGGTTATCCTCAGTGACTTCTTGGAGAACAGGAGACATTCCTATTAGTTTTTATCGTGTTACTGATAATTTTCATACCTTCTAATGTTCTAATGTGGTTTTTTCCAAGCAAATATACACTTACTACCCAGATGAACAGCCTTAAACTTTTTTTTTGGCTGCCTAAGACTTCTGCACAGTACTGCAACGTGTCTCTCGGTTGATGAACCACGAATGTCCATCACGAGCTCCAGTGGAGACAATGAGGCGTCACTCACTTGGTCCCCTGACCAGGACCCTGAGCTCTCCAGTGCCGGCGCCCTTGGTGAACACCCTGAAGTCGGCGAACTCCTTCACCCGGACTCCCTTCGGCTGGAGCCCTCGTCCCGTGGCCCGGCACGCGTTCGGGTTGCTGGCTGTTGGGAGTAGGAGAGGCAGTTGAGGGCCGTCGGACATGCGGGCGACGGACTTTTAGAGGAAAGCGCCTGAGGACAGGCGCATCTGGTCGGGGTTAGTGAGATGGACGTTACGCCACATTCCCGACGGCCGCTGGACAGAAGCAGCTGCAGCACATGGCAGGAGAAGCGGCAGCTTCCCCCGCGAGCCAGACGCAGACAGAACACAGAAGAACACAGCGATCTCCCGACTGAGCTCACACTGACTCTGTGATTAAATGATCAAAAGACTCTACGTCAGTAAAAGATCATTTTCAAGTCGTTTAAATAATATCAATACTACTTACGAAGGAATCCATGACAACGAGCAACAAAATAATAAATGTTAGACTTTTGACTGCATATTTTTATGGGATTTAGAGAGAAGGAATTCTAGTGGAGTTTGGCGTTTACAAGTAATTAACAGCAGTTTACTAACTAGCTTTGCAGAGCTATAAAATAACACAGATGTGACTGTGGCTTGGCCACTTCAGATTTGAAAACCTTATTTGAAGACTTATTTTTCCCCATTTTAAATATAAGTGACTGAATGACTGAAAAAACTAACTTAACACACGGAAAAAGAGTAGTTTGTTAATGGGTTATATGCGACAAACGTGTTACGATTGTCTAACAAAGACATACTCTCCAATGACTTGGTTAAAAACAGACGAAAAGCCGACAAGACAATATACAGACACACTGAACACACAGCCTTTGCTTTGAGCCAAGATGAACGTCTCCCTTTGAGGATGAAGATGATGATGATGATGACATAGATGATGAAGCCCATGTGCATCGAACTTGGCAAGTACTATGCGCATACCTGGACGGTCACCTAGACACTTGCTCTCCGGAAACACATCAGCCCTCTCCTGTCAATCTTCGCAATTAATTATTACTTCTGATTGAACCAAATTATTCCAATTAAGCTACTTCAACTATTTTTCTTAACATTAATCATTCATAAAAAAAATCTAAAGCATTAATTAATGCAGCCTTCAAATGGACTTTCATGCATTCTACTGCCTTATGTGCCTGTTGGATAATTAATTTCTTATGTCTATCTTTAATTATAATAATAAATTACACTACCTGCAGTACAACTGGGTCCATGCTGCATAACTAGTTGACATGTGCAACACAGAGACCAAAACTTTTTACACTGCTTGATAATTTGCTTGATAATTTCTCTTGGAGAAATTCTGCAGAATGGGACACTGCTATGTCCCCTTAATTTGTAATTTGTGTTTCTCTTGGACACATATTGCTGAATGGGACACGGATGTGTCCCCAAACGTGGAGAAACTGATCGAGTGACCGTCCACTCACAAAGCACATGATCCTGTGTGGGTCCCTGTACACTGGGCCCTCACCAGAGGAGGGCGACAGTGAGGCAAAGCAGCAGTGCATGCCAACAAGCTGGGGGGGGGGAGGTCAGCACCGGGGCCACAGGCATGGCTGGCGTCAAGGTGCAAGGGCGGGGGGCAGGGGGGTTCGGGGCAAGCACAAGCCGCATTCCCAGCGGCCTGTACTAACTTGGTCGCCTGGGTTTGGGCGGTGTTGGGGGAGGCAATTTCTTGGCCTTGTCTGTGGGCGGCGTGCGAATTGACTGGGGGACTATCTGAACCGGAGAGCCGGAGGACAGGGCGCTGTATGGAGCTAGAATGACACACAAGGCGAGAAGAGCATTCAGAGCTTCACACAGGCATTGGCCAACAGGGGGCGCCGTGCTCAGCCAGCCCCAACCAGACCAAACCTGGACCACAGCGGAAACCCAGGCCCTACCAAAGATGGATGACCAGCATCCACAAGAAGCCTACACTCTCACATGAGCACCAAGTTAATGCCGTCCTCTGTTCCACCATTACTTTACTAACATAAACCCCTAAAAAACAAATTCAAGTTCCATGACGTTCTATTAAATTTTTTTTGGCATGGCTATAATTAAATTAGATTCCTCGCACTACTGCTTGAGTAGCTCCTGTAAATTTAAGTCAGCCAGGCTTAGGAGGAACACGGCTCCTTGATTTCAAATCATGAAACGAATCACCTCTAACATCGGTTCTTCCGATCGGCACATTAATCAAAGTGATGCACCGTCTAATCAAAAAAAGAAGGGGACTACTTTCCATTTCTAAGGCCTAATTATCTTCACACGAGACTAAACCAGAAAAATCTTCTCAGTTAGCAGAGCCCCCCGTGGTACCCATTCGTTAGATTAGGGAAAGGGGAAGTAGCTAATGTATGTGTCGGAAACGCTGATTATTTAATTAATCAATCGGTACCCACAGCACTGCTTCAGCCGTGATCAGTAGGCGGCAGACATGATGACTCACCTTCTGAGATGTGGACAGTAAAGGGGCTTTTGGGAATCTGCTGGCCTGCAAATGTGACGTAGATGGTATGTGGACCTTCTAGCATGGGCCGGTAGGTGCAGCGGAAGATGCTGTCGCCTTTGTTTTCCAGGACGATCTCTACCGTGTCCCTCCGTCCCTGCGAGTCCACAATGACCACGCCGACATCTCCAGCCCCAGCCCCTGGAGTTCACGGCACATGTTGGTCTCCTGCTGTCTCAGTCTCCAGCGCGAAGTCAGCTTGGGTCATAATCGAATCAGTTGGGACGCTTCCCCAGGGACCTACCTGCGGTATAGATGTCGAAATAGGTCGGCTTGTTGGCGACATTTCCTACAGGGTCGAGGCCCGACCCGCGAACCGACACCTTGTTGGAGTCGCCCAGGGCTTTGGACACGTGAACCATAAAGGGGCTTCTGTCAATGTCTTGCCCTGCAAAGAGCACCTTCACCTGGAGAAAAGCCCAGAAACATATTATACATCGGCGCCATGTCTCGGGCCAAGGGTAGTACATGTAAGAAATTATTCTGAGGAGTTTAATCCTGTACCTTGTGAAGACCCTCCACTTTGGGAACATAGGCGACAGAGTAGGTTCTCTTCTTGTCATTGTTAGGGATAACTCTGGCCTGGAAATATATAAACACGAGATTATACACAAGGTTATACTACAGTATTATGTCTGCCCTTCTGCCCAAGGTTCTACCGCCCACCTCTTCCGTGTGTCCTTCAGGGTCCTCCACGTACACAATGACCTCTCCCAGCCCAGCCTCAACAGTCTCCACGATGAATTCAGCTGGCTTCATCACCACATTGCCACGTGGCTCGATACCTGCGAACAAAAGGGGCGCAAGCCATGACTCAGTAATAAGTCCAACATCTTCCCTGATTGACAGAATGTATCCTGGAACCATCTGCTCACCTGGTCCATAGGCCTTGGCCTTCTTGGGATACAGTTGCTTGGCACGTAAAGGGGCCCCGGGTTTAAGCTTGGCTTTGGGGAACTGGGACAGATAGGTCATGACCGAATGCTCGTCCACATTTGGATCCACTATCTCTTCTGGTGCAATGACCTACAGAAGGGAGAGGAAAGGACACAAGACCCCACATCAACCCCCACTGGAAGACAGAGGCAAAAGACTACTTCAGCAAGCTGACAAATGCCTTTTCCACCAAGTATAAATGGCTGTAGGAACAGAAATACCATATGGTAGAATGTTAAAAGAAAATGCTTCACATTACCAGGATCTGAGTCCCATTAAAGCTAGTCAGAATGAAAATATGGGAGAATTCCCCATGAACCCACAAAGGTCAAAGGAAATGAAATAAACACAAATCCATTGTGATGAATTTATATAACATGCTGTCCATCACTGACAGGGAAATGAGGAACGGAAAAAGAGGAGACTCCACGAGGGACAGATTTTTTGGTGGCACAGCCTGGAAGGGGAAAACCAGCCCTGAGAAATACTCCCTGTGCGTAATGGATGTCAGGTTGGGTTCACGCATGCCAGTAAAGAAGACTGGAACTGGAAGGCTGGAAACAGGAAGGAAAGAGGAGAGCAGGGCTCTTCCTGCAGCTTTCACCCATCTGGATGCCCCCGAAAAGCCTCAGAATATCGAGGGAATGATGCAGATCCTGCCTGGACCACGACCACTAAGTTAAAGGTTTCAACTAATCCCAAGACGCACATGAGCTTGTAGTCCTACGCATCGCCCAAGATCAGCCTACAATACGACGTCCAACAACAACATGGCAAGAACACGGTAGAATGACTCATCTCGTGGTATGGAAGGGAATGCTATGAGGCGTGTCCCGCACGATCATCATGGTTAAACAATATACCACAAGTATTACCATATTACCATGCTGTGTCCCCAGCCAAACTGAGTCCACATGGAACCGCTATCCACTGTTGACCACACTCTTCAGACTCCCACCACAGTGTGAAATAACCTCCCTAGTTATATTTAACTGCCTAAGAGTAAGGATAACAGACCAGGACTGAAATAGGCCAGACCTGCCATTCTCCGCACCCCCTTCGCAGTGACTAGGGGGGGGGTAAAACTCAATCAGGAGGGACACTTCTAATAAGGCCTTCAGTCAGGGGCCTGAAAGGAAAGAGGCCACACACCTCCTCAACATTTCACGACCTCCCACCTGCCTTTCCAGTGTCTTGTCAACAGACACCAACTCCGAGGGAAATTCAGCCAGAAATACCTCCGTCTAACTCTGAATCACTCTCAGGGCTGCCTAAGGCTGCTGTTAACTTGACAGATTGTAGAAGAGAAAATTTTGAGTTTTGCCTGTGTTTAACTTGGAACATGCCCAGTTAATCAATTATTTATACAGTTAACAATTAAGTCACTCTAAGTCGCAAACCCCTAAGGAAAGGATTTAGCAACTGTGCTAGCATGCCAATATCAAAGAGGAATGATGCACATTTTTACAGTACATTTAACAGGAGACTCATTTTTCACCTTATTCAGAGAAACACTGACTTCCTACCCACAGTGTGGCTTAAGCACATCACATGCCCTTAACGCATTCAGGCATAGCACTAAGCCAAAAGCCAGCATTGGCCAATCAGGAGTGCAGGAGCCTTTGGCTGTGCTCCAGGACGTTGGTTCATTAACCCGCGTCTCACCATGGTTCAGCATCAGGCAGGAGAAACCAGGAAATGCCCAGTAAAGCTGAGATGTTACCAAGCTGTTTGAGCTTCAAAGTACAAACATACAGTATAAAGTTACCATATTTTCAGGATGGACAGAATGTATCCCAGCTGGCAGAAAGCTGAGGTGATAAACTGTGCTGGGTTCCAGGTAAGATATGGCGATACCCAGTGAAGCAGCAAAGGGTATCATGAGTATAACTATAGGTGTAGCACATGCTAATACCCCAGCACGAGTATAACTATAGGTGTA
>JAODJW010000062.1:21186015-21201263 GCA_026777045.1 Hyperopisus bebe | reverse complement strand
GCTCTGGGGGTTTTCCAGGACTAATGATACCTTAACCCCAATACGCACATTGAGAAATCTGCCACTGCTAACCTTCTGGAAAGATCTGCCTCGTACACAAAGTCATTCTAAAAACAGGGGTCACTTACTCATCTTCCGTCCATCTAGTTGTTTTCCTTGATAATTGCGAGTGCTGGGGGGTGGGGCGTGGTTATCAGCTGACCAGAGGCGATTACGACATAGGATGCCATGTCCCATTAATGGACAAGCTCATAAACCGCACCATAGCGCAGGTACGGGACATGGAGGAGCACGTCTGACCCAAAGCCTGCTGAATGTCAAGCAAATTAACCGGATATTAAACGTTAGCAGGAGCGGCTGTCTATCGTGCCCCGCGTGACCTCAGCGCCTCCATCGGGGCGAAACTTTCCGCTCGAGCTGTCAGGATCCGCCGCGTTTGCCGCGGCCGTGAAAGCCGGCAGATCGCAGTCTGGACTGCTCTCATTTTAGGGCCAAATCATCTCCCTTCGCTGAACTGTAAATTGTTACACAGGAGGAATAAATCAGGCAAATTGTGTGAAATTATAACGCCGGGGAAGCCGTTAACTGTTAAATCTAGATTTACGGTTTTTAATGGATCAGTGGTTCACTTGCTGAGCCGCTAAAAGTGATAAATTAAGAACTCAATTTCAAAACGAGTTACAAGTTCCACCGATTACGATTAACCCACTGTCCTTATCTGTCGTAACTACGCGAAATAAACTAAACGTGTGAGGGTGCGACCTTCGCGCGTCTGCGCATGTGCAAAAAAAGCACAGCTGCGCCTCAGATCTCTGGATTTCATACATAATACGGTCCATTTACAGCATTAGGAACAAATGCATCCCTTTCCGAAGCAGCCGACGGTCCTGAATGGCCTGGTCATTCGGTGCGGTTTCTGTAACCCGCCCACGTGCGTTTGTCACCACGCTAAACGCAATATATGGTCCAGAAGGAGTTGAATACGCTACTGAGTAAAAGCAAGAAGTTAAGGCAAGGAGTGACAGACGACCCGGTTATCTCAGCAAGGGCCCGTTCAAATCCAACATCACTCTCGTGCATTTATGTTATTTGCTTATTTAGAATACAAAGGTAGCAGTCACATATTAAGTCTATACATAGACTTTAGCATTTTCCATCAACATAGAAATCAGTCGGAAATCAAAAAATCTCATCAGAACTACACGATTATGAATAAGTCGTGCTGAATTTTTATGAGTTATTGTTTACATATATGTTGTAAGATTTGTGTATTATAAAGTGATTTGGTTCCTGTCTACATACTAACTTGCCCCACTGGGAAGGAAACGGTATTAAAAGACATTCACATGATTTTCTTTCGCAGACCAACCCCCCTCCTCCATAAGTAGTAACGGAGATTAGTCTCACACACGTCTGTACACACATGTGCAGACACTCACACAGCAATCACCCTTGTGTCATTTCTTTGGACATAAAAGATTCTTAATAACAGATGCAGAAAAATCCTGTTTAGTGAGACTTCGAAAGCGGTTTGTGTGCGTGGAGAAGCCTCGTTAAAAACACATTTTCCATAAGTAGAGTAAGACATATTTTGTACAAGGTCGTATTTTTCTGTATATACGGGAAAGAAAAAACAGATGTATGGTACTCATCTTCATAAAAAAATACGTCTGATGACTGGTCAGCAATTTCAGTTTAGTTGGATGGATTATGTTGAGTTGCAAATCAAAACCTTCTCAAATAAGGTCTGACATCTTCCACTGCCTGCAGATTTTATCTGTCCACAGACGCTGTTTTCACTAACTCTGACAGGACGTTGTGTGCGCTCCTCTTCCTCCATACTCATTGACCCAGTGAGGAAATTCATAATGCTGAAACTTTTACTCACTCAACACCCTAAAACATTTTGCATCCATATTCAGTATTAGTCCACAGTACACTGAATGAATCTGCACAATTATAAGAATAAATATACGGGCAAATACTTTCAAAGTAATCTTTAAGCTTAAACAAGTGAATAGGCCTATCAGTCGCATCTTTTCTAATAAGAATTCATGTTACTAAATTAACTCTAACATTTGTATGAAACCTCTGTAAGACAAGGGTCGGCATCCCCTAAACGATAAAATCCGACTCAAATACGCCCTCTAACACGCTCCCGGGAAACTTCGCCTCAACAAACCAATATGTCAACTTCGTCCCGCACACAAAGTGAAAACTTCACATATACCGGGCAAAGTAACGGCGGCTTACCTATAGATACCAGCTTGATGTGCTCTCTGTCCAGGAACTCCAGGGCTACCGATACATTTTCCAGTTTCATCTGCCTGAAGTTGGGTCTCGCGTGGTACTTTCTGTACATTTTCTTTTGGCTCAAAACCTCCAGTAAGCCGATCAGTTTGAGGCCATCGCTGAGGTCTTTCTGGAGGTCGTTGATCCTCTTGTTGATACATTTCAGGTGCTCGTTGCACCACCTGGTAAATGTGTTCTGCTGGATCTTCTTCCATGGCGCATCCTCGGCCAGGTCCTTCTCCGTAGCGGGCATCTCCTCTTCCTGATCTTCGCCGTTATCGGTGCCCTGGTAGTACTGAGGCAGCTGCTGCTGGTCGTAGTACGTGTTATTGCTCATCATGTTTTTCGCTTTCCCCGGTGGCCCTTTTTATACTGCAATCACTGAGGCCAGTGTGAGAAATCTAACGTATGCAAGGGGGGGTGAGTAAAAAAAAAGGGAAAAGTTTTGCAGAGCAGTGCCAGGAGCGCACAGCCGCGGTGAGAAGTTCAAAACTTGCAAGAAGTTAAAAAAGGAGAGAGCGCTCTCTTCGGGTCTACTTGTTAGGATGACCGGGCTTGTCAAACCGATCACTTATCTCAGTCGGCCGGTAAATGAAAAGAAACCGACTTTCTTGTCCAGGGCAGCGGGTCCCGTCCCCCAGTTTTTAATTGGCAACGCAGCGAGAAATTTGACAGCTGCTTCTTAGTAGGCAGGCGGATTTGCGGGGCAAGGATGCACTTTCGAAAAGTAAAGTTAAAGTAAACCAGCGCTGCGGTGGAGATGCAGTAAGTATAGCGGCGTTTGAGAGGCTTGTGCGACTAAATGAAGCGAAAGGCAGGACAGGGGTTTAAAAGGAGCCAGGACCCTCAAGCCCACGTCAGGAGCATGGATTCCCTGGAATGCCCCTGTCATGACCATATACAACTAAAGGATGAGTATTTCCTAATCCTACGGTGATAATAAAGCGCCACAGGATTGGCCACTAAGGATAACGGGGACAGCGATTGGATGGACCCCCCTGCGCCGTTGTGACAGCTGTATTTTTAGGCGCACCAAATTGGGCTTGGGGGGCGTCCGGAGCTCCTCGCTTGTTGTAAGTGTGTAAGTGACTGGGCTCCAGGACGCTTAACAATTGAACCAGGAAAAGAAAATGACGCGATCATGTCAGTTAGTTTGTGCAACCTACATGGACTTCAGTAAAATTAATATTTTTCTCAGCGCAAGGTCATGTATTAATAAATACGTGTAGAATGACAACCCTTGCTTCAGAATGACGCCTCCATAAGCGATTAGGTCATACGTCGTCTTTGGACTCTGCTTATTAAACCGTGCCGTCCCGCAGATATGTATCGCCCCACGTTGAAGTATGCTTCCCAATAAACAAAAGTGCAGCGGTAAACACCGCCGGTCGCGATGTACTTTACCTCACCGCTCGGCAATTTCTGCGGGGGAAAAGGTCGGGATCAGAGCGTCTCACATCCGCTCGTTACAAGGGCTGGATTCGAGTTTATGAAAAAAAACGCCCTGTGGACTAGCCAAAAAATATCTCTGTAGGCGTAATCATTCTTTTTTATTTGTGTAACGAAACCGGTTAGTAACATTAATTTGTTTTCACGTTAAATTAACTTTTATGCTTTGTGTGTGGTGCTTATTTGAACATAAATATACAACATAAAGTCAGACTAATCAGATGGTAGGCTAAATTAAACCCGCAGCTATGAAATTTTTACTAGTTTCAGCTGGGTCTCCTTTTGAGTACTCATGTATCTTCCCAAGGTATTATGGGGGAAAAAGATGCATGATTGATGTGAGTGCGCAGCCCGTGACATCATACATAACTTGTGACATCGTACATAACTCACCACTGAACCTTTTCAGTCTGACTCAGCAGAACCTTTGCACAGCTTGCTGTGTGACTGGAGGTCCATGACATGAACAACATCAGGGTATAAATATGTAGTGAGAGGTCTTTAAATTCAGTACCACTGTAAGTTGATTGGAAATAAATCAGGAATCATTTTAACCTTTGTGTCATGTCTTAAAATTAAAAAATAAACCTTGTTAGTGAGCCAAAAACAGATTTGGGGGGGGGCAGAATAGTGGCCATAACCATGAACATTTTAGGATGGAATGACTTTGCAGGTACCAGCAGCGTCGTTGATGTTTATCTAAAGTGCAGAACATTTAGCGTACAGCAGGCGCGCATGTGTAGTTCCCGTGTGTCTGTGACAGCACCATAAAGTAATCCCACACCCACTCAGCTGGTGATCTCAGCAGTGCCCCCCCCCCCTGCACCATGATTTTTTCTATATGTATACTTAACCCCTGTATCAGACAGAGGTGCCCATAGACAACGACCCCATATGTCAGTGTCTCCTTGTTGGGACTCAAGGTCTGACAATGCTACCAGACAGACTGTGAATGTCCATGAACGAGCTGCTATGGTCCCTTCTGGGAAACAGGACTATGGCCAATCAGATTAAAACAAAAAGATCAAGGCATATGCTGGGCGCTGTTGGGATTTTACACCGCCTACCTTTTTGGTATCGCCTGCCACTTTTCGATTTTTACAGCATTTTGAATGCAACTCACCCTGGTACAGAAGGAAGCAGGGATGGCTGGGGAGGCAACGGGGCAGTCAGAAGACCTGGGGGATAGATGGGGGGTAGTAAGAGGACCTGAGGGATAGGGGCATTCAGTGTACCTGGGAAAACAAATTGGGGAGCATTAGAAGACCTGGGGAACAAGATGGGGGCAGAGCATTTGCAGGGCCTGAGATACAGATGGGAGGGCATTCGGAGGACTTGGGGATAGATGGAGGGTGGGGTCTGCATGGTTTGATAGTGACTGGTGGCTCCTTTGGCAGTGCAGAGCTGGGAGGTCACAATCAGCCCTTGGAGTAATGGGGTGCGGACAGACTTTTACACTCTGTAATCAGGTGTTCATTCAAAAAAAAAAAAAAATATCCAAGAAATTCTTGGTCCACTTAGTCATTTCTTGGTGATGGTTTGTTTCCCCCCACATATGCAGGTCTAGGGGGCCTCATGGCCTACGGGGGGGCTGGGGGGGGGTTAAGGTTCCTGGGACAGGGGGGATGAACATGATCCACATTCCCAATATCCAAGTCCTAATTTTCTCTTATGACATACATGAGGCAAGAAAACCAGACCAATTACTAGCCATGTCAACAGGTGACTTTTGCAACCACTCAGTATCACAATGGCTTCTGTTTTTCAAAGGTCTGAAACTCAGACCTTGATCTTCATTGGTAGTTTAGGTTGTATCTTCCAATGTGAAGTCACACTCACTAAAGTTTTGCAGGTACTTGGCAGTGCTGGTGCAAGACGGAAGCCTACAGAAATCATTTGTGTTACCAAGCAATCTTCCCATGATCCTTTGTCCACTCTGACTCCACCTTCCCATGTGCATCCCACAGGGGTCGTCCGTCAGGTGAAGCCCATCGTTGGACCCCTAAACACTATCCTGAAGCTGGCCATGAACTATGTATCATCTGGAGTTGTCTCCCATCGCAACATCATCAACGTGCATGTCTTCGTCTCTGAGTTCTGGTTCTGAGCATAGAACCTCTTCCTTACAAAAATGCAGACACACCATTTTTCCCAAGACCTCATCACCCTCCAGTATGATCCCCCATCCCCTCCACAGATGTGGTTACTGTGATGACGAAAGCATGAGACTGCTTGCACTCTGTGTTACATGGTCTTGCTACTGTTCACAACGGCGTGAGGAGATTCCTCCCCTTTTGCTGCTTACATGATACGATGGGACGTCACAGCTCTGTGGTCCCAAGCTCATCCCGCCGCACCTTGCACCTTCTCTTTGCATGCCCCCTGCAGTGTATGTCTTCTGAGTGAGTTCAGAAAATAGTCAGGGAAGGAGAAATCAGGGGGAGGGACAGTGATGCAAGAATGCCCCCATGCCTAGGCTCCGGGGTGTGACATGAATCACCAAAAAAAAAAAAAATGGGAAAGGGACAGAAAAGGGAAATAAATGAATGAATGTTGCCCTTTCAGTGTGTCCCAGTTCATATCTCCTGGTGTTGCTAAAAAGTTGGTATTTTATTTTTAACAGTATATCATTTCACACACAACAGGGCAGTGAGGCAAACTAAGACTCTCTGGGGAAAAAAACAGTCCCAGCACCATCTGAAACTTGACTGGTCCAGATTTGCACAGAATTGGATTCTCTATAGCAATGTTTCCCAATCCAGTCCTTGGGGATAAAAAGATTTTTGCTCGGTCCCAACTCCCAACACATCTGTACCAGGTAGCCGGTGTGATGGATTGGCTGGTAGCTGGACAGGAACAAAAATGTGGACTGTCTGGGGTCTCCAAAGATTGGATGGGGAAACACTGCTCTATAATACAATCCATCCTTACTTAACGTGCAGAAGCTTAATCATTTGGGTCACTGAGTGATTGGCGGGTACTAGACTTGTAGTCAAGACCACCTAAACCAAGACCAAGACACTACCAAGACCAGAGTGTATTGGGACCAAGACAAGAACAAGACTAAGATCAAAACAGACCGAGTCAAGACCAAAACAAAGTCAAGACGAGACCAAGACCGAGACCGAAAAAAAAAGACTTTAGCCTTTTGTGTGCTGTTGAGGACTGACATGACGGGTATTGACTGGTCCTAAAGTCTTCTGACAAAACAGCTAACACCTCTAACAACTGTCTAAAGGATGGGAAGTATGTAACCGATTTCAATTATACTTAATTTGTAGATGAAATCGTAACATCAAATTGAAGATACACAATTATAAACTTAAAATTGCATCGTGTCCCATTGTAGTAGTACTATCCAAATGACACTGTATGATATCAACTTCCCTGAAATGGATTAGCCCTGTTAAGTCAACACAACGTGATATGGAGATGTTATTTAAAAGTCAATGGTCACATTTATTTAGTCAACACCATTTTAAGTAAAATACTGTAATCAAACAATATAAAGACAAGCTCACACGTCACATGAATCAAATGCAAACTACAAATACTATATACCAATACAAACTGCACATCAAATTGTGCATTAATAAGAATAAGGACAAGTGCTGAAAAGATGCTGACATCTTGATGTCTGCAGTGGCATGTGATTACAAATTTAACTAACGTTTAACTAGAGCTAGACTTATTTTGCGCGTATAACGCGTATTTTGATTGGATGAGCGCCAATGTCTGAATCACAACAAAATGCATGTATGTCATATGCATGGTTGCATTTGAAGGGCGCGAAAGGCGAAAGAATAATAATGTTGCATTATCGAATGCTATGTTGTGTGTCATGGATACTTTTTGCTCCAAATCTCCCAACCACTATGTCGATCTGAGACAGCAAGACCAACACAGCAAGACCAAGACAAGACCGAGGGATTCGAGACCAAGACAAGACCAAGATCACAGACCGTCGAGACTGTGACAAGACCAAGACAGTGTAAAAGTGGTCTTGAGACCGGTCTTGAGACCAAGACCGGTCTCGAGACATCCAACTCTAGCGGGTACTGCCGCGGATCAGCACTGTTCCATTTCATGACCACCTCTCCCTGGGTGGCAGTGAGGTTCCTCCAGGTATGTCACAATTCTTCCCACGGTCAGAGAGTTGGAGTTCCGGGAAGCTGTAAGTGACCCCTAGTGTGTGGATGTATGTGTATGAGGTCACTGAGGTCGCTGTGAATCAGTTTACTGGAATCAGTCACCAAGACTGGACAGGAAACCGACTCAGAACCATCATTTCTCTTATCTGTTGCCGCCACATCACCCGTCCACTGCCATACTCAGGCTCAAGACCAGCGAACTCGTACCTTTGTACCCAAAGCTACTAACCATGAAAAATGCCAAAGGGAATCTCATTTCAATATTAGTTCAAATACAAGAACTCATGGGCATAGGTGGAAATTAGCGGGAGAACATTTTAAACTGGATTTAAGAAAGCACTTCTTTATAGAGTGTGTAGTTAGAGTATGGAATACTATTCCTGTTAGTGTAGCACAAGCTAAAATCCTGGGTATCTTTAAATCTGAGCTAGATAAGATTTTAACAACTCTAAGCTATTAGTTAAGTTCTCCCCAAATGAGCTTGATGGGCCAAATTTCTTCCTCTCGTTTGCAAATTTTTTATGTTCTTACTATTCCATGATGTAAGGACACAGCCCAGGTAGGGAGGACCAATCAGGGTTGAGTGATGCATCAATTGTGTGCAGTCATGGGGGGGACATTAACTGGCAGGAATGTCTGATTTGAGGACTGGAGGCAGAAGTAGTTAGGAAAGGGTCCCATTATTATTATTATTATTATTATTATTATTATTATTATTATTATTATTTCAAAATACAGCCAGCATTTTTGCCCTCATTACTGAGCAGCCCCTTTGTATTACCCTCACACAGGGTTGTCACCAGCAAAGCCACATTCTTGATGAAACCCACCAACTCTGGCAGCCTTATTGGAAACGGCTGGTGTGACCACCAAGCAGTCGGGCCGGGTAACATGACACCGGCCCTTAGTGAACAATAACCCGGGAAAGCAGATGATACTGTGTGTGTGGGGGGGGGGGGGGGGAGGGGCCACTCATAGCCCTGTTGAGCCTCAGGGACAAATGGAGAATGGGTTCCTCTCTCCCTGGGACCGAGAAGGGTGGGTGCGTGGGTGCTTCAGACCACAGTGCAGGAGCGTCTCTGGCATTTCGCAGAGGTAATTAGGGTCAAGTCACCTGATGCATTCCAGGCCTTTTATAGCACATGATGGATGGATGGCAGCCTTCTGCTGAAGCAAAAATTAATAAATAACTATGGGCACCAAAAATAGAAGCATCCAGTTTTTCAGGATGCTGACAAAATGCTTCTGGTTTTAACCCACTGCCGGAGGATCTGTGTGCAAAAGAGGGGGCAGCACTCTGGCATTACGAGTGGAGTGTGACAGCAGACCCAGTGCACCTGGTCTGGGGTGTGACCCCCCCACTGCAGCCCCACCTCCCCTAAACCCAAGTGCATTCTTCCCCCATCTGTCTGTCTCCTCTCTCGCCTGGGTCTGTTTTTTTTTTTCCTGGCTGCCTGCTCTGCACTCTACCGCAACACATGTTATAGGATGTAAGTGAGTTCTTTTAATAAAATATGGGCATCCCTTTCTTATTTTGCAAACCGCTGTTTCACATTACAGAAACACAAATATTTTGTAGACATCTCCAGTGGAATGACTGCTCTCCCCATTTTTTTATTCTGTCTGAATGGTTGACTTCAACTATGTGGGGGATACCAGGTATATTGTAAAAACCCCCACAAAAGCACATTATGTTTTCGTTAAGCAGCTCTGAGTCCTTTTCAATGTATGAGGTCTGAACCACTCAACTTCCATCATCTCTCATCAATATCATATAACATTTAAACTAAATTAAAGGCTGCAGATAAACTCTTGACCATGTTCCTGAAATATGCATCACGCTGCATGGATACCTGAATTACATCCAGGGGTCTAATTTATAAAATTTTGCGTAGAACTCATACGTACGCTCAAAAGACGAAAATGACGTACGCAAATAAAAAGTCAGATTTATAAAAACGTGCACATGCACACCTGCAAGCAATATACATTTTATAAATCACACACTACCTGGGATTGTATGCACATGGATCATATTCTGCCCTCTACACGCCCCTGTTCAACCATACATGGTAAGTGCAAATCACCTCATGCATATTTAAGCCTCCCATGTAAACCTGAAAAACTCATGGCATCATGGCAACCGAGGGGAAAAGTAAGAAGAATTTTTTTTTCTGAAACCGGGATAGATGTGCTTGTGGGAGTGGAAAGCAGAAGAAAAAATTTGTTTGGTGGTCACATCAGTGGGGTGACAAACAAAAAGAAAGGCAGTGAGTGGCAACAGGTAACGAATGCTGTGAATGAAGTGAGTGCTGCAAACAGGACGGTGCCCGAAATAAAAAATAAATAAAAAGGTCAGATCTGTCATTGCTGTGTTCGAGGATAAACAAGTCATGTGTTGAACCAGGCCATTATGCAACCATGTTTGTCAAACCATATCAGCGTCACAAATAACTTGCACATTTATAGAATGCACATGTTTTCTTTTCACGTAAATAAATGCGTTTTCATATGGAGCCCTTATTGCAACGTGAGTGCAGTCAATTGCACCGATTACACTGCACAACAATTTTTTTGAAAGGTTTTGCTTCCTGAAAAGTTTTTGCTGATTGTGACAGGTACCTGGTGGGTATGCACAAATATAGTTCTGGTTTTGCTGCATCACGTAGGAGATATAGAGAGCTAACTGTTTACCAGCAATAATGTATTTAATCACGTTTATGATTCTCATACGCTATTAAGTTCAACATAATTAGAAGTGTTTTGTTCTTGATTTCTGTTTATATTCACTATCAGGTGCATTACGTTGCAGTGTCCAACAGTAATATTCATACCTGGTGACAGCAAACACCATTCCTGCAGCCTCAAACCAAGCAATTCAGCTTTTGTTCTCAACAGACCCAAATCTCTGACGAGATCATTTAATTCTGACCGTGTTATGAGATCTGGATCACCTGATGAGGGAGGAGGAGGTAAGGAGTATGCACTGATTACAGTGCGTTGTCACACCCACCACATGACAAACCACCTCAGGGAGGAAAACCTGAGTGCAACTACTGTATGGGGCAGGTGATACTTCAGTACCAAACTAGTCCAACTGGACTAGTGGGAGATTTTTGTTACAGAGGCTGGAGTACCAACCCCCAAGTTATTCCCTGTAAGTTGCAGGACCTCACAGATCAACATCATACCCAAGGTGAAACAATTGCAGGTTAAGGGCCTTGCTCAAGGGGCCAACAGAGTAGGATGTGAACCCACAACCTTCTGATTAGGGGTACAGAAACCTAGCCTCAGAGCCACCGCTCCGACGAGCATGGTTCAAAATTTGGATCATTGTCATTGCCATTTCCCTGCATTGCAGTTTCTTCACCTGGTTCGTCTAAGGTCCATTACTCTGGTGGTTTCGGAATGGGAAGACTGTTGTCATGTGGTACGGGTCTCATTGGTGAAGGCACATTAGGGTATTCAATTGACTTCTGGTTTTTTGCAGAGAAACCAAGCACATCAGTCAAACAGAAGTAACAATCCGTTACCTGGTCTTTCAGTTCTCGCCATATCATCGGGACAGCAAACGCCATTGTCTTTCAAGTGCCTTTGAGCCAGGCTCTCAGACAGACAGCACATTTCGCACAACAAATATGAGCTACCCATTCCTTGTCTTGATCACCAATTTTACAGCCGAAGTACAGATGATATGCTTTCTTCACAAGAGCAGTCATTGAGGGTCTCTGAGGCACAAGCGTATATTTGCCACAAATATAGCAGAATGTATCACGGCTGTTACGACATTGACAAGACATATCAACCGACACCAATCATCCTGCAAATGTCTATAGCATCTAGCTTACTTGTTACATTGCTACTGAGGCAATGCAATGTTCTGACACAATACATACACACTATCAGGCCTATATTAACCCATTGAGCATTTTAATAGCATGCTGAGGTAGTGCCAAGCTGACTCTGGCCTACTCAGGCCTGCCTGGGCTGCAAACTTCCACAAAACAGTTCCCAACCTGGCCTGATTCCATGCCTGGACATTCCCGGACTGTACCAAACATTGTTGATATGGCTATTGCAGAAACAAAAATTTTTGGACACAAACATAGGAAAAAAAACATGACAAAACTGAAGATTCCGATGAAATGGTATGTAATGGGGAAATTTGGATGTGATTTTTGTGATCAGCAGCCAAAAATCTATAAGGAACACCCAACACTGTTCAAGAAGCAAAAACTTTGTTGTGCAGTGTTACATTTGGGAAACCAGACATTGCCACAAATTGCCTTTTGATGTTGGCCTGTTCTTCCACAGTGCAAGGGAACTTAATGTATCTACTAGTTATTTTAATAATCCCATCCAAAATGACAGGTATTATTGAGCTTAGTGATGGTTGTGATATCCTAGGCCTAGAATACAATTAAACACAATTAGATTATTATTGTATTTCTTAAACAAGCTTTAGAACAAATTCACAATTTTATTGTTAATTACAACATATACCTGTCGGCTAATTGCAAGGAACTCTAGGGTCATCAGTACCTGTATTTGTACCGGGATTGTGCGGTTCTGTCAGGTTGGTCTCTCGAACACTGGACCCAGTTCAGCACATAGCTCCAAAAGCACACATCAAGGTAATCTGAATCGGCTTGTGACCCAGTCATCATCATGGGCCAAGAAATCACTATGATCCCTGAATGGGTCGTATCATTGTCCAAGGTACACATAAATGAAAAAGAGGCAGCAGCCATTTTACCGGGGTGCAAGTGACAACAGCAGCAAGAAAACCCCGAATCTAAGTTTCTTCTGTATACCTTTGGATTGTACAAATCAAGGCAAAGAGACCGAAGAACTGCCGGAAAGGCTACAGAAAACTTGGCTAAGGTCCATCGATCGAAAGAACCTGAATGATGACACTATCAAGAAGTGGCAGGTTCTGTGTTCTGAGATTGGGCAGTATTTCAGTTAAATGCATTAAAAATGCAAATTCATTTACTTTTGCGCATTTTGTAATTTGTATTTTGCTGGATGGAAAAAAACAGATGTGGACTAATTTGAAACAAAATAGATAGAGAGATTATATTCTCTGTATTTAAAATACTTAATAAAATGCCATTTTAAGAACGTTCATCGCTAGGCTTACAGACTTTTAAATACAGCCTATCGCCATCCTTCGCATTATTCCAAGGAAAGAAGCTGCTTTGGTGATCAAATTGCCTATTAGTATACACAGTAAAATAGGCATATATTGCTGACTGAATGTCAGTATAGGACAATTAGCAAGCAGCAGTACTGTGCTCTAGAACTCGCTAGCCTCCTAAGGCTAGTGGCATTCTAAATTAAGTTAATTTCAACAGACATGCTCAGGCAGTGGCATCTTGTGGTTTGTCATATATGGAAACCTTCATTAGGGATAAATCAGGCTAGCTAGTTTTGTTCTTTAGAACAAAGTTAATTTCTATCATCTAAATGTGAGAGTTTTTATAGCCACTGAGCTTGTGTAAAAGGGAGGACCGACTGGTGAACTTGATGTTGCATACCATCTGTGTTGCAGCCGCGGGTCCCGTTTGTATTTTTGAGTGTATATCTAAACAGTTTCATTGACTTTATGTTCGGCACCCTACTGTAAGACAAAGCTTTGAATTCACTCATTATGATCATTTAAGAAAGCGTTTTGGTGCCTCATTGCACCTGCATTTACACTTTATGGTTATCTGTGTGGTAGATTACTTCCTTCAAATGATACGAAGAAATGCCTCAGTCCCATTTGCCTGAACAAAATACAGCTTTTCATAGTCCTGAGCACTTGCTATACATTTAGTTTATATGAAACTTTCTTTAACATTGAAAAGAAATACAGAACTTTATGCATCTGTGCGACGGATGTCTCCGACATTCCCTGGTAAAATGGCTGCTACGCACGAATCGTGACGTAATACGCATGCAAACTAATACAACCCATACGCGCTCTCTTTGTCGTAGCCTTACACTCGAGCACGGAGCGGGGAAACAAGACAGAGGCGGTAGTCGAGGAACCGTGGGGGTTTATTAGGGAAAAACACCAGGCGATGTAACAAACGGACATTAGACGTTAATGACTGGACTGGGGAAAACATACCTAATGCAGACAATGACAACGATCAGAAACAACTGGTAAACACGGTGAATCCTTACGGGGTTACTGAGGGGGCGTGGCACACAGAAGGAGCGGACGATCAAGGCAGGACACTCATAATTCTTCCATAAGCTATGTCTTCCTTTTGGAAGAGCTGCCATAGTAGTTGTAACAGTTCGGTCATTTTCTGCACCGTTTTATTCTTACAAATTGATTAATTCTTACATTTAAACAACATACAATTAATGTTGGGTATTGTAGTCAGCATCTTGATTATGAGTATAAAAAGGGAAACCGAAGTAGCAATGATTAGCCACTGGGTGCCATCCGTTTACAAAACCGAGCAGAAATGTGTGTACGCCGTGTCTGGAGCTGCTGTGAGAATTTGCATAGCGGTATGCGGTAAGTTTCGTTTTTATACATCTCAACGTGAGCGTGGAAACAGACGTACGCAACATTTTTGTGCGTATGCACTGTTTATTCATGAGGCCCCAGGTCTGCTATTAATTTACTTGATTCCATCAGATTGAAGTTTAAAGTGCAACATTATATAAGAACATCACAAAAGTGAAAAACCATTTCATCTACCCTGTGTCATTATATAAAAAAACAAAGGCAGACGTCAAATGAACAAGTGATGTTGAACCAAAACAGGAGCATGGAAACAAACAGAATCATGAGGGGTCAAGCTGGGGATACTAGAACTGGGAAAGTCTCTGGCAATATGAGAACTGACATCAACGACTAAACTGGGAAACAAGATGCAGAAGCACTTACACAGTACATAGGCAGAAGCACAGTACATAGGACTAATGAATGGCTGACATGATGCAGGTGTGCATGGTTAGCACCAGGACGATAAGATAACATCAAGTAGTTACCCCCTGCTGGTCATGCTTGGGGATGGACAGCACAGGTTGAGACAGGTGGGGCAGATAGCATTAGGTGAATGGGAGTCTGGGTAGACCGACTCCGAGACCATGGTTCTCAGCCGGAAACGGGTGGATTGCCCTCTTCGGGTCAGGGAAGACGTACTACCTCAAGTGGAGGAGTTTACGTATCTCGGGGTCTTGTTCACGAGTGAGGGTAGGCGGGATCGGGAGCTGGATAGACGAATCGGAGCGGCGTCTACAGTTTTGCAGGCGCTTAACCGGTTCATCGTGCCTAAGAAAGAACTGAGCCGAAAAGCAAAGCTCTCGATCTATTGGTCCATCTTCGTCCCTACCCTCACCTATGGTCAT
>JAODJW010000062.1:21163125-21176611 GCA_026777045.1 Hyperopisus bebe | reverse complement strand
CCGTACCCCCCCCCCCCCCACCCCGCGCCCACAGACACCTCTGCGGCACCATCTGCTCATGGAGTCACAGACACACCGAATCAAAGACCCCCAGCCACCCTGAGACAGACAGGGCAGGATTTGGGAGGGGGGGGTAGACCGGGAGACCTGGGCTCATGCGGGACCTGACGCCCCCCGCTGCCTGTGAGCTCCGGCCCTCCTGCCCCCTCACCTGAGCCCTCCCCTCCATCAGCCTCCCCAGCTGCTCTCGGTAACTGCGCAGCTCCTTCTCCAGCTCGTCGCGCTCCTTCTGGCTGCTGTCACACAGGCTCTGCAGAACCAGGAGCTCCTCCTTCAGGCCCTCGCTCTGCGGGCGGACACACAGAGGACAGCAACCTGGCACGTGAGCGGCACGGTAGGACACGGAACCACTGCGCTCATCAAACTCCATCACCATTACAAAACGTTCCGGGCCGGGGATTCGTGAAAAGGTACTTCTGGTGTCTAGCTACATTCTTGGTCAATGACCTCGATGAGGGGGTAGTTATGAACACACACACGACAAATTATGTGTTTCGCGGCTTGTGAGCTGCTGCCGGATCCTCCCCCTGTTGGATGCGTTGTGTAGGCCGCAGCAGCTGGGTGTGGAGGAGGACCAGCCATACCTCCTTCTGGACTTGCAGGGCCCTCTCCTCCGCCTGCTTCAGCTGGTCGCGGAGGGAGAAGATCTCAGCGAAGCCCCCGTTCCAGCTGGTAGGGGTCACAGGCTTGCCGTCGAAGGAGATGTTCTTCTGGATGGAGGCGTCTACCAGGCGGCAGTTGGTGCTGGTCTGTGTAGAGATCCTCCTACTTCCTACCTCTCCCTCCCCGCCGTCGACCACGCGGAGCTGGCCGTCCTCCGTCTCACTTTCTTCCTTCAGCGGCAGGCACACGTCGTTGGAGCTACCACAGAGTGGTCAGGATCAATTTGTGTCTCTCAAGCAACTATCAAATCGCATTTCATATGCAAAGACTGGCCAAAAAAACATGCGAATCCTTTCTCTCCTGCTTTCCTGTCTCACACACGAGTTCGGGCTCTTCTGCTAATTTATTTTGGCCAAGGAAGCCGGTTCTCTTGAAACGGGGTTGGGGGTTATGCAAGTTACGCCAGAGGAATGTGCTTATTAACACGCTCAGGGGGTGTGTAAGGGCCTGAGGTGATCTGCAATAGCAGTGAAAGGACGCTAACATTGTTTGCATGAGATACTTACTGTATGACCAAGAAACCATGGTGAATCAGCATGCTAGTGGTGTTTTATATGAGTCATTATGACCGAGAAATCATGGTGCATTAGCATGCTAAACATGTTTATGACAGTCTGAATAAAAAATCGTGGTGCATTAGCATGCTAGACGTGTTTATGAGTTACTGTGATTAAGAAATCGTGGTGCATTAGCATGCTAGACGTGTTTATGAGTTACTATGATTACGAAATCATGGTGCATTAGCATGCTAAACATGTTTATGACAGTCTGCTTAAGAAATCGTGGTGCATTATCATGCTAAACGTGTTTATGAGTTACTGTGATTAAGAAATCATGGTGAACTAGAATGCTAAAGATGCTTGTATGACTTAATATGACCATGAGGCTATGGGTAGATTAGCATGCTTATGGTGTTTATGACAGTTAGTATGGGACCCCAAGTGAGTAAATATGCTAAAAAGTATCTTGGTGAGCTACAACACTAAAGGAAAACATGCAAGTTAGCATTCTGCGGCAGTGCCTGATCTGTCACACCCAACGACTGTCTGAGTGCTTGTTTTGAGCCCGAGAACATAAGCGTGTGAGTTATGGGCGGAATGAGTGAGTCACCCCGCCGATCGCACCCCCATCACCCAGCTCTGTGCGCGCACGGCCGCACCGGGCTCTCTGAGGACGCACTCATCACTTTTTCATTCCCTTCATCAATTATTTGCTGAGCAGACGGTCTCTAGGGCCAGTCGCACTGCTGAAAGCCACAGCTACTTCTCTCAAATAGCACAGATACATCAAACACAGCGACTATTGCAGACCCAGTGATATTGCGGACAAGTTAATGGAAGCCGAATATGAAGTCCCACATTGGCTGGATAGGGATAACATCATTTCCATGATTTAAACTTTTAAGAAGGAGGACGGTAGGGACAGCTGTTCCCAACTGGTAATACAGTTCTGCGAGTGGAGTGGGCGGAGTCACTGCCTGATTGGCAGGTTTCTCACCCGGTCCTTTGTAGCTGCAGCAGCTGCAGACGCTCCAGCAGCTGCCTGTTGCCGTCCTTGAGGGCCTGACACTCCTCCTTCAGCACGCGGCACTCCTCCTTCAGCAGGCCCACGTCACCTGACCAAACGGAATGGAGGCCGGCTGGTCACGAGCATCGACACATAGCCAGTAGCCCTCCAGCCAATGCAGACAGGGAACGTGGGTGGCGTGCCTTCCAATTCCTGCAAATCCACATCTAAAACACAGGCCTGCTCAGATTGTTACTCACTCATCAGCTGTGTATCAGCTATATCCTTGATAGATATTAATCAAACACATAAATGTTGCGCTGCAGTGTTGCCAAATACAACCGGTTCTGGAAGCCCCGCCCCTTCTCTATCCATCAAAGCACTCCAGGCAATGTCAACAAGATACAGCACCTGGCCATTGCCAGTCATCTGATCTGTCCCTTATGCACCAAGCTGAATTCAACAGGCCCCTCCACCTAAATTCTCTCCATTCCAAGACACATGTCCTGCATAACTGGGTCTTTATCTCAGAAACATATCTCGACCCAACCCTGTCCAGCAAAGGGGCAGATTGTGACACCCAGAAGTTCTGCTGGGATACACGATGCTCCAGGTCTTGGTTCTGGAGGACCTCATCTGAGTTCTGAAGTTGTGTCAACAAAGTGGGCGAGACTCCAAAATAGAACCCTCACACACTTGACCATCACTCTCCTAGCCGCCTGCACGGATGCCGACCACTTTATTCTACACTGAGCGTCGACATCAATATACATCCCTTTATCTCCCAGTGCTTGGGGGAGATGAGTTTTGCAAAGACACAGATTGAGACTGATTGAGCCACAGATGTGTTACATGCATGGATAAAGGCAAAATGAATTTTTTAATTTAAACAGGATTAGAAATGAGAGGGGGGAATTCACCAAGATGAGAGGAGCAAGCTGACCACAGTGGGGGGGGGGGGGGGGTGCAGTGGGTTGGACTGTTTCATTCACACCACAAAAAGAGACAGCTTGGAAAAATGACATAATCCCTGCACAGGAAAGGCACTATATACCCCAAAGGCATCACACAACCTTGATAAAAGGACAAATGCATGTGAGCAGATAGGTGCATAAGATGTGATGTCACAGAAATGCGGTGCATAAGGTGTGATGTCACAGAAATGCGGTGCATAAGGTGCGATGTCATACAAATGCTGTGCTGCGCCGTGCCAAACTTGGAGCCTATTCCCAGCCAGCAGAGTACAGACCCTAAAACCCACCGGAAAGGAGGGAGTGCCTGGAGGCCAGCTGGGGATCAAAATGAAGGATTAAGGGATCCGGAAAAACTGAATGCAGTGAAGTCATACTGTAAAATCAACAGCTTAACAGGACTCTCATCATTCAGGGAGGCATTTAGGCATTATTCATATTCATTAATGCGCAAACTGTATTTGTAACAGGGGTATTTTTCCGGAAGCATTTTTTTAGATCATGATTTTATATTATAACACTGCTATTTAAATCAATTTAAAAATCAGCATGAGTTGCCGCTTGAACCCTGAGGGGTGCATCGCGGAGAAATTCTAAGGTTGGCGCTCTTCAGTGGGATGGACGAGCTAATCGTGATGTGTGCAGGGGATTCTGGGAAGGAGGGCTGAGGTTCTTTCCTTGATAGCGAAGATAGCACTATTACCACCACTCTTGGACCTGACAGTGGTGTTTCGTCGATCTTTTATTTGGGAAATGAAGGTTCCCACTGTCTCACCAGCTCTTTGTTAAATTCTGCACAACACTGAGGACGCTGCATCTAGTGCATCTTTGCCTCGGTCTCGCATGAAGTTCCTGCTTATGTAGCAGCTATTAGCGCTTAGCGACCGCAGGCGATGCCAGGTGCCAGCCGGACCCCAGCTACCTTCTGAGTTCTGAGTCTCCCTGAGTGTCGGTTGGTCCCTCCGGCCATCATGACCTACTTGAGGCATCTTCTGCTCTTTCCAACACCTACAGCTACTGCGGCGAAAAAAGGACATTTTCACAGCACAGCTGAACCCTCCGTCTCAATTAAAGATGAGCAATGTCCTTGAAAGGACACTCCTGCCATTTTATACACCGAATTGGTCAAAGCTTCTCGTTTTAACAGAAAAGCACTCAAATGGAAGGAAATCATTCCCAGTACCATCCACAACCAGACAGAAAAATCGTTCAGGAGAGACGCGTAGCAATACATACGCTAAGTATAGTTAGCATCTCCAAAAACAATCAACAGCAGATCAGCAGTGATCGTATGACAGGGATCAATGTAGTTTTTCACGTAAGCCCAATAGCCATTTTGTCCATTTCCACACAGTTTCAGATCATTTTGATTTTAATTATTTAGCCGACAAGCTCAACAAATTGTCAGTGACCAAAAATTAACACCCTATGATTTACATTTATTTAATAGACAGTTTTATCCAAAACAACATACATTTTTGGGACAGCAGGGTCAGCCTTGCCGAGGGGCCCAACAGTGACATCACTCCTCTCAACTTGGGATTTGAACCAACAACCTTCCGAGCACAGAATCCCAACCCACTGAGCCACACACCAATTTCCATTTCCAGGTGCTTTTTTTCGCCCTGAGGAAGCGTGTCCTTCATTACGATAAGAAAGGTTCTCCAGCGCTTGTCTGGGAAGATCTGAGCACCGTTACAGATCAGCGAAAAGATCAGGAGCCTGACGTCATATGAGGAAGAAGGGATGAGCTAATGAACTCTGCTTTTAATTAGATCTGACCCCAATATTTAATATGTAGCAAAAAAAAGTGTCAATTATCATTCTGAGGCCAAACAGTAAATTAAAACATTGAGTAATAAGCATAAACAGCATATGCCTGTTAGTTTTGTGAACTGGTCCAAAACAGACCAGCATCGAATTCCCTTAGACTTTTCGATTTTTTGTGTAAAAGAGTCTTACATTGCCAAGAGGAGCCGCTTGGGCAGAGAAACAACATTTCGCACCTTTAGTGAGAATTTCTGCGCCATAGCTCAAACTGCACACCATAAACCACCGTTTTTACCTTTTATTTTAAAGATGACTTTCTGGTTTACTGCTGGGAGTCACTAACATCGCAGTTGGCATCGCAGCTCAGACTCTGACTGTCACATTTTCACATTCCACAGCCTTTTAAATAAGATCTGATCCCAGATCTGCAACCGTTACTATATCTCACAACTGTCTTTGTTGCAGTTTTGGGCTGAACCTGATTCTATTTGCTGCTGTGTGCGGGGGGGCTGTCCATGTTGAGAGGGGGCAGCTTGTTCTCCATTTATAGGATTTAACAGCCCACCTGTCCCAGTGTGTATAAACTAGCATGTTCTGTTTTTCTTTGACACCCCCTACCAGAAACCCATATTGGCATCATGATCCTTTTGGGTTTCTCTCCCCTCCCCCTCCTGGGTGGTCCCATCTGGTTTGTCCCCGGACGTCACACGGCACTGCCTGATGCTCTCACAATCCCCCCTGCCATAGCCGCTCTCATCCATCTACTTGTTTCAAAAAGTGCCGAATCCAACAGCTCAGATCTCACAGGCCGTAAACATCTGCAGAGCTACGAAAGCCGCGGTGGCAGAGTCTTGTTTCCGAAATGAAAAATGAGTTCCTGGGCCAGGAACATAATTATCTCATCAGCCAGCTGAAACGTATCTGGATTGCAGGACTACAGCATTTGCAGGCTGTCAGGATGCTGTTAAGGGGATCGATGTGGGGAAAAAGGCATATCTACAGTGGGTAATGCCATCAGATTCCTCTTGGGGGCAGTAGCGGAGTCAGAGTGGGCGTGTCTCACCCTGGTTGCGTTCCTCCTCCCTGCGCTGGCTCTTCATGGTGATCTCGGCGCGCAGTGTAGTGATCTCCAGCTCGTACTCCTGCGTGGTGGCATGCAGCCGCTGCAGCTCGGCCCGCAGCCGGCACAGCTCCTCCTGCAGGCTGGCGATGTCGTTCTCCCGCTCAGCCGCCGCCTCCTCAGCCGCCTGCTGCAGCACCAGCACCTCCTCCTGCGCCGCCCGCAGTTCCTCCTGTGCCTCGGCCAGCTCACTCTCCTTCTCCTCCTCCAGGCTGTCCATCTCCTCCTGGACAGAGCGCAGCTGGGCTGAGGTGGAGAACACAAGAGTGTCATTTGCACAGAGTGCCTGGCGTGCATCTGGAGTGCGCGTGTGCCTCTGTGAGAGACCCTGATGGAAATGCGCTCCTTAAAGGATATTACAGCTAATGCGCTTCAAAAGAACAAAGTCAGTAAGGGCAGTACACTGCTAGGAATTAATTATATATGAATTAATACATAGCATTACGAGGGCGGGCAACTTTCTTCAAGAAACACCGCTGTGTTTTTTCACATTTAGCATATGCTTTTATCAACGCGATACACTTTTTCCCCTTGAGAAATCAGGGTCCGATAGTTCCTAGAGGTACTGGGGCTTAACTGCGAAATCTCCATGCTGGCCATGGGATTTGAACCAACAACCTTCCAATCACAGAAAACAGCCGCCAAACCAACTGAGCCACACAATCATTGAGCTTTGTCTTCCAGAGATCCTGGTTCCCCCTACAGGGGTGGTAACCCCCCCCACGTCCACAGTTGACGTACGTCTTAACCCCTGGAGAGCGGTGCAAGCAGATTCCTATCAAGGCCATGGGGGGGTAGCAGGGGGTTGCTCTACTTTTACAGAATCACGCAAAGTTACGTCATGCCCCATCTTTTCATGGGGCTGCACGGGATGTCTCGCCTACTTGGCAGGATGTGGATATTCATAGAATCCTACGGCATCTGGAGGGGCCCCACAGTGAAAAAATAAAACACATGATCTATGATGAAGCATGACCCCCCCCTACCCAAGTACTGACTTCCAGGAAAGATGACTGGCTTTCCTCAGGATAATCTGGGAATGTTCACGGACACCTCCGGTGGGCCAA
Organism: Hyperopisus bebe; assembly: GCA_026777045.1. NCBI lineage: Eukaryota > Metazoa > Chordata > Actinopteri > Osteoglossiformes > Mormyridae > Hyperopisus > Hyperopisus bebe. The sequence goes on along the minus strand of JAODJW010000062.1, from coordinate 21,169,454 downwards.
TCAGTCAACCAGGACTTTTTGCGTGATTGCTGTTTGTAACCAATGACTATCATTCACCAAAATAAAAGTGCAGGAACGTGTAGAACCCATGAGTCTCAACACGGTCATGTAGTCTCATGGTTTAAAAGAGGATCCCTACAGTTGAGTCGGGTCCTCCAATGAGACCGTAAATATAGTTTATAATATTATGATCAGGTGAGGTTCTGGGCAAGACCATGTTCTAGGGTCACCAATTATTAAAATGTTATAAATTATTTTACTTGGTCAATTTTCCGCAAGGCAGCCCGGTCAGGTTGCGGCTGGCTGCAGTCACAGTTCAGTCAGTCCTGGTTTGAAGTTACCTTGTAGCCTCTGGATCTGGCGTGTGAAGGCCTCAGCTTGGTGAGCGCTGGCCAGACGCTCATCTTCCAGCAGACCTGGGTTTGGGGGGCGGGAGGTGGAGAGAGAGAGAGAGAGAGACATACAGAGTACCTGGAAGTGGGAGATACTGGGAGTTTATGGTGGGTTTATGTCCCTCTTTCTCCTGACACTCTTTTCCAGAAAAAAAATATCAAAAGTAATGACTGAGGTTTGGTCATTGGTTCCCCAGCTGGATTCAGGAGAAAAATATGGAGTGCAGATGGGAGGAGAGAAGAGGGACACAGACACCCCTTTCAGATGCGCACTGCCACGCTGAATCTTTCTGGACATTACCTGGAGGGGCTGTATGTGTGAAGGCGATTGTCTCTAGTCAATCAGACATTAAATGTACTCTACCCTATTAGCTCCCTAGTACAAAGTCCAAGATTGACCCCCCCATGTGTGAATGGAGCAGGGAAAATTCACAGTGAGCCGGTGGGAGTGTTGATGACGCTTCCAGGATGCGATTGGCATGGAGACGGAAGAACACAAACATCCGAGGGTGAAGAAGAAGAGTCATTCACATGAAGAATGCTCTACCCAAGAGCCATTTCTAGTAGGTGTGAACGCGTCGGACACAGACAATCTCCGGTTTAGTGCAACGTGTGTGAAAGGGAAACTCCAGGAAAATCTCTGATCTCGATTGTCCAGACGGTGTTCATGTGTGAAAAATGTGAGCGATGTCACGCTCGTTCCCCATTTTATCCCTAAATCACAGCCGTATGTCGCTTGTACTGTTTGTTAATTTCACAGTGAAGAATGAAATTTACTTGACTTAACGGTTTTTAGCTTGCTAGCTACCTGCTCCAAAATGCTGTCGCTATGGCCGAGCTTTTAGGAAGCTGATGTTTATTCGCCCTGTCAGATATGATGTCATTTTCGGGCAAAACTTCAGCTTTTAGAGAAGAAGCCATTTGTGAAAGCGGATCTTTACAAGCCTGGCGGCCTAAAAGGCCATCTGCACGCACTCAGATATTTCCTGGTCGGACGATCTGATGTGGCTCCATCACAACCACGATCAAAATGCCTTTACGACGGTTTCATTTCAAGTTATGAGAAAATGGAAAATTTTGTATCCAGAAATGCATTTTTACCTGCATTCTCTGACTTAACAATGTGTATATGTGCACATACATCCCACCTTATATATTAAGTTCAGGGGGGTGGGGGTGTGGCGGGGTGCACACCCCCACATTCACATAGCCGCCGTGACTAGAGGCCGAGTGACTCAGCGTATTTGCCCCCCCCGATGGGGAGCAGCTGCTCGCCTTAAGCCCCGGATGCCAAGTGTGCCCTGGGGGCGGGCACCGCCGTCGCATCCACAGAGGACGCCCAGGAACCCGGAGACCTTCCCCGTGGTGGAGTCGGCGGTGTTAGCGCCTGCTAAAAATAACCCATCGTTCACCGAGCCGCCTGCCTTCCACCCTGACTGCCTCGCAGAAAACCCCTCGGTGCCAGGAACCATGGACCCCCCCCCCTCGCGAGGCTTGCCCTGTGTCAGCCTAGGAGGAGGAGTTTTCTTGGCATACGTGATTTTTGTGGGGAATTTGAAGGGCAGAGTATAGCCGGAGAGCAGGGGACAAAAAATAACCATACAAATGCTAATGAACCACATGGTGCTGTTAGACACTTTGGGCCCCATGAAAGCATCTTAAATGGCCCCCAACCCAGAACAATCCAGTCATCTTCCAAATCATTCATAGCCCCCTTTACAGCACACCTGACCAGGAGCGTTGTGATTCTAACCTAGTAGCCCAAAAGAGAAGAGGACAGATGCATGCACTGCTGGCATATTTTGCCATAAAAACAGATGACGACTTATTCAACAATCCCCAAAGAAAGGGAAGTGATTGGGTCATATGTGTGGTCTGAAGCTGGGCTGCGTTGTCTTTGCTGACTGCGCTTGGGTGGAGTTCAGTGGGACAGAAACGTGGCCCAGTTACTGTGTGTTTCTGCTGGGCTTATTTGCACGGCTGTCCTGTATAATCCTGGTTCATCTCATTATCTACACGTGAAGGTAAATAACTCTGCCACACGGTGCAGCTCCTCACCCTGCAGCTCGTGGAAGCTCTCCTCGTGCTTCTGCGACATCTCCCGTGCCTCTTCCAGCTCCAGGAGCAGTTGGAGCACCTGTGCCCTCAACTCCTCCAGCTCCCGCCCCTCAGGGAGCGGCGCCCCCTGCCTGTCGCCGGTCTCCACTGCATCCTTCCTCTCAGCTGCCTCCCCCGCTTTCTCCTCGGTCACCTCCTTCTCCCCATTGCCTGTCTCTTCGTTCTTCTGCTCCTTCTCCTCATTCTCCTCCAGGGCCTCCTTCTCCTTGGCAGTCAGCTCGTCCTCCATGCCAGGTTTCTCTGGTTTCAGGTCGTCGTCTGTTGAGTGGAGGGGATCAGTTTTACAGATTAATAAGCAGATAATCTAATCCAATAATATCAGCCCCAACAGGAAAGAGAATTTATCCAGTTCTAATTCCTTATACAATGCAGCCATGTTGAGTTTGATGAAGGACAATTACTGGGGCTTTGATTGCCATGGTGGGCAGGATTAACACTTTACTGTCAATCACAGCCACATTCGTTCAATGAAAATGAAGTAAACAAAGTAGATTAAGGCGTCTTGTGACTCACAGGGCTAATAACCCACCCACCATGGTCTTGAAGCATCCAGTTTCCTATCATTGATGTTAACATGAGTAGCTGCCTCTGGCATCACCTGACCCAGAGTCGGAGCTCTGATTGGACAGCTGCCCTGTGATTCCATTGGACGAGCCAGACAGGCCCGCAGCCTCAGTGCAGCTGGTGCAAATTCTTGCGCAGCTCCCCACACTCATCATCATCCGACAGCTGACGCATCCTCACGGGGGGGTCCAGTTGCTCTGGGGTGTCCCTACACCACCTACCTACTCCACCTGTTGTTCTCAGACGCCTATCCACAGACCTCTGCCCGTAGCCCTCGGGGGTTGACACAAACCCCTCCCATCCCTGTTTGAAAACAACCAATCTGTTGTAACACCTCAATTGCCGTGGCTGGATGAGTGGGAACAAATATTCCAATGCGCCACCCGGTGGCAGGAATAGGAAAAACACAGCAAAAAAAATGCCAAATTGTGATCCACTCCAATCTGAGATCTCTCTTTCACTCAGCGTGACACATGGCTCATTCATAAATTCAGTGACGAAGGAGGAGCACGGAAGGTCCATTTATGAAGACAGGAGGTCTGGTTAACTGTGGGGGACCAAACTCTCCAGACTGGTAAAGCTTCCCTCTACCAGAGCAGCTGTTGGCTTCCATTCCTGGCTGATGTTACCCTGAAGAACGTTGGAACCTAATTATAGTCTCTCCCCCCCCCCCCTTTTATTTACTGAGCTCACTTACACAGCAAATTACAACCTGTTTAAATGGTTGCTGATGAAACTTGGGGATTCGTGTCCTGCAGAAACACCCCCCCCCACCCCCCCCAAGGTCACCTGACGTCGATGCCACGGCGACCGCAATCTGAAGACACTCCGTTAGCCAGAATTAGCCTTCGGATGAAAGGATGCGGCACGTTGAATCGCAAGCTCATTAGGGACGCTTTGAAGTTCTTATTAACAGGAAATGCAGGCTGTTTCCAAGCTGAAGCAGACATAAATCATACACACGCTACCTTTTTGCATCCTACATCCCAGTTTACTGTGAATGTAATTGAAAGGGGAAAGATATTTGATCCTTCTGTTGCCAGGCGACAAGAATATATACTATATTTTGCCAGTTTGAGATCAAAACAAAGGGAACATTTGTTGTCATGCTGTCAGGAAAGCTCTGCTGGGCCTCGATGAAGGAGGTAGCGGACTATCACGTCTCTCCTGGGACACCTGGCTCCTTGATAGCCTTTGTCGTCCACTGAACCAGAGGGTGACAACAGGGCAGGTTCAACGACCCCCCCCCCATGAGATTCTCTTTGTTCTATTTACGATTAACCTTATGTATGTGTGTAGGAGACTCAGATTGTCACAGAGACGACTCTAAGTTTTCACTGACCAGTAACAAGATGTCTCTCTAGTAAGGTTTACAGATTAATGAGCAGACACTCTAATCCAGTCATACGAGCTCCAGCAGGAAGTAGAATTAATCAAGTCTTAATTCCTTATACAATGTAGCCATGTGAAACTGAGGCAGGATGGTGGGCGGGATTAACATTTCACAGTCAATCACAGCCGGATTTGTCCAATAAAAATGAAGTAAACAGAGTGGTGGTTCAAGGCAGCCCGTGATTGACAGGGCCCATAACGCCACCCACCATGGTTTTGAAGTATCCAATCTATCATTGATGCGTACACTGTGTTTTCTCACACTGAAGTCTCCATGTTTGTGCTGAATGAGGGACAGGAACATGAGGGTAAAAACCAGCGCTGGGGTGCTGGTCACCCCCTCTGCCCTGTTGGCACCTGTCCCATCACAAGAGGCTGCATGGGATCAAAGAGCTGCATGCTGGGCAATTGTCTGACAGCTGCCTCCCAGGAAGTGAAGCGCGCATGCCGGCGGCCATGTCAGCGAGGGCAGGAAGCCAAGGACAGAGCGGGATAATCCCACTTTACGTAACACAATATTCTTCTCAATTTAACATTCATTTGATATTCCTGTTCTAAGCAGTATGCAGGGTGTTCCAGCGTGTGAACAGTCATGGAAGATGGTTGATGGAACAGAGGGATGGATGGACGGACGGATGGATGCATGGATGCATGCATGGACTTCATATTTCCCAGAAAATGGATCGGCTGATTGACAATGTTTGTCAGAAACATCCCTGAAGCCCTGTTTGTCCCCCAATAGCCAGTGGCCCTTGGCTTTGTGCTGTCAATAGAATTTGGCCCTAAACAAATGAAACTGCATCACTGACGTTCTGGCGCATTCACCTTCTCTATTATATATTTAGTGACTTGATCCACACACACACACACATCTCTTTATTTGGGTTTCCAGCGGACTGCCGCAGTGTTGCATTATTAATTAGCCCCATTTAAGATTACAGTTTTGCACATGCTGATCAAATAATAATGATCTGTTTCGCTCCAGGGAGTCTATTACCACATTAACTTACCCCCCTGCGCCCCCCCACCCCGAAAAGGGGAAGAACCTAATTTATTACTCAACGCAGAGCAGGCCTTGGCCAGCAGGAGGCAGGATGCACTGTGGTAGAGTAGTACGGATCAGCATGACAAACCTCTCTATACACCTGACATGTTCAATAATCACCCTATATGAAGCATATCGATTACAGCTTATTGGATCGACCAATATACTGACAATATAACAAAATGCTCTTTATGTACTCACTTAAGTATATAGATATATTGTTGCTTTTATTGTTTTCTGCCATTTTTATGTTATATTTTTATTAGGTCTTTTTAAGCACAAACTAGGGAGCAGGTTAAGAACCATTTCACTGCACGTACGTTTGTATATGTGACATACTTGAAACAAATTCCACTTAAATATTCAAATACTAAAAGACGGCCACTATACTCATGAAGAACAAGACCTCATTGTGGTATTTGGACCAAAAAGCAGAGCTCAGATATGTAACTGAAAGTATCAGACAGGTAAACAGATAAAGATCATTTCAGCAGATAGTTTGAGGACATTGTCATTATTTCCTGGCGTCGTGTATGTGAAAAGCAGCACTGGAAGACTTAACACGGCCCCCTGACGTCAGGTGTGTATTTCAGAGAAAGCTGTCCTTAAGCTAGCCCCTTAAGGATTCAGCCAGAGCACAGAGCATCGGGCTGACGCAGAACCAGCCAGGTGTCGAGTCGTTTAGTAAAGTCTAACCACTACCCAACCAGCCCCGCCTATGACTCAGCACGGCCGCTGCCATGTCAAGTGCTTTCAAAACAAATACCAAAATCTTCAAACAAATTCTGTATTTCACAGGCAACCAATGCAACTGAGCC
>JAODJW010000062.1:21121143-21141544 GCA_026777045.1 Hyperopisus bebe | reverse complement strand
CGTTGCTTCGACAGCTGCAAGGCTTTGCACTGTCAAAACTAACATCTTACCGGGGGGGGGAGGGGGGAGGGGGCAGGAGGAGTGCAGAGTTACGTCTCTGCAAGGGGCAGATTATCCACTTTTGGAGTCGCTTAGCATTACCACGGCAACACCCCCCCCCCCACCTCCCTTCACAGTGAGTGACAAACAGCACAGGAGAGGAGGGTCTGCTCACCCCATTTTTCACGACAGCAAAAGCTGGCTCACCATATTTCCCATTCAGATAGTGGTATTACTTAATCCACTGCATTCTGGGAGGCCGCGGACATCCAGAGGGGTCTGTGCCCAGCGACAGCCTGTGGCGATGTTGGTACGACTTTGATGGGGAATTTGCCCGGGGTATGCTGTGGTCCGGTGTGCCACTCCAGCATGGCAAAGTGGCACGTGACAGCTAAGGGAACAGTGGCCACTCGGATTCTGATCACCGCGCCCCCAGTGACGTCCAGGGGCAAGGGGACTGGTCTGTCCTGGAAAAGCTGAACACCTCTCAGGACCCCAAGGTGTGCATAATCAATCCCTCACACCTGCTTTCTGCCGTACGTTTGGGAAATGTGCAAGTCACGCCATATTTCAGCTATATGCAGCAGCACCCTCTACAGGTCAGTACGGGGAGTAATGTCACAGAGACCCCGATGGATATAAATCCCCCTTAAAGTCATATTAGTGGTTCACGGGTCAACAGCCAGAAATGAATTTATGAAGGGGGAGGGGAGGGGAGGAAGGTCTGGCAAAATTCGAGGTAGGTTCAGATGAGTAATTTTACTACGTGTCTACGTGCCTGGTGATACACTAGTGTATTTCATGGCTGTGGCTGCTGTAATCGTTCTACATGTCGGATTGTTCACATAGCTGGGTTACGTCTGTAACACCTACACTCTCTCACACACACGCGTGCTATGTGGGTGGTCGCCTTGCAGTCAGAAAGTCACCCGTTTACTCGTTAGCGCTGCCTCTGCACATCTCTGCAGACAGCCACTCTTCTGAGAACCGTGAAACCAAGCATAGCCCCCGACACACACACGTACGCACACACAGACACCACGATACCCGAGACAGATTCAGAGGCAGTGATCGTGACACCGCAGTGACCACGTGACTTCAATACTGATCATAGTAAGGGCGACGCCTCCATAAAGACGACAGGCGGACAATACAAACGCAGGAAGCGGCCCCATCAGCTGTAGATCACATTGATTACCGCTGAAGACTTTAATAGGTTTTCCATTTCGACAGCGTAAATTGAAACCGTGCATTTTTGTGTTTCATTAACATCCTTTGGAGAAACGCGTCTGCTAAATAAATTTGCGTAAAGCTTCGAACTATACGGTTTTGCGGCAGTTGTGTGTTGGGGGGTGTGTGTGCTGTATTAAGATATTAATTAACTATTTAAGCTAATATCTCACTCATCCTCACCATTCTTTCACACGTCCAATATTCCTGTACAATCTCATTGAAAGGTTGCATTATTGTACGGATGACAACCAGGCGTATGCAGGAGGTGTGAAAGCTATCATCTCAGGTCTTGAATCCACTGCAGGTACGCCTGTCCCTGGGAGAATAACCATGACCTGCTTCAAGGGCGAATTCGCTCTTCATCTGGTCACACTGAGACCCCTGGCGCGTTGGCTTTCCTGTGTCGGGCAACTTGCGGCCGGGAGAGCAAATTAGACGGAGTGAAGTGCAGGGATGGCGTGATGCATCGCAGGTGTGACAAAGGGATGCAAAACCCAGCATGAAAGAGGGTTGCATCCTCGGTCGAGTGCTTTGGCAATGGGAATTCTTTGTCATGCAATTGAAACCTGTTGAATTTGCATGAGAGAGAGAGAGAGAGTCAGTCGGGAAAATGTGTAAAAGTAATTATTATTCCCTCTTTACTTTGATTGCGGGGAGAGCTGTGGATGTGGGGCCGCCTAATTACCGTCATTGCTGTTCGGCTCATAAATCAATAACGACGTTTTACGTTCAAATCGCTTGTCTCCGAGAGCGTGAGGTTGCGCCAAAGTGTATGTTTGTGTATAATACATTGGTGGCTTATTTAAGAGCTTGAATCTCCTCCATCCTGAAGAAGACGCGTTAAGCGACCAAAGTAACCGGCTGATTAAGTGGATAGGGGGTCAGTAGACTTTGTCGGTGTGAGTACCAGTTCGAGAAGGGAAAAGGGTATAAAAATGGAAATGAACATTCTTGAGTTTAAAATTCCGCATATTTAGCCATTTTCCTAAGGCGTGAGATATTTTCCTAGGGTATGACAGGTATCTTGCATAAGAATATAACTGCAGGCCCTCGAGTTATAGCCTCATATGTCCGTAAAAACCTCACCGCAAACCAGCAACGCATCTCGTACTGTAACAGCGTGCTACCTTGTTTAAGGTACTTAGCTCAGTTTGTTTCAGTAGCTACATTTTCACCCAAATAAACATTCAAATGTTTATGTTGATAATTCTCTTTGAATAAATATGTGTGCAAATGCATGCCAAGTGAATATACCGCGGAACAAGAAATGAAGTACAACATTATTGATAAGTCATCTTTAAAAAGATTTAGAAATACCTCGGTATTGCTGTTTAATCCTCGCAATGTCATCTCCAATAAATCCCATGGAGAAGCAGAGGCAGGTGGTAATTTGTTTAAACAGCGCTGATATATGTAATCTCTTTTCGCTGAGGAGTACAATAGTGCCATCTAATGGCCAACTATTGTAAATCTTTAGTATTTTCCCTGTGGAGCTATATGGAGAAATGCATGTTGAGTTGATTACATGCATGTCTTGGATGTGAATATCGAGAAATGCTCTTTGATGCAATGGCATATTGTTGTAAAGACTGTATATTCTGACGGCTAATATTATAGCAGTACATAGTCTCATGAGTACCATAAATATATTTACAGGCCATAAAAATCGCAATTAATACTTACTAAATACTAAATAAAATAACTTTAAGATTTCAAATTTGTGACAGATGATTTATTTCTGCCGGATGACTTAGATTTTATATTGTAGACCGTAGATGAAAGGATTTTAAAAGATGAATAAAGAAATATAAAGATACTTTGCCGATGTTATTTCTTCTCTATTTCCCAATTTAATTCAATTGACGTTTTGTTTCAATATCAAGTATAATATTAAAATATGCGGATTTTTTTTCATCAGTTTAATGAATGGAACACGTGCAAGCAAAGCTACTTCTCTTGTACATTAACACGCAACCATTATATGATTTACTGTAGCAACTAATTAATTTAAGCTCGGCCAATTTATATATTACTTTATTACTTTTTCTTTTTTAATTTTAATATTTGAACGACAAATTACATTCATTATATGAGACACCGATATCGCCAGACTTCCGGTAACGTGACGTATTCATGTCACTGTGGGCGATGTAGATTCTATTAGGGAAAAAAAAATGTGCTCGTTTTTATTTAAGAGATGTATTAAAATTCTTATTCTTATCTTATTCTAAGTGTAAAACCTATGTGACTTTACATTTGTTTTTATTATGAAAGGTGTAACCTACTGAACAACTGAATCTAACATTTTAAACAGTGAAATAGATTTACTTCGACGGCTCCCCAGCCAATCACGTGGCGCTAACTGGTGGAAGTCAGTGTAGACTTATTTCGGGTAAGTAACGTGGGTTTGTTGTGTTTACATGTGTTGTGATTTGTATTTGATGACAAAATGAACGGATATAACTCAGTTAAGGTCGTAATACGTAATTTACTCACAGATTTAATGATAGCTATATCTTGATTAGCAGTCTGGATCAAAAAGCATACGCAAAAATTGGCTCGATATAAGATGTTAATGTCACTGTCCAGATTGTAAAAACCTGGATTTAGTTGTCTTTTGTCAGTTATTTTGTTGTTGTATTAATATTTGTTTCCGTGGGTCCAGCTAACACAGATTACTTTGCGTTCTATATATGACATAATATTTAAGTAGCTAGCATGGCAACAAAGAGGATCATACTAAGTTCGCAAGAACTTATGTGTGAATGAACTAAATGTTTAATGATATTGCAAAACTTTTTTTAAGCTTAGACTTTGTGCAGAATGCTGCGTATTATTAAGAATAGCGGAAGACAACATCGCCAGATGGTGTGTGGAAGAGTCTTGGAAACTGTGTCTAACAACACAGTTAGATCAGGATTCACGCATCGAAGCTGCCCATGCAGACTTCGTGCTGAGAAGACCTTCTTCTCCCAGCTGGCTTCCACCTGCAGACTTGGCTCCTTTAAACCAGATCTTCACTTGAAGTGCCCCAGAAACCCAGCCCATGTATCCCAAGCTTCTCAGAGTCAATGCACCCTATCACAGGGCTCAGGGAAGCCCCCCCCAAGGGTGACGCTGCGCACCCGCCTGGTGGTGACTCTGCTGTTCGGTGGGGGGATCCTGGCCACTTGGTGGTTTGTGCGACAAGAGAAACAGCAGAAGATCCAGTCGCAGCGGATTGAGCAGCTGAGGCAGGTGGCCTTGGGCAAAGGAAACTTCAGCCTCCTGGACCACACAGGACGGCGGAGGACCAAGAGCGACTTCCTGGGCAGATGGGTCCTCCTATACTTTGGTTTCACCCACTGCCCAGACATTTGCCCTGAGGAGCTGGAGAAGATGACCAGCGTGGTGCACATCCTGGACCAGGAGTTGACGTTGCCACGCATCCAGCCCCTCTTCATCAGCGTGGACCCGGAAAGAGACGACGTGGCCGCGATGGAGAAGTATGTGAAAGATTTCCATCCTCGCTTGATCGGATTGACCGGCACACCAGAGGAAGTGAAGGAGGCGGGACGGGACTTCAGGGTATACTACAGCAAGGGCCCCAAGGACGAGGACAATGATTACATCGTGGACCACACTGTTCTCATGTACCTAATCAATCCCGATGGCCTCTTTCTGGACTATTACACCTCAACCAAGGATGACCGGCAGATAGCTGAGAGCATCAGAAACCACGTAAAAGCCCATGTGGAGATGTCCCAAAACTGAACTGATCTTGTGGCCCAATCCTCAAACCTACATTTCTGGATTTATCCAGAATGGTGACATCGTGTCGTATCAGATGGTTGTGTTCAGCCTGCTGTAGGGCATCATTTTCTAATGGGCTGACTTGTGTATGATTATTCTGTTTATTTTTGTGTATTTCTTTACTTACAACCTATTAGGGCCATTCCAAGAAGAATGCATACCGGTGTGATTAAAATTACTTTTTGCTTTACAAAAGTTCTCAGGATCAAAGAGGGGGCAACAGCACACGGAGGACGAGGCTGCAGGAGAAATGTGCTGTTAGATGAAGTTATTTGTGGATATAAAGGGCAATTAATTCATCTCTGAAATTCAGCATTTGTCTGATTCAATTCCTTGGCCTGACCTGGAGGATAACGGAGATGATGCCTGGCAAGAACAACAGAAAATCAGCTATATTAAATGCACTGGCTGGCCTTATTTAAAATTTTGATTGACTTATTTGTTAGTTTTCTGGAGAAATAATCTATTGATCCTCATATTCAGGGGTCTCGAACTCCGGTCCCGGAGAGCAACTATCCAGTAGGTTTTCTATTCTGCCTAGCTTTTGATGAGCTACACATCCTCCTGGTATTTCCCACTGCTCTAACACTCACCTGGTACATGTTCAAGGCTGGGCCTGAGCCCAATTCAAGGGGCCTTAGCAGAATGCTGATCCATCACAGGGCTTCTGCCCGCTGATCTAATGGCGTCCTAGACGATGGGTCCTACTTTGCACATTTAGCAGACACATTTGGCCCAATCAATGTAGTAGTGAGGCAAATAGCACATTGCAAACATACACTGTCAGGGAGTCGACTAAGCAAAAGAGCATCTAGGCTGAATTTCCAGTGAATGTCCAGGTACAAGTGTAAGCAGTATTGGGGCTACAAAAGTTCGAACTAAGCAAGGACCTAATAAGACTATTAAATCACCAAACGTACACTATAATATTAAGAGAATGTAAGGAGGCTTCAGGCTACACAAAATTATAGAAGAGATGGGTGTTGAGATGTTTCTTGAAGGTGGAGATGATGACCAGATTCCCTCTCCACCTTCAAGAAATTATTTGCAGTTGCGATAATCGTGACGCAGAAGTGAGCGGATAGTGTAATGTGGATGCTCACACTCCTGTTTAAAGTACTCTACTTGTACATCATTTAATGTCTTAGCAGAAACATTATCATACACGAGTAATGTTTGAAAGCGCTGGTGTACTCACAAGTCAAGTGCATCTGTTTATTTGTTTCAATCACAATAACCTAATACATTTTTCTTTAAGGTCACTAGTTTGCCGTTACCGTCAATTCAATTTTTATTGTCCTTAACACAAGGTGCGCGCACATGTGTAAACGAAAAGAGAGTTGCAGAAGATACACCAGAAGGTAGATGCAGGCACACACATTATGTATATATTATATACATACAAATATACATATCAGCATGTCTCCGTAAATTAGGTAACATCTACCGAGGTACAGAAATGGAGCTGAACAGTGCGTGGTAAACAAAGTAGACATCTTTACGGGTTATACAGAGGCAGAGCACGCGGCGAGTTAAAATTTTTGGTAAAGTAGGAGACGTCTCAAATAATGCTTCGTGCTCCAGGCGCACCTACGGAATGTGCGCTCTGCTTTTTCGCCACAGGGTGGCGGTAATGAGCCGTTATTTGCAATGTCCACTGACCAATTTAAGGCCTACAGTTACTCACAGTATTAACATTACGGGAATCATTAGAAGAAAAGGAAGAGTAATTATTAAACGTTTTAAACCAATTATCGAATTCACGTTTATGTTCTGAACAACCTTTTTCGATGTCCATTAACCATCTTTCTGCGTATCCAACACACGGTTGTGGGGACACTAAACCTTTATTGTTAGAGGGGACTTCTTACATTTCTCTATTAGAACTACTGTCGGGGGATTCAGGGTAAGTATACCCCGCTATAATAGGAGCAAACGCCAGTAAGAATAAGAGTGGATGTAGAAGGAATATTGAAATGTCGGGTAATGAACGAACTGGTGGTACAGTGAAGAGAAGCTGCCCACAAGTGAGACCGGTAAAGGAAGCAGTGCTGCGTATTCTGTGTCAGTGCGGAATGCGGAAAACCGGGTGTATACTTACGGTGCGAGTGAGCTGTCAGATTCTCAAATAACTGCAATGTGTAAGGATTAAACATTTTCCTAAAAATGGATCAGCATAAGAATACTTCTTTCATTAATACGTTATACGCACCGACTTTGATCTGTGGAATTTGATCCTTGTATTTACTACTGATCTACCGAAAACTAGATCGTTATCATGAAGTACCCCATTAAGACTTTTATGAAAATTAAAAATATGAATCTGGTATTATTTTGTTTATTCTCGTAGGTTTAGAAAATTGAAGTCCCCAGCTCCCCCACCCAGCCTCAAGAGGAATTGATGCCTTTGTGCATCTTCCCACAAACAGACATAAAATCGTTGAATGAAATGAAGTCTTTCTCCTTTCCATCCATTAAATAATGCATTCTTTTGACTAAAACCATGCTCGCTAAATAGCGACGTTTTACTGGGCTGCGATGGGAGAGAGTCCAACACTCATACATTTCCACGAAATACCCTACGGAAACTCCTGTTTTCCCAAAACAAATTTTCTAGGAATCTTTAAAAAAAAACTGGAGGGATTGCAAGTATAGGATGAGTGTAAGAGTCTAGTAGCTGTCATTTAAAGGAGCCTTGAACTATAGTGATCTATCCTCTACGGTCTCTTTAAGTCACGCTTTAAGACATTATTAAACTGATTTATGTTGCATCGTAAATTAATGTTAATTTTGAGTTTCTGATGACGTTTTAGTTTTATTTCCCTTTAAAACCAACTCGATCACATATTGATTGCCAATTGGCCTACATTTCAACGTAAACCTATGAAGTTTATTGTTTTGAAAAGGTTCCAGTGTGGATCAATATATGAATTTTCTTGTAGGCTTAATATCAGTCTGCTTTCATTGTTTTTTTTCCGCGTTGATGTGTTCTTTCAGTGTGCAAATAGTTACTGTTTTCCTGACTACAAACACGATGAAATGACGGACATTCATGTATCAGCTTGCTGGATTATATGCAATTAGCTTGTCACGGCTCATCAAACGCCGCACATTTTCTAAATGTTACATCTGAACAAGGGGAAGAAAAAACACGCGATTAAGAAATAAAGTAACACAAGAAGCTCAACGCAGGGTTTTATAACGGCCCCAAAAGTCGGCGTGGAATTCCGACATAGCCTGTTATGATTTAACAGCATCAATATATGCCAGAAACTAAAGTTAGATGGAGATATTCTTTTCCAAAGGACGGTATCCGACGTGACGAATTTGGTGAAAACTTTACACTTAAATATTGTTTGGCAAGTCGGCTATATTTTAAAATAAAACCGAAATACGGCGGTTTTCCACGGAGTGGATTTCTTCAGAATTTGGAAATAAGTGAATTAATATTACTGGGCAAGAATATAAAACGAGAAAATATGAGATATGAGAACAACAAAACTGCTCATCCCCAAAATTCAGCCTTAACAGACGTGCGCGGTATATAGCGGTCTTCACTGCAGATTACGACTGCATAAGAGACAGATTTTCGTTTCTTTGATGCTTACTCCCACATATAACGCGCAGACGGGGGCCTGTGTAACACATTTTCAACTGATGGACTAATGCTTAAAAAAGCTATTATACTGTAATATGACTTACCAATATTCCATGTCTATGACGTGTGAAGTTTTAAAATGCATATCGCGTCCTTGGTGATAAATAGGCCTGAATGTTCTGTACGTTTGGATACGGCAAAAAAATATATGGTGTGTATGGATTCAAGGTCTCAAAATATTAAATTTTTATCCTAAGTTTATGGCACCGCTATTCCCTTTGTTGTTGCGCTTTTCGTTTACGTTATATATCTTATACGATATTTTGAACTGACGAATTAAACTATATTATAAAAAGCAAATGAGACACAAAAACGTGTATTTAATTTAGATTACAAGCCGTTTTTCTTGGTTTCTTATAGCCAATTTAAAAGTAAAAGAGTCTTAAGGAAGTATTCTGGAATAAAATCTTAAGTTTTTGTAAAACGTTTTGACACTGGAATATAAATTTTGTTTTGCACTGTTATACAAATCGGTGATTCCTGAAAAATAAACTGATGCTAATGTAAATATCGCAGCGGCTTTTTAAACGGCACAAGCTGCGCTACAAGAACTTCATTTAAGTTTAATTCATTTAAGACCTGGTAAAAATATAAAATATAAATCCGAAATGCGTAAATGCACATCGGTTTGATGTTGCTTTGTGTATATTTTAGGCTTATTTATGTACTTAGACATAAACAAACCCGAGATAGCGTCCTCTGGCTTTGTACATTAAATACATTTTTAAATTAGAAATCAGAACGGAAATGTTTGTCTCTACTTGTCAAATAGTAACAGATTAAGGCATTAATTTTAATGTAAAAAAATATAATAAAGCTGAATGGGGACGTAAATTGGAATATCGCGTGTCGTGAATAGTTACATTAGCTGTTAGTTTTTGGGTAGCGCCGATCATAAGGGAGCTGTAGTCTTGCAAGTCATGGCACTTCAAAGAATGTGGCCAGACATCTATTCCATACGTTATTTGCCAATTGATTTTTCACTAATTTTATCATATTTGAGTATCAGTACTCTACATGCAGTCGGATGAGACGTTTTCCTGGACTGCATGATATGGAACCACCTTAAAAATATCTCGCTCTCCGTCACGTGACGCGATTCCTGGAAAGTTCTTGGAAATCGGCCTCTTGTGTTCAAAACGGATTACGGGTAGAAAAAAAGACAGCACAGCGAAGGGGACGATGGTGCTGAAAACGCGGCGGAGCGCGGGGCGCTGGGGCCCCTTTTTACGCTGTTAGTTTGCACGGTGCTTTTTTTATTGTTATTATTGACATTATTGCAAACGTTACTGCGGACAGCGCAGACACCCGCCCGTCCCGGCCAGACACTTGTCATTGTTCCCCCGAAACCCAATCCGGCTGACAAAAAAGGAAATGTTGGGGTTAATTTGCATTGTGCGCGTTATTTAGACAGCCCTGCTTAATTCGCACCAGGCGTCTCCAGCAGAGAATAAGCGCGCCTGCCGACATGTCCGTGCAAAGGCTGCTTAAGGTGAGGATTGTGATTTTTTTTCGCCCGGACTTTGAATTATATGTCTTGGACTTGGTATAATGAGATCTGCACCATTATAGTGATCCTGATATTTGAGGTAAGGTTGCTTTTTATTCTCCTGGGGGAAAAAAACAATGTTTATTACTGTCTCGAGCAGTAGCAAAAAGGCTCGACCACTCTGATAAGAGGTAATTATATATTTATAACACCTTGCATGATAACTCTTCCTGGACATTAAACCTAGGGTTATTTATTTATTTATCGTTATTGCTGCGGTTATTCCTAGGCTAGTTATATGACACAAATTCTGAAACGACTGAAACACGGCAGGCACAGCAGGACGTAGAATGCGTTGGCTAGACGTGGCGTTTAGGTGTTGCGGCTCTGCGGTGTCGGTGTACATATAGAATTGTATTAGAATGCAAATTAAACGGGTTCCCAGAAACAAAGTTATTTTATTTCAATAGCCTAATGCTGCAGGTATTACAAGCATTTATCCGAAAAGAAACATATCTTTAAAATAGGAAGTGAAGCACAACAGTTGTATGTACCCTGTCTTATATCTGATTTTATATTTGGGTTTTGATTTTTTTACTATCGAACTTGTCCGCCAGATGCGCCCTCAAACCTGGTTGAGACGTGTGTGGTCCGAAGTATGTCTTATCTACTGCATTTTTGCGTCAGTGTCTATAAATAGTGTCCTGACACATACCTGTATAGGGAATTTTATTAATATACTAATAAAATTAATATACTAATACATAAATCCCGCTTTTGTTATAGGTGGAACCTCTGCCTCTCAGACTATTATCAAATTGAATGGACAATACGGAAGTGTATACTTTGTTGGCAAGCTGTTGGATTCGTTGGATGTATTTCGGCTTTCTTCCCGGAGTTTTCCAATGACCTACCATTCCTCTGACTCCACGGAATCCATCGAGAATCGAGGGAGATCTGAGACCGGATCCCGGGCGCTAGATTCCGATCAGAACCGCGTCGCCGCAGCTATGAGGGAGCTGAAAAAGACAGGTACTTCCATCTACTTCGGTCCTATAATAACGGTTCAGACACAGCTTTAATTATGGGTCATTGCCTGTGTGGAAGGTGTTCTGCATTCTCGTGCACACGCTGTATATCTTGTGCTTGTTATGTCAAATTTATTTGTATTTTTCAGTTAAAGGTATATCTCCTCGTCTACAAATATTCCCATTTAATTCATCACTACCCATGTATTCGTTTTTTCCCCACAAATATAACATATTAACGAATACCAATGAAACGGCGCCACAAAATATGTGATCTGTGCTTTTCCCTTTTCGTGATTGGCTTCACGCGACACCGAAGAAATACGTGCATGTAGCCTACTGAGAGCATTTACTTCCACCGGAGTATTCAGTTATTTCTGTTGTTCTTTCCCTATTAACGTTTGCTTATTTCTGAGGAACGGACGTAATTTTAAACCAAAAACTCACGTACTTGCATTTCTTCCTTAAATTATAATACTGAGATTTAGGCGTATTGTGTGTAAGTTTTCAAATGTCTTCGTGTATCTTCTTTTCTTGGAGTTTAAGATGGTGGGGAAAATAAGAGTAAAATTCTCCTAACTTTTAACTAGTTCCGCGGATTTTTTCTTGGAATTGATCTCGCGTGTGGTGATACTCCAGGTCAAATGAAATGCGGTTCTTGACTGCAAATCTCTTAGAATCCTTTTTCTGATACACAAACCTCACATGAATAATAGATAGGGGGGAAAAGGCGCAGTGAAAAGCAACTGATACAACACGTATGCATAAATTCATCTTTTTGTATTTCAGCGTGTGTGTTTTATTTAAAATCAGTTGCCTTTTTAAAAATCCTTTGGCTGATCTGGTGGGTACGTACAATTAAACGGGTAAATAATCCACCTGCAAGAAGCATATCAGGGCTAGAATGGTGGCTAATCTCAAATAAAGGCGATGGCTCTGCTTACCTCCGTGAACGTTAAGCATGTATTGACCTGTGTGCTGGAGGGCACGATAAATAAGACGGAGCTACGGCTAGATCTGACCAGCAGCCTCCTGTTCCTGCTTGAGTAGGACCGGCCAACTTTCATTTAATTTCTTCTAAATAATAAACAAGTCATAAAACTTTAACAGGCATAGAAAGAGGTTAATTACATTGGAAACAAATCCAGACAAATGTATGTGTTAAGCATTATACATGATTTATCGCTGCACTACTTTTCTGAACTATGTCCTTTACATATACACTAGTGGCCAAGATCGTGGAAACGCCTCGCGTTTTTGGCATCACGCTTTGAAATTGCTACACGAATATTGGCGGCAATGTTTATAAACAATCAAAGCATGTTTACTAATATATATTGGACGATTTAACTAGAGAATCTGGAATACAGTTTTACAATCTCAAATAATTGTGTTTCCACAATTTTGGCCACTAGTGTAAGTAATGATTTTACTATATTTTAAGTGCAATCTCCAGTGCTCCTCATTTCCTTATAGCTTTTTAATCAAGACAGCTATTTACAAAGAATGGAAAGCATTCCACTAAATATTACGGTTTATATTATTATTAGAGTAGTAAATTGGCAGCAGTTTTAAACTATGACTTCATTTCCAAGAACTCAGCTCTTACCAGGTTAAATAATTAGAGGATGGATGGATGGCTTTATGGATGGATGGATGGGTGGGTTTCCAGTATTGTATGTATTTCCAATATGTGTGTGAGCTTTGTTCTGGAATTAGCACCCCACTATGAACCTAGACCTTGTAGATGTAGGACACCATTTCATCGTTTTCACACAACCATGCATGTTTCACAGTGCTATTCCATGCAGGGCGGCTAAGACACTATGATCAAGCAGCATTCCAAAGGTATATTAACTGTCTTTTTTTGGCTGGAAGAAAATTAGCACACGGACGGTATAAAGACAAAATGATGCTGCTGAACAGCGGTGGACCTGTTCAGGACAAGGTGTGAATCTTGGAGGAAAGCAGGTGGAGCTGCCTTTACTTTGTACAAAGTCTGCTGTTATTAAAAAAAAAAATAGGGGGGGGGGTCATTTTGACTGACCATTTAAATAGCGTCGTCTTGGTGCACCGTCTTATTTATCTGTGTTCTGCTTGCTCAGTGCTAAACGCTGCCTTGTCGTTCCTGTTAACCGCTAGTTGAGCAGCGCGCACCTCCGGCGCAGCGTCGCGGTTTTTTGTTTAGCTCCGCATTCCTTTCCTCATGTGCCGACAAGAATAAAATTTACCACGGCATGACCTGACCTTTTTTTTCTTTTTACTTTTTTCTAACTTTTTTTTTTTTTTTACATTAAACACCATGAGACAGTCCCTGAGCACGAGTTCATCCCATCAATGAAATGCTTTATTTCCAGTTGTCTGTTTCCAGGTTTCTTCTCCTCGGACTGATCTGTTAAAGAAATAGAAACCCCTGAGTGTTACTGAAAAGAATTCCTTGGTGGTCTAATGAGTGTGGCTCATATAAAAATTATAATTAAAAAAAGGCAGCTAACATTTACATGTATTTATTTGCCAGACTCGTTTATCCAAAGCAACATGGATATCTCCGGGATAGCCGGTCTGCGGAGCAGGTGGGGTTATGGGTCTTGCTCGAGGGCCGAACGGTGAGATTGTTCTGCCTTCTGCAGGACTTGAATCGGCGACCTTGTAATCATGAGCTTGGAGTCTTGCCCCGCAGAGCCACACTCTGCACCAACTTAAAAAAAGACTGAAATGAAAACGCCATTTTTACTTTTTTTTTTTTTTTGTGTAATGCAACCCCAGTAAACTGGACAGGGAAGCCTATGCTGCGCCAATGTGCACTGTCGTTTCGTAGGTGGACACTGGCATGTTTATATCTCTGGTTTGTTTCCTCTCAAGGCTGGTACTGGGGTAGCCTCACTGCCAACGAAGCCAAAAAGATCCTTCAGGACGCCTCAGAAGGTACCTTCCTGGTGCGTGACAGCTCCCAGCAGGACTACCTGTTCACCATCTCTGCCATGACCTCCGCGGGGCCCACCAACCTGCGCATAGAGTACAAGGATGGAAAGTTCAAGTTGGACTCAGTCGTGCTGGTGAAACCGAAGCTGAAGCAGTTTGACAGTGTGGTGCACCTGGTGGAACACTATGTTCTCCTGTCCAGGACTTCCTGGAAGGGGTGCAGTGGCGAGCCTCTGGTTCCGCCCAATGGCACGGTGCAGCTACTCCTGACCCAACCCGTCTATGCGACCTTGCCCTCACTACAGCACCTCTGTCGCATCTCCATCAACAAAGCCACGAGGCAGGTCCAGGAACTTCCCCTCCCCAATCGGCTGAAGGACTATTTGAGGGACTATGTCTATCACGTGTGATTGGAGCGATCACTGTCACATGATAGGCGGCATCTTCTGAGATGTGGCTATATAACTTTGTGTATATGACAGTTTTATGTCTTATTTTGTAGGGGTTTTTTTTGTACTGTGATCAAATAAGGAAAAAAAAAATCTAAATTGATTTTGTGATGCAAGTGTATATGAACCAGAAGCAATATTGAGAAGTCTCAGCTCAATATCTGTGTCTGTTATACTGTTCATTTTGAAAGCCATTTCCAGACCAGTGTGTGTCCCATACTCTCACTGATCAGGGATACATTTCACTTGCACCTTTTTCTACTGCCTTTCTGAATATATATCCAGCAAACCTTACATTTATCTCAATTTTCCTGAAAAGAAGTTGAAGTGTCTGACTTGAATATGAACAGATGTGTTTTAAACTGTATCACATCACATGGTGGAAGATACTACAGATCAACTTGTTTTTTTTTTTTTTGTCCAAGTACTGGATATTAAAGTCATTAATTATAAACACCAACTTGAATTTATTTCAATCCGCGATTGGGTGTATTTATTTAGATGTCGGTTTAAAAATATTTTAAAGAGTAGAGTAATGCATGTTTTAATATTGTAGGGTAAGGTAATCCTATTGTGGATGTATATAATTTCTTTTTAATTTTGGTTTGTGAATATCTTTTTTTAATGCCGTCCATGGATTCGTAATTCTTAACGTTTGCACACTACAAAAACAAATGAATCCAGGCACAGAAGTGAGCAGCCGGTAACACCTTTTGTAATCCTGGAAGCAATCGTTTACGAAAAAAAAAATGTGAGAAATAAAATTACTTTCAGTACCATCATTAACAAAGTCTTATTTTCTGTTTCGGGAGCCCGTGTGTTACAAACAAGTTAAGGCAAGATTGTTTGTTATAATTATTATTTTTAAACAACAACAACTCACATGTTACAGACAGAAACTAAGCACGGCATCTCGTTTCTAAAATTACGGATTTCTGTAATGGTGAGTACTGTACTATTATTTAGCTCTGCATTCTTGCGGTTTTTGTGTCAGCGGAGACATCGACTCCAAACAGCCCTCTTACACCGTGTAAAAGAGATGCAAACATATTGTGTTTGTGCGTGCATGTGATTGAGAAAGCGAAATATTCTGATAGTTATTCCACGGAGGTATTAAGTAAACTAAATAAGAAGCATTTTGATTATCTCCCTTCGCCCCTCCGCCCCGCCAATGAAAAAGATGATTTGTTTACCCCATATGCTCGTACTCAGTACTAATCGCTGATGGCCGGTGTGGGTGTCCTGAAATCCGCAATTTTATTGTGTTCAGTAGTCAATCGGCTTGAATATTAAAAAAATTGGTATTTGGCCACGATTACAGTGAAGTAGGGTGACTTAAACCTAAATAAAGACTGCATTACCAGTCCCAGTGATCTGGGATGTGGATCAGCTTCCTCCCTGAGGGCAGACACATAGTTGTCGGGAGTGACTCTTTTGTTGTCATTTATGAGACTATAATTCTGTAATTAATTAGTGCATGTCTATTGCCTCTGAGGAAGATTATCTGCAAGATGTACAAAGCTACATATTAAAAAGCAGCCCTACCAGTAAACCAAGTCGACGTTGGAAGATTATTCAAACTTTCTAAGCTTTGAATACTATTACGTTCCAAGAAGACCACATGGTACGAGGACGTATGTGGGATGAACAGGGAATGGCGTTTAATGCCGTTAGAAACCGATGCAGGTTAATTATCCGGAGCATAAGTATAAGTCCTGGTAGATAAGCGTAAAAACCAGCATATACTGGGAAGTGTTAAAGGAGCTCCAGAAGGGTGGGGTTCATCCCCAATGATTAACTGTATAATATGCAATTCTAGAACTGGAAAACACGGGTAATTAACACATACTTAAATCTATGTATTTATGGTGCAGGGCTGCATAAGATAACCTGCCGTTTCAAAATGTCCCATTTTGAATAACTTCGGTGTTTTCAGACTGGCACCAACGACGATTGTAGTACGAGCAGTGAGCTTCCGAGAGTTCACATTTACATTGTTGAAAATTGCTCTGGATTTGACCAAAGAGGCCTCTTTTTCAAGTTTTCTGATGACTCAAATGAAGTAAGACTGGTACACCTCAACGGGTTTCAAGAGATTCTCAGCAGAATTAGTCTGCATTATTTACTAGGCACAGCGGTACGTACGTAGTACAGGTAAACAGAAAACAATGACCTACTATACTGAGTAGTGTGTATTAATTTACCTGCCCAAAGTTTAATTTTAAATCATTTAACAAATGAGATTACATTCAACTGATTATATGTTTTGGAGTTTCGACAATGGACAAGGTAGTAAACTCTGCACGCATCTGGCGTGACACGCTTTCTGATTCTCACGCTCATGCAAGAAATCATACGTTAAATCTATATTATTCCATTATAAGCATAGAATTAGCTACATCAAAAGCGTTGGGGTAGTGTCCAAGCCTTACATACTAGTTGCAAGGTAATGAAACCGTTACATACATGTAAATGTGTGTGCATGTGTGTGCAGATTTATTTCGAATCGAAAATCTCACTCCAGCCTGCTGACCAAGGTGGCCACCCTGCATGGAAACATAGGTAAGACCGTACTAGCCTTTCTTTGATGGCTTGAAATGTTGTACTTCTTTTGGAAGTAAGAAATACAGACATTACAGTTCGATCGATCGGTCCTCGCAAAGTCTCAAGCCCGTTTTAGGCATGATTATGAAGCATAGATATGACACCAATAGTAACGTAAAAATGTTTACAAAAAGCATTATTAGTTCCGTATACACCTATGTTTTGACCGGATGACTATTAGTGTGACACCAGGAAGTAACATTGTATGTTGACAAATACAGTGATCTGTAGTGTAGTTAAGTGTACATGATATATCCATAATGATTATGGAATGGATGCGGGTGTATCTTTGCGATTTAATGTTGAAATGTCGGGTTAACTAACCGTAAGAACATGCACTGCTAAAAGGCTAAATCCAACAAATGGGTATGATATTAGATGTATATCGCAAGTAGTAGTTACTATTATGTTTATTGGACATGGATCCGAGACACAAGGAAGTCATTAGGAAGCATCGTTTATATCTCTCTGAACAAATTTTAATTGACGATACAATTGTCCAGTATCTTTACCAGGAAGATATTTTAACCGAAAGTCAGGTGGAAGAAATTCAGTCTCAGGTAACGAACAAAAAGAAGACACTGAAGCTGCTGGATATCCTCCCCACCCGGGGTCCACTGGCCTTCGAGGCGTTTCTGAAGTCTTTGGAGGAGGAGTTCTGGTGGGTGAAGGAAAAGCTAGAGCAGAAAGCGAAGGATCCGAAAGATCGGGCAGTGAACGAGCAAGCCTTAGCAGGTAGGACTGCCAAGTCCTTGTTCACCCAATGAAATTACAAGATTAGTTATAATTCATATAAAATAAATTATTCTAGAGAATAGATTGTCACGCAAACCGAATTGTTCAAAATATCTGGATTATATTTTAATGCTATAATTTAACACAATGTATATCCATTATAGTACATGTGTGACAAATTGAACTGCTTGCGTTTCCATTTGTATTATTTTCAAAAGATATTATATTGTATGTGAGATTATGCTGAAAGAAGCTGAAAGTCATGTCTCTGTTACCCATACGTAATCGGCGATTCTCAACTCATGGGTCGCGACCCAAATCTGGGTCACGGCATTAAGCTCAGAAAGGGTCGCGAGGCAGAGTTGGAAATGTAAAGCATTTTTGAAACCAGCAAGCTCCTACACTGATCCACAATCAGATTTACCAGCCCCGGTTTTAGAATTAACCAATAGAAACGGGACTTGGATCTGCCAATGCTTAGCGCAAAACTAGTGAACACTCAACCACTCTACGAACCCAAACCACAGATGCGTAACTTAAAAATCACTGGCACATCCACCCAGATTCGTGCGATAGGTATTGATTGGTATAAATTGCAGAATGCACTGTGTGGTTGATCTTAGTGTTAATTTAAACGTATAGGCCTACTTGATATAGGGTTAAGACTAAGCTGGCATAGTAAAAAAATTGGTTGCAGTGCAAAAAGGGTTGAGAACCAGTGACTTACATGACGTAAGGGATAACAGAATTAACAATCGTTAGCAGAATCAGATGTTCAGGATACTGTTGGAGATATTTAATGTTAAGGCTACTTCCTTTGTTATTAAACCAATGTCTTGTTTTGTCTGTACGGCACACAGCTGACTGATCTTAAGAAAAGGGCGCATATATAAATGGCTGCGTGGTTTTACCTCGTCGTACTGAATCTTGCACGTGGTTCGTGTTAAAAAACGCAGTTTTAAAACGTGTTTTAAACAAAACGGAATATGTTAATAATCTCTCACGAAAGTGGATAAAACAGAGGCTTTGCAGGGCGCATTTAAGGCTCCCCCTCCGTGTGTGGTTTCTCTGTTTCTCCGACGGCTTTTATTTCCTCCTCTATTGAGGGCAAGCGCTCGCTCTGCATCCTCCTTTCTAGGAAAAATGTAATTAAATCCATTTGTTGGCCGGTCTCCCTCTCTGCCCGCCTCGGCCGTTCCCGCTCCCTTTCTGCGTTTCGAGGTGGACAGCAGGAGTAAAAGGAGAGGAGAAAATAATTCCGCTTTTGTGGGGTCGCTTTTCTAGGAAACCAGAGGGGATAGATGGGGAGGACAGGCGGTTATTTCAGCTTTTTATGTGAACATTAATTTAACGACAGAAATAAGCAACTTTGTACTAGTTCTACTAATCATATTTATAGTACAATGAAGATTTTTTTTCTTCAAGTATTTTCCCCAAAGTTTCATGTCTTACAAAAAAACCCAATTTATTTTCATATGCTTAAAGCTAAATCATTATCAAGGCAGCCAATGTTTTCTGAGAGACCACGAGTATTAGATTAGTCTAGACTATGTTTGTATGCATGGGTAATGTAAGGTCAGTTCTTATGTAGAAATTGCTTAGAACTCACTTTACCACAAGGAAGCATCCATCCATTTTCTGAAACCACTTATCCTATTCATGGTTTGGGGGGGGGGGGGTCTGGAACCTATCCCAGAGGGTATGGGGGCAGAGCATAGAACACCCCAGGATCGGGTGCCAACCCATCGCAGGGCGCACTCACGTACATATGCACACCTATGGGCAATTTGGTAACTCCAATTAACCTCAGCATGTTTTTGGACTGTGGGGGGTAACCCCATTATGACACGGGGAGAACATGCTGTGGCGGAGACTTCAAACCCAGGTCCCAGAGGTAGGGGGTGACAGCACCACCATGCTGCCACCAAAGGAAAACAAAAATGAATTATCTGCTCTCCTGTAAGGAGGCCATCTTTGAACTCACAGCAGGTGGGGTTAGGGCCTCATCCGCTGCTTTCAAGTGTAGACAAGCTTTGAGATGCTTATGAGTGTCACCAGTCAAGCTGTATGGTGACACACGAGAAAGGTAAATAAGCAGAGGGTTAGCAGGCCCAGACGCGGCTGAGATGAAGGACTGGAGCTGCAGCAGGGAGGTGAGGATCGCGAGATGGCAAAAGACGAGTCTTTGCATCATACCAGCCATGCCGCTCTTCTGACCTGCCTGGATCGTGTCTGACCCAGTCTGGGGAGGGTCAACAGGTCAGCGGAGTGAAGCAAAATGAACGCGCTGAAGGGATCCTGACGGAGAAGGTTTGATATTGGACTCCTGCTGAGTCATGAAGACTGTTTTTAAAACGGCAGTTTTTACACCAGTGCATTACACTAATTTTTAATTTTTTTTTGCAGAGGAAAGAAGGTTATTTAAGGCCTGTTGTTGTTTTCCAGCATCTCA
>JAODJW010000062.1:21094782-21104837 GCA_026777045.1 Hyperopisus bebe | reverse complement strand
CCGCTCCCCTCTGACAACATTTACTGCCACCAGTTACCACAACCACCACCACTTCCCTCCCAAATATATTGTTGTATTATGTGCAACACGCAACTCCGCAAATTATTATTATTTATAGTAACAAATTATTATTGCATAAATAGCTCTCACTGAAAATAAGGTTGTGAATAAGGCCCTACGTTCATGCAAACCTGTACTTTCAGGTCATGGATGGACTGGCCACTCGCCCCCAAAGATCTCTGACACATTTCAAACACCGAAAATAACACGCAACTGAGAGGAACAGTTATGCTGGTGCGAGTTCAGAGATTGAGGGATAAGGGATGTGGAAGGGGCCTTGTTTGTCTCAAGAAATGCTTATTATTATGATGATGATGATGATGAGGATGCTATCGCTGATCTGTTGGAGGGTGTGGCATATGCCTCATAGGCACCCATGCAATAGACTTCGTAAGAATTATGAGGATGCAAATAAGATGTGATCAGGAGGTTGTTGGTTCAAATCCCGTGGCTATCAGGGTGATTCACAGTTGGGCCCTTGATGTCCCATAATCCCGATTACTCCAGGTAGTAGCTGCCCCTAATCATCATTGTGCGGCAGATAAAAGCATCTGTTAATTACATGTAAATCAATGGGTGGAATTTTAGTTGAGGTACCAACATTGAGGAAAGTGTGTCATCTCCCTTTTCCCCAGACAGCTTCAAACCTTTCGTGACAATCGATCCATCAGGCAAGATATACGAGGGAGACACCGTGATCTTGACTTGCGAGGCCAAGGGACAGAGCTCCAAAGATTCAGCCATCCGCTGGTTCCGAAACAGAGAACTGGCAGACTCCACACTGCAAACTGAAATTATCCCCGCATTTGGGGTATCCCTCACACTGAGACCTGTTGTGCCCTCAGACACAGAGATATACTGGTGCAGCATTATGGGATGGGACAGCTGGCCCATTCGGTTTAAAGTACACGGTAAGGGTGAGGACTCCTGGGAGTGAGATAATGCATTTTACATTTCACTACAGCACTTTGCAAAAGCTTCGGACAGCCCTACAGACTTATTTATGATATAATTGTTTTTCCAACTCATGAAAATATACAGTTGCTTGACGTTTTTCCCAAAGTGATTTGGACGAGGGGCAGGTGCTCAAACAGGGGGGCGTGGCTGACCGATATTTTTTTCTAGCTGGGTGGAGGGTTGGAGGGGTAAAATCGCAGTGGGTAAAATTAAAAGCAGTCACTGGACAGTGGCACCAAAATGTTTGTCCACTAGATCAAATTCGCTTTTGTGATATGCAGAAAAAAATCAGACATATAACTAAACTATTTTTATGAGTACTCCATAATTGTGGATAACTCGTTTGGTAAACGTCAGGTACAGTTCAAAACAATGTAACAATTTTTTTTCACGTATGTCGGATAGTGAGTGACAAATTAGTGGGTCGTTGATTTACATCCCTGTGTCACCAGAGCTGTTTTCGCCGCCCATGTTGAGCGTGGAGCCTTCAGAGATGGTGACAGAAGGAGAGAACGTGACCTTTCGCTGTGAGGTCTGGCTCGCCCCACGGAAAGCTGGGGTGTCCCTGCAGACCACGATATTCTTCACAGATGACTCAAGTCTGCCCAAAGCAGTGTCTGCGGGGGACCAGCACACATTTATAGCTGAGAGGGCTAACGCTGGAAGCTACCATTGTGCAGTGCAGGCCGTGAAGAACCACGTCAGAAAAATTAGCCCCCTGCAGTGGCTGGCTGTCAGAGGTATATCCAGGTCTTCATTTCAGCTGGAAGGACAGACCGCCATTTTATGGTGGTGCTCTCTTTTTTCCTAATTACTCCTTTCTTAATCCCCCTTTCCTTGTTTCCCCTCAGAGGTGTTTATCAGCGTCACTCTCACTGCATCTCCGGGAGTCAGAGTAAAAGCCGGCCAGCCCTTGAACCTCAAATGTTCAGCGGTGGTTAAAAACCAGAGCTCAGGCCGCCAGGATATGGACCGAGCCGAGACGTTCTTCACCTTCCTGCGAGATGGGCAGCCAGTGGTGACCCGCAGTCACTCAGATATCTACGACATAATCAGCGTCAACAGGAGCCACGCTGGGAAATACAGATGCGTCGTAAATGCAGGGAGAGCCCAGAAACGCAGCCAGGAGATTCTTATTTACTTACAGAATGGTAAGTAGCACTACGACCTTGTGTTGTTGTGTTTTGTAGCGATAGGAAGCCTTCAGCGCTTTCATTAGATACAACTATGTCAAAGAGCTTTACACAGAGACCCAGGAATCCTCAGTCCTCCATCCAATCAGCACAGGTGAACACAGGTATCGGCACTGGGATCGCTGGGTCCCAGCGCACTTTTGTGTACAAGTACAATATTCCCATCTCTTCCAAGAAATGGGCAGCACCTGGTATAGAAAACACTGAAGAGTCTATTCTGGGGTCTTT
This sequence comes from Hyperopisus bebe, assembly GCA_026777045.1. NCBI lineage: Eukaryota > Metazoa > Chordata > Actinopteri > Osteoglossiformes > Mormyridae > Hyperopisus > Hyperopisus bebe. Next base: position 21,102,399 of record JAODJW010000062.1, on the reverse strand, counting down.
GATGGTGTGTTTGCTATTAATTCATAGTGACCTGGAATATCCTCATGCATCCTGTCAAATCAGTTGTCTGCTCCCTCCTCATGTCCCGTTTTTCCTACCGCTTGACAGGACCGGTGGTGTTCGGCTTGGGAGCTTTAGGATTCCTGGCCGCTACCGTTGTGCTGTGTGTGAAATGGTGAGAAATATACCCACATAGCAAGATGAGTCTGAACCGGATCCGGGCCAAATGCTCAGAAACTGCCACGGATCCATAAACTGGATCTAGCCTGGAGTGTTTTTGCACAACGGACCAATACTGGTCCGAATCCGCTTTCTGGGTTTGAAACAGATAAGGGCCATATATGGGCCAGATGCACATTGAACGTTACCAAATTGGATACCAGAGTCAAAAGTAAAATTGAGACGCAATCCTGAGGGGGGCAATGAGTGGGTCAGTGAGTGACTCAGTGGGTTACAGTAAGTGTCTGTGCCAGTGATCCTAAGGTTGCTGGTTTAAGCCCTGGTCTTGGCAGAGAGCACTGTACATTAGCTGACCCTGCAGTGTGATCTCGAAGTTGTGGAGAGTTAGGTAGGGCTGGTGAGAAGATGCGTTGCAAGGTACTTGTGCAAGTAACACATGTTTGTTTGTTAAATGTGATCCTGACTCTTTTTTCCAGACTGACTGCGGACCAGCTTTGTTCTGGGATCCTCCCTTATCATACATGGCTGGTGAATGGCTCAGTGCGCTAATTCTCTGTGCTTGTGCACTGAAGGTTGTTGGTTTGAGCCCCAGTGGAACAGTTGCATGTCTGTGGGCCCTTGAGCAAGGCCTTTAACCCCCAGTTCTGGGGGTGCTGCTGGTTGTGAGATTAAGAGGAAATATTCTAGTGTAGCTCTGCTTAAGTCCTGACCTAGGATACTGGAGCATCACTTTAATCTGCATAAGTACACTGGCACAACTCTCTTTATCTACTCCAAAGCAAAGTGTTGGCCAACACCCCTGTAGCTGGTGGTTAAAGGCCTTGCTCAAGGGTCCACAGACATGTAACCGCTCCACTGAGGCTGGGGCTCAAACCAGCAACCTCCTGCACACGAGCACAGAGACTTAGCCCACTGACCCACTCACCAGCCACACTGACCAAGGCAGGATGCTGGAGCTGAACTGGTCGGCAGTCAGTCTGGGAAACATAAGCGACATTTAACAAGAAACATACTTTATTTGCACAAGAACTGGTACATCGAAATGCTCCCAAGTCGGCTCGCCATAGCTCCATAAAATATTCTGCTTAGGCTTGAGCTGGCAACCTTCTGATTACGGGTTCAGACACCTAATCCACCAAGCCACTCACTACCCTCCGTTTGGATCTGATTGAACTTAACTTTTGACTCCGGTACAGCTACAGGCCAAGTCAGATCTGGTTTACAGATCTGCTGGTATTTCTGAACACCATTTGGCCCAGATCTGGTTCAGATTCACCTCGCTATGTGGGGTGATCACACTTCAGATTCTTAACGCATCAGCTGCGCATCTGGTAAGTGACTGATCATACTTATATGGTCAGGTGAATGCTTGGCGGATCTACAGAGTGTATACCGACCAGCTGTAATCATTTATAGCTCTGGACAGATTCTGGCGCAGTCTCTTCTTCCAGGCAGATCTGGTCCAGAATCAGTTGCTAATTGGGAATGTTTGCCTGTGATTGAGCGTGTTTGGTAATTTCAGGAAAACCTGACAAATTATCACAAGCTATAGTTTTCCCACGTTCATAATCCTCTGTTTCCTCTCAGGTTTTCCAGCTCTCTTTAAAGGTGGAGGGACAATCAAACACATGGAGGGATACAGGATTGTCTTAAGCAGCAAGCAGACAATGTTTGTGTGTGTGTGACTGGAGAAGCATTTGGGGCAAACAAAATATTTGCATATAAAGTAAAGCAATCATGAGTGTTTCTGTTTCATATAGGCTGTTTCCTATTAAATTAGGTAGTGGCAGGTCAAAATTGAAAATTGGTCCAGCTTAGATATTATCATACAAGGACACAAAGAATTGCAAGCAATTATCCTGTGGATTTTGAGATCTCATTATTGCCCCCCCCCGACCTGATGAGTGGGGACATGACTTCATCTTCCATGGCAGTTTATGGGGTGTGTGACGTTATTTTTAAAGCATTATTGTGGTACCTTATTCAGTGAGCTTCTTAGTAGGTACCTGTAAGAAAACAGTGCAACATTAACCTATATTTTTGGTTGAACCATTGAAATGTTCATTTTAATTGTATTTCCCCGGATAGAAAAAAAGTTAGATTAAAGCAGCACTTAGTGGTAACAAAGGGAAGGGGGACTGCAGATGACATTTGACACTGTGAATGCGATGAGTCAAAAAGTATTTGATGGATCTGATATTTGCTTCAAAAAACATTATAATGATGAAAATCTATACCTGATTTAATTTTGAGACAAATTTCTGAAAAATTGAAACAGCAGTACTAGCAAAGGAAGGAAATGGAGGCTGCAGAAAACAATCTTGTGAGCACAATAACTCAATAACTAAAAGTATTTGACGGATGTTTTTCAAAATTTTCTTTTTTTCGTCTTCACCCCCCATGGAGGAATTTCATGTACCGAAAGTGGCGGTGAGACTTGACCAATTTTTTTAAAGAGGGATCCATCTGGGTTCCATTTCATTTTGAGACAAATTGTATCAAAACTGAAGCAGTGTGGTGACATATGAAAGGACAGCCACAGATGCAGATCTGAAAACCTAATTACATTGAGATGAGCAAAGTCACACAAAGTTTAATAAAGCTTTTCATAAAGATTTTTTAAAGAGGTGGAGATAGTGTGCAGGGTGCTAGAGATTTAAGGGGGGGGGGAGTAGGAATTAGATGCGGTATTTGACAGAGAAATGATAAATTGAATCAGAAGTGTCTAGTTTTCACACTGTCCTCTAGTCAATGCACTTACCTGCCGATACCTAATGTAACTTATGTTTGTTTAATATGAATTTCTGATCATTCCTGGTAATAAATTAGATTTTTGGCTGTTGTAAAATTACCTCTAGTACTTGGCTGCTATGAACATAAAAAATCCTTTTTTAAAATAATCTGTTTCAACTTTGAAGAGCAACAATATACGTAATGCAAGCATACTAAACTTAATGCATATTAAACGTAGTCTGCAGAAGATACACCAGTTGCCTTGTGGCCAAACATTATGGCCAAACAGTTCAATTTTAGTTTCATCACACCACATGACATGTCTCCAAAAATTAAGATCTTTGTGCATAAACTGTAGTCTGGCTTTTTTATGGTGGTTTTGAAGCAGTGGCTTTCTCCTCCCAGAATAACCTTTCAGCTCATGTCGGTACAGGACTCGCTTTACTGTGGATGGTGATACTATCTTACCAGTTAAAGGTAGCACTTTCACAAGGTCTTTTGCTGTTGATTTGCACATTTCACTCCAAAAACATTCATCGCTGGGTCTCGGAATCCGTCTCCTTCCTGATGGTATGATGGCTGTATACTCCCATGGTCTGTATATTTGCATATTATTGTTGGAACGGATGAACGTGGGACCTTCAGGTATCTGGAAATTGTACCTAAGGATGAGCCACACTTGTGGAGGTCCATGATTCTTTTCCTGATGTCTTGGTTGATTTCTCTTGATTTTCCCATGATGTCACAGAAAGAGGCTCCGTGTTTGAGGTGTGCCACCAGTTAACTTAAATGGTGTCAATTAACCTATCAGAATCTTCTAGAGCTCAGACTGGAATAATCTGGAATGTTCCATGTTGTTTAAAGACATAATAAACTTGTATGTGTATGTAAACTTCTAACTTTGATGAAAGTAATAAAAATAAAAAATAAAATTCTCTCTCTCTTTATTCTGACATTTAACAAATACAAAAACATTTGGTGATCCTAACTGACCTAAAACAGAAAAAGATTACTCTGATTTATTGTTCGACAGTTTTGTGTCTTTTTTCTGAAGTGTATGTAAAATTCTTGTTTCGACTGTATAAATATATATAGCTGCATATTATTGGTTATCGCTTTTGACGTTTCCTCGTCGGCCGAGCATGTAAATATTAATAGACACAGCCGTGTAACAAGGTCCTCCCGCTTGACAATAAAGGGGCGCTGAAGCAGTGACAGAAAAGGAAGTTTGAGAAAGGAACGGAGGCATCTGACAGCGGTCTGTAAAGCAGTTTATCCAATAACTTTAGTATGAGGACGGCTATCATCTTTATTTTTTTCATCGGCCTCAGCCGGTGTGACTACAATCATACGTTTGATAAACAGATCGATAATCTCGCTGTATGGAACAGGAGCATCTACGTCGCCGCCGGAGATCAGCTCTACCAAATGAACCACGACTTAACGGTGCAGGAAACCAGAGACCTCTCCGGGTCGGAGCCAGACAGAGTGAAGGTTTTAGTGGTGTTTGAAAGAAATAACACCTTAGTCACTTGTGTCACGAGAAATTGTGGATATTGCGAGGTTCTTGATTTAAACAATATTTCTAAATTAATATACGCAGAAAATGAGACCGCAGTGACTCCAGATAATTATAACGCGTCTTCTCTCTGCTTTCTGGTGGAGTTGGGGAGCGACGCGTATCTAATGACTGGGGTGATGGAGACCAACGAAAATGTCAGGAACTGTTGGACCCACTCGTATAACACAATAACTCTGCGAAACACGATGCATGCACAGAACGGTGAAATATTCTCGACGATTGCAACTCACGGAAATCCGCAGCATGAATTACAGGCAAGCGTGAATTTTGTAGACGGTTTTCAACTTGGTCCCGAGATTTATATATTTGTAAACGTACAATCAGACAAAAAGGTTCAACTACTTCGGATGCAAAGCAATAGCGATAAGAGCGCCGTTTTGCGATCCACCCGTCATCATTCTCTTTCGTGCTGCGACGAAAAGCGTCGCTGGAAGCTCGTCTCCTCCTCTTACATTGGCGGTGATTTTCCTGGATACTGGGCGGGTGTTTTTACAGCCGGTAATACGAGTGACCAAAATAATACAGCGCTGGCCATTTACAACATTACAAAGGTATGTGCATTGCGTGTGTTTTTTTTTTAATATGTTAAAGTAGATTATTTATACTGTTTGTGATAGTATTGCTGATAGTGATATGTGATAGTATGTGGGGGAGTAGAATAATGTGTCAGAGTATTCAGTTACAAACTGTCAGCTACCCTTTTTATAAACGAGGCTTAAATCGTTTCGGGTATAGAATCCTCAGGATGATCTGAAGCCAGAAGCTGTGGCCTTCACACATCCCTCAATGACATCGGTGGCCGCTGAATCTTTTGAGTCATGGGTGGTTCTGTTCGTTGGGACAGCTAATGGGCAGCTGATTAAGGTAGGCTTCAGGAACATGATACCTGGCACATTTTCACCATAACCTTTTGGCCTCATGCCTGAAGGTGATGGATAATAATCACGAGAAGACTGATATTAGCAAAAATTGATTGCAGGGGCGATAACAGAATTTGACCATCACTGGGCTCAGCTCCTAATGCAAATTTACACTACATGACTTGTCATTTTGCAATCGGGAGTCTTGAAGTCCTTGTGTTTTACACACTACACAATTCATCACTGTTAGTGTGTCACATACTACAAGATTATTCACCAGGAGGAATCCCAAACAAGTCATTCTGGTCTCCAGACTAGGTTTTGTCACGAAATCACTCATGTTAATGACACCGGGAAATCACAATTCTAGTGTCAATGCTTTACAAAATGTTAACACTGGAATCAAATGGCAACACATACCTTCAACATTTACAAATGCATGGCAAATTAAACCTCATATATATAGAACTTCCAGGAAACAGCATCACATACCTTGGGTCTTTAGTGACCCACCATATAAAATTTATATTTTATATGCTCTTACAAACACACACACATTATACGGATGATATATAATTTAGCTGAACACTACAAAAACAGTTTCTGAACAAATGTAACTTTTTACATATTTTTAAACTCCTCCCTTGGGTTTCACCTCACCCTGTGTCTTGCACTCTCACTGGCTGTAGCTCACGCCACATTCATTGCCAGCTGTTCTCATTGGCTGTAGCTCACACCACACTCATTGCCAGTTGCTCTCATTAGCTGTAGCTCGCACCACACTCATTGTCAGTCTCTCTCATTGGCTGTAGCTCACACCACACTCATTGCCAGTCACTCTCATTGGCTGCAGCTCATGCCACACTCATTGCCAGCTGCCACACTTTCATGCCATCAGGATTTGGAGCCGCCAACAAGTCCAGAATCACCTTTGGTCGATCCACAATGGACAACGCTGGTCATATTTATCAAATGCTCAGCAAATCCATTGTCTAAGTTTAGTACACATGTATAAATCAAAATGGCAGGTGGTGGAGATTGTCAAAAAATATCTAGATGAAAATAAACTTTTTTTTTCCCAGATTGCACTTGATGGGAACCTTAAACCCACCTGTCCAAGGGTCCTGTACCAAGCTGACGATGACGTCCCCGTGTTCTACAAAATGCTTCTGGACCCAAAGGATACAAAGCGTATCTACATGGCAACTGAAAACCAGGTGACCTCTGTCATATCATATACCAGGGGTGTCAAAAGTCAATCACCGAGGGGGCCAAAATTAAATATTGGGTTGAATTCGAGGGCCACACCAGGTCAATATTTATTAATATTAATGTTTAAACACATATATTACAGCGAATTATTCATGCAGAAATATTAACTTCTCCCAAGGCATCATAGAATTCAGAACAAACCAAGCTTATGGATTAAACAAATGAGAGATCACTTAAAAATAAATAGTACGCCTAAAAAAATTAGTGACATACTTATTGTGACGCCCATAAGTTAGTCATCTGTATAAATTCAGCATATCCTTATGTTTATTAAATTAGGTTAGCGGAGCACGCCACGTTTGGTAAATCATGGAAGCGATTTATAAACACTGAAGTAACGAAAGGGACAGCTCAGCAGCTATAACATCTTTAGAAAGAGGAGATATTGTGGATAAAAGGCAAAAAGACATCGGTGGTATGGCGGTACTTTTTGCAATTTGAAGTCCCACACGTCTATTCAACATAACGATATGCCGAATTTATACAGATTACTAATATTTCAGATGCACTACTTAATTGCTTACCAGATTGTGAGCGTAAGTAAAAGTCCGTATAGTACCGAAACACCGGCGTCCAGATAAATGTTCGAATCAACCCCTAGTGATTATTGCGCAAGAGCCATGCAATCACGAGTACATTGCGATATGACGTCCTGCAGCCCTGTGGTGCAGCCCTACCTTGATTGGCGTGCAAATGCGCCAGCGATCGCTGTGCAATGTGGGATTTGTAGTGCCAGTAATGTGCGTGCCTTAAACCAGCGAGCCAGTTCTGAGACTTAAGATTTTATCGCGCGGGCCAGTTGTACCATGGGCCGGATGTGGCACACGGCTTTGAGTTTCACACCCCTATTACAGACTATATTTTGCCTTTCCGTTGACCCTTGGTGATAATTTCCCTTTGTTTTATAGCTGATAGCAGTCAGTGTGGCTCAGTGTGACCAATACAGCAACATGAGGGACTGCTGGTCTGCACAGGATCCTCTCTGTGGGT
>JAODJW010000062.1:21004990-21016317 GCA_026777045.1 Hyperopisus bebe | reverse complement strand
GTGGCAGAGTAAAAACACAGTAAACAGACATCAATGATGCTGCGAGCTATGGCAACATTATCATTATTTGAGCCTTGGAAATGGACCAGTATGTTTGGAGTCAGAAACCTGAAGAACAGTTTACCCTAGTGCCCTCAGACAACTTGACCAATGGGGCGTCCGATATACCCCAACCTAATTTGCTTTTAATTCCTGCATTCAGTGTCAATCAGCTTGGTAGATTGACTTGGGGTTGGCCTGCCCGTTTTTGCATTAAAGGGGCAGTGTCAAAATTGCAAAGTAAAGATGCAAACTAAGAGCCGCCCTTTGATAAGCAGGAGCTAGATAATACCAGCCCGGCTTGGAAAACTTCGTCAGCAAGGCTGTAAAGGGACCAGCACCGAATATTAGTATCAGGATAAAAACATTTTATTTCTGTTAAGTTGTATTGGACTGAAATGAAAATCAGTGCTATCGCCTATCCTAACAACATCGGTTTTTTGGTAAAAGGGGCGGGACTTACGCCTGTTTTAACGGAAATCCTCCTGTCTTTCTAGCCTCTCTCTCCCACTGTCGTTTCCCACTTTGTTTTTTCCTTGTTTTTTTTTTCCCTCTCTCTCTCTCTCCTTCTCTCTTTTAATCTCTCTCCCTACCCCTTTCCCTCACTCATTTTCCTAATCTATCACTCCCTTCCGGGCAGCTCGGCAACGGGACTATTTTACGTGTCAAAAATAAAATACAATAAACAAACAAATAAAAAGAAATTGACCAACATGAGGGGCCTATACAGAGTTTATAGATGGTAAAGCAAATATGTCTGGCACAGTAGTGCATTCAGACCATGATTCTGCTTGCTAAAGCTGCCGGACAGGACACACACACACAAAAAAAAAAGAGTAAGTCTTTTGCAGTTAGCTCGTCTGGCCCCGAAAACGTGCATCATAGCAGATGCACTGACGGAAATTACATCACATATCACCCGGAAGTTTAAAGGCGAGGTCAGATCGGCGTTTCGACGCCGTTGCAGCAGAGTCCCTGAGAAAGCCAGCTCCAGATAGCAGAATGGGCCGTCACTTTGGAGACTTGGCCAGGGTCAGGCACAACATCACCTACAGTTTGTCCCCCTTTGAGCAAAGGGCCTTTGCAAACTACTTTTCCAAGGGAATTCCCAAAGCGTGGAGGCGATTTACGTCATCTGTGTTTAGAGTGGCACCCCCAATGGTGGCAATGTACTTGACCTACACCTGGGGGAACCAAGTTCACGAGCAGAAATCAAAACAGAAATCCTGCATATAGACCTGCTTTGAGCAGGTTAGGTATAGTGTAAAAAAGTGACTTTGTAGTGGCTTGACATTTTTCCAAATTTGTCTACAGGAAGTTTGGAGCAGTGCAAATATAACCGGGACTCGGTAAATGGATACTTTCTTAAATGTGTTTTTTTTTTTCAATTGTGTGATTCAACAACTGAATATATCACAGGGTGGGAAGACAATAAATGCGACATCCTAAACTATGCATCACTTAGTGCTTTGACGGTGTAATTACTGCGCAACACCGACACACCAGTGCACAAGTATAAATACTCACAACGGCATAAGCCACTTGCGTAGGTCACAGCATACGCAAATCAGTGCAAATCAACCTTAAGTTTTCAAATAAAGGAAGGAAAGCGGGTTTCTGGATGCGGCCTGACAGGCTGCCTACCTGGATCTGCTGTCCTGCCAGCTCAGGGGAGGCGAACAGCAGCTGGTTGACGGCCGTGCTGTCTGGTGTGGCCAAGATGACCTTGCTGGGGGTCTGCTCCTGCTTGGTCAGGATCACTTTGCCCGCTGTGGAATAGTCCGCATTGGCCAGGATGAACTGCTGCTTGCCAGCCGGCGCCTGGTCATATGCTGTGACGATCTGGATCTTCTGCCCCGTCTGCTGATCAGTCACGATCTGGAGGGGAAAAATAAGAAACTTATATTCTACTGCTGTCACACACAGATGCTGTACATTCAAAATTAGAGCAGGGGACGGTGCAGCGTCACCTGTATGCGATGCCCAAGTGCCACGCCCCCATCGGCTGAGACCAGCTGTATCCTCTGGGTTTGTCCTTCCATTCTGATGCGGTGTCCTACCAATGAACCTGAGTGCTAAAACCCATGGAGTACACAGACCTAAAGAAGATGGCCAGTTGTCAAAAAAGTGTAACCCTGTCAGGTTGGTACAAGCCACCAATGATACAACTGACACAACAAACCACAATGAAGTAAGTAATGGAGATCTTTAAGAACTTTATAAGGAACTGTTATGGGATCTATTCCGTCACGTATACATGGATACTGTATAGCAGGGGTGGCAAATCATGTTCTTGTGAAATGCATAAAGACATCTCTTTTTTTTGGTGGGGGGGGGGGTGCTTTTACGTCATATTTAATACTGGCCCAGAAGACAAATGTCAGAAAATTTCACCCCATCTGGAATTGCTCATAAAGATGATTCGGTGTTCAGTATTCCGGTGTATCATGCTACAATTATTTCGATCCCCCTTTAATCATTAATGTATATAACACCGGTATATATTATAGCCGGGATAAAATTAACCAGACTGATAATTATCGAGTTTGCTTTGGAAAAGTGCAGGCAAACCATGCTCGACGCTTAAACTTTTATAGGGCGACGGAGGATGTGGGCAAATTGTGTTTTTCTTTACTCTCCCTACTGGGTTTCTTCCTACACCAAATTCGGAAATGGTCTAGTAATCGCGGTGCCCGGCATGTTAACTTAGCTAATGGATAATAAACAAAACGGCGTGACAAGCATGCGAGATTCACAGAAATCTCTATGTGAGTATCCTATCAGTTAGCAGTTAGCCGGCTTCTCAGGTACGATCTATAAACGGCTTAAAATTGCAAACACAAATTAGCTAAACGAACTACAGCATAGCCGGTCGTGCTAGAGCTTAAATCCGATACGGAAGATAAAAGTATTTTCCCTGTGGGTGAAAGGTCAGCACTGCGGGGTTAAAGCAGGCTGCCGCGCCTGGGGTCGGTGTGCTCCATCCGGGCGGGATCTCGCTACCATCCCTGGAGAAACGACGCTAAGACTGCTTTAAAGCACGAAACGTCTCGGCGTGGTTACAAGCAGCTTAACGCGGGACAAACGCACACAGCAGTACGGTTTCGTTATTAACTTATTTTTAATGGCTTATAAAAAAAAAACACTCCTGAGTGTGAACAGGCTAAAAATGGCCACCGAGTGAGGTAGCTATTCTGGCCGCCTCGCTGCCGCACTAATGCGGGGAACGCAGCCGCCATGTCGTGTTTTAAATATGATTTTTAAAAACGACATACTGTGTGATATTGTAAGTGGGTCGACAGTAAGCTTTGGTTCTGGCGGTTTTAGATGCCGTAGCAGGCGCCGCGTCCCGTCGTGCTAAGCTAAAAGCTAACCGACCATGGCAGCTGCACTTTTACCTCTTATTTGGCGCTTCCTCTCGGCGCGCGCCACGGCTCGTGCTCAGCCGACCAGTATCGTCGGTGCAAAAAAAGGACGAGAAGACTTACCCGTGCGCGCTATTTTCAACCTCCGACGGTGTTCGATTTTATTATTTTTAAAATTTAAAGTTGTGTTTCTGCTGTTCGCAGCTGCTCCGGGGAGGGTCAGAGTTCGTGACCCCCTTCCGCAAAGCCCGTCGTACCGCGCATGCGCAGTGATTCAAGGGTGGGGGGGGCCATGGCGCCCCTCTACGTCGGTCCAGTGCGTCTTTAATTTCCTCAGTTGATTTTTTTTCTTCATGATGTGTGTTGATATCAAAGTGCTTGCGGAAAAATGTGTTTGAGTATGTGACGTTACATATCCACACGCAAATAAACTAGGTTTCAAAGATTTTGTTATGCGTTCTTCTGGGTTTTTATTAATAGCCCTTTGCTATCGGGTAAGTAAAACTGCTTCGTTTTTCCGTGTGAAACTATTTCTGCTAATTTTATTATTAAGGCATGTGCCTGTCGCTGTACAGTTATGTGGTTGGTAGGAGATGGGATTTCGTCTGTATGATTATAAATAAACTAACAAGTACGTACATGTATAAATGCACCCTGTGTTATGTCAGTGAGCGTTTGATATTGGGAGGTGAAGTCAAATTAAACGTCCTCTACATTTCCCTTGGAGCTTGCTAGATGTGTTCAGGCAATGGCAAAGTTTATTTGAATACTATAACAATGCAATTACCACGACTGAGAAATTATCCAATGCAAGGCGGTAAATAAGCAGAAAAGCCCATGGTGCGGGGGATTGTTACCTCTAAGAGGCCATCCACTTGGGGACTGCCGGTGTTCTGTCGATATATGCTGCCTTGTCGAAAAATGCTACCGTAGTGCTAATCGATAGCCCTAACCCCCCAAAAACCTCCTAAAACCCTTGTCAGAGTCTTGCATGCAGCTGCTCAGCCATGGAAGCCCATTCCATGAAGCTCCTTGTGCAGTTTTTGTGTTGGGGTTCTAGAGGAAATTCGGAACTCTGCAGTTCAACAGCGGACTGGCGACTTTTACACACTGTGTCTCAGAACTCTGTGACCCCACTCTGTTACTTTACACAGTCTGACACTTTGCGGTCCAGTTCCTGTTGTTCCTAAAAGCTTCTCCTTTGTAATAATACCACTTACAGTTGACCATGAAATATGTAGCAGGGAATACATTTCATAAGCTGACTTATTGCAATGGTGACATCCTATGACAGCACCATGCTTGAATTCACTGCGTTCTTCAGAATGACCGATTCTTTCACAATTGTTTGTAAACCTGTCTGCATGGCTAGGTGCTTCATTTTATGTGGCAATGGCTCTGAATTTGATTAAAAGATGGGTCCCAGTACTTTTGTCTATATAGTGTATAATTGTCATTCTGACATACACATACCACTTCAATGTTAGGTCAGCTAGAAAAATGGAGATGTGTATAATATTTGCATTCAAGCTTTACCCAGTGTCACAAAATGGTGAAAAAACACAAGAACAATTTATTCAAAATGGGCATTTTATTAATAAACTTTGTGGAGACTTGTTGATTTTTTTTTCTTGTTCCCTTTTAATAATAAACCCATTTTCCCCATAATCCCCTTTGTACAGCATTATAGTGCAGCCTATGGTGACCCACCAGTAAAACAAATGTAAACTTAACAAATCTCTATATAAATACTTACAATAGGGTACTTACAGTGCACTATATTACTGGAGGCGGTCAAAGTGGAACAGACCATTAGCGGAACATACCATTATGCAAAAAAACGCTTCACAAAAGGTTTAATTGCTAGTTTGGTAAAATGATCTGTGATTAAACACTGCTGTAAAAACGAGGGAAGCAAGATTTAAAATCTACATTAAAATATTTTAGTTTTTCTGTTTTGACACATGCCACAACCATAAATCGATAAATCGTGATGTCTCTCCCAAATGGAAAAAAGGCACTTTCACGGAATCAGAGCGGTTTACACCTTATTCCCACACTGCAGAATGTGATTTATTATATTTTCCAGAACGCCGCCCTTTACAGTGCACCCCCAATGGCAGCTGTCACCTACATTCTGCGATGAGATTAAAACATCGCTATAAGCGGACTGAAGGAACATGCCAGAAACACATTAAAATGTATCCAAGGACTAACATTTATACACTTAAACTATCTTCAAAAAAAACCCCATAAGTCTCACCAGCAATTATACGGAAAATTAACTCCTAGACTAACAAGGACGGTAAAACAGGTTCTTTTGTCACAGCCTTGATCAGCTACCCCGTGGAATAGCTAAGGGTTTGTCTGGTCTCTTCAGGATGGCTGCTGAGAGACCAGACAGAGATTTTGTTCACCAGTTTGCCACTTTTTTTGCCCAGTGAAACTCAGCAGCTAAAGCAGTCGTCTTCGCTAAAAGCTGAATGCCCCTCATTCACACGCACATATACCTCAGAAATCATCACAAAAATTCCTAATATGGAGACCAGGAACATGGATGATGGTGCACCAAATTGGGACAAGCTTTTAAACGTCAGCCGTAACAGCTACAGTTTATCATGCTGCAATACAGGGATTATGAAGTCTTTCCTTGAACTGGCATTTCGTGTAGTAAACCTTAGTTCTGTATATAAACCTTTTTTACAATATTAATAAAAAAAAAAAAATCACACAACCCTGCATCATTAGGTCTTCTGGTCCTGGGGACGCACAGGACACCGGTCTGGTACACCAGACTTCTGGGGTGACAGTGGGGTAGGGGGTGGTCAGTAAGAATGACATTGTGTCCTGTCGACATGCTATCCCACTTTGGAAAAAGTGCCCCACCAGATTCTACTCAAACTAATCATCATGTCGTTTTTTTTTTTTGTTTGTTTTTTACACTACTGAGATGTTCATAACACGCATAGGCACAGTGAATAGTGAACTGTCAGCAGTGTTTAAACTGTTAGTGCACAGACACCCACCAAACGGTGCTGAGAGATTTCTGTAAAATCATTAGGCAAAACAGTGTTTGCTTTATTAAGCCCCTTTACCTGTTATGATAGTCTATTTAAAATTAACTAAAATATTTTAAATATTTGTTTATATTACACATTGGCTATACACACAAATACACAATGAACTATTTCCAGTTTTTTCCCCCAGTGCGTCGTTATCACACATCATTAAAGTCTGGCTTAATTCTCCATTTGTAATGGGACTTCAATGGATAGTTAAAAGGAGAGTTAAAAACAAGTTTTTTTTGGGGGGGGGGCAGGACGGTATTTGGAACAGGACGGTCATTTGCTGCTGATCTGAACACGTCGGTGTTCCACAAAACAAGGATTACCAGATGAAGAACTCCTCTTGTCCCCCATCGTGGACTCCACAACACTTCCGCGTACACCCTTTTGAACTTGACCTTTAACCCTTGACCCACACCTTTAGGATATGCTGTGTCTTTACCCCAACAGTCCTTACCTTAAGAGCTGAAAAACGTCACATCATCTCTCCCAAACTGGCTTGTAGCTCTGGATCCACTTCGACTAAGGCCCTGTAACAGGGCTTTACCTTAAATAAGTAGCTATATACACACATTTAAAACTACAGCACCAGTAGGATCATCATTAGGATCATCTAGCGGACAAGACTTGTCATCTGCCGCAAAGCGTTCATGTTCAGAGTGACATGGGTCACCGCACCCTATTTCTCAACGTATTAAAGTATTAACGATTTTCCCAAAGGACGGAGCCTCTCTTCAGTGCCTCGGAGATACTGCGGAGCTGTCTGTAACTCATCTGCATGCCCCGCCTCCAGGGGGCGTGCTCGGGGGGGAGGAGAGATCATCCATACCATTGGCAGGACGGCTACCGCAAGACAGGCCTTAGACGCTCTGTCTGCGTAGTTCGCTTGGTTTGGCAGGAGAGGAACTGGACTGTTAAAGGATCATGGCGTCCTGGAAGGCCTCTATCCATCTGTTTAACAAAATTAACAAAATAATTACTAAAAATACAGAAATACATAAAAAGTACATAAAGTAAAAATAAAAGTTAAAAGAAAATGTGTTTAAATGCTTTACATATTTATAATCCATTTCTTTTTCTGGCACAAAGGGTGTAGATTTGGTTTTAACAATAATAGGGACGAAATCAGCACGGAACCCCCCCCCCCCCCCTTCCACACACATGGTACTACCCATATTGGTAGGGACACCTCCCAACTGTCCATACCCAGATCTATGCCCTCATCTAGCACTCCCACCAGAGAGATTGAAAGAGCTTCTCTGTATGAACCATAGATGGTAGAGCTCGGGGGGGGGGGGGGCAATCTTATCCAGAAAGGGCCGTCGGGTATGTGGGTTTTCACAGCAACTCCCTAATTAGATTATTAATTAGAGGACTGATTGGCCTACAGTGAGTCCTCACACCTGGGTTTGAACAGCTGACCTACAGGCTATCCCAAAATCCTGCACACACACCGGCCCTTTGTGGATAAGATTGGCCACCCCTAATAGAGGTGAAGATGACAGTGGAGATACTTTGAATTGACTTTTTGACAGCGAGGCACTAGGGGGCGCCGTGTACCTCTGGGCCGTGTGCGGGTCATCCGCCTTGAAGATGTAGTAGAGCGTGTTCTTGTGGTAGAGTTTGAACTGCAGCTTCTGGGCGGGTTCTGCACGCTCCTCCCGCAAGAAGAAGCCAAGCAAGGGCTGGCTCTCCAGGGCTGCCACATCCTGGGGACGACGCAGGCGGACCAGCGCGTTATGGGGGGGGCAGAACGTCAATATAGAGTAGGCCCCTAATTGGACCTAAACTAGCTACCATTTGATGATGACCAGCAGTTGACCTCCTTAAGCCACAAAGCAGCTTGAAGCTGACCCTCACCTCGCTGGCTGCATACGTGTACAGCACCTTGTTCTTGATGACAAACCACAGCCGCTTCCCCTGCTTCTTGTTGCCCTTTGACCTCAGCAGGTAGCCGCTCATGGAGGAGTTCTCCGTGTTTGCGGACACCTGGGGAACAGCCAGCGAGCGCGGGATCAGACGCTGGATTTCCCGTCGGCGCGTGGGGGAATGTGCGGCTGGCGCCGTTGTGGGCATTGGACTGACCTCTTTGAGGGCTGCTGGAATCTTCTTTTGCTTCCGGGAGGGGATGCTGTTTAGGACTGAGGAGAAGCCACCTGAGGAGGACTTCCCGGTGGGGGAGACCGCGGTGGGGGTGGCCAGGTCACCTGCACCGAGTGAAATGGGGAGGGGACTTAGTGTACAGGACACACGTACATTTGGAAGAACAGCAGCTTGGTGACACAAAATCAAAACAAAGCACTTAAGTCATTGGGATACCAAGAAACAAACTATACATTAACACACACAGAGCTGCTTTATTCGGTCCTATGTCCCATCTTGCGTCTGTCTCTGTCATGGAGAGCACGTACACACAGCCGAGAGTCAGTTTGGGGTCAGAGCAGTTTGGGTTAGTTAAGCGCATTGCAGAGACGGGCACCAGACTGTACCCCACTGAGCTAGACACTGCCCCCATGTGGCAGCACCACAGAAATGGCGTGTGACTAAATCAATTATTCATCACCACGAACAACAATGTCTTGTGAACTTTCTGCTTTCTTTAGGCTGGTGCACACATGGTGCACTAGGTGTTCCAGGAGTTTCCATGGCATACTGAAGACCGCGGTAGGAGAAACCCCCCTCCCCCCCCCGCAAAGACACCCTTGGCCCAACGATTGGTCATACTTTTCTTCTGCAACTTGGCAAAGCAGTGGTCGCACACTCTGGCCGGCCGGTTCTTCAGGTACTCCAGGTAGTGCTTGTTGGAGGAGCACGTTTGGCAGACCACCTGCGGGAGACCGTGGGGAGCTTAACACTCACAGCTAAGCAGGATTCGCCAGGCCAAGTGCATTCTGGGAAGGTTTTTGGGGTAACACAGGAAGATGAACTTCTGTAATCCTGACATGAAACCCGATAAAACTACTTGTAAGGTTAACAGCAGGCTATTGGGCATTTGGTCCAGATGGCATATTGGAAAGGACAAATCTACAGCGATTAATAAAGGTTAGAGAGGCTGAGTGAGGCCTCCACTCATCGCACTGCGCCACCCCAGCCACGCCCATGACCTCTGACCTTGCCGCAGGCACGGCAGTGGTGTCTCCTCCATGTGAGCGTGAACTCGCAGGTGCAGATCATGCACATGGTGGCACGCAGGTCAGGAATCCAGATGGGTGCCTTGGAGCCGAGTGGGGCTCCAGTGTCCAGGCCGGCCCCGTCAGCCTGTAACGGAGAGGCCCGAGGTCAGCCTGGTGCGGCTATAGGCGGGGCGTTGGGCTGGGGGGGGGGGGGTGCCATACCTCCTCCAGACTCTTGCTGGAGATGAAGGTGATCTTCTTCCTCGTGTGGTCGTTGATGGCTTTGGAGATGGCCTCCAGCCACTCGTCCCGCTCCGTGGCAGAGCTGCGATGGGGGGGGGGACAGAGCTGGTGAGTCGTCCGCCTGCTGAGCCACTGTGAGGCGTTTCGCTCCGGCTGAGCGGAGAGGGACTGCGTCGCAGGTTAAACCGCATTTAATGGGTCCCTAATGGGTAACTCATGGTTGGAGATAAGATAACGATGTAAATGAAAAACCGCAAGTGCACGTGCACTGATAAAACTTCCTAATAGTTTACTGATCAACATCTTACTATATTTATCAATCTTTAATAAAATTGATTATAGAAATGCATGTCATGTGTTACAAGAAGTTAACTCTCCAAAATACACAAACTAATAGCAAGAACCAAGACTTAAAGACTTATAAGTAAAAGGGTTGAACGATATACACATGGCCGTTGTGTTACTGATCGGAAGAAGCGAAACTGCGAAGCTGGACCAAAGAGAGTAGGCAGACGGACGGATCATCACTGCCCCCCCCCCCCCCACTAAACACACAGGATGAAGCAGGAGGTTATACATTTACAGCATGGAGAGCTAGGGACCACTCAGAAACTTCCGGAAAGATCTATTAACTCCAGACTTAAAATTCCACAAAAACAGCAGAGACAGGCAGGCAGACACACACGCACACACACAGACACACACACAGCTGGGAAACCCCCCCTTCCATGTGCCAAGCGGGTCAGATGCTATCAGAGCTCCACACACTTCCTGCGTCGGGGGAGTGCAGGGCTCAGGGTGGGGTGAGCAGGGGGGTGGGTACCTGGCCGACAGGATGAAGGAGCGCTCCACGCTCTCGATGTTCAGCTCGTTCTGATAGGCCTCCTGGCTGGGCTTGCTCACCTGCAGGAGGCGCTGTGCTGTCACTTATATTCAGCCATGCCAGGAATATAACAGATCATCTCACGGGGTGGGGGGGGGGTTTGGGGACTAATGTACCTACTCACCACCAAACACCAAACCTTTAAACATATTCTACATCTCATTATATAACCTACTGGATTTTTCTTTTTTGGGGGGGGGTGGGGTAGATCAGCCTCACCTTCATCCCTGCCAGTGAGAGCATGCAGTTCAGTTTATACTGGCCAGACTGGACAGGTGTGGTGTACAGAAGGGTATCATTGAACTGGGGGCAAAGGGGAAGGTAAATTAAACAGGTATGATGACATAAGTTAAGATCAGCAGAACGGCTGTTTGACCATAGATAAAGAGTAAACCTTAAACTTTATACAAACATAAATATTTACTGATGATTGAGTCCTGTTATCAGAGAATGCGATCACTGACATTCGGTATACATAAAAGTTTGCATACACTGTCTTATCAGCTATACGTTGAATGACATCTCTCTCTTCCTTGTATACGCATTATATGTATTTGAACAGCCAACCACAACGCAGCGATCCTTCTGACCCCCCCCCCCCCCCCCCCCAGGCGGGACC
>JAODJW010000062.1:20970415-20995649 GCA_026777045.1 Hyperopisus bebe | reverse complement strand
CAGTCGACGAAAGGGGGGGGGGGGGGCATCGCTCTCGTTGTCAGTCTTGCGATGTAAAAACGTAACGGCACTCCATACCCACAAACAGCTGGATCTCGGGTTCGAACGCGGCCTCTGCCTTACGGCTTTGCTCCACCTTCACGCGACTTTCCTTCGCGCTTCCACTTCAGTCCCCACAATCTCGCAGACGCCGCTCGAGTGAACCCAGGCTATCGTGAAAGACGCCAAACTAACCCAGTCAGACAAGAGCTGAATTCAAAGCAAAAGCATCCTGTGCTCTAACCACACGGAGCGGGTTTGTAATCCGCCAAAGAGCCGGACAGCGTACGCGGCACACTCACGGTCTCGGTCCCTGGCTCATTAGCGCCGCATTCCTGTCAGGACAGTCCCGGTCATCCTCAGACCGCTTCACAGAACTGTGAGGCGGGAATCAGGATCACCATGGAAACGACCTGTCTCATGACATGTATGGTTCACCCGCGGAGTTCGTCTCTGGTCGTCAGCAGTCCGATGGACAGCCATGAGGGTCTGCCGCTTCACCTTTACTGGAAGCTCGCTGTGTGGCTGCTCCCCCCTCCCCCAACAGGCATCCCACACTGTGGGGACAAGGACAAACCCCCTCTTGTTTACTGCCTGGCTGCCGTTATATAAACTGGCACCCGCTAAATGCTTCAGAGAAAAACTCCCGAGAAAGAAAACCACAAAACACCTTACACACCCCCCCCCAATCAGACACACACATTCTGAGCAAGTGTTCCAGGAGCATCTCAGACTTCTCAGCTGCCCCTCATCCCATCATCTCTGCAGGATCAATGTCCTCAGATAAGGAGAGGGCGATGAGCGATACGTTTCATTACACGGACCTCCACAGCTGACCTCATCAGATTCTAACTAGTCAACACAAACATTACCATCGAAATCTAGATGCAGTTTTCAGCTCCTTCATGGTGCTCTAAGAAAAAGAAAAAAAAAAAACTTATTTGAGACAAAACATCCTCATATACTTTGACTTGCTGTTGTTTGGGGTACCTGGAGTTCCCCCTTCAGCAGACTCATCAGAGTAAGATCAGATAACACAAAGGGGGGGGCATTAAGAGTCCGAGACCAGAGGACAGCAGCAAATGAGGAAGTGACCAGGCCTGCAGCTGACCCCCCAACACCCAAAATGACGACCTTAACCCCCACCCAACCATAACCATAAGTAACCAAACAAAATACCAGACTGTTGGCATTTTTACTTTTTTGATAACAATCACAGATTTTTTTTTTATAAAACTGTGTTTTCCCTTCTGGTCCCCACAATGTAATAAATACAAAATCAATCAATCAATCACTCACTCACTCACTCTCACACACAAGCCTCCGAATCACTGAAAACATTTCTCGGGACCACCCTAACCCTAACGCATTTAGTAAAGCCATGTGTTAGAGCTCCTTTTCAAACATATAAGGCACTCAATGGATGGAGCCAAGAATGACTGAGAAACCGTATTCTATGACATTATCTATGAGGGGTTATTGCCAGCTAGCTTAGTCTCCTCTAAATACTTGACGTAAAGCCATTGTTAAATGTTTTTGTGACAGATTATCGAAACAATCATGAGGCTGACATGGTAGCTTTAGAGTTAATGTTACTGATCCAGGGGGACTAGCTTCACTTCACAAAGTGACAGCAAGCGGAGCACAGAAAGCGGGACACTGCAGTGCATTATGGGAAGGTAGGCATGGCCTGCAGGGTCAAGATACCGAGAGCCTAGAGCAGCTTTCTCCATTCATCTGACTGGTGGCCCACACAGGCCAGGTGTCTGCAGAGGGGGAACGAGGGAGAGAGAGAGAGAGGGGGGGGGAACGAGGGAGAGAGAGAGAGAGAGAGAGAGAGGGGGAACGAGAGAGAGAGAGAGGCCGGCCAAGCTGCTGGAAAACAGCCTTTTCCATCACGCCCACAGCTGACCACACTCTCAGACTTCCAGAAGACGGGAGCAGGGAGGAATAGGCCAGGACGGAACGGGGCGGGAAGAGGAAGCGAGAGGTAGCTGGAGAAAAACCCCCAGAGTGGGAACATGGGGAACGTTTTCTTTCCAAGCTAAAATTCATGGGCTGCACGTCACTCGAAAAGCTTCCTGCTTCACGGGGCCAAAAATAACCCACAGGAAAGACGGGTCCAGCAGCACGAGGGTGAATGCTGCTTTCACGCGGAGGGGACCTTCGACGGTAACTCGCAGAGGTGGTCTGAGGGAGGTGGGGCAGTGGGGTGTCCGGCCATTCAGCAGAAAAAAAAAAACCCAACACAGGAGTTGCTGACATGCAGAACAGTGAAAACACACTGTTCTGTAACACACCCGTCAAAGGCCCTTGAGGTGCGTAATCTCTCCACAGTCCAGGAATTCGGCTTACTTTTAGAAACGGACCAAGGTGTCCATCCACCATGTATCACTACATTGCGAGAGCAAGTTCCCGCGCTCCGCCTTGTCAATTCTTTGCGGAGACGTGAGACAGCAGCAAAACAGATAAGGCAGACATCTACAGAAGATCAGCACCGGCAGTCTGTAAGCTTAAAGCCCAAAAGGAAACAGAAACTCACAGGCTTTAAATAAGAAGAAAAAAAAAACGACCGACATGTTTTTGAATTCCAGAGCTGCCCGTCACACTACAAGAGAATAAAGTACATTGTTCTTCACGTCTTCCTCCACAGTCAACACTTTACATTGACAAACAGCAAACCACCACCACCCCCCAGATAATCCACTCCCCTCTTGTTCCCCATTCTGGTCCTAGAGGGGGAGGGAACCAGGGTGGGCGTGGGAACGGACTCATTCATCAGCATTTACCACCACCAAAATCACAAGGCCTACTTCAAAAAAGCCAATGCAGACGGGTTAAGAATATGCAGCATCCGCAAATCTATTTACTAACAGTCTTCATATATAGACACACACAGATTCACATGCTCAAGATGCACTCGGAGATCATAAGACATGGGAAATGGAAGTGATGAGCCCATTTGTCCCGTTACCTCTTGTAAGCTGCAAGCTTCTCTGGAGGCTCGTACGGCTCCTGAATCTCATAAATGTCCCCGTCCTCCTCGTCGCCTTCAATGCTGGATGAGTTCTGCCACGTGAAGCAGGCATGCGAACCGCTTAGTGCCCCCGCCGCACTCAGAAATGGCAGGTTCATATACTCGGGTATCTCCTCATAGAATGGCAGGTTCTCATACTCCGCCCCTGAGTGGGATTCGTCCCGGTGGACATCAGACTCAGAGGCGATCTGCGGGCACGACAGCTTGCGTTCCCTGGGCCGGGTCCTGTCCTGGTCCTGGTCCTGGTCCTCATCCATAGACTGCTCCGTCTCAATAGAAGTGCAGTCCAGAGAATGGCTCCCCTTCGCCAGCAGCTTGGGAAGCATCTTTACGGAGAGCTTCAGTTCCAGGATTTTCCTGAAAGAGCTCCTCTTTTGTCCGTCAGATCGGTCCAGATCTGCCGACGAGAAGGACTTGGCCCTCTGCTTCCCCAAGTGGAAGGCAAGTGCTTTGCGCTGTGGCTCAGTGCTTGAACTCCGAGATGCTTGTTTTATGAAGAATGGAACCATGTGCCGGGGAAACCTCCATATCGTTTTTTCAGTAGGGGGTGCCGGAAGCTCTCTCATCTCCCCCTCATCCGCTTTTGGCGTGTCATCAGACTCCTCCTCCTCCCCAGGAGCTTCTTCGTAGATCCTATCTTCGTAGTTTGCGCCGCTCTCCTCTGCCTCATCTGACAACTCTTTCTTCAGCAACACAGAAGCTGGCAGGCTGTGTCTCTGTGGCTTTTTCGGGGCAACTTTTGGTGACCTCTCCTCCTCCGTGGAGGAGGACACCTTGGCTGCCACAGAGGAAGGCAGATTGCAGCTTAACTTGAGCTTCTTGGGGAGACTCCTCGTTATGGGATATGGAGGAAAGTCACCACAGTCCCCAACTTCATCCATAAAACCACCCCCCCCCCAGTGATGATCACCACCCTCATCCTGGGTATAGTTCCCATGCAGAAAATAGCCAGACGCCCTGTCGAGTTCAGGTGTAAGTGATGCCCTACGTGGAGGAGGTATTGGTCGCTTCAAATCCTCTAACACGGCAGATTCTTGAGAAGGTGAAGAATGTTTGTGATCATCACCTGAGTTCTTTGAGTAGGAGACGCACTGTGTGTGAACCAGAACTTTGGAAGAAAGACACGGACCATCACAGGGGGCTGACTTTTCATTAGTCACTCCTTGAACCATTTCAGTTGGCTCCTTGATCTCCAGGGAGCTTATATCAACACCAGCCTGCCTAAGTAATGCAGATTTTCTCGGCTTCCGCGGCATGGGGATCGGCAGAGGCTTTTGAGGAGCCGCTGGAACCGAGAGTCTATGATGCATCTGCTCAGAATCAGAATCCCTCTCCGATGCATTCTCTACATGTCCAGATAAGTCTTCGACTTTATCAGTGGAAGGCTCGACGTTGCAATTAATTTCATCACTCCAAGATTTTTCTGGGAACATCTGTTTTACATTGGGTTCTACAGTGACATTCAGGTTCTGGTCCGGTATCCCAGCCTTACCCGGCACTATGGGCTTTCCCTGAGGTTTATGCTTAAGATGGTAGGTGTTGGGGGATACTGCCTGGACCCAAACATCCTTTAATTTCTGCTCCAAAAAACTGGCATTGAGCACCTGACTCTTATTCCCTACTTTATCTTGGCCACTCTCGGGTTTATTCTGATTCCTGGGAAGAGGGGATGACGGTGTGATATACCCTTCCATCCCGCCATTCTGGCACGTTTCCCACTGCTTTTCCAGTTGGTCTATCGCCGTTCCGGTTGACTTGCAGTTTCCTACGCGTTCACATTGTACACAGCCATCCTGGCCGCAGGAGCAAGTCCGAATGATGTAATCCGAGTCCGATTTCAGCTGAGTCTTCATCCCATTTTTCGAGTTCAGAAGGCCCAGGTTCTCCGAAGTGTCCGTGCTCTCTTGTGCGCAACTTAGAACTATGCCTTTTAGGGTAAGAGGTCTCGATTCCGGAGAAATGGTGCTTTTGGGAAAGCATGGTTTAGGTGCAACTGCTGGCTTTGCCTTCTTCGTTACTGCTGGAGAAGAGTGTGAGAGGACGATGTCTGGTTTCGGGGCGATCGGAGGCGGTATTGGCTTCTGCTGCTGGATGACCTTGGGTTTGGGGGCCACGGGCGGCTTCTTCACACCTGAGGTGACAGAGACGGCAGAATTTAGAGACTGTGGATTAACCCAGGTGTGAGGACTCTTCATTCAATTAGTCCTGTAATTAGTAATCTAATTAGGGAGTTGCAGCAAAAACACGCATACACAATGACCCTTTCTGGATAAGACTGCCCACCCCGTCCTATTCCGACATATGGTAATTTCAACGCGCAACCTGTTTTTCGGATTGGAACCCAGCGGTAAATTGGGGGCAGCCTGTACAATATTAACATTCACACAATGAAGACATTCTTAATACTGTAATATCAGTAAAATCTAGGGAGAAAACAAGACCTGCAGGTTAAGATATCAACTGAAAAAACCACGTGGTCAACTATCGGAATCTAACCACTGAACAGCTGAGTACCACAAAGCATCTGCTACCCCATGTGCCAAAACAGCAGTGCCCAGTTTCCATTTTCCTGACTGTACACTGCGGCACAAGGCGTGTGCCTTCGAAGAGATGAGATTACGGGGTCGCCAGAGGTCATTCATGACAGAGAGCCTTCCAAACAACAATATGGGAAGAGTTATTGAACGACAGCTGGTCGAAATTGGAAAAGAAATATCAAGAGGGGAAAGGTATTTGTTTGTTTATTCGTACAAACCCAGCGGCATTGGGGTTCTTTTATGACACGTTTCATTAAATCCTTTTTAGTTCAACTTAAAACTAAAAAGTCTGAAACAACAGTGCAGTCTGTCCAGTCGTCTAAAAATAACCGTTACTGAAGTCAGACGCTGCCTCAGAACGACCGAGCGCTTTGATGGCAAACTCCACATTATGCGTGTTACAGCGCAAGCTTTAAAAACATTTTCTTTTGTACAAAAATTCAGAGGCACATTGTAAGACAAAAAAGCCCATAAATGTTTAAATACATACACCAAGGAAAACAGCAGGAAATCATCTGTAACGTAGGAGGACGCAAATTAGCAAGTTCGGCGGAGACACTGCACACCCCCCCCCTGCACAGATCCTTGAAATAAACGCTTTGCTGGTAACGGGCACGCAAACGGAACCGCGTGTGCCCCGCCCCCCTTTAAAGAACCGCAACGCTCCCGGCATTCAGAACAAACCCCAAATAAAACCTTTGTTATTTGAAGGAACCGGAAAGTCTCCCCGACAAAACCTTTATCAGCATATATCAAGGCATTTTATGTTGTGTCCTTAGAAAACTTTCAAAACTAACTGAGCCAGAAGCAAAAGTCTTAAATCACGAGTGTTGTCTCTTCCCTCAACCACAATACTATGAAAAACAATGCAAAGCATGAATTTAATTACATTGTCATGACTGAATTACTTGGCGAGATTAGGATTTCTGCTGCCTGTCAGCAGTGCGAAGGTTATCGCACGTCTCTCATCTGCAGACCAACAGAGCTAGATAGTTTCGGCACCAAAATAAACTCTGCTTGCCCTGTTATCAGGTACAGTCCCATGAGCCTCCTATCCACGAGAAGCACGCGGTACTATGGTTGGAATGCCAGTCCACCTCGGATTACACACACAATTTAGAGACAGTAATTCACCCAAATGCAAGCCTACGACACCAGTACCAGAATCAGAACACAGACCACTAAACATCCTCAAAACCACCAGCAGCAAAGCCACAAAGGGGAAAGAAATAACAGTTACCCAGAAGCCAAAGCCAGGAATCTATATTTAACGTACTTAGCACCAGGTTACCAAGTTTGGTCCATCGAACCGGGCTTCTGGCGATCGACCGTCCGGACTCGACAGAAGGTGCGAGGTTTCAGAGCCGCGCCGGTCGCCAGCTTGCAGTCGCCGGTGTTTATTCTGTGATGATTTATTAATCCCACAGCGGAGGGCTGCATTTGGCAAGGCGGATAAAACAGGGTGTGTGGAAACTGTGGACACCTCTGTGTTTACTTCACATCTTTCACACCACTCACGATTTTGGCTCCCACTCACGAATTCCTTTAGATTAATAATTACTTTCTTGAATAATTATCTAATTTGCAAGGCGTATTTTGGAAACCCTGACACTGAGTTACAGCTTCTTGTGAATTTACAGCATTTAGTAGAAAAAAATCAATTGCTTACATTTTCCCCCACGGCCATAAAGTAGCTGATCACAGCTAAACTAGCTTTATAAGAACCTGTACTACAGAAGTACCATCTTACGCTTTCTAATTATGATCTACACAGTTTACTGTTTGCAAAATGCTGACTAAACTCAATGACTGTACAGGGATAGCCTACCTTGCATCAGATTAAATAGACTCTAATTGATGACAGCATGGACTTTGATCACCCTCCAAAACTTACAGCTCAAACACATTAATTTGATGCATGCATGTCAGCTTTGAGGGACCGGAATAAGAACGAAAGAGCCGGCGAAGGTACGGTGTCCTGTACACCGTCATGGGGCATAATGTTACGCCTGTTCATCCAGACTCGGCACCCACAGCACACGCTCATCGAGCGGATGTGCTATTAAAACTCTGTATTACTAATTACCAAACGCTTACAAAATATAAAAATAAACACTGCGCAGTCAGCTTACGTGTTTGATTAAATGACGCATATAAAAGCATTTTTAACAGACGCGTTTCCTTCTATTTGAAGTGTTAAAACGCAGATATCAAGTTTTGCAAAATACTTCAAATTTCTATGGGGGGGGGGGGATATGAAATTACATTATACACGCAACGAATAGAAATATCCAATCCAGAGAAACACTAGTAAGATCACTTAAATCACATTATTTACTTCACCGACACGGAGTTACATATGCAAATGGGAGACAATTAAGAGTTAATAAAGAAAAAACAACCCGCAGGCACACATTTCCTTCAGAACCCACGCAAATTACCGCGTTTGAGAGACAATGCCCCACAACAGGATAGATCTTTAAAAAACGCTCAAAACGTATTTGTATCTCAAATCGGGCAGTTTCAACTGCTTAGCATAGGCTACTTACATTTAGATGGAATTGACTATTTCCGTCCATTAAAATCACATGCACGAGTATTACAGATAAAAGTTGTGAGTGTGACAGCGAGGGAGGCGAGTTGCTTGAAATGTCAAAAAATGGACACATAATAAATAAGACTGCGAATAAAGAAAAGGTAGGCTTGTTTCCCAACTATCAAAGCAATACAAAGCGTTTTAGCCTCCGAGCTAACAATGCCGTGCACCCATTACTTGAGTTGGTTGGTAAACTGCAAGCATCGCCGAGGAAATCGATCGTATTTCGAATGTAACTTTTACACCCTTTTCCCAATCCAGAAAGCGAAACTTTTTTAATCGATTAAAGCAGTTTGTGGAACAAACCTGTGCTCATGATTCCCAGAACTTCTCACTCCATGAATAACTCGCTGGGTGAACTCGATGCCTTGTAAATTTTTGGGTTTTCTTTTCCAGAACGCATTGTCAGTTCCACATCCATAAAATAGCCAATCGTCCAAAACACTCCATACGACTTTCTAAGTAATAATATTGTTTTTTCTGAGAATTAAATAGGTTTAGCGACTTTTCCGTGTTTTCCTTTGCCACTCATCTCAGCCCGCTTGGATTCACAGCAAGGGACTCCTTTGACCAGCTATTGATTGAATCTTAATTGCAAAGAATGTCCACTAGGGGCACCCCACGCTAATCACGTAACCAAAAAGAGCTACGCTTTGCATGATGGGAAACCGAGTTTCACAGCGTCGACGCTTTGCGCAGTCGGAGCTTGCATGACTTTTCGCTGTTCCCCTTCGGCATTCTCGGACTACAATCCCACAATCCCTTTGGGTCGGGATGCCCATGGCGAGGAGCGATGACTGAGGAGTTTGATGAAGAAGTGGTGTTCGAGGTTCGTGCGGCGTTTTGTGTTTGGTGATTGCGATTTACGTGAAGGCGCCGTGCTCGTTTTGTGCAGGTCGCGGGCCAGACAATCGTGCGTTTTGGCCTGGCGGAGAGGGGCGACTCGGGGTTGTCATTGCATCGTGGTAGTCTTTCTGGATGTGATAGCCGGCTAGCCGTCGCTGCTCATTCAGTCCCCGTTACTTCATAGCTACCACGCATGGTAATCTGACAGTCAGATTGGCGGCTGGCTGTGCAATTATATGTAAACTTGCGATTTCTTTGCGCTGATTTCTGAATTGCTGTCATGCATCTGTGCATGTCGCCTGATCCGCCTCTGCGGGCGGGTCACTAGCTTGTTATTGAGCGGAGACAGACAATGATCAGGAGTAATGTGTGACTGTGAACCGGCCAGTAGGACGGCTGCTCAGCATCTTTACCAGCCCTAAACCGTGCACAAACCATGCACATCGCATTCAGATGAATTCCATTGGGCTGAAAATGGGTCAGTGTTTCTGTGTTTTTTACGGAGTAAAATAGAGCATTGAATTCTTGCTGCAGCTACAGGAGCTGTTTTAAGCGGTGCTGTTGCCTCGCAGCCCAGATAAAACCCTTCCCCAAGCAGCTTAAGTTTGTGTTGTTCACTGCAAGATAATAGCATTCATTTTTGAAAGGTAGAGTTAACAAAGATGTACCATTTTATAGGACTTGTTAGTAGGTATTCTGATCACGTTCATTTGCCTACCATTCTGGTTTTGTTAAAAAAAATCCGATAAAATAGAAGCAGCGATGCGTTTTGTATCAGCAGACACTGTGATTTGAAGCATCCTTCCACTTAAATAGATGTTAGTTGCAGCAGCTAATATTTACGTTCGTATGCTGCCATTTT
This sequence comes from Hyperopisus bebe, assembly GCA_026777045.1. Taxonomy (NCBI): domain Eukaryota; kingdom Metazoa; phylum Chordata; class Actinopteri; order Osteoglossiformes; family Mormyridae; genus Hyperopisus; species Hyperopisus bebe. Next base: position 20,985,732 of record JAODJW010000062.1, on the reverse strand, counting down.
CACTAATTCTTTAAAGGATCATAATAAAAAGGATGTTACATCGGTGGGAGAAATTATGGATTTGAAATAAAAAGTAGTTTCTGTTATGAGAACTCAGGATTTTTGGGACCCTTTTGGGATTTTTGAAAGCCCCGTTCCCGCTCGCATGCGGTCCCCCAGTCACACTGCGCCATTCATCTGTACAGTCTGTGTAATCTTGTGACTACAACTGAGCTGTCTTGAATCATTTGATGATCTTGACGCTTTTGACAGTAGTGACTTCGTTGACAGTGCCAGGATGCATGAACTCAAATTGAGCTGAAGCATTTTGCTGATCGTATGTTTTGTTATGATCTCAAGTTCAGTTCAACTTTTCTTTTGCGCACAAACTTAAATGTGGGTTTCACAAGCTGCAAAAATAAAGCTTAAGACTTTGTAGCTGTAGAAATCCACGGGGAACTGCAATCTGGACTGGATTCCTTACAGAGGATACTCTGTATTCCGAAGGCTTGAGTCCATTTGTGAATTGGGAGTGTTTAGCTATTCTGAGCAGTTCACTCTATGTTAAGCACGATTTTTTTAATGCCTGGGATGGATTGTATATGGTGAGGGTTGTGAGTGTTTGTGTCTGTTCTGAATCAAGGGAACTATTTTGTATTGCATGTTGAATTGTTTTTGTCCCCCCCCCCCTCCAGTTGCCTGTGTGTTGAATGTAAGCTCTGACAGGACAGCACATTTTGGAGTTGTGTGTTAAATTAAAGACTCTCTCTCTCTCTCTCTCTCTCTCTCTCACTCACTCACTCACTCCCTGTCCCCACCTTCCCCCAGAATTCTCCGTTGTTCCAGTACTTGCAGGATCTAGGCCACACAGACTTCGAGGCATGTCCGTCGCTTTCACAGGAGGAAGAGCGGTGCCCCGAAGGGGAGGAGGGGCACCCCCAGCAGGATGCCCCCCCCTCGCCCAGAGTGAGTGCCCCCGCTGCCCCTGACTCACGCCCCCTGCTGTTTCCCCTCCAGTCTTCCTAAATCCTGTCATCGCTTTCCTGTCCAAAAACCTCTGTGAGGCCTGACTTACTCACTCACCCCCACCCTCCTCTTCCCCTGTCTCTCACTCTCTCCCTCTTTCTCCCTCTCCCCTCCCCATCCAGTCTCCTGTCCTCTCTCCCCTTCTCTTCCTCGCCAGGCCGTTGCAGTCATCTCCTGGTGTGACCTATTTGTGATGTTTCGTACGTGGTTTCTGATGTGGGTGGGATTGGGGGGGGGGGGGCAGATACATTTTCATATAAGTCTTATTTTATTTTGAGAAAGCCAGCATGCAGCTGGAAGAATGGTTTTATGTTATAAAGCATGGATTGCGAGGTGCACTATATGTTGCCGGTGGACAAACAGTGCTGATGAGGTGAGAGGGTAGAGAGGCGATAATTATCAGCATTGGTGCTTGTGCCACCATATGGGGACCTCTGTGTCACCTGCTCGCTGGGTCTAAATCAAGCCCTGGAGGGGATGTTTGTTATCCATCACAGATTCGTACTCACAGCGTATCAGTGTGTGTGTAGCGGTGTGTGTGTGAGAGAGAGAGAGAGAAAGAGAGTGAGATGGCAGCACGGATTACCCGTTTCTCATAGTGAGTCGGGGGTGGGGGATTCGGCTACCCAGGTCCCAGGCATCAGGTGACACTGATTAAGCTGAGTGGCCGGACAGTAGCCCCAATGGGGGGTGCCACTTCACGGTGCCGCAGGCCGACAATGAGGCGGAGAATGGGGTGGGAGTGGCGGAGGGCAAGATGGAGCATACGGACGCACCTGCCGCAGGCTGCTGGTTAGTAGCCGTGACCCAGCAGAGCCATCTGAGGCCCGTGCTCAGTGGAAGGATCTTCGTGTTTTTAGTACTGCCTTGCAGAATCCAAATCCTTTTCCAGGAAGTGGTGAAACGGGGTGTGTGTATTTTTTTGTATCCACCTGTGTGTGTTTGGATAAATTCTTGCTGAAATGGGACATCTTAACCCACCCCCCCCCCACACCCACACACACACACACACACACACACACACACACACACACACACACACACAGGCCACAGGGTCAGATCGACAGCTGGTGGAGCTGGCTGTCCCTTATACTGGCAACAGGGTTGGAGGGGATCTGTTCTTTTTCCACAAATCTGCTTCAGGTGGCTGTATGGGGGGGTTGAATCAGGTTCTTTGGCCTCTGCCAGCGTCACATTACCAGCAATATCCATTAGGACACATCTGCTCAGCCAGACACACTGACACAAGCGATCGATGCTGTTCGTGAAGGTCCACTGTCAGTTGGTTATGGCAGGGGTAGGGGACCTGATCCGTAGAGAGCCGGTGTGGGTGTGGATTTTTGGGATGACCTCTCAGTCAGCCAATAACAGAGGGTTTGAGAACTACTGCTTTACTATTGGCTGACTAAGAGATCATGCCAAAAACCCGCACCCACAGCAGCTCTCTATGGATTATGTTCCCTACCCCTGGGTTAGGGAAATAGAGCAATGTTCAGATCATACTGGGTGGATGGATGGATGTACTTTATTAATGACCGACTGGGAATTTCCTTTTTTACACATACCCATAGCTGAAGTATAAGAAAAGGAAGAGTTTAAGATAAGATATAATGAAATAGGTTGAACGAAAACTGCCACACCCATAAATTTGATCTAAGATCAGTGAGGCATTTACCGTCCAGACTGTGGTTGTCTTCAGTTCTAGTTTATGAAACCGGATCTGTACTCGCATGGTATCTGAACCTCTTTCCTTATGACAAGGTAAAGGTGAGAATCGCACGCTGTTTGAGATGCACTCTGCTTGGTGTGGCACCGTGTGTGTGAGTCTTATTCACAGCTCAGCACATAGTTGGGTTTCACATCTAGACACGCCTCACTCCACAGCCTTCAGACCGTTTGTCTGAGCGTCGCCCCATATTGTCATCGCTGCCAAAAAATTTCCCTCCCAACTGGTCTTTCTCAAGAAGTCTGTTTCCACACCACTCCCCACCCACCCGACAGTGTGCTTTCACAGACACACACACCCCAGTCCTCACACCCCATCGCTGTAAGTCATCCCACACGCAGAGTGATCCCTAAAGTATGTGAGAGATTAACTGTGCCAGTAGGCAGACAGCTTGAACCCTTGATTCTGGACAGGCTAATGTCGTACTGGCTGGCATGTATTTAGGTCACACACATCTGAGTTACAAGACCATCTCTCCTATAAGGGCCTTGACTGTGGTATAGTGAGTCAGAATGGGGGTTCCAGACTAATACATCACCCTGCAGACTTTAAGGATGAAATGTATTAAATATTAAAGTGCTTTTTCTGCTTTTAGTCAATATGCATCTCTGCTAATATATCAGGCTGGAATTGATAATCAATAACTTTGTGTCCTCACATCCAGGTCAGTGTGATTGGCTGACAGACCAATCAAATGAACTGCCTAGTCCACAGTAGTATCAGTCCAGCCGTCAGTTGTGTGCATATATACAGAAATACATTATCCTTAAAATCTGCGTACCTTCAGCTGTGGAAACTCAGAAAATCAGTTGGTGAGAGTCTGTTTGTATGTTGAGATTCAGTGACCCGTTACAGTCTGCTAGACAGCAGTCTGCTTGTGTGTGCGCGCCTGTATGAGGTTATGTGTAGACTCGGAGCCTGCCAAGTTAAGGGCTTTGTGAAGGTGTGTGTGTGTGTGTGGACTGTGGAAAGTCTGGGGGGGCCTTTTGTTGGGGGGGGGGGAGGCACGGAGTGAGAGAGTAAATGGAAGGAGCAGCAGATGAAAAGAGGCCCTTTGTTGGCTCCTGAAAGAGGCTGCTCCTCACGGCGGTGCACCGGGGCCCCTGGTGGAATCCTAAACCCGCACTGTGTGGAGACGGAGTGCCGGCCAGGAACACGGAACCCCGTATGTGTGGCCCTTGTGGCCATGGAAACGCAGCAGTAACACTGTGCTCTGGTGGTTCGACGGTGTCTGAAGGTCGCGGGCGATGTTGAGCGGATGAAGCCTTCGTTTGTGACCTGGTGAAGTAGGTGCATGGCTGGCGGATGGGGGGATTGACAGGGGGCAGTGTGTGGGTTAGGGGGGTCTGCTGGAGCTTTAGCAGGCTGACTTAGGATTTTGTGGGTCTGGCAACACAGAGAACTCCCAGACAGCTTATTTCCTGAGGAGTCAGTCTTGCCACTGGTTGCTTAAGGTCTCCTGACCTCTGCAGGGATTTGGAGGAGCTCTGAAGATCATTACCCTCTGGGTTTCTCCCTCCACCCCCTCCCCCCAACTTTCAGGAAAGCCTATTCTGGAGACTGGCTGATGCTGTGAGAAAGCTGAACCCCTTCCACCAAGGTGTCATGTCTGACAGTCTGGAGCAACAGCTGGTAAGGGTCGTCACGAATATGACGGGCCAACAGCCAATAAGCAGCCGCGCTCGAATCTGGCATGTTTCTGTGTTGTCATCACACGGAATTATAGCATTTCAGCAAGTTAGTGTAAGATTAGGAAATGGGTCATTTTGAGTGCTGGTATTTTTCTTATTAATGGATAAAATCAAAGTCCTTTCCTGGGGAAAGGGGGATTATAAGTTTAAGCGATTTTTTTAATAGTTACTGCTACAGCTGTCATGTTTCACCCTAATTGTTAGGAATGGGTTTGCTGTATCTGAGCAGCACATATGGAAACATGCAGTGAAAGACAAAGTGTGTAGGATGGTCCATGTGTCTATGTGTCTGAGTGTGAGAGTCAGTGTCAGTGAGTCTCTCTCTCTCTCTCTCTCCCTCTCTCCCCCTCTCTCCGGTTGGTGATTGATATTGCATGTGTTGCGATGATTGGTGAGGAAGGGTGCGTGTGGTGATTGGTGAACGCGTCTCTGTGGCGATTGGTGAGCGTCTGTCTGTGGTGATCGGTGAGCGTGTCTCTCTCTATGGTGCTGGGTGAGTATGTCTCTGTCTTTGTAATGCTTGGTGAACATGTCTCTCTCAGTGTGGTGATTGGTGAGCATCTGTCTGTCTCCGTGGTGATCAGTGAGCAAGAGTTCTTGAGTGTGTGTGTGTGTGTGTGTGTGTGTGTGTACGTACATGTTCACCTGCTCGCTGACCACTGTCCTCCTCTCCAGGATGCGGCTTTTCAGCAGTACTCGCTGCGCACCATTCTGGAACAGGACGTGCTCCTCCAGGAGGATGTGGAGCTCATCGAGCTGCTGGACCCCAGCATCCTTTCCACGGGCTCGTCGTCCTCCTCCCCCTGCCGTCCTCATACTGTCGCCCCACGTTTCCTCGCCACACCTACCCTCTGGTACGGCTCGGAAAACATCTCCTCTGTCTGCCTCTCTCACTGTCCCTTCCTTTGTCTTGTTCAATGTCCTTTTCTCCATCCTCTTATCTTGTCGTCTTCCTCTCTTAGGTTAACACCTTGCTCATATCCATAGTTGTACACTCCTGGGAATCAATAAGCATGAAAGCCAGACCTTCATAAGCCACTGCCAGCTGGTAACTGCAGCACTTTTGGCTTTCACCTGTCTGTCAGACTCCAACGATTGGAAACACACAGACACACACACAGTCCCCATAATCATATCTTTATGGGGACTCTGCATTAATTTCTGTAGCCATTACTCTAGTCCCAGCAATGACAGCCCGGACCCCTACCCAACCCCAACCTGAACCGTAAGTAACCAAACAGAATAAGACTTTCTCAGTTTTTTGATTGCATTCACGGATTTTCATAAAATTAAGGTTATCCATGTGGAGATGGAAAAAATGTCTCTACAAGGTCAAAATGACAGGTTTTTATCAATGTCCCACAATATGATATATACTCACGGATGCGCCCACACACGCACGTCTTTCCTATGGTGTGACCTTCCTACCTTTTACCAGTTAATGAGTAGCTTGTCCTTGAGGTTAATCTCCTTTTTCTTTTAAAAACACTTCTCCTCTTCATCTGTTTACTACCTGTCTCTTCTCTTGCCTTTTTCATCTCTCTGTCCCAATTTTCTTGGATTAGCATTATTAAAATATATATATATATATATTTTTTTAAAAAGCATCCAATAAGTTGGTTGCATAAGTGTGCACACCTCATCACAAAGCCTTGCATTTTAACAGACAGGCATGTGTATGCTTTTTATATCCTGTGTAGGCTCTAGGTCTTGGAGGGGAACCTGTTCTATGGAGGGCTGGTGCGGATGCAGTTTTTGAGATGGCCTCTCAGTCAGCCAATAACAGCAGGTCCCCGGGACTGGAGTTGAGAACCACTGTTTTATTATTGGCTGATTAAGAGGTCATCCCAAAAACCCGCAGCCGTACCGGCTCCCCATAGACCAGGTTCCCCCCCCGCCTCAAGTTCACCGAGACCCTGCACTGGATAGGCATTTGAACGATGGGTGGGTGGATGGATTTTTCTGTTCTGTTTTCTGACTCATTCTCTCCTTTACCCCAAATGTTTTGTGTCAGGCCCCCATCTGCATTTGTGCACGGCTTTCCAAAGTCGCTTCTCATCCATTTAGCAGCTGAGGATTTTCTATTTTTCCTGCTCAGTTCCTTGTGAAGGATATTACACTTTTGTGTTGTTGCCTGGCAGTTCGGCCCCAGTGATCTGAGGTGTTTCAAAAACAAACCGGCTTTTTAAACTCCCGTCCAGTGATTGATATGTTGCGACCTTGGATAGTTGCCGGCATTTTTGTCCAGATGGCGGTGCTGTGTAGGGAGCTCATGTGTGGACTTGTCTCTGCCCAGGGATGTGTCCGTGCTTGTGGGCTTCGTAGCTGTGCTGATGGGCCTACTGGTGCTGGAGAACGGGCTGGGCCTGGCGGCGTCGCTGTCCCTGCTGATGCTCCTGGGGGCCCTGGCTGTGCTGCGGGGGCGGAGCCTGTGGCGAGCAACATGTCTGCAGAAGACCATGTGTCTCCAGCAGGAGAAGCTGGAACAGCTGGCCATCGGCAGCCGCACCCTGACCAGCCTGGCCCGCAAGTCGCTGCGGCTCATCCAGGAGACGGAGGTCATTTCCCGCGGATTCACGCTGTAAGTGTCCACTGCCTGTCCTGTCCCTGTGGTCCCTGTGGCCCTGTCACACCCGCTCTGTCCCTCTGTCCCTGTCACACCCGCTCTGTTCCTTTGTCTGTGTCACATCTGCGCTGTCCCTGTCTTACTGGTCCCTGTGTTTCTGTCACATCTGCTCTCTCCCATTGTCCCTCCCTGTCGCACCAGGCCTGTCTCTATGTCCCTGTCTCACCTATTCTGTCCCTGTCTCACTGGTGCCTTCCCCTTGTCCTTATCACAACTGTTGTGTCCAGGGCATGTGTTGTCCCTTTCTCTTTGTCATATATTTCACTATGAATACAGTCCCCACAAAGCCATCCGCACCTTGCGACCTACTGTAGGATTCTCCCATAATGCCCCATTCCTTTTGGCCTGTACCAGTCTCCCTGCATACCTAGTATGTTCTTGGATAAGACTCTGTCTCTCACTGCATCAGGATTATGGGGGCCTGGTTCTGTGGAGGAGGGGGGCAGTTTGGATCCACGCAGGAGGAGTCTTGAAGGGCTTGATCCCTTTTGACTGGTCATGACTCCACACAGGAAGCCACAAACCGGAATCTCGTGCCCATTAGTCATAGATATACAGTAACTAGAATAGTTTTATCAGAGTTATATGGAGCAGTCATCTGTGAGAATGTACAGGAGCTCTACATGTGTGTTTTGCAAGGGTATTCTGGGTAATGTAGTGTCAAATTAATGAGTGCGTGTTCCACGTCTACTCTTCCAGACATGTTTACATTCCCTTGACCTTCTGTCCCTCCAGCTTCCTGATATCACGTCTTCTTCCTTCCACCTATGACATCATATCCTGTGTACCATCCCCATCTCAGTTTGTGTTACCAGCTCTGACTGATAGTTAAGTCTGTCTGTCCGCCTGCCTGCTTGCCCGTGCGCGTGAGGTACAGCTGCATGAGCAGGACGGCGAAGGCCATCGGCGGTGTCTCGTGTGCCTCCCGCCCTGCGTTAGCGTGTCTTAGCCCCGCGCCGCACGCACCCGCCGCTGGGGAAGCACGCTGCCGTGTGTTACGACAGAGCCGCCGTGGGATGTCTGCACAGTCTGTATCACGTTTCACTCTTCCAAGTTTGCTCGACAGGGTCAGTGCGGCCTGTCCCTTTAAGAAGGCCGGGCAGCCTCGCGGCCAGCAGCTGCTGGGCCTGAGGAAAGCCTTCTACAAAGCCGTGAGAGCCGCCTTCCGCGCTGCCCGCCTGGCCACCTGCCACATGCTCAAGTCATATCCTTCTGCAGCCCCCCCTGCCCCCCCTTCACTGGACAGCATGGCAACCCAGGCAGTAAAAGCAGGTCAGCTCAGCTGGACCGAGCCCAAGCTCTAGAAAGACCCACCCCTGTCCCCCTCCCCCATCCTCTCAGATCTAATAAAGGTGTAACTGCTATGGCAGCGTGTGGTGGAGCCGCCTTGTCCATGTAGACGCTGGAAAGAGGGACGGCTCCGCTCCTCACCAGAGCGATTATGTTAAATGGAGCGGCACTGTGCTTTTATGCATACTGTGTCGCAGCCTGGATGAGTGTCATCTCCCTCTCAAGCTCTCTATTTGACTTCCTCTCCAAGTGACTCAGTTGTTCATGTGGGACGTAGCGGCCTGTGAGCCTGTCTCGCACTTCCTGGCTCATGACCGATGGCTTTGGGGTCCGACACCAAGGTCCGCTTGCCTTAACCCAGTCTGCCACGTACCCCTTGACCCTGGAGATTGACAACGTGACAAACTACGTTTCTACGGTGCCGCTGAGGGAGCTGGGTCTAGGCCTGGGGGAGGAGCCTCTGTCTGACGAACAGGCGCAGGAACTGACTGACGACTACAGCCTCCCCGCCCTCAAGGTGAGCGACCCCTGACCTCTGACCCCACCTCTCTCTTGACGTCTTGCCTCAGTCCATTTTCCTTTTACTTCCTCATTTCCTTCCTCCTGCTGTTCATCCCTCTCTCCTCTTCTGCTGGGCCTTCAGTCCCTGACGTTCACTTCTTTTGCAGCTACTCTCCCATCTTGTAGGCACTAGAAACATTCGTTTCTCAAGAACAGCAGACGGTATGGGGTATAAGCAGAGACGGTCTTTGCAGTGAGTTTTAGGGAAAGTTTATATCAACATTATCTGTGTGAAGGTTTCACACAGATGTGGGTAAAATTTTTATTCTGTTTACTGGTTGCAGCCTTGCCAGACTTCCTGTATACATCTCAACCCTAATGTCGGCTCCCAGTGTTTCCATGGAACCGGATTCCTTAATGACACTTTTCTTTTCCTTGTCATTATGAATTTAACTCTGATTCTGACACTCTGCTCCCATGTGTGCTTTTGGTCCAGGGCACTTCCGTAAGCTGTGTTAAATAGCGGGCTGCCTGCCAGGTCATGTGACAGCTGCCTGGGCTGCAGTTGGAGACCAGTTATTGGTGTCAGGGGTTATTGACACTGGGCCTGTCAGAACTGGGTCAAATCGTGGTTGCAGGGGTCCAGCTGGGCTGGTTCAGGCTGGGACGCACGACGCGGGTCCAGTGAGGAGGGATTAACATCACGTGACGTGGCGACACTCTCCCTGTGACGTGCTGACTGTCCCCTGTGGTCGGCAGGCGCTCTTCCAGCTGTGGGTCAGCCAGAGCTCCGAGTTCTTCCGTCGCCTAGCGCTGCTTCTGTCGCCTGGCCGGGAGGAGGAGCCACCCTGGCGGGCCAGCAGGGGGTCGGCGTACCGGGCCATCAACAGGCTGACGGAGCCGCTGCGCGGGGTGCTGTCCCGCAGCCTGGACGACCTGCAGCGCAGCTACGACTTCCACCGCTACTTCGAGATGCAGCTGCAGACGCACAGCTCCGATCGGGTTGGGCGCGCCCGCCAAAAGTGCTGTGAGCTTAACAGCCTGCACACGTCCGTCCGGAGCCTGCAGCTCCACCTCAAGGCCCTTCTCAATGAGTACGCAGCCTGCCGACCGTCGATCTCTGCCGCGCAGACGACACACACACACAGTTCGGGGCTTTTCGCAGGCTGGCCCTTAGGGTTCCTGAATGTCTGCTAGCCAGCGCAGGGAAACTTGTCATACTTTGAGTATGTGAGTTTAATGGGAGAAACTTGGAATAAACAGACAGGTCCAACGTGTAACAAGAGATTGTCACTTGACTGAAGAGGATTCTGGAACATTTCTGGTATGTGCCATGGAAATGCTGTCAGGTGACATTTTTTTTTTACGATGTTTAGTTTTGCTTTCACTTCACACCCCACACCCTCTAGAGTGATAATACTGGAGGATGAGCTGGAGAAACTGATGGTTTCCCGGGAGACGATGGAGATGACCCGGGTGGGGTACCAGGAGCTTCAGGACAGGCTGCGTTTCCTGCAGCCCCACATGCAGGCCAGCGCCAGCTGCTGGGAGGAGACGGTGGCACAGGTGGAGCGGATGCTGTGCCGCGCGACCAACTGCCCAGGTGAGGGGCCTGCCAGGGAAGCCGTGCCCAGCCTGACCACCCGCTGGCTGTGCCGTATGTACAAAGATAGAAAATGAAGATGGGGAGATGTCAGTCCACCTGTGATGATTAGAGACTCAGCAGCTGTCTGGGTCACCCTGCCCCTCTATGTCCGTCTTTCAGGGAGAATTCGCTCCTCGGTCCTGCACCGTTTTCTGACCTTTGTAGGAAATTACATCTTCAGAGGGAAGCAGGGAAGAGAGAGAGAGAGAACGTTGCCTTATTCACCACATTTTATCACATCACCCTGGTGATGTCAGCTTGCACAAAGCTCAGTGGTTATGTGATCTGTTCAAGAACTTGGGGGGGGGGATTCACAGCTGACATAGAATCCAAACACATTGCCGCCTCCTGCTGGCATTAACAAGCCACTGAGGGTCACCAATGGCACCCCCCCCCCCTTGTCTCGCATGGTTCTTCTTAGGTCACATGGCTGGATGTCCCTTGTTAGCGGAAGTGGTCACAGTGAGGCCCTTTCGGACTTGGGACACTGCAGTGTTAAGGTGTTATGTCACCAATACCTTTCCCGCTTGGCACTGCCTCCGGGTGCTGCCGGCGAGTCAGTCTGTCTCCTGTTAGATTAGGGGGTGGGGTAAATACATGGGAGGGGGGGGAATGGGGCGGAGCTTAAAGGGAAACATCCTGCTGGGGAGTTTTATTGTTTTTGAATGTAATAACTGTTTCCATCTGCTGCTATTGAGACAGCCACTCTTAAGGGGCCATAAATCAACCAGAGTGGGTGTGTCTTGGCAGGGGGAGGCACAGTGTCTCGAAAGAAAATTAAAATGTCGATCCACCCCCCGCATTCCCAGAACCCATGTCATCAAGCTGATTACTACCTTGGTTTTGTTTGACCCATAAACGTCTGCTCTAGCCTGCAGAGGTTTCCACCTTCACTGTGGTCATACTTTGCACTGTTTATCCATTAATAATGTGCCCCTGGGTGCTAGGTTATTTAAGTTCCTGTTTTCTGGAATTATGACCTGGAATACCTGCCATGGCCTGCAGATGGCACGCTGTCCATTGGGTAACATGCACCGCGTGGTCTGCACATTTCTCTCAGGAACCCCCGAGTCTCCAGAGGAGAGGACCCTCACCCTCCTGGCCCCCCCGCCGCGCCCGATCACCCTCATCCAGGACCAAGACCCTGTCCCCGAGGAGCAGGTCCCACCTCCGCCCGGTCCTCCTCGTACAGGTCTAGCCCACAGCCTGAAAGCCCCCCACCCAGGTCACCATCCACGGCAGGGATGTCAGGGCCCCAAGCGGCTCCTTCCTCAATCGTTTCATCCGATTCCCAGAGTTTCTCTGTGATTTCCGGAATTTAAGGCTGCCTCAGTAAGACACTATTTACCTCCTGTGGCTCCTGATCTTATGACCATTTAATGACACAATTGCATGTTTTGCTTCCTCTAGAGGGCTGGGGAGGAGGGTTCAGTAACTGACCGTGTGACTTACTATGCTTTTGCACTCCACATGAGGGGACAACCTGAATCGCCTCTGAACAGCCAATGCAACAGAGAAACCTCACGTTTATACCACGCTTAAGAATCACAGATTCACAGCACAGAGCGAGACGGCAGCGAGGCACTAGTACTGTGTCCCAGCAGGAAGCTGTCTTCTGTCCTCCTCTTGTTTTAGTTCCGCCCTGATTGGTGAAGGTTAGTCAATTACAGTGTCTCAGAAAAGCCAACGGTGTCCCAGTGAGTATGGCTATACTACAGTTATGACCGATGAATGGCTGATATTTCGGTAAAGTGAACTTTCAGGCTCCTTCAAGGCTGCCCTGTGAGCTGTCAGACCTGGAGTAGTAATCAGGGCAGGTGTTGCGGGTACGAGTCGGCACACGTGGGATACAGGCTGTGGGTGGGGTCCTGGCTTTGCCCGGCCCTGCCGCTTTGTGACTGTCACCCCACTGCACTCCTACCGGACAGGAGCTGGAGGCGTATGCCTCGGACTCGGACTCGGACGGGGAGTGGCGGTGCTCCGCCTCAGACCGGCTGACCTCGGAGGAGCGAGATCAGCAAAGGCGAGAGCGGGAGGAGTCGCGGCGTGTCCTGCTGGAGCTGAAGTCCGTGCTGGGCCTGCGTGCCTCTGACGTCGAGCGGCAGAAGTGGAAACAGCTGCTCTTCAGCGATCGAGGTACGGGGGCACGAGGACATCCTGCCAGTGTACGACACGGAGGACACCCAGTCTAATACACACACTCACGCATGTTTGTATTCATTTCTCTGTAGAGACCATCCATTCATTTTTATGGGCATAACCCTAATTCTAACAATGACAACCTTAACACCTACCCAGCCCTATCCCATAAGTAACCAAACAAGCTACAAGACTCTGGGTAGTTTGCTAGTTATTTGGTTGCATTCACAGATTTTTATAAAGTAAACATCGAAATAACAGGTTTTTATCACAAATGTCCTCATAATGTAATTTATATATAACACACACACAAGCCACATTCTAGTATGTTCTTTGACTCCCACCTTTAACTGATAAAGTGCCTTGATGAATTGACTCTCATCACGTGACACACTGGTGACTATGATGCATGATGTGGGACCCTGACCCCAGGTGTGGTAGCACAGAGGTGACGGATGGTGGCTTTGTACCGCAGTGCCAGCTGCCCTGGCTGGAATCCACACGGGCACATGAATGCCCTCAGAGTGTTGTCACAGTAACCGTGACATCATCGCCCGCAGACTGCGGTGGAGCCCAGTGAGACCAGTCAGCAGGGACCCAGTAATGTGTAATGGTGCACTATATTAGGCCGTATATGTCAACATTTACAGTCCCATTTCTGCTGGGAGCCTTTTTTTCCACTACACCAAATATTTTATTAGGTATATTTTTGAATAGTGTTTTGCTGATTGCAAACAAATTGTCTGGTGACCTTTCAGTGAGAACAATACTAATCTTACTGTATCTAAACACCTTTCATCTTTTACACCATCTGCAGTTTTTTCCCGATGAATGAATGGTACGTAAATTTAAAATCAATTAAATTGAAAACCACTAGTACAGCTGGTTAGAATTACATCACCTTTGACTTCATACTGCTGGAAACAGCTACTCTGGTTCCCTTGCATAGACTTGGCTACCAGTGATCTCTCCCATCTGTCTCACAGCTGCCCTGATGCCTATAGCACCTGCAACATTGATGGAACCCTGCGGGAATGTGGACCCTTCCCCTCTGGACCCAGGGGGCGGGGCCAGAAAGAATGTGGAGGGTCAGAGTCGGGCACCAGAGCAGGACACAGAAGAATCAGATCCCTTACCTACGAGGGCAGAGGCAGAGTTCTGCTGTGGACAGTCGAAGGTGGGGGAGGATAAGCCCTGCGTAGGTATTCCTGATGGCAAAGGAGAGACCGTCCATTACCAGTATGATGGAACTGAGGGGGAGGGAGATGGGGAGGGAGGAACAGGGCGCCCCCTGGTGGGGAGACCGCCCACACTCTCCGTGATGGACAGACTTTCAGAGATACATGGCACGGCCACCCTCAGCTTCAACTCCGCCCTCGCGGCCCAAGTGGCGGCCCGGTCTCACTCTTTCACCACCATGGAGGAGCAGACATTCGGAGATGAAGACGATCAGGAAGAAGATGGGATGACCTCGTATACTTTGGTACAGAAGCAAGACAAACAGGAAGAGGACTAGACAACTCACAGGTCTGCTTTATCAAAAATCAGTGTAGGCAAGGATATTTATTTGAGGATTTTTCTGTTATTTATTGAAATTCTCCTTAACAAATACCCAATTTTTAGTTTTTTTTTTTGTGACGTGTTGAAATGTGTATGTAGTTTTGCTTTATCCTTTCAGAGTTACTGTATTTTTGTAAAAGTTTACTTGGTTGTCGTCACGAGCCATTACTTCTAAATCAACCATTCATCGCTCTCCCTTCCCACAATTCCCCTGGGCAGCTACCACCAGAGAGAGAGAGAGACCTGTGAATGCGCTCTCCACTCCCGCTCAGGGATTCTGCTTCAGTGTAGGGTTCACTCAGTCCGGACCCTAACCCAAACCGGTCGTCATGCCCTAGGTGGAATCCTTTGCCTTTCCTAAAGGATTTGGGGGCCATATTTCTATACTTTGCTGGCTATTCAGAGACACTGTTTACGGTGCAAATGTTTCTCCTAGGAATTCCACAGGCCAGTGCTGAGGGGATGTTAGAGGATTCTAATTTTAAACATTTCTGCTTTTTAATGTGCTAATTTTGGGGTTAACCCCCAAAGTAACAGCTAGATGGATTCCCCTCCGTGGTCTGCCAATTCATTCAGGTAGCCTTGCTAATTGAAGGGGGTTGTTCAGGTTCATATATAGTAGCAGTTTGGGGTGTGGAAGGAGGGGGAAGGAGAATGTTAATGTGTTTACAATCCATGGAAAATTCTCAGGTACATTTTCTCCTCTGCAAGCCGTGCTCCGAATGTAAAGATGTTACTAAGCGTATGAATGTGTCTTATTGTCTCTTGGCAGAGGGCACCCTATACTTATTGTAGTGGCATTTTATGAGCTGATTCACCAAATGTGCAATCAAAAAAAAAAAAAAGTGTTTTTTCCCCTCTTAAAAAATGTGGCCCATGTGGTTTGGCGTTGCTGTTTGGCCCGCACGGCGCTCCAGGACCATCTTACTCACGCTCTCCTTTATGAAGGTTACCGGCAAGTCTGGCAGGTCGTCACACGGGACCTTTAGATATCGGCTGAATGCTTACAGTGACAGTCTGGGGTTTCAGTGGGTGGGTGGGGGGGAGGGTGGGTGTGCTTATGTCAGTTTCTTGATTTTTTTTAAATTGTGTTTTATTTTCTGAGCTCTGAATGCCGGCCCGCGGCCTGTAAAA
>JAODJW010000062.1:20956947-20970315 GCA_026777045.1 Hyperopisus bebe | reverse complement strand
TTTTTGTTTGGGGGGGGGGGGAAGGGCATTTCTGTAAACCAGCGGTATTTTATCTATATATTGTCTATTTCCTTAAACTTTTCATGAGTGAGGCATGCTATTTCAGGAACTCTGGTGCACAAAAGTCTTTCACAAGGGACTGTGGGTAGACGAGATTGGCTTTGTAATGCAGCACGTGGCCAAACTACTGTCACATGGGTTAGTTTTCTTTTTTTGTCCTCCCGACTGCGCTCACTCAATATTCTTTGTGAATCACTGATCCTCCACAGAATCTGACTCCCACATGCCATCCTCTAATTCACCTCTTTCTGACTCCCTCTGCTTTTTAACTGAGTTTTATTTGACACCTGTAAGAAAACAGAGATAAACCTTTAGCTACACTAATTGGTGGACAATTCTTTGCCTGGGATTTGTTTTTGCTAACAAAAGTTTTATTTTGTTGAGCACTAAAATGGTATTATAATGATAATCGGATGATACAGGAATGAAACATTTGTTTTGTAGTTTTGGGTGTGACGGTAAACCAGGTTAAGCAGGCTTGCATGCGAATGAGATGGATGCAAGGAATATTCCAGCACTGGCCACCTCACTTTGGACGTTGGGTGCCGCACTGCAGCTCTTTCCTGCTTCACAGCCAGCACCAGTGCTGCTATCCTCGCTAAATGCAGCCATTTCGGTATCATCTCTGATTTTATTTTGGGAGCTTTCCCTTCCTGCCTCCATCGTCTGGGTGGCGCCGAACCTGTAGGAGCCAACCCAGGGTCCGCTGACTCCGTCTGGACTCCGTCACTGTGCTTCTCTCTGCCTCCTGTTTGCCTTGTCCGTTTCTGTGACACTTCAGCCAGTGAAGTTAGTTGCTGTTCCTCTGTACTTCTCATCTGATGAATAAAGTAACCTTTTAAGGACACTGCGCCACTGTCCCCTTTTCATTTGACCTCTGGAGTTCCTTCTCGAGACATTTTCCCACTTGGGTAATTGGTCGCCCTGCCAGGTGCAGGAGGTAGCAGCAGTATAGCCTGCAAATCAGGGCCTGGTCTTCAAAGCCTGGGGCTAGAGTCCACGCCTGGATCCACGCATGGGTTCCTCTCACTGGGTAAGGAGAACAGTATAGCTGAGGGCACTCTCGGTCTGCAGCCAGCTCCTCTGTAGTGGCCTGTAGAAACAGAGCGTGTGTGCGCATCAATTCAGCAGAGCCTCTCGGGCTTAGCATACAGGCAGGCAGACACATGTCTATGCAGGGACTGGCACCAGTATCTGAAGCGTATCTGTGGCTCCCTATTCCCTGGCAGAGTCACTCCCACGTCCTGGTCCACTCCCAGCCCCTGTGTAGTAGGATTGGCTGCCCCTTCCTCTTGGGCGCCCCACCTGAGGACTGATGACAACAGGCCACTCGGTCTTTCCTCTGTGACATCAGGGATTATCCTCCCTACACCCAGAATACTCAAGCAAAGAGCTTCTGATATCAATGATCATTCCTGAGCAGGCGGAATCGATGGTAGGTGACCCTAGCCCATCCTGTTTCCGAATTCCATGTACCTGAACCTGTAGTCAGGTGGCAGGCAGTGACCGCGACGGTAAACCGCCAGCGTTCTGGCGATCTGCTTCTGGAGGTCCTCGGATGAACATCTGCCATCGTCAGCTATGAAATCTGCAAACAGCAGCTTCCCACCGATGTACATCTGCCAACACATCCAAGCCAAAAAAGCCTCCTTCAGCGCCACAGCAAAGGGACTCTGTTCCCAGAACTCCCCCCCCCTTTAATTCTGGGTGAAGTGCCATTGAAGTGGTTGTCAGGGAGTCACCTCTTTCAAATCTTCAATAGTTTGTACAGCCTGTATCCTCATCTGCATGTCTTTAGCAGAGTTTCCTTTCAAATGGCCTGTGATGTTTAGTCTTTCAGCTGTGGTGAGGGGTTACACGTGTGCAGCAGAGACCAGGAAGCACCTGCCTGTCAGCCACAGAGTTAGTTCAAGGACCAGAGCCTGGTGGGCTGAGGGAAAGGAAGAAAGTGAGCCGGTCCAGGGGCCCGGACAGGGAGACCCTGCGTGGGAGGAATGGACCTATTTCCCTGCGACGTGCGAATTTGGCTGAGAGCCCATGGGGGTGGAGTGGGGGACCCACAGCTATGAAAACATCCATACCTCAACCACACCCCCCCCCCATTTTGTATTTGCTGGATGGAGGAAGCTGCGAATGTCACCCGAACCGACGCTGGAGGGTGGCAACCCCCCCCCCCCGCCTCGTCATCAGAACCTCACCATACTCCATCCTGGCTCTACCACTCCATACCACAAGGTGACGTATGAGATACTGGGAAAGCTGGGATTCTTGAGGTGTGGTTGGCGGGCCACTACGAGCATCACTTGCATGTCTTCAGCAGAAACCAGGCATGAGGAACCATCAAAAAGCCACTGAGAGGAAGCTGGATGAGTCAGTGTGTCTGCTGAATAAACAGATAGGCTATCTGTCATCCTTTTTTAAGAATTTAGTTTGCCTCTGTTAGATAAATACCACTGTGTTTAATCAGCCTGTTTTTCGGAATGTAAAACTAACAGTTAGTTCCTGGTTGGGATTTTATCTCATCACTGCCTCACACCCGCAGCAGTCACACAAATGACGACACAGTTGTTGCTTACGATTTTTTTTTTTTTCTCTTCTTCTCACATGACTCTAGTTTCACAAATTATCCTGGCCTAGCAGTGACACCCCCTCCGCAAGAGATCAACTTTGATTGAGTTTGGCTCCCTAAAAATAGACACGACTTCCGATTATTCATTTTCAGATTTCACAGATGCAGGGGAGCCACTATGTGGCCTGAAGCACCTCGATGTTTGTGTGTGGGTTTGTATTCACCACATTCACATAATGTGGTAAAACCTGTTCGTTTTTAGCTTCTTGAGACATTTTTTCAGGTCCCAACAACATAAACATTCATTTTATAAAAATCTGCGAATGCAATTAAGAAGCAAAAAAAAAAACTATCAAAAGTCTTTGATATTGTTTAGTTACTTAGTTACTAGGTAATGGTTAGGGTTATCATAGGATTAAGGTTATGCTTATACAAACGAATGGAGTGTCGGTGTGTGTGTGTGTGTGTGCGTGCCCGTGCGTGTGTGTGCGCACATGCTGTGGAGCTGTCTTTGTGTGTGCAGGAGACAAGACAGTTGGCCCACCTCCACAACACCACCACTGCCTTTCCCATCTCCACAATAAACCATTGAGTGCAGAACTCGGCTCCAGTTTCACTCAAAGAACAAGCAGTGGCTTTTAATGGTGGGAACTTCACCCCCTGCACACACACTCCTCTTACTCAAGTACCTTCAATTTTTTTTAAGTCTTCCTTTGTTGCTGACAAAACAGTCCATGCGTTTTGTGCATTTTTTTTTTTTTACTTTCCTGTAACAGATGTTCAAAATGTTGAACACAGCAACAAATGAACGCCTGACTGGATATTTTTCCCCTCCCACTACCATCTCATGTGCGGAATTGAATTGACGGATGTTATAAATAGCCACCCTGACTGATTAAAGTCTTGCTTAACTAGCATTTCTTGGGTCAGAGGGTAATAGTTATCAGATGAAAGCCTCGGAATTTCAAATAAAAAGAGAAATTCACGCTCATAAGAGTCTGTATTTTTTTCCACCAAACTGGAAAAATTTCAATTTTGTTATACTTTGTCATCATTCACCATTCACAGTTGTTCTATTTCTGAATCATTACGAACCAAAGGAGAAATGTTTTTACCTATTAAAAGTGTTTGTGTTTCAGAATCCTTCACTGAAATTGCTGGGCTGCTGTTCATCTTCACGTTGCCAGTGATGCATATCATTCACAAAGATGTCCTGACTTACCTTTGCTACATTTGTCTCATTGTTTACATGATCTTGTAAACATTAGCTTTAGTACTTACTACAACAGAAGCACACCTTCGCCTCCCGCTGTTCATAAAATGAAAGACAACCTTCCACAATCCGAATGACTCATTAAGTAAATCACCCCCACCTCCAGACTCATTCTCAGAGGAAGTCTCACCTTCGAGTGGCTCTTGCCAAGCCAATGAACTAATTCCATAAATGTTCAAAGAAAGTGTTTTTGGTAAAATAATATTTTTCACCTATCATCAGAAGTGTCTAACGGTTACTGTACAGCAGCTAAGGGTTGGCAGGTGTCAGATGTCAGGATGATGACATTCAGCTTTTTCTCCATACACTCTGTTAACAGACCTGCTATTCTTCCGATGTTTACTCATGGCTTTTACACATCAGGGCTACACACACACACACACACACATGTGCCTGTTACAGACCTATAACTCGTTTCATATAGGCACAATGGCAAAAGCTCATCGCTGCCAGCTGCCCAGTTCTCTTACCACATGTATTCATATTCTATTCCTGACTACCAGTGATGTTTTAAACACATATGTTCATTCAGTACAGTATAGATACCGTTTACAGTGCTTCCACCTAGTGGTCAGTAATGATAATACATTTCAATCACAAAGGGCTGACTGGGTGTTTTTAAGAGCAGAAAAAAATCCTTGGTATGTGGGTACAGGTGGTAGGGCGCCTCACCGTGATCATCCCCGGAGCTACATTGTGTCTCTGCTGAAGCAAAGAAGGCTGTAGGATTGAAGGCGAGTCTGTGGCATGGGTCTTGTACTTCACCATGCGGAATGGATCCAGGTAGCACTGGAGAAAGAGGGTTCCGGTAAGGGTTGTGGTATACTTCGCGCGAGGCGACGCACACGCAATGCTATGTAACGCCAAACAGGTGAAACACACGAGTATTTTAATGTGTATAACACCTGTTGAATACATGCTAACAATGCTGTAACATATGAACACTGTAAGCGGACTACTATTACTCTCCAGTAGATGATCCGGCTGTTTGAATGGGTGAAGTTGTACCTGCGCACATGGCATGCTCCTGTTCTTGTTCCTCCTCCTGTATATTTCCTCCAGCGCAGCCTCAGCAGACGCAGACCGCGGGTTTCGTGCCGCGGCCACGCAAACGATCAGGATCTGCTGACGGCGCAGCGCCTGGCTGGAGACGAACGCGTCATACTCCAGGTCCGTCAGCAGGGGCATACGGTGGGCACTGCAGGGGCACAGCCGGCACCCCTTGTGACCAAGCAGGGTGATCCGTAGCAGGCTGGGGCAGGGCACGGAGAGGCCTGGGAGTACAGGGCTGGGCCGGGGCATTTCTGGGCTTCTGGGGGTCAGTAGCAGACTGAAGGGGACAGACAAAAACAGACTGTACTGGCATCTCCACTAGGGGGCAGAAGATTAGACAGGAGTGTGAAGTCTGTACTTCAGACGTTACTGCATTCAGCCTTACTCCAGCATGACGTTGCTGTGCACCCGGAGCGGCCCAGCCTCTCTGACACCGAACGAAAGCCAAAGTGACATTTTAAATGTCACCCACACTGTGCCCCTGATTGGGCTTTTTATAGGAGAATCTTAAATTCTATGGTTTTCAATGAACGTGTAATCAAAAGGAATCTCTGGTAATCTCTTATTTATTATAACTGGGTTTTTAAATAACTAAAAGCATATATTGTGATCTGATTTTAATCAAGCCCCATTTTCACGTTTGTTTGGACCAGGGGTGCTCAGCCATTTTTTACCGTGAGAGTTACTTTTAAAAAGAAAATACTCTGAAAAGCTTCTGAATTGCAGCAGTATATTTTGCTGCTGAATGAGGGCGGGGTCACGATCAACTGGTTGGCCACCAATGAAATAAACCATTATCCATTAATCATCTAGTGATCAACTTGAAAACACCAATAGCCGTAATCTGCCAGTCGTTTGCGATGGAGGGGTTGGGTGCTACAGTTTCGGACAAATGTGTCTGTTAAATAAATGTATGTTTTCCGGGTGTCTTCCAGGCCAGATGTGGTTAGGAGTAAGAGTATTTCTCAGCATACTTCCTCCAGTGATTACCGTGACAGTGGAGTGCAGATGGGCAAGTCCCACCGGATGCTGTTTGCAGGTGCAGACTGATGGTGAGTTGTCATGTGCCCCTCAGCACTGCCCCCTAATGGCTGCTCTGAGTATGGGACTTCTGTACCAGCAGCAGAAATGGAGGCCAGGGCTGCTGACGGGAGCTGCTGTTTCAGAGGGGTCCAGCAGGGGGATTCTGATACCTTCAGACCTGAAATATAGCTGGTCAGTCAGTAAAATAAACACAGAAATTAAGGACACAAGGATTAAATATGAGGCCTTTATTACAATCACATACAGGCTACAATTACTAACATTTAAAAGCATAAGTAAATTTATGACTATGCAGGTCTGTGAGCACAAACTTTAGGAAGCATAGCAAATTAAGTTTATCAGTTGAATGTTTAACCTTGTAGCTACATTTCTTCTGTAATCAGAGGCTTTGCAGTGCCTCAGTTCAGCGGAATCAGTCTCTTGGACACCTCTTTCTCAATCCACACACCAACAGTGACACGGTAGTGTTCCAACCAGCAATCCACGATGCTCCCAGCTCTTCGTCGAAGCCGTCTCAGTTCCTGTTCCATCTGTCCTCCTCGCTGAGCCACACGGTTCATCTGAGAGTTTGTCACCTCTGTTGTCACTCCCTCTGCTGGCCTCACTGCTATCTGTGCCCAGAATTTAGCCTTAAATGGTGTAGGGAGCTATTCATAAGCGACATTAAGTCTAATACTATATGGACAAAAGCATTCGGACACACCTCTTAATCACTGAATTCAGGAGTTTCATTCAGAGCCACCACCACATAAAATCAAGCACCGAACCACGCAGTCAAGTTTATAAACATCTGTAAAATAATGGATCGTTCCAAAGAGCTAAGTGAATTCAAGCATGGTGCTGTCATAGGATGCCACTTATGACAGTGCATGAAATTTCTTCCTTGCTAGATATTCCAGGTGGTACTATTGCAAAGTGGAAGCATTTAGGAGAAAAGGCCATGTAAAGTAACAAAATGGGGTCCCCGAGTGCTGAAGTGCATAGTGTGTAAAAGTCGCCAACGCTCTGACAACTCAAACACTGCAGAGTTCCAAACGTCCTCTGGGATTATAATATAATTATATCATAAGTTCTCCCAACATACCTATCTAGTGAAATACAATAACAGACATCTCCATGTCCACTAAATTAGTATTTCTTTTTTCTGCATCCAGTTCTTTCCTTCATCCATCTCTATAAGTGTCCATGTCAGAGATGTTGCAGGCATTGGGGGCAGGCCGCAAATCCCACACATGCAATTGTAATGGGAATTCAATTTTGCCAGCGATTCCTATATCAGAGCGTGTGTAATGGGTTAGCGCTCTGAAAAAGAGGTGACGGTGCAGGACTGTTCGCTGTTGTGGTCCAGAGCTTCTCACCTGGCTTTTCACACCAGGAGGAGGAGTGATTGACAGCTGCACACTCTCCTGGGGACCCTTGAACCAGAGAGTAGCGGAGGCTGGGCTCCGCACTCGCAGTGAGATCAGCTCAGTCACCTGCAAACAGGAAACGCGGACAAAATGATCCAGGCCCTCCCATGCAGACAAAGGGCACATAGATTCATATGCTCTTCTGAGCCTTCTAACCTGTATACGGATTGGGTCATTCGATGAGGTTCTGAGGCCCCAGGTCCATTCCTTCTTCACAGCCCCATTTGGATCACACAAAAACCCCCCACGCTGATTCCACGTTGCCATCACTGTGCCACTAGAGCCGTGACATAATGACATCATCAACCGCCACTTATATTACCATCCTACTCTTTGTATTCTCCCCTCACAAAGCAACTAAAAGTAAATTGATCACTTACACACAAGTGGTAAAATGAGGGTTTCTATCTCCATGTTCCCACTGGAAGGTGTCCTACCTGAGTGGATGTGTGACACTGCCGCAGCCCAATGCCGTGAAGGTGGCCAGAATGTCCTGCTCGGGAGTGTCCCCAAACACATTGGTGTAGAAGCCGCCACACAGCGGTCCGGAAGGGGTCTGGCACACTGCCACACGCCCTGAAGGGTAGCTGGCACAGTCAAGGAAAAGATGCGGGCCTGCTTTCTCCATCCAGCCCCAGAGATGATGATTAACTTAGTTTCCACCTGGTGCACATCTGTGGGTCAGTTTCTATGTTTGTATTGCCTTTCTGTGGGAAGCTTAAACATGATGTAAGAAATAAAATATTTTGATCAAACCACATACGAAGGATAGATTCTCTCACCAGTAAGAAGCATTGATTTCTATCCATCTTCCTTAAGCACATTTCCAATTCAGGGTCATGCTGCTGCACGATCACACATGGAAAATTTAGAGATACCAATTCAGCTAACTGCTACATGACAGAAAACTCTGCACGGATGTAGAGCGTAAGGACCTGCATTGTGTAGTGAAGGCTGTCTAGTGACTCATCAGGGCTGACCTCCCAAACCTAGACACTGTTTATGCTCCAGACTGAACAGGAAGGCTGGCAGCATCATCACAGAGACAATTCACTCAGGTCATCATCTGTTTGACCCAATGCAATCAGGAAAGTGGTTCAGGACAAATACTGGCACTGTACACATGCACACTGCCCCTTTAAAGTCGGCTCCGTCCATCATCTGCACTTGATTTTGGAATAAAGACCCTCTCTAATACAGATTTTTTTTTCACAAATGACAGAGAAACCTCCTGTCAAAACTCCTGATCCCAGACAGAAAGGACACTAGATGAAGGAAGTCCCGTCATCGGTTCTGTAGTGCAGCTTTGGTAGTGATGGTTCTTCTTGGACCATCTGGGGGAGTGGAGGAGGACCACAGAAGGGAACACCTCCCCTTCTGCAACTGACCACGGCTCTTTTCCTGTCGTCCCCATAGTGACGCAACACCAGTGACTTGGCGAGTCCTCGCTCCTTAAGCTCTGCAGTTTGCTCCTTTCTAACATTGGGAGAAACAAGAGGAGGACTTATTTACAAATAGTTTAATTTCAGGATAACTTCGAAAACTTGGGACCCCATGAAGACAGAATTTCCAGAAGTTACATTTAAGAATATAAGATAATAAGATCATTTAAATTACAGCAACAAGCTTATTTGCATTATTAGTGACAGCCTTCAGGACAGACAAAGTTGCCCCTGTCCCGGCTATAAGGTGGCCATATACTTCAAACGATGTCCAGGCAAGACAAAATCTAGCACATCAGTGAGAACAGTGTCACATACTTCAAACGACGCCACCATCATATTCATTCTATTTCATGCTACAACACCATACACACCAGTCATCGCACCCCAATTGAGATTGAGAACCACTTGTGGAAAAAATCTGATGAAAAAGGTCATATGTCTATGTGCCAGGTAAATCCTATATGATGCACCATTAACGTTACTCACATGGCTTTTACCACCGGCTGAAGTCTCTCCACAACCCACTGACACTGTGCCTGCCAATCAGGGTCGTCGGGAGGTGGCGGCTCTGGGTAAATAAGCCAACCTGCGGGAGGAATGAGGAGACAGCATTGCTCAATATGGTATTCATCTAGTACCGGCACCTGGAGACAGTATTGTGTTTGTGTATGAAGGGGAAGAGGAAACAATATATAGTAAATTGCACCTTGATCCCTGCAGAGTCCAGAAGATATCGAGAAGCTTATAGTGGTTGGTACCTCAGATGATTCTGCTGAAATTGAAAGTTTACATTTTAGCATTGTAGGAATTTTACAACAAATTACGGCATAAATATCATAATATGGCTTTAAAATATTTCATTCAAACCAATTCCTATGGATTCAGTAGACAGTATGCGTTTTATTGTTTTCACGGAGAAGTATAAATAATTTAAGTGGTAAAACTGTAGAGCAGGTAATAATATCCGCCGTAAAACCAGTAACGGTATCCACCCTGGATCGCCTCCTACAAACCAGCCTGCCCTCCGCGCACCCGGTCTAGTCAGGGGTAACGTGAGATGCCCCCTTGATGACTGGCAACAACTCAATGAGTCATAAATGTTTAACGTGCCATTTCATTTCAGATGAAGGGGTCCACGAAGTGGCTATTTAATTAACACTATCGGGACGTAAAATGAGAGTTGCGATTGTAAGACTATTGACCCATTTTGTGTTTTTCGCTAATATTTTCACGCAGTGTTACAGAATAATGAGGTACTGTAATAATGCACCTACACGTTGAACACTCACAGCTGTGTGCCTTGGCATTCGTTTGCTTGTTTTGCAAGCTCGGAGATTCCAGGACGATTTCTTCCCCGAGTTTTTTCGCAGTCTTTCTGTTTTTTGTCTTGACCTGTAAGCCGTCCGCCTGACGTGCATCAACGGAAGGCTCCGCTGCAGCCAACGCTCTTTCGCGCTCTTTCCTACCTGTGAAGTCCAGGGATTTCCACTGTCGTTTATCGTAAGCGTCTGCTCCTGTCAGCTCATTCCAGGTGTAATTCAATATATTCATCAGCCCCCGGGGCAAAGAAAAATCTGCCTCACGTCTCTCGCACTGATGAAGCAACTTTCCCAGCTCCTGGAGGAGATAAGCAGCTCTTTTTCTAAGCTCATTCAAATGTGCCTTGTCCTCCACCCCCGATTCCCAAACGCCTACAGATCCCTGATCATTTTTTGTACTAGGCAGCGTTTCCCATTTTATTCCCCTTTTCAGTTTTTCTCTCTTAATTTCACTGTCGTCGTCATCCTCTTCTTCAGAGTCACCGTCGGCAACCGACCTGTTCAGTCGACATGTGTGACATGTTCATGCTTTAATAATCCAGTCAGTTTCCGTTATATATCCTAATCATATAAACACAGGTGTTATAAATGGTACTACAAGCAGCAGGAATCCAGTACAAACGTCTCCGGATACTTACCTATTAACGACTGATTCAAAGGATGGCTGGTTACAGTAGTATCGGAAAGGAAAAGGTGGGCGGTCAGCCGAAAATCTCGATCGTTTGTCTTTTTTACTTGAATGCTAAATAGAGACATTTCTATTAATCAATTGTTATAATAATTATTTATGACTGTAAACTATATCTACCTCATGTTACCTGATCAAAGAAGTATATTGGTCCAGGTCTGTCTTCCATTTCCAAACTTCAAATAAAAGTGGTTTTAAATATTGCATTTAAGAGCATTATCATTGTTCTGTAAATAAGTTGTACCAGTTCATATAAACTATAATTTCTTACGATTCTGAAAACCTGGTACACCCTTATGAAAACGTCGCATTTACCTTTTAGTTTGTAAAATCTTGTTGCTTGGATACAACTTGTTTTCCAAGTGAGTACATTGAATCAAATGGTTCAAGTCATCCCTACTGTATGATTAAAACTCAAAACATCATGCCAACCTATACGAATATAAAGTCGCCATTCCTCACATATTTTAATGCACTAGATGTATCCCTTACCAAGGGACGCTGGAAAGTGATTTGACCGTGATGAATGTGGGCTTTACACCGATAACGGATATATAGGCGCCTCCCTCTGGTCATTGCCGGTAGTGCAGAAAGAAAACAGGCGTCGAAACCAGTGGTGGTGGGATTACTGCTGTATCCCGTTTCCACCAACGCGGTGCGGGAGACGAGCTTTTCCAGAACTGGTTCTGCCTATTTCCACAGCAAAAAAACATGGCCCTTACTGTCAGTCACAAGATCCATTCCAACGAAGGCTCGCTCAGAAAGTGATATTGTGCGAAACCAACGGCCACAGATAGATATTGATGCTTTAATATTTTGACATTTGAGCCTCTCTGCTTACGACGCCTGTGTCGTCGAAAACACTCAGACATCTAAACTTGCTTGTTTGATAACGTAGATAATATTTTTCATTCGCAAAACCTTACTGTCAGTTTTCACTGTACGTGTCAGGGGATGTAGATGAATGGCCGGTCATTCTTGAGTAAAAAAATACCTTCTAAAAGGCGATGAAGTGACATTAGCCTTCAGACGGTTTCAATCCTGAGGCCGTTATTTTCTCGTGCTCGGCTTCGGGCGTCTCCGTCATTCAGCGGTCGGGGTTTCCCAGCATTCCCAGCGCGCCGCTACACCTCCCCCCTCCCTTCCCTTTTCGTGTCTGCAGTCATGGCGGATGTGGTGCAGCAACTGGAGGTGAAGCCCGAGCAGGAGAAGATTCTGAACGGGAACGCGGAGCTCGACGAGAGAGAAGACGCGGACCCTTCGGAAGAGACGGCAAAGAAGAAGAAGAAAAAGAAGAAGAAAAACAAGCCGGCGACCCAAAGTGAGGAGGGCTCAGGGACAGGCCGCGTTGGTGAGTGCTGAAGGCCGCACTTTCTTACGCCAAGATGTATATCACACAGAAGAGTTTGCCTAAATCCCCTGATATTTATATCGTATAAAGAAAATGCTCGATCTGTTATTAAACCGATTCGTCGATTGTTAAAATTGTGAGACGTTGGCTTAATTGTTAACTTAATTTCTGGACTTGCCATGTGCGGAAGAATACCGTCTTGCGTGAGCGCCCTATATCCACACTCGGTAAAATTAACCAACAGCAGCCCCATAAATGTCTGCCGTTAAACGTCGGGGCGGTTCTAAAGCCATCTGTATCTGCAACCCTGCGCATTCGTCTCATGCAGTCTGACGGTCAGACCTACGCCTGACATTTAAAAACGAACAGCAGCTAGCGAGCTAAGCCCACTGCGCCGTTTGGTATAGACGTCAAGCATGGCAGTGAGAGTTAAACTACCCCAAGTAAAGGGCAGCAATAGTATAGTTGGTTGGATTATTGCCTGCCTAAGCTAACACAGCTAGTTTGGTGCCGGGGCTGCAGTGTATTTTACCCAGGTCAGCTCCATGATGTGTGTAATTTTTTACCTTAATTGGAAACCAGAAAGACTGCTGCCTCCAAGCTGCTGGCGTTTTCCAACTGGGGAGGAGAATGCGCCTGCGCAGTAGTGTATGATGATATGACTCCCAAGGTTATAGCCCAGCAAAACGCCTCTCAGGCTGGTGTTCTTTATGCACTAGTGTTTTAATGCGAGAGGGGGATATAGGGCTCTCGAAGGAGCAAACAGGAACGCTTTGGTTCGTTCAGAAATACTTTATTAAAACCGATACAAAATTATAAAATGCAATAAGACAAAATAACGAAATATAAGCGTTGATAAGTAGTCCAAAGCAGTACAAAATTAGGAAATATGAGTATTGGTAAGTGGTCCCTTTAATGATTAAAATGCATCAGCTGCTGCAAAGCTATTCACACTCGGACATGCAGTCACCCACCTTCACACACGGAGGTGCCATCGTCACCCGCCTTCACACACGGAGGTGCCATCGTCACCCGCCTTCACACACGGAGGTGCCATCGTCACCCACCGTCACACACGGAGGTGCCATCGTCACCACCGTCACACACGGAGGTGCCATCGTCACCCACCGTCACACACGGAGGTGCCACCGTCACCC
>JAODJW010000062.1:20944304-20956847 GCA_026777045.1 Hyperopisus bebe | reverse complement strand
TCACCCACCTTCACACACGGACCAGGGAGCCCCTTTCAGTCCTGGCAGGAAACCAACACGAGTCCTGAAAAATGCTGGACGATGCGTGCTCTGTCCCACGGCTGAGCTCCGGTCAGTACCGAGTTCTTCCCTTTCCTTTATTCTAAATCTGGAGCGGTACGCGTGCGGGGAGGGGGAGAGCTGGCCAGGCTCACCCCTCCCCTCAGGCGATGCGCTCTTCGTTCTCCAATTCCTGGCCAGGTGAGGCTATTTGTGCTTGCGGTTACGAAACATTTTGAGACAAGATAAGCGTCCCTTTCCCCAGAGAAAGACAAGACAGGTGTCCTAGCTCTTTCTGTGAGAATCAAGTTATTCGTGGGAAACAAGTTATATAAGTAATCAGTGAAAAACATGCTTGTGCAGTTCGACCTTGGCACAATAATATTATGGGTGGATCATGGATGACGTACGTGAATTTCGGGATGATTAGTCCATACATGATCAGAATCAATCCATACTTCAGTAACCTCATATGTATATCTGATAGGCGGGTACTCCGCTGAGCCGTGAGTGATGGAGCCGAACAATCACAGCTTCCCCAATCATTACAGTAACAGGAGGACAATGAACAAATTGTTTAATTTGCTATGTGGGCGACGTAGCCAATTACACAGCCATCTGCGAGTTTATCCTGATACAACTAGGTTGTCCCATTTACAAAATGACTTTTCCCGTTATATGCTTGTAGACTTTTTCTATTAGTCAACATCTGCTGGATGCTGCATAGTAAGTTTTGTGCTCTTATTGCAAAATGTATAGGAGATCTGGGGGAAGTGCCATTCCTTTTAGTGTTTGACCAGTTGAAGGCATGGTGATGAATCAATGATGCTTGTTTAAACAGTGAATTTTCAAGATGTGGGAATTGTGTGGGTTGCCTGACATAAGTAGTGTGTCGTCAGCCTAATGAGGATGTGGGGTGTCAGTCCATTAGCCTTCTGTCTGGTTTCTGCAGCTGCAAGCAGTGAGGCAGACGGTGTAGGCATTGCTGCGGCAGTGAGCAGCGTGACCAAGCAGCTGGAGAAGCAAGTCATCGAGGACAAGGAGAGAGAGGAGGACGGCGAAGATGGTACTGTATCCCTGGCCGTTGGTACTGTGTCCGCCCGTTTTGTTACATCTGTTTCCGTGTCGATAGCACCATCGCCCTGTAAGTCTGAAATACTGTGTTCTACACAGATGGAGAAGAAGGACAGAACTCTGCCGGGAAGAAGAAGAAGAAAAAGAAAAAGAAGAGAGGAAGTAAGATGCTTGTGTATCTCTCTGCAACCCCCCCCCCCCATCCTTTTCCAAATTAAGGAGCTGTTAGTCACTGGTTTGTGATCTGTGGTTCTGAAAGCAGTTTGAAAAGGACACGCCCCTCCCTGAGCTGATAACCAGGTCGTGGTACGTACACTGGTGCCACAACTCGCTTCAGTATGGGTGTTCCGAATACCCAATTTGGCTGAGCCAGTGTGTTAAATACCCACCCGATGTTAGCAGATTCTCAGCTCTGTTAAAAATAGAGGTGCACCAATTATATCAGCCGATGCAGCAACATTCGGCCATCGGCCAATGATTAAAAACGAACTGATATTTATTCTTTAAAGTGATGACCTATATCACTTTGCACACCTGCATACTACACATAAAGATGTCTGCTGTGTGCGGTTATTTTAATGTTGGAAAAATCGTTACGATTGCTTTTTGTGGGATCTGCTAAAATTTCCAGAGGAAGATCTAGCAAAAAATTCAGTGCACAGTGCAAAATCAAAAGACATTACTTGGAAAATTACGTTTGATGAACAGCCCTTCTCCGTTATAAATGTTATAAATATATGACGTTATATACAGTTATATAGTCCTCTGGGACTATTGTATGCCAAAGCTGGTGTTTTCTTACCAAGAAATTGTTTTTCATATTTTTGGAATGTAATTTATTTATTCTTTAATCTATTTGGGTGGAATACATTTCACACGTAAAAGGAAAATGTTTACACGTTACATCATTAGCTATGCCTCTGTCTCCATACAGCCAAAGGACAGACCGACCCTCCTTCTATCCCCATCTGCGAGCTCTACCCGAGTGGGGTTTTCCCAAAGGGGCAGGAATGTGAATATCCCTCGACACAGGATGGGTGAGATCCGTCAGCCCTTAATTTTCAGTTATGCCGGTGGTTACGACATTGCGGTACATTCTCCGAGGTCCTTTACTGGTCTGAAAATGAGCACCTTGTTTCTGAGACTGAGCTGTAGAGTACCCAGATTACTAGATGTCTCAAGCACGTACACACCTTGCTTGTAAATCCAGGGGACTGGTTGCTGACTCCAGCCTGGCGCCTACAGTATTTATCCCAGTGGATAGTATTCAGCTTGAGCCAAAAGCTGTTGTAACTAACAGCAAGCTCCCTGATAAGATCTGAGCCTCCCTTTGTTGCTGGCTCATTAGAGGGCCAGTCTTGGTTCAGAACTGCTTGGAAATGCATTGTGGGTACTCCCCTGACTGGCAGGCGCACCGCGGCATGGCGAATGACCAGCGACGAGAAGAAGGTCCTGGACAAGGCCAACGAGGAGGTGTGGAATGACTTCAGGCAGGCGGCCGAGGCCCACCGACAGGTCCGGCAGTACGTCATGAGCTGGATTAAGCCTGGGTTGACCATGATTGAGATCTGGTGAGTCTAACTGTCCCCACGTCGTCTGTTTTGTCACGCTCTGGTTTGCAGCCGGGGACAATGATGTTGTTTTCTGAGGTCCGGTAGCATTCCTCCAGTGTTTTCATCTCTTTTCTCTTCGTCCCCTCGTGCTGCTTCCCCCCCGTTTCGACACGCCCGGCAGTGAGAAGCTGGAGGACTGCTCCCGGAAGCTGATAAAGGAGAACGGGCTCAATGCCGGCCTGGCCTTCCCCACTGGCTGCTCCCTCAACAACTGCGCCGCCCACTATACCCCCAACGCCGGGGACGCCACCGTGCTGCAGTATGACGACGTCTGCAAGATCGACTTCGGCACGCACATCAACGGTGAGTCCCGGGTCCGAAGTGGGTTCAGGCTGGGATTTTATGCCTGGTTAATTAGGCCTGGCAGATCTGATCCAAGGTGTGTGCGAGAGTGAGAGGTTTTGTTCGGTGCCTTTTGCCTCTCTAACCTCCGTGCGCTGTGTCCTTAACCTCACAGGTCGCATCATTGACTGTGCCTTTACCGTCACCTTCAACCCAAAGTATGATAAGCTACTGGAAGCTGTGAAAGATGCCACCAATACTGGAATTAAGGTAGGGTTAGGGTCCCCTGCAGTGCACAGGTCTCAGTCACGCGCATCATGTGACCTAATCAGGGCCTTATACCCAGATAGATCTGCTCAGGGTCTCTTTCACCAACCACCCCATACTCGTATCAGTGTCATACCTACATTTTCTAATTGGTGTGTTTTGCTGCTGCTCTTCTTTCCCGCTCGACCCTCCAGTGCGCCGGAATCGACGTTCGCCTCTGTGACGTCGGGGAACAGATACAGGAGGTTATGGAGTCTTACGAGGTGGATATCGACGGCAAAACCTACCAAGGTACAGAGGTTGGGAAAAGCAGGGCGTTGTAGGTTTTTGCTGCCCTTAGTTGCTGCCCTTAGTTGCTGCCCTTAGTTGCCGCCCCTTCCCTTCATGATTAGGCTCTCAGGAAGCAAAACGTTGAGCCTTTGTGAGCTGCTGAACAGCTTTTGTTGTGGCTCTTGCCTGTACTGAGATCTTTTTGTTTCAGCTGATGCTGCGCGTGAAGGACACTTCTCCCCTTTGTGTTTCAGTGAAGCCCATTCGGAATCTCAACGGCCACTCCATCGGACAGTACAGGATACACGCCGGCAAGACTGTCCCCATTGTCAAGGGTGGAGAGGCCACACGGATGGAGGTGGGTGTTAGGCCGGCAATGCTCTCGCGCTTTGAGGAGACTCCCTTCATTCAGAGCATCTGAAAAATCGTGCTTTTTATGGTTGAGGGGATTATGGGTAAAACAAGTGGCGGTTGGCTTGCGTGTTTCCGAGAGAGGCATGGGTCAGTGGCTCTGCCCCTGCCTTGCCTGCTGGTATTTTAATTACGATGTAATCATAGTTAATTTCCTGCTTAATCAATTTATATAATATATATAATATATATATATCTCTGTTTTACGTGTTTGGCTTGAACAGGGCTGTGCTTAGAAATTTCGGAGTTAGTTTAATAGGTCGTAGTATACTTGGGGAAGTTCATTTTTAATGGGAGGGAAAACTCCCCCCAAGTATTATGAAGCCTGCCAGTGGTCATCAGAGCGAGCAGCTGTGATTGGTCAGCCAGAGCCCAAGGCTTCTTCGACCCACCCAGAGCGGCTAGCTGGCTAATGCTAACATCCTTACTCTGATATCTATGCTCTCTGACCTGCATATTACACGTCCCATTGGGTGCAATTTCATTTTAAATGCGCTGTAGTGTTTGCAGGGTGGATGCCAAGGACTGACAGGAGCGGCTGCTGGCTTACATTCCTGCTTACTATGCAGAGTGGATCAAAAGCTGGCCTGCAGCTGAAATGTCGTTTTCAGAATGTTTAAGAATGAAACGGCAGTCATATTACATTTTGTTGTGGAAATCTTAAAAGCAGAAAATTAAATGAAGTTGTGGAAATGTGCCAGAACACGATTATATAATCCTCATGCGAACATTGTATACTTGTATAACTGCAAATGTGCTTTTAAGTTCTCCCGTGCGCACTAGCCTTCCCATATCAGCAGGTGATTCGTACCGAGACCTAAGGAGAGAACCACAAACATGGATGTCCAACCATCCGGAGACCCCATATATAAAATGAAGCTCAATAAGACAGTACTGCATACAGTAATACAGTAACTGCAATATGTTGTATAGTACTGTACTCTCAAATTAAAGGGATTCTGACGTTTTAGCCTAATTCTCGAGAGAAGATTGAGCAATGGAAAAGTATCACGTATCAAGGGATGATGAAACAATATCTTGCCCCTCAACAGATGAACAAAACATATGGTCACGCATTTTACAAATGGTTATTTTTTAACTGCAGTAAAGCACAGATATGGGGAGCACTGCTGTGCTATGCCTGTCGACGCTGCTAACACGCCAGAGCAGTTGTCAGCTGTGATTGGTCCATTGAGGGAGGTAGTTGCTGTTTGGCTGTCGCACTTGTGTCCGCCCTGCCCCTAACCGAGGCTCCTCCCACAGGAGGGGGAGGTGTATGCCATCGAGACGTTCGGAAGCACAGGCAAGGGCGTGGTGCATGATGACATGGAATGCTCCCATTACATGAAGAATTTCGACGTTGGGCACGTTCCAATCAGGTCGGTGGATTGGCTTGCCTGTGTCCCATCATGCAGCGTGTCTGTGTGTGTGTATGTGTGTGTGTCAGAGGGCCGTACAGATCAGTACACGTTGAAAAGAGAAGGACGGTCAAATCTGGAATCAAATCTTAATGTCAAACAGATGCTTGATCCCTCTGTTCTTTGAATGCCGTTGCCTTTACTGGCCCTTTGAATTGACCGATTAGGTCCTTCCTTATTAGTTGTCGTGTAGGTGTGTTGCTGTTGTGTAGTTTCTGCTCCAAAACCGCTTGCAGTTGCACCTGGGCATTTACTGTAACCTCAGCCTTGCTGCACTTGTGCCTAGTTGATTCCTTGACAGCATGAATGCCTGCGATGTGCCATTTGCCTTGATTTGTACGTCGCTTTGGACAAAAGTATCTGCTATATATGTAGCTGTAAGGTTAATAGAGTATGGAGTGCCCAGTCCGATTGCCCTTTAGTTACCTCACCAAATGCCCCCCCATCCCCACAGACTCCCAAGGGCTAAGCACCTGCTTAACGTGATCAACGAGAACTTCGGGACGCTGGCCTTCTGCCGGCGTTGGCTGGATCGCCTCGGGGAGAGCAAATACCTGATGGCTCTGAAGAACCTGTGTGACCTGGGCATCGTGGACCCCTACCCCCCCCTGTGCGACACCAAGGGGTGCTACACGGCGCAGTTTGAGCACACTATCCTACTCCGGCCCACCTGCAAGGAGGTGGTCAGCCGGGGAGACGACTACTGACCGTCCCTTCCCGCCGATGAACCCCGCGACAAAACGAAATGTCATACGCGCACTAAAAAAAAAGCAAAAATGTATTAAAAATAAACGCATTTAACGAGCTTGCTTTGTTCTCACTTCTGGCTTTTTGCCCAGGGTGGCGATGTCGTTGCCTCGCCGTTCCTCCGGTGCAGCGGCATCTGCTGAACCCGAGTTCCAGTGAAACTCAGTGGCCGCGTCTAGCGGTGGGATCGGGCGTCCTGAAAAGCTGTTCGGTCGCTTTTTACAAGACACGCTTCAGTGACGTTACGAAATCAACCCCCCCGGGGGAAATTGTATAACGGCTGCAAGCTTGGCTTCTAGCGAAAGCGGAAGGCTCACTGGCCAGAAAGTTATTAAAAAATCTGCAGCCTCCTACTCCGTTCTGTATTTATATTGGGATTTTTTTTTTTTTTTGAGAAATATTGAAATGTCTGATTCTGACTTCTGTGCCCAATGCAGTTCTTCATTTTCGATTCCCTGAAATGTTTTTTGTAGAAAAATAAAGTTATATAAAAGTTAACCCTTACCGTTTCCAAATTGCTTCTTAATGGTCAGTGCCCAGTGTGGCCATGGACAATCCAGTGGGAGCTATAGCAGGAATCCAGTTTCTAGTTATTCCTTTTGTAAATTCCATTACTGACCAGGCGGTGGCAGAATTTCCTGTTTGGAAGTCATGCTTAAAGCAGTATGTTAAGCATTTAATGTTGATCAGCTTAAACCTGCAGGCTTTGTGGTTATGACAGTATGAGGAAGTTAGGCTGTTGTGTTGACTTTTGCCATCTAAATGATCCAATGATAAATGTTTAGCAAACAGCATAGTTGCTAATAGTATTCACCTGTACTGTACTCAGAAATGTTTATGGATTGTTAATGAGTGAAGACTTCAAGGCTGTAATAGTCTGAGGGCACAAGACGTCATTGAACCCGAGTTTTGTAATGTGTCGAAAGATGCAGTGAAACTCAAAGTCGTGATTCACTGGACTAGAGCTTTCCCTCGGGGTGGGGCTAAGGGGGAAGAGAAACATGGGCCAGGAAGTGGAAAAGTATGGACCCCCCCCGTCCCCTTTTCTGAAATTCAGTTTTACACATCACTGTGCTCATGTACAACTGGAGAAATATTTGTGTTTAAAGTGCCTTCTGGGGCAGTCTGTTCGGTTTGGATGTAGTTCGCTACACAGCCTCCATGAAACCACTCATGAAGAATGTGATTTTGTGCACAAAATGCCTTCAAATACAGCACATCAGTTCAGGACATATTAAGGCGACAGGACTCAAAAGTGACATTTATCAAAGAGCAGGAAGACCAGTGCCTGAAGGGAGATCATTGCAGGGGCTGAAGTCACTTGGCTTCACTTCTGTTGATGGCTGCTTTGCCAGGAAAAAAGCCAGCGGTGAGCTTCAGGGGAGCACAGTGACAGCTGCGGAGCGTAAACAAATCAGAAGGCTTGGGGATAGCTATGACCAGATATCGAGGTGAGTGTAGAAGGAATGGGTTTCCAGGTTTCCGTAATTTAACAGGAAATGTTGATGAAGGCTGAGCAAGCATTCTGAATACAAAAAAAAAAAAACAGGAGCCTTGTTAAAAAAAATGAAAAAATATTCTCATTTTATTGAGGTAAATCTCTAAAAATTGAGGTAACAATTTGCATAGTATTACTGCCATAAATTTACATCTGGGGGAAAAAACACTCAAAGATAAAGACAAGCAGCAATGTTGTGCTTTGATTCTTCCCATAAGAAAAATGAAACGCAGTTTGACAAGCGAAGGGCATTTGCTTGCTGGCAAATCATCCTTAAGCAATACATTCTATGTATTCACACATGGACGTGGCATCTGGGATGGCATCTTCCCACAGTGATGTTCCCACCCTCCGGCCTGTGCACCGTCACTGCTGCTGACAACGGGTGTCATCCCCATCTGGTCAACAAAGGCTGGTTTTGATATCGGCTCCCAGACAAGGAGCACATGATTTCTAAAACAATCCAAGTCACAAATATCACATTTGTAATTAACAGAACATCTCTCTGCATCACCTCTCCAGCAGAATCTTAATTCTAACTTCAATATTAACAAATAATTTTTTTGGCAATTCAGGTTCCTGTTATTGCTACCTCTACAACAAAACCACTTTAAGAGCACTTTAAAAAAAAAATGTGTCCATCCCAGGAGCAGCACTCCAACCTCAGAGCCGGCCAGTAACCCGTCGTGCGGGCCGATTAGGAGGCAGGCAGCGTGATTGCTGATGACGAAATCTCTCCTCGCGGCCGTGGTACTAAATACTTCCATAAGTGGACGGCGTTGTCCTGCCAGAATGGCTGTAAACGAGTCGTGTTCCTGAAGCTGTGCACCATTCAGGAACATTCAGCTGGGGGTCTGTACACACAACATCCTGAAGAAAAACCGGGGAACCGATTTCACCCTCTCTCTCCACCGCATAATCTAATGATTAAAAACGAAATTCATTCTTCTAATCGCAAATACATTCTAACTTAGAGAGAAAGAGGGCGGGCGTATTTAAATGGAACCTGCATTCTTTTAAACATGAGGCATGGGAGGTTACATGTAACCGAAATGAGGAGCCAGGGAGAGAGGTCCACGTGCCCCTCGAGACTGAAGTGCTCTGACACACGGAGCGCCACCTGCAGGTTGGGCGGTGGTAAAAAGTATCACCCAGGACCGAGCTGCAACCCAAGCCTTATGGCAAGTCTGTTCACAGTTAACACGGATTTGGGGCTGAAAGGCAAAGATCTCGATATGTCCATGTACTCATTACTAGAGCCAACAACATTAATGACAACAAAGAAAATAAAAAACGTTCAACCATGGTGAAAACATCAATATCAAGTTTCCACTAAGAATGCTCACCAAACAACTCTAGTCTTTTGGGACGGGGGACAAAAAAAAAAAAACTGTACAATATTTATACCAATAAAAATGTTTACAAATTTAATACAAAACCTTATAAACATCATGTACAAGAATTCACAAAGATAAATGAAACAAGAACAGAACATTTTCAGTATCCAGCTCGTGGGAAAAAAAATAAAAATATCAAGGAAAGAGTCCTGATGTTGCCATGGAGACACTCTCTCCTCCTTTGGCAGGAGATAGTCGGGGTGGGGGGACTCTTTCCAGAGAGGCTGCTGGTGCTCAGCTGCTGAGTGATGGTGGGCAGGTGGGGATGAGGATTTAACAAACCCCCACCCCACCCAAGGGGCCTTCGCCAGAGGCAGCACGATAAGGAAGAGGAGAATGAACCCCCAGTCCTACAGAGGCCTGCCTTTGTCCTGAGAGACCCTCTGCGTGTAGAAGAGGATGTAGGCCTGAGCCCGGCACACCTCCTCCACGGTGCACACGTTCAGCTTGGAGTCGTTACAATGCACCCAGAAACCTGCAAGGAAAGGGAAACCGCTTTGCATTGTGGGTATTGCATGGGCACAGAGTAAAAACGTGGCATTTCAACCCCACAGCCATAATTCCGCCTAGTACGACTTCTGGCCGCTACTCCCGCCGCGCAGCAGTGTAGCGTGCGTACTCCCAGCATCCTAGCTCTTTGTACTTACGTATACCCTTAAAATGGTGTTGAATAATGACTCACGAACGTTTCAAATTACAAATGCCCGTTCAGAATGCATCTCATCCATCAGTAGAGGAGTATCTGTACAATAATATTTATATAAATGTATAAAAAGATTAAATTTAATCCTCTCAAACAGGCAGTCAGACTTACCTCCCTCTGTGTTGTAGCAATAAGCAGTATAATGGCCAGAACCAAACCCCTTCCCATGATGCATCACTACAGCAGACAGGTCATACAGGAAGTGCTCATTGTGTTTGGGGGGGTAGGGTGAGGGGTCCCGGTAGCAGTATTGCTCCATGTTCAGTTCCTGGTCGAAGCAGACGTGAACGCCGATCTTCTCCCGGTGATTTCGGCCGGACCACCTGGGCAAGGGAAGGGCACCGAAGGTAACAGGTGTGATGGGGGTGCGTGAGGACCGGCGATGCGTTCGCGCTTGGTGCCGCGTGGCTGGGGAGCTGGCCACCTACCTGAAGCGTTTCAAGTGCAGCCGGAGCACCTGAGGTAGCTTGTGCACCATCAGTCGCTTCCGGGCTTCCGTGAGCATGATGGCCTTGGAGGAGAACTTGCGCCGTTTGTCTGAAAGGCAAAGGGAGCAGGGACGGCATGTCAGGGCCCATGCTGAGAGAACCTGGGTCTGGTACAAACCCAGAAAGCTCCATAAAACTGAATCTTTTCAACTCTGCTCTTACTGGCGCTGGTCTTTCAGTCCTCAATTGTTCTGTAAATTGACCTTCAATGTAACGTAAACATGCTGTTCTGCTTGTTTACACCTTAGCGGTCGAAGACACTGCGCCGCGTCCCACAGAACCTCAGTGACTGTGGTTTTTCTAGATCAGATGACGAGCTCAGTACTGGGAGAGACCTTTACAGGACTGGGTAGGTGGTCAGCTGGGAGGGACGACACACCAGGGCCCCAAGGGCCTGATACTCACTGTTACACAGCTCACACGCGTAGATGTTTCCTTCCAGAGCCTCAGTCTCGGTGAACTTGGCCAGCATCTCCGTCAGGTGGCAGGAGTACTGAGCTGCTGACTCCTTGGTCTCCTTGCCGTTGCAGTGGTAGCGCTCAGGGAACTCGAGCGACAGGTCCCAGAAGGGCTCGATGGTGTTGGACCTGTTGTCACAGGACAGGCAGGTCACCTGGGAGGGGGGGGGACAATCGAGATGGACTGTGACAAGGACTGCGGATGAAAAGACGACAGGAGCCGCCAGCGAAAACGCTAAAGGACAAAGCGAGAAACGGCGGCTGGCCGGACTTCTTATCGGACGAACCGGTTCATCTGGACAAGAAAGGATGCGAGCATTTCAAACTGGAAATAAAGCAAGCAGAAAGAAATGAAGAGCAAAAGAGAGAGAGAGAGAGAGAGAGAGCTGTTTCCTGTAAGAAGCCTTCACCACAACAAACTCTCACTTAAGCTCACCCCCCTCTTCTTACACACACACTTTCACATTGGAACACCTGCAGCCCAAGACACATGGTGGGGATAAAGGGCGCCTCTCCTCCGGGGCTCAGTCGCCGCAAAGCTGCACCCACCTCCCTGGGAGCGACACGGCTGTTCACACAGAGACAGAGGGCCCTCTGTTGAAGCTGCCGAATCGGGCGACCTCTGCTTCGGAGACCCGGTGAAGGCTCCCCGAGCTTTCGCCTAGCAGGTGCATCTCTCACATACTCAGAACTGGGTCGCGCGGGTCTGAGACCAACTCATGTCAACATGCCTGCGTTGACGTTTCTAAACAGACAGGAGGAGGCGGTACCAGCCAGCTAGGTGCCAGAGCACCTGGACTCATCATGCAAAATCGTGAAAAGGGCCCTGGGGTGGAACCTTTAAGGTATCCATCCTGAATTCCTCAGGCATTCAGCTGGATAAACAGCTTCAGTGCATCCCTCTTTGGGCAGACACATGCAACAATATGAAATACTCAGGGTTTTCCTACAATTACCACTGAGTGTGTCCTTGCAATAAAGTGATACAACCTCCTATGTTACAACCCCAGCACCTTCCACATACCTACACTCAGGGGCAAGGACTGGATAGAGTGTAATAAAGCACTAAGGAGATTCCCACCCCCTTATCGCTATTACGCAATGCAGACTTTGTCAGTGGCGGTGTTCAGAGAAAGCCCCCCCTCCCACTACTTGGAGGCAAGAGGAAAACCCAATGTTCCATTACGCCCCACCGATTCACGCTTCGTGCCGCTCGCCAGGTAGTCAAGCGCGGCCGAAGGCATTCAGCCAGGCGCGGGGTGCCAGAGAGCGTTCGGTGAAGCACAACTTTCATTCTGTAAGCACACGCTGACTTTCTTATACTAAGGGAAGTCGTGGCAAAAAAAAAAAAAAACTGGCAACAGCAGAAAAGATTGAGCTTAAAAGAGAAAACAAGGCAGTGAGGGATGACTCAGGGGAAAAAGAAGGGAACCCAGAAAGACAGCGTTCGCCACACAGGGGAGGTGAATAACAACGTGAGCGAAGCCTGGCGGGG
Source organism: Hyperopisus bebe (assembly GCA_026777045.1). Taxonomy (NCBI): domain Eukaryota; kingdom Metazoa; phylum Chordata; class Actinopteri; order Osteoglossiformes; family Mormyridae; genus Hyperopisus; species Hyperopisus bebe. Next base: position 20,944,687 of record JAODJW010000062.1, on the reverse strand, counting down.
CGGCGAGCCCAGCAAAGTGGATAAACACACAGGCTGAGACATGGCTGAGAAGGGGCCCACGGCGGCAAGCAATTAGGCCCAAAACCCCCCAGTGCCTCCCGCACCACAATAACATCAGCACCAGGTGGCAGTGTCTGCCTGGTGGCCCCCTTCCAGGGGTTTACGCTTCACGTCACCCAGCGTGTCTCAGTGGCACCCCCGCCCCCCCCCCACCGCCTCCCAGGTCTAACACAGATGAAGGAAACGCGACTTACAACAGCCCTCATCCTGTGAAAACCAGGAAGCGGCCCTGGGTGGCCTGGGAACAGAGTCAAATGAGGGCGGAGGGCAAACTCCTCATAAGAGCACTCCCACCGCCAAGATCTGCGGGGGGGGGGGGGGGG
>JAODJW010000062.1:20927653-20938097 GCA_026777045.1 Hyperopisus bebe | reverse complement strand
GATCTTATAATACACGTATCTACAAGGCAGCCTGTTAAAAAAACCTTTGTGATCCATTCTCTGTAAAGGAATTGCTTTGTTTTTGTTTCTGAGCCATTTTTAATTGTGATTTTTAGTATTTCTTTTGTCTGACCATTCCTTCGGGAATTTTATGTTTGTGTTATTATGTGCCACCATGTGGAGTTTGGGGTGAATGAACGGTCCCACCTTCTTTCCCGCTATATATATTCACCAGGCGAGGGCGCTGTCAGACTATAAATGCCATTTAAGTGAATTTCTGAAACATTCTTTTATGCATTTCATGCAGGTGGGTAGTGCAGCGATGCCGTCGTGGCAAACAACGGGATGTTTAAGCTTTGTTGTGTTTATTGCATGTTATTTGTTCTACGTTTTCACTTATGTTTGTGTGTGTGTGTGGGTTTTATTCGACCTGTAGTTATGAAATCAACTTAAGTACTTACCTCAATGAAATTACGCTGGTGGCCTCTCAGATGCACATTCGCACACACATACTTACTTGTCTCCAGAGGTGGCAATTTCAGGTCCAGAAAGTAAAAATCCAGACCAAAATTTTGTTCCAACCAACCAGTTGACCATAAAGAGTTACAGTCACAGAGTACTCAACTGGTTGGTTGAAAGTAAATCATGGTCTGGATTTTTACTTTCTGGATCTGAAATTGCCACCTCTGCTTGTCTCATGTTGCTGTACCCTAACGCGGTATGCTTACTCCCTCATAAATATACTTAAGGGTTATGTTATACTGTATGATTTTTAAAAGTTTAGCTATAGACTGGTGTTTCAGTGTGCAAGTAATCTTTTTCACCTGTATTATAGAACAATAGTGGTTGAGAAAAGTCTGTGAGTCATCGCCCTCCGGGTGTCTCTGCCCCTGGGTTGAGCCCAGTGTGTAAATGACCACAGCTTAGGTGTGCGTCTTGTTCAAATGAGTCATTGTTTTGCCTCCATTTGATGTTCCCAAGAGTAAGTAACTGTACTCGGGGGTGTCGGAGGGGCCTCGCAGATTCAGGGGGCCAAGCGCTCATGTAAAAATGTACAAGGGGGTCCAAGATGACATTTTGTCAGGGACTCCAGAATTTCTAGGTGTGTCGCTGACTATTGTGTAAGACTTTGGATGGTGGATATATTCTTAGTGACTCATTATAGATACTTTTATCTTGGAAACCTTTTCCACATATTACAAACCGTGACGGGGAATTGTTTGTTGGTCTGTGTGTCGAATCCAGCTCTCTGGTGGTACTTGACCGCACAGAACCGGCAAACGCTGGTCTGAATAACCACTGGCCTTTGCACCTGTCACCTGGCAGATGGACATGCTGCAGTTTTCTCCTGAGAGAGAGGGGAGCTGTTCTCTGAAATCACATGGCAAACGCCATGGATCGGGAGCGGAATGTTGTTTTTCGCCAAGGTGTTTTGGGAATGGTTCGGAGTTGACTTTCTGCTATCTAGTCTTATCCCATTTATGTCCGGGAGAAGAACGCAAGTCAGCTTCGGAATGATGTCATTAACTGTGTCATCAGGACACAAGAATTTGTCTCCTGGGGCGCTCAGTGTCACATCCAGCCCCTTCTCCGTATCAACGAGAACAAACACATCTTATTGATTATCCAAATGCCTGAGATCCTATTCATTTATCCCTGTGCTCTTGGATCACCTGACATGACTCTTACTTTTAGAACTGACGAGTGTTCGCATTATTGCTGAAGATCTCTTGATCTATAAAAAACATCCTCATACGGGGCACTTTGTAAATGCCACATGGTTTCTCTACACGCACAGAGGATCCTTTGAACCCCAGTACGGTGGGGTTTAAAAAGTTGCTTGGTGTACTTTGCTATCATGGTTCAGAATCAGCGTTAAAACCTAACATCACAGAACAATTCTCTAGTTAAAAATATGACTTTGCTGATAGTGTTGATAAAGAAATCTTAACCCACTGTTATGAATTTATGTTGTAAATCATCTTCTAAAGACGGCTGTTAAAGCAGTTACCCCCCATATAAACTGCTATTATGTGTGATTTGTTGTGGGTCTTTGTACTATTTCTGTGCCCTCTGCATTTTTGTTTGCTTTGTAGATTGGGCACCCGATTCCTGCTGAATTGCTTTAAATGTTTTTCTGTATCTCTGCCCCCGGGGTAGAATCGGGTCTTCATGTCGGCACACGCTGCGCCCATAACTCGTTTCCCCCCGACCGGCTTTCAAACTCCCACACCTGTCCTGCTCCCACAAACAACACGTCTCTGCAGAGGAAGAAGAAGAAAAATCCTTTTTTTTTGCTAAAAGTATTATAAAAATATTCACAGCACCAATGTTTTTGAGACTCAACGCGGGGGTCTTGTGGCAGGGCAGGCCTCCTCATGCACATTTAAATGCGATTCCTGCATCTAGATGTAGGCCTACTGCAATGTTTTCTGATGCCGTCCAATTAGATTCTGAACACGGCTTTGTCTGGTCTTCTTTCTAATTTACAATACTTAACTGGTTTGACTTTCGTGTTGTACCCCCCTTGAAAAAAACCCCACTTTTCAGCTTTTCTTTGTGCCACGGATGAACCTCCAACCGTTGCCATCGAGGTGTAATGATTAAACACGTCATCTTTCACTGCTTGGTGAAAATTCGTCATCTTTTGTAGATCTTCAAGACCCCACTCCTGCACCTGTGGCCATGTTTGGAGGTACATAGTGGTGTTCAGGAGAGTGTGTTACCCTTTTTTGAAAACGTGAACTGCTCACAACGTCAATGGTAATCTATAGATTGCATTCAGAAGGGACATAAGATCATGTGACCCGAGAGAAAAGCTTGGAATGGTGCCATGGCTCAGAATGCCATGCAGATGGCCAGTGGTCTTATTGTTGGCGGTGAGGTATGGTTGTACAGGGCCCTGTATGGTCAGCACACATGGCCTGGCAGAGCAACATCCTCTGGTGTCCAGACATTTGCCAGAACCTTCCTTCATGTTGGGCTATGCAGAGCCATTTCACCACATTATCATTGCCTGCTGTTCTGCAAACCTACCCCTGAAACCCAAGAAGATGCTGCAGCTCCACGGCGATTCGTGATTCATGCCTAGTTCACCAGCCCAGACAGCAGACGCAGCTTGTTAAATGTTGTTACGCAAAACTACGTAACTCGTTTTACAGGTGAACGCTTAGTCGGAAAGGGATTAATTCATGTACTGAGTAGTCGGAATGCATCGTTGTTTGTCAACTAATGAGTTTCTTATGTTTGAAATGGATTCTGAAAGAGAGGCCTGGAATGAAATTTTCTAGTGAGGATCTACAGAGATTTGTTTTTTGTGGAACAAAAAAAAATGCATAGAAATTTCAAGAGACAGCTCTACTGCTGACTCTACCTGTACCCCCGTAAGGTCAATTTCCAGCAGCTGTGGTACCATTATGAACAGACAGGAACCAGCTGTGAGGTACCAGTCATGCCCAAAAACCTATTCCTGGCCCATAAGCCACTCCCAGTCAGGCAAAATACTTCAACTTGCCTCAACCAAAACTATTTCTGAGGGGAGCCCCCACTGTCTGTCAGTCTGGGACTGCGTGTGTTCCCCAGTGAATTATTTATATTTTTAAACAGTTCGATGACAGTGGCGTTGGGATGCAGAGTTGCGTGTCCCATCTTTCACTAAGGCTGCTAAATAAATCGCAGCATGCAGAGCAGATTCTGTTTGGTCTTGTATTGAAACGCTGTGCTTATGGTGAGAGGGGATGGTTTAGATGTTTGGTGTGTCTGGATTGTTACGAGTCAGGAAGGCCAGGGAGATATACGGTCTAGCATCACCCCCTTTTCCATTGGAACTACCGGGAGTTAGAGTTTAAGCTCACGTCACCTTTTGACCAGTGAATAACCCATCTGGTCATATTCATTTTTTCCTATCCGTTCCTTGATTAATCCATTGTTTATGCTATTTTGATCATATCTCGCATGTGTCCCTCAGTTGAGGGCTGGAAAGTGACCATATGTACAACTTCCTGGATGGTAGGTCAGTGTGCAGAGCTAGGGGATTCTCCCCCCCCTGAACTACAGGGTGAAGGCAGCTTTGTAATGACCTCTGTAAGCTCTGCCCACATACTTAATTTTTGCGGGATTTGTGGTCCAGTGCCTCCTCCTTCCATGCAACTTATTTTTCTTGTGATTTCTGTTTTCTTTTGCCTTGTATCTTCCATTTCTCCAGCAATTTGCCCACGCTGCCAAACACTGAAGTCATTTCCCATCCACCCCGGTGGTCCGAGAACGTCGGCATTCCTCTTCTGTTTGGTTAGCAACCGTAACACCTCTACGCTCCAGACACATTCAACACACGCCTGGAATAAAAAGCAACTCCGTTTTTTCTGTCATCCCCAAAGCCAAATGAAAGATGATATTTCTTGACCTTTCATGAAAAGAGATGTATTCATGGGGGAGTGTTACAATCACATGACTGGTTGTAGTCTATAGGTTTGCCCAGTAGTCTGTAGTCTATAGGTTTCGCCTGTGCCTTGTCGTTTGGGTGATTTATGAAACACAATTCAATATTGGCACAAGTTGACCTATAGAGGAGAAGTCGATGGGACCTCGGCAAACTGCATTTATTTACATAGGATGCTGCTGCCAAATTTTCCAGCACAAAGGCATCCCTGTTCTTATGCTTTTTGACATTGGGGACAGGCTGGCTAGCTTGGGATAATGGCCAGGATTTCGTTTTGACGGTCATGCAGAGAGGGGCGTGGCCCCATGTTTGAGTCCACGAGGGCTTCTCTTTTTAGGGCTACCAGACCCATTCCAGTACTTCAGCCCCCCCCCACTCTCCGGCCACACCCTCAAAGGCGATAAAAACACAGTAATGTCCACAGAACACAGAACAAAGGCAATAACGTAATTACATGGCACGTATCTTCTCACAGCGCAATCATGGGACTGAGATTTCTCCTGGAAATACGGCCAACCAGATCCCACAGCAGGGGAGAAAGTTCTGCTGCTGCTGTCATCGTGGTGAGGTCCAGGCCTCCCTCACATGGGACTGGGGAGCCATGGCAATCATCAGCTTCACCAAACCAATCATAATAGGTGAATACCTTCAGCCAACCAGTGCCTCTTTTAACAGCGGTCAGGCTACATATAGCCAATAACCAAAGTACCAGGAGGTTTAGATGCAAAATCAATACTGTCTCATGAGCCCAAGCCAATGATCTCACTGTTAGACTGCTAACAGGAATATTCTTCATAGCTTGGAGAAGATGAGCAATTTAGTTCTGTGCTCTAGTACTTTGCTGTTCCTCTTATTGATTTTTAATGAAACCCACGCCACTGTAAACCCACTGCCCCGAGAAAGACAGACAAGATACCCACAAGAGCAGTATCACCGTGACTTTCTGGAAGTTTCTGTCATAGTCTTCATCTCTTTTTTGATCTCCTTTCAAGTCCCATGGTGGCAGTTACAGACTCTCAGGCTTGACAGAAAGGGTCTCAGAAATGCCAGTTTCATCCTTGTTAAAGTATCAGTTTTATTTCTTAAATAAAAATGTTAACAAAGTGGGTGGTCTCGGTCAGCTCATGGGTCCACACTTTGCACTGCAGGAGAATCACAGTGTAGATATACTGGCTGGTCCTGATTAAGTATGAATTTTTGAGTTATTTTTGTGCATGAAGGAAGCAGAATTCTTAAAATTCATTCTATAAAATACACCCCTGAGCTTAATCTTGAAGCCATTCCAAGACTTTCTTGCCCAGATTTGCATTTCAGTCTTTCCCAGCCCTCCTGGTATTCTCCTGCTAGGGACACCTTATCTCATGTCAGATGCCTGGTCTCACCTCCCTTCCCCTAATACCGCTGCTGTTTCCCTGTTTACACAAGAAGAAATCTCATATTTAGCAGACCTCACCATCTCTTTCACTTTTAATTTCCTTTCAGAACGGTCTGGGTTATGGTAAAGTTGAGAGTTTCTCAACGGTGATCAGCGTTTACGTTTGATTTATATTCTATGATGTTTGTACAATATTTCCTTGTTTATTTTACCTGAGCAAAATGTCTCCAGAAAGATCAGCTTGGTTTTCTCACCCGGAAAGAGTGAAAGGAAGATGTGTGTACGAGTGATAAAATATCACCGCGTTATGAGAGAGTGCATGTCTCGACACTAAAGGTCAGCAGAGCAGGGTTATTGGTGATTCTCACAAAATGGCTTCTTCCTTCCCTCAGTAACCTTGACTTTTACTCCTTTTAATCACCTGCCAAGCATGCTGCACTATTTCTCACGCTGAATTTAATTTGTCTTCAATTTAATTGAATTTAATTTAATGCTGTCTGTGCCCCCCCCCCAACCTAAAAACGATACCCTCCTTTCCCCTAAAAGACTCATCATTCCCGATACCACATAGCTTTCACTCGCAGCTTTTGAGAAGTTGCTCGTTCCTGGGTTTCCGGAAAATACCGTTCTTTGACTAATCAATCTCTGTCCTGTTTACCATTCGAATCAGTTTGCGATTGATTAAAATAAACCACGCTAGAATTGTTCAGTCTGTGGTTCTTTATTGTGACAGGTTAGTTGATTTTTTTTTTAGAGGTGAAAATACCAAACAACAAATACCATAAACATAACAGTGAAGGTTAACGTGTGTTTGCCAGCAAAATAGAGATCTAAATGTTCTGTAAATATGTGTGAGTGTCCAACAGGCTCAAGGGCACCCACACTTATCTTCTGAGACAATATTGTAATAAGATAAACTTAAATGTTAAGTTTCTGAAAGTCTCTGAGTATTTGAAAATCAGTAGGGAGCTGAATACACACACCGTTATATATATTTATATTTCGTTTTTACACCTCAGATTTATTGGGTCGTAGCGTCCTTGTTTGAAAAGGCTTTTAAGCAGAAAAAGATAATTCATGCTCTAACTGGAAAATTAACACTTTCTGTACAAATTAAATCACTTTTCTCCTTCCCCACGAGGCTTTTCAGTGGCTGAAAGTGTCTTCAGACTTTGCATCACAACTTATCATTTTAAATAGTGCACATTCCTTTGCATTGTTTTTTTTTTTTTTTTTTTTTTTTTGCAAATGCATCAGTTATAGACAAAATAACGGGGACCCACCACTAAGGAAACACCAGTGAGGGATATGGCTTAATGATGCGGCAGGACGACTCCGTGCTGTCCCCCCCCCAGCCCCCCCCCCCCGGTGCGTGCTCTCATGCACCGGGGGCTTGCCGTTTAAACGGGGTGCACGAGTTCCCACCGTCCCTGACATCCGCTGACACCCAAACGTGGCCAGATGACCCTCACTTATGGAGTTCTCGCAGATTTTTCCCAGGCTGGGGGGGGGGGGGGGCTTGTCTGCCGCCTGTCTGTCTGTTCTCCTTTTGGTGTACGGTCCTAAAGTGCTACTAAGAGTGCTGTGGGGCCCCCTGGGGAGGAGAGGGACCATAACTGAGCCTGCTCACTGCAGCTTGTCAAGCTCTGATTGGCCGACTTTTCAGTTTGTATCTTTTCCCTAATACTCCATTTCCCAGAATGCCTCTCACCGTGTACTTTTGTTCCACAATGGCGGCCCGTCTGCCCCCCTCCTCCCTAGACTCAGTGCACAGAAACAAAACTACTGCTGTCTCGTGTTCTCACTTTCTCCCACACACTCATTCTCTCTCTCTCTCTCTCTCTCCCTCTTTCTATCCAATAGGTCCTCCTCTACCGGTTGCAGTCCATTTTCAGGAACTGCAGCACCTTACGACCCAGGCTGGCTGTCCACGGCTTGACGAAGCTCTTCATATTGACCACCAGGCGGCCCTTCCTCTGGTCCTCATACCCAGTCACCAAGTACTCCATCCCTGGGAGGGGAAGGGACAGAGAGGAGGCTCATAATTACAGGCATGCGGCCTTTACATCAACAATGAATATGCCAGGTTCATGATATGATAAGCTATGATAAGCTATGATATGTATAAACCCCAGAATGGGTCACTATAGTTTGTATGGACAGTTTGTGTGGCATATTAATTTATACAGTTGAGCAAACAAACAGAGGGGGAGAGGGTGGGGTCCACTGTATGTTCATCCATGGGGGGCACCCCACCAACCTCAGGCCATACTTCTTATCCTGCATACTGTATATGTAGGTTCCCCTGTAAGGGGACTGGGAAATCCCCTGTTGCTTGTGCTGAGATTGTCCTCCTCATCATGCGATGGGACCGAGAGGTCCTACCTGGGTTGAGGACGGGGCAGGTGCATCCTCGTGCCGTCCAGGACTCTGGGTACAGGGTGAGCCTTCCCCGTGGCAGCTTCACCTTGGTGTTCTGGGTCAGGATCTTCTTCACCTTCACCTCCACCTCAGCGTGAGAACCCTTGTCGTGTGCCGACAGGATCTTCACTTTCAGCACTGCAACAGGTTAGCTGGAGGTCAGAGAGAGGCCCTGAACTAAGGGCCCAGAACTATTATGGGTCAGATAGTGGCCCAGTACCAGGGGCCCAGTACCAGGGGCCCAGAACGGTTATGGTTCAGATAGCGGCCCTGTTCCAAGGGCCCAGAACCATTATGGGTCAGAGAGCGGCCCTGGTCCAGGGGCCCAGAACCATTAGGGACAGAGAGTGGTCCCATGCCAGAAGCACGTAACAGCACTGAACAGAACCGGGTCTGCAGTACAGTATAGTGTAATTTTCAGATCCAGCTGTGAGTCCCGTGTGTAGAACTCACCGAAAGCGTAGTTCATGGAGCAGAACCGCTTGGGCGTGCTCAGAACCTGCTCCTTGCACTCACACTTTTCTGGAAAGGACAATGTGAACAGGGTCATTCAACACCCAACAACACGCAACTACACACAAAGCACGCTGGGCTTCCCGATCCGGGCCTGACACTCTGGGTGAACATACAGATCTGTGACACACACAGGGCGGAGCTCTGATATCTGATCACATGGGTCCGGTGATTTCTGGGGTTTCCCTGAAAAAGGCAACTAAATGACAACCAAGGTCTGAACGTTACTCTGATACCTCCTCTCAGTGTCTGAGAATCACATGACTAAGTGTAAATAATGCAAAATATTCTAGATGTACGTGTGTTTCCGTGAATCGCCAAAAGACCTCAACAGCGCCCCCCACCTGAGTAGTGTAAGGCGGAGAACAGCTCGTCCGTCCTGAAGATGGACCTGCCTTCGGTGCTGTTGTGTCTCGGGCTGTAGTCATGCTCCAGGTCTAAGCTGAGTGGGCTGGAAGACACACACACACACACACACACACACACACACACACACACACACACGCACACAGACAGGCCTGTAATATTGAGGTACATTGGGCACAGCGATCACATCGCGCTTTCGGGAATCATCCCTGCATCCTTACGGCGCTCTAGCTGGCTCACCCAAACACGCAGTCTCCCGTGAAGGGGTCGCAGTCTCCAGCACAGGCGCAGGCTTTGCAGCCAAACTGCAGGAACCCCCAGTATCCCACCATGCACCTGTCGCAGTGCAGCCCGCCCACCCCGGGCTTGCAGACGCAGTGCCCGTTGCTGGGGTTGCAGTGGGCACCCCCGCTCTGCTGGTAGTGGACAGACCCCGTCGGGTGACAGTCACAGGCTGGAAAGTTTTAAAATAAAGACAATACATCGTATTTAAATAAACGCTTAATGCAGGCTAAACAATCTTCCTACTTGCTATAGGTCACATTCACTGGGAGCCAATAAATAAATCTGGATGTATCCCAGCAAATTGGGCAACACCACTGATTGTGCTGGAGTCACACAGCTCTATGCATGGCCCCCCCAGGACATCCCCACCCTTGCACTAACCACCAACAAAAAGCTCTGAATGGGCAGAGATAACATTATGAGGAAGGGGAGATTGATGCTTTCATTTCCGTAATGACCTCCTTTCCAGATACAGTAGAGCATATTTAGGCTTTTTATGATTTAACATGGCCGATACCACAATGGCTCCTCTGTGGCCCCACTATCTGGAGCGAGAATCGGATCGGATCAGTGCCTGGGAGCCCCTCTTTCCGTGTTAATCCACCTGTTGATAGCATATGGCTCAGATGATGCGAGGCGGGCAAACAGCTCACAACAGCTGCTGATTTACATCCTGAACAGCAGCCAGGAACCCTGGCAGCAGCAGCTGCCTGCATCTCCGTCCTGCTCATGCTGCGGGGGGGGGGTACAGTGTACAGTGTTGCCTGCAGACTTCTGGGGAAAGAGGACACTTCAGAGTTTGAAAAAAAGGTTTTATGTTTACTGCATGTGTAGTGGTATTTCTGCAGTACACTGTACCTCATCCAGGCTTTTGACTATTAGTCTACGATTCAGAAATCAGAAGACATCATACATACAGGAACAGCAAATGCCTGAAGCAGCGGTGGGTGATACGAGCCTTTTAGTGCCCCCCCCCCACTAGCTACGATTTTTGGTCCTCCAGCTTGCTTATATTAGTGGGTATGGCCTCGTCATGTGACAAGCAT
>JAODJW010000062.1:20907559-20921070 GCA_026777045.1 Hyperopisus bebe | reverse complement strand
GGGGGGAGTTCAACGGAAAAGTAATCCGCACGCCTGGATTTCCTGTTGTAATTTTATACACAACATGCCCCTTTGAAGTAACATGTTTCACTTCAGAAACAAGGTGAAATGAAAACGTTTTGTGGTTTAATTGCACCCGCTGCAAAACAAACGGCAAACAAGGGCATGTGTTATAAACACTTCAGAGCTGGCCACAGCTTCACAGCCAGCTAATTAGATTTTTATTCGCTGGGCCTCATTTCCGGAACGTTTCCCTGTATGTCGCGTCTAGGATGCTTAATCTCTGAGTCCATCTCTGTTGTGATTTCGGTGTTTGGGTTTCAAATGTATTGCAAGTCTGGGGTGAAAGAAAATACTTGTACACACGCGAACACACACACACAAAAACAATAATCCCAGGTTCACAGGAGGACCTCTCCATGCAGCCAGATGCTCTTGTCTAATACGTGTTTATAACACCCCTGTCTGGTCATTTCACAGAGGAGGGGTGTCATTTACTGGCAGTCATGGTGGTGTAGTGGTTAGCACTGTTACCTCACACTACTGGGACCCCAGTTTAAGTCTCCATTATGGCTCCATCTGTTTAGAGTTTGCATGTCATCTAGTTTCCCCCCACAGACCAAAAAAATGCTGAGGTTAATTAGGGGTACCAAACTGTCCCTAGGTCTGCGTGTGTGAGCGGGTCAGAGCCCAATCCTGGGTTGTTTTCTGCCTTGTGTCCATAGGCTCTAGATTCCCCGTAACCCTGAATAGGACAAGAGGTAACAGTCAGAGCGGGGGGGGTAATATCTGTATGTCCGAGCAGATGAGACGGTCACCCGAACTGAAATATGATAGGTAAACCTGAAGGAGAGCAAGATGGCGTATGCTAACCAAGGGCTACACTTAGTCTAAGTAAATTCAGCCACCACTGACCTTCCTAAGGTTGCCCGCTCCCCTCTCCGTGCCCCTCACTGAATCATTCCAGATCTTGGTGCATCCTGCCTAACGGGCTCCCCTCAAGTCTAGCCAAGATTAAAGGCTGTAGACAAAACGGACATTCACATGCTTGGTTTATGCGATAGAATGTGGGAAGTGGGAAAAAAAACACATGGTCAAGCTAACCAAACAAATGGCAGCAAGGAAACACACACACACACACACACACACACACACACACACACGGCACTTTCCATTGTCTGTGCCCACGGACATTGCTGGAAAGTGAAACCTCGAGCGTGATTGGTCGCATCGTGCCAGCCAGCTTCCTGCCCTGCGCTTAAGATTCACTGTGATCTCAATAAATAAAATCTCATCTCAGGTTATCATCTGCCAAACGGATATTCATCGTTTTCATCATCCATGGGTTTTTTTCTCACAAGCCGGGTACCTGTTCTGTGGAAGGAAGGTGACATGAAATGGCATGCAGGGAAAATGCGAGTCATGGTGACACAGGAAACCACAGGAGGGAAAGGGACACACACACACACATTCAACATTATGCAAAGGCGGGTTCGTTATTACTGGAGCCCTAATTAAAAAGTCACTTCAAGGCCACACACCCGCACACTGTAATGACTGTTTGTGGCCAGTAGGGGGTAGTGTGTGGTTTGAGTGGCAGTAAACAGCGCCGCCGTCCTTGTGGCCCCAAGGCAAAGTGCACGCTTTGGCACTTACATATGTTCAGTATTTCCATGTGTTCAGCTGCCTGGCCTGACCTCAGGCGCACCCGTCCTCGGGACGGTAGGGATGCAGAAGTGGACAAACCGGGAACGGCAGCGTTGACGGCACAAGGTGAGGCACAGCCCAGCAACGATGGATGTTTATTCCTAAAAGCTCTCCAAGTTAAAAAGGCCATTTGCTTGTCAGGGCTGCATTAGCGAGATGATCTTCTGGCAATATCAAAGGGGGAGTTGACCCCAAAACTGAAAAATGATATGTTTTAGAGGGGCTTTAGTACTGTCTATCCATCTAGGTTGCTCTTCTGGGAGTTGCCTGGTTGTCTTCTCTCAACCATAATGGGACTGAATGGCATTCTTTCTGTGCTGATTAAAACTCCCAAGAAATGTCTCTTACTGGAAATATAGACTGGGTTACTCAAGATAATCCACAGAATTTTTGGTGAGCAGTTTAATGCAGGAACTGTTTTCTTCTACGGAACTCCACACACCAATCGTATCACTGCGCCAGGGTACTAGATCAAGAGAGAACACTGATATTTCTAACTAGACACTTCCCAGCAGAACGACCTAGGTGGATAGATATGACCAAAGCCATCTTTTTTCAGTTTTGGGGTGAACTGCGCCTTTAACCTTTTAACTTTGCTACCTAACAGGATGGCCCTGCTGAACGTTTAGCCGAACCTGAACCTTGGAGTTTTTAAAAGAGCCCCATCTAGTGGAGCAGAGGGGATTGCGGATTGAGTCGCCTGTCACTCACCACATGATTGGTCCTTTCCCGGAGGGGCTGGTAGCTGGGGGCGGGGCCACAGTGCTCAGCATGCCCATTACAGAAGCAGCTGCCCTTGGCGATGAAGTCGTAGATGGCGAAGTGGCCCATAGGCCGCGGGCCGGCGGCGAGCTCCTTCGCCCCGCAGGGACATTCCTGGCCCAGCAGGAGTCGCAGCCGAAGGTTGGTGACAAGCAGTTTATGCTGAGCCTTCTCGCTGTAGGGGTCCAGGGAGTCCCAGGGCGGCATGGCACGGTAAATCACCTGAGGGCAGACAGAGAGGGAGGGTCACCTGAGGGCAGACAGAGAGGGAGGGTCACCTGAGGGCAGACAGAGAGGGAGGGTCACCTGAGGGCCCTAACCCTTACATCCCCATACAACCCTTACTTCCGAATCTGCCTTCCTGTGCCAGGTCTCCCAGCCCTGAAAGCCTCACCCCTGACACCAACAGGGGGCACAGGGGGGTTAAATCTCCAGGTCTCACGCCGCCCCCGCAGCACTCGACCCCACCCCAGGATGAGGGATTTCACAAACCTGCTCATTCTATTCTAAGGCTTGTCATCTACTCCTCAAGTGGACCTCCCGCACCACACATACACCCCCCCCCCTCTCTATTTCAGGTCTGGCGAAGTACCAAGTTTTCTCGGTTTGCCTTGAAAGCTACCGTGAGAGCAAATAGAAACCCAAGCCCTGGGGCGAGACGCCTTCCTCAGCAGCCAGAGAAAGCCGCTCCTATTCCTGCTCTAGCTGCTTCTATTCCTGCTCCTCCTGCCGCTTATATTCCTGCTCTAGCTGCTCCTATTCCTGCTCCTCCTGCCGCTTCTATTCCTGCTCTAGCTGCCCCTATTCCTGCTCCTCCTGCCACTCATATTCTTGCTCGTGCTACTCCTATTCCTGCTCCTCCTGCTCCTCCTACTCTTGCTTGTGCTACTCCTATTCCTGCTCCTCCTGCTGCTCCTATTCCTGCTCCTGCTCCTATTCCGCTCCTGCTGCTCCTATTACTTCTCCTGCTGCTTCCATTCCTGCTACTATGTAGCTTTTTAGTCCTGTCTTGTTTTATGTAGCACCATGGTGCTGGAGGAACATTGTTTCATTTCACTGTGCACCGTACCAAATGTATCTGGTTGAAATGCCTGTAAGAAGTGACTTGACTTGTCTTGACTCCCTATTCCTGATCCTGCGGCTCCTGTTTCTGTTCTGGCTGCTTCTGTTCCTGCTCTGGCTACTGCTATTTGCAAAGCGATTTCCACCAGACGTTACCATCATCCTTCTTACCTCCGTTAACACCCCACTGCTGCCTCTCATCATCATCATTGTAACTGGAACAGATGCAGAAGTCATGATGCAGAATTGCTGCATAAAACCCTGCAAATCCCACTTTCAGGGTATCGTTCACCACCCTCAGCCAGCAATGGTGAGGTTCACCACTTCAAGGAGGGTGTGGCAGTCTCCATTCGCCAAGAATGGCATGGTATTCGCTGGGTGCTTCTTCATTCACCGGCTCGGTGTTAAGGAGACGACACTATCAATTTGCCAAAGCCGCCGCCTGGAGGGGTCACGAGGTCGCAGTATCGCACTCCACAATTACGGGGACCTCACAAGCAGACCATGGGGCAAGGAGATACTTGAGAAAACTCACAAGACAAAAGGGCATGTGAGAGATCCATCTCAACACAACTCTGTGGGGAACAAAGAGCGCCAGGGCCGGGGGGGGGGGGGGGGGGGGGGGGGGTGTTCCTATTGTTGTCTAAGCAAATCATAGCAAAAATGCTCCAATGTCAGAATCTCAAAAGTTTCAACGCTTATATTGAGCTCCATTTCTGCAGAGAGGCAGATCATACACTTTGTACATAAGTCACTAGTCATACTAGTTATCCGTGAATAAATTTACTATAATCTTGTAAAAAAACAAAGACCATCCCAGAGTATGTGTGTGTGTGTGTGTGTGTGGGGCAGGGGGTTCTGGGAAGGGGGCTTTTAGGACCCAAATCCAACAGCCAAGCGAGAATAAATCATGAATAAGTTATTTGGCATAACTGGGACAACAGCAGTATGGTTATATATTAAAAAATACAGTCAGAGACAATTAAACAGTGACGCATTTCACGGGAACCCAAAGTGGCAAAAAGCTCAGAATTCCCGCATTCAGACGCCCCCGCTGCACTTATCCATTCCGCAGTGAAGCTGCTGTCTTCATCGACACACGCTTTTCAGTGGAATGCATTTGGCTTTCAGCACATGAGGTGACATGTTTTAAATGTCCCCCCCCCCCCCCCCAGCCCTGCGAACCCTAAATACCAGCGGCGTACATCACTCCAAGCCGCACCCGCCATTACACACCACAGAGAGAGGCAGGGGGGTGGCAGAATGGGATCTCAACAACCCTAAGAGCTCACCAGCAGGAGGCGCTATGGAGCCATGTGACCGTGGGTCTTTCCCCACCGCTATGGTTCATGGTTAATGGTCACTGTTTGGCCAGCTTGTGTGCTGAGAGTGTTTCATGAGATACAGGTATAAATCTTTGCTTTAAAGAGAAGCAAAGGCAAGTAAATCATTTCTTCCCGGTCAACCGCATCTGAGACCTCTGTGTCCTGGGCGTCATGGAGGGAGCTGAATAAAGAACAGGGGGGGGGGGGGGGGGGGGGGGGGGGCCAGACCCACACTCACCCCCTCCGCTGCAGGAGGCCTGGGTGCCAGAGAGAGTTACAGCTCTTGGGGGTCGTAAAAAAAATTCAGCAGGATGATAAATGGCTTGTAAATTAAGGAAGCCTTAAAATGTCACTCTCCCACCAAATAGTGAAACTACAGGCACGCCCACCTGATAAATAAATAAATAAAAACAGGCCTCAGGATGGTGACAGCAGAAGCTTTAGGGCCACATTCGCATGTCAACAAAATCATCATAAACAGTCTTTCTCAGGCTGCTGTTACACTACGTGGGTCGATTCACATGCACGGGCCAGACTGGAAGTGAAATGGACAGATCTCTAAGGAGTAGCAAGGGGGTCCCTCTCACAGCACAACGACACCATGCCAGAACTCACAACCCTCTTCAAAACATTTGCTAACAAATCTCTGTGCTTCTGTCTCCGAATCCCTCAGCAAGATATGACTCTGTCATAAAATAATAATAATAATAATAATAATAATAATATAATAAAGCTTAAAGATCTACTATTTCTTTCTTAGATGTCTTTAAGTCCAAACACACTTAAAAGCACATATTTAAACTGAGTGTTGCTTTGTAAACATTTGCACATGGCACCAGCTAAAGCAGGGCTGCTCTGTAGAGCTCACACAGTCACAAGCTCTACGCACAGAGGTAGAGCTGCCTCCTAATCGACAGCACTTCCTGACAGCTGGTTCAAATTTATATATATCTAGTTAAAGGCAAGCACTTAGGGATGACTAGTACTTAAGGATAACTACTTTGCACTATAAATCATACCTTTCTCCATCACAGAATAGTCTGGGTCAATGAAATTCTGACTGATCATCTACAAGACATGAGTTTGCCAATATTCCTTAGGCCGCATATCAATGTTCCTTTCTATAGATAAAAGCCAACCCCTTCAGCTCGCTCTAAACACATTACCATTTAAAGGTAATCAATCCACCCACTCATCTTCTATAACTGAGCATCCAGTACAAAACTGCGTTCACTTAGAGGTAACCCTACCCCTGAAATGGTTTGAAATGAGAGACTGGGAGGCCTCGAGCGCCTTTCCGAAAAAACAATCCGCACTGATGTTTTCCTCCTCCACCGCCATGGAGACCCATAGCGTCACCTCATTCCAAACATCCACACCACCAGGGGGCGATGCAGGCGCACAGCAGCGGCCTGCGTTACGCGCTTTCTTCCTGCGTCTCGCCGCAGAGAGGGTGAGGGGCTGCTGTTTCCAAACAAGCTGCATGGAGTTCGATTTGGCTAACGTCTCCTCAGCGCCCCCTGTGGTGTAAAAGGGTTTTTTGGGTGATGTTTGGGTTCTCCATCGAGCGTTCACCCATAGGTGTTTCAGATGATGCACAGGGTTAGCTCATAATCTGTCACCCCCCCCCCAAAAGAAAATGCTAGATTCATAAAGTATCCTGGATCTCCACAACACAGCTTCTCCATCAACCCTAATCCTTCATCTCCACCAACCTTAAGCATCCATAACCACCCCTGAGCACAGCTGAACAAAGATCTGACTAGGTCCCTAAAAAATTCTACCCAATGAACTTACTCACGGGCTCCCCCTAGTGTCTGAACCCCGAATGTCTTCCCCTTATAATGACCGTTTATTGATCGCCATGGGGAAATTCTCTTCGACAGCAAACTTGGCAGTGAAGGGCAGCCACTTGCAGTGGTGCCCATGGAGCTGGGGATTATAAGCGCCCCACAGATGTAACTATTCTGCTGAAACTGGGCTTGAACCAGCAACCTTCCGAGGCTTAACCCACTGAGGCCCTGCCTCAGAAGTATCCATCCATCCATCCATCCACTTACCTCTCCCCTCGTGCAGGGGAATGGAGCTGAGTATTTGGAGGTGCACTCCACCTCATCCGGCTTCAGGGCTCTGTCCTCCAGCCCAAAAGCTTCCGTGCAGTTCCGGGCGAAGTAGGCGAGGGTGGTCCAGTTGCGCGTAAAGTCCTGCGACCGCTCCAGCACCATGGCGGCGGGCCGGACCGAGCGGAACACCACGATCAGGTGCGTGAGGTAGAACTTCGTCTCCAGGTCCAGCTGGACGAATTCATCGCTGACCCCCTCCGCCGACTGCCACCACGTGTCTGGGTGACGGAAGGAGGAGTCCGCCATGGCGGAGGCTGGATGGGCGTGCTGGGGGTTCGCCGAGCTGCACTTGTCGCATTTGAGTGGGGGGCAGGACCCCACGGCCGCCGCAGGACCCGTGTAAGAGCAGAATGACTCTGTATAGTTGGAGCCACAGACGGTCCGTGTCTGTATGCGCCGGCCCAGCGCCAGGTTCCCCATGGGCGGGTTACAAGCCTGGTTCTCGCACTGGGTCCCAACTCCAGAACCTGCTGCCAGTCTGCTGAGATCTGAGAACCGAGGGGGACAGGGGGAGGGTCTTCACTGATGAGTTAGAGCTTAACTGAATAGCAGCTATAAGGGCCCATGTATGGCTTCCTCCAGAAACGGAATCCCCCGTCAAATAGAACAATAAATCTTTCTTCTTAGATCAAAATAATAAAGAACTTCTGCCGTGTTGCGCAAGTTACGCAGCATGCTCCTCTTGATAGGATCCATATCACGACAACTTATAGTTAGTTATTAAGGATTACAGATGGATGAATGTGTCGTTGGGGTTCTGAAGCACATTCCTTTATAAATTTATAGAGCAACACGGCTGTTTGATGTGGTGATGAATGATAAATGCGGTGATAAAAGAAAGAGATGTCTGGGAGGACGTCCACCTCGATCGCTTCAGATAAACGCCGCTCAAATGCGGAATGCAGCGAGGCGGGAGAACCGGCGGCGTGTCTCATATGGGTTTCTACTAACACCGTGTATAATTTCCCCTTGTGATACATTTTAAGACTGATATTGCCAAGGTGTTGACGGTATTTACAGAGGCTTTATTAAGTTCTTCGCAAGCATTGCCATGCCTCACGTAAGCTGGGGCTCACTGAAGGCCAAAATCAGCGCACAATGTAATTGTAAATTTGTTATATAATTGAATAACTGTGCTGCTTTTTTATTTGGGTTAGCGAGACGAAGCGCCTGATGTCTGTAAACTTCATCCATCCATCCATCCATTCATCCACCCATCCATTATTCCATCCATCCATAAATCCATCCGTTTTCTGTACCCGCGTGAAGTACCTAAACGTCGAAATCTGTATTCAATTATTTGCATATTTCCCCGTGCGTTACCCTTACATTTTTTGTTACACGTGGGCCCCTGGAGACAAACTCACATCACGCATGTAAATAACACCACTCCCATCCTGCAAGATGCCTGGAATGATTACGATTATTCTGCTTGTGCGAAATATAGATGGTTTTCAATCTAAAATGTTTAAAAACACATACGAGAACTTAAATCGGGGAGGGTACCCCCCCCACACTGGTTTTATCTGGCGCCTCTGTACCTCCAGGCATCTCATTAAAAATAAACGCAACAAGATCCGCATCCACCGCGCTGTCAAAGCACATGCGCCGAGACTTTACGGTACTTATTTAAAAGCCCGAATTTGATAATGGCCCACACCTTCTTACAGCAACAAAACGCCGCTCGGTAATTATAAGCCTTAACAGTGACAAGCAGGGAGCATCCGAATCCGCTATTGTCTGCATAGGCTGAGCTCATCTGTACTTTCTATCCTGCGATTACATAGTGAGACTCGGGAGGCACCTACCTGCGGACAGAGACTGCAGCCCCCAGAGAAGCAGGGCAAGTAACGCCGACCAGCTCATCCCCTGCAGCGTAGCCCTATTCCACATGGGAGACCAAGTTTTTGGGATTCTGAAATAATCCTAAGATCTTTTTTTAGATCAGATCAAAAATATTAATCCTTTTAATAACATGTGGCGGCAAGCTTTTATGTGTGGGGCAGATCCAGATGAAACTCTTCCAACCAAGCAGATCCCCCCACGCAATGCTAATGACCTCGAGCAATAATTAAATGCGGAAAATCCACTCTTTGACAAATGCGACGGTCCAGATATTTCAAGCAACTACTGAGGCAAAGTCCGTCCCCTCGGTCGGGGGCGAGTGCTTCTCCATAAGCCGGACGCTGGCGCTCCAGCGCTCGTCTCCTCCGCCGCAATCTGTTCCCTCGCACTTCAATCGCTAACTTTTGCCTGGAGATATACATCTGAGCAATATTGAAAGAGTGACAGGGCATCGCGACTCCGCCCCATCTCGGTTC
Organism: Hyperopisus bebe; assembly: GCA_026777045.1. Lineage (NCBI taxonomy): Eukaryota > Metazoa > Chordata > Actinopteri > Osteoglossiformes > Mormyridae > Hyperopisus > Hyperopisus bebe. The sequence continues at coordinate 20,911,770 of JAODJW010000062.1, read as the reverse complement.
ATGTTTTTTTTCCTGCGACTTAAAGGCACATTCCTACAAATCACACTCGCGGGCTGTTAGATGAGCGTTTGCACGCTAGGATTCTTGCAAAAAGAAAAAAAAGCAGGTCAAGTCGGCGTAGGAAAAGGCATCCCGATGTACCACGTTGTTGTAAACAGCTTAAAAACAATGCATGCAGTCAGGTGCTCCGAGGGCTCCGTTTTCTTCGAGGACGCTTATGTCATCTGTACAGTGGATACAGTACCGCACTTTTGTGTCGGTTGAGCTCCAGTTTTATTTAGCGCAAGATAGCTGCAAAAAAAGATCCCATTTAACTAGCTGTCATCTCCATTTCTACACAGAAACGTTTACCTTTGCGTTTGCCTGGAATGCAGGTGACTTGTTCTTTTCCAAGTTATGCTGATTTTCACAAAATTAAAACATAACATTGCTTCGTCAGTTACGTCACATTTAGCGATCCAGTGGATTTAATTACATAATTGATTCCGTCTTACTGGGGGTAATAAATAATACAAATTTATTTCTCCGTGCAGGCGGATTCACCTATTGGCAACTATTTCTTGTAAAAACAGGTGTACTTGGCATCAAGTAAACTTTTTAATACTTTAATTAAAAATGCATTTCATTTCATTTATTGGTATAATAAATAGTATTAATAAATTCGTCAGATAATAAAGATTTGAAAAGAAACTTTAAAATAATTTTACAGAAAACGCGCCACCTAGTGTTTAACTCCAGCTCTGCAGGAGGAAATAACTCCCAACGAGCGAACTAAAATGTCTTTAGCTAAAGCTGGAGACAGGCAAACCTTTCTCGTTTAAACAGTCACAGATCAAAGGCTCCCTAACAGCATCCCTCTGCAATATTCTAGTTTCAGACATGGGTCTCATGCGTTCCTGCTGCTTGTGTCTGCTCCTTCATCAGCTGTAATTCCCTGTCACTCCAGGGCTGCCTCCTCTGGCCTGTCAGACTGACACTCCAGATTGTGGTAAACAGTCCCTCGGCAAATGACCCTTGACCCCTCTAAGTAGGTCTCAGCGTGCCGACAGTTAACCTCAGCTGCATGACATTAACCTGAAGCGAGAAATATGGGTCTCGCAGACGCAGCATCCATCTGCCGCCAGCTCTCACACATCTCGCGTGACACTCACGCTTTCCCACTCTCACGATCATGCACGAAATCTTGCGTTATTCTATCACAAACCTAAAATTAGCTACATCAAGAGCGTTTTTCAAACCCCGCAGACTATTTACAAGGTAATATACCTGTCACATACATGTAAATGCGTGTGCGCGTGTGCGCAGACTTGTCTCAATTTGAAAATCTCATGCCAGCCAGCTGACTAAAGTTGGCGACCCTCAATACTGATACTCCTCACTTAACAGCCGAGAAGAGCAAGGTGACGCTCCTTGCCGATATTTCAAGCACACTCTGGGCTACTGGTAGTGGGTTTGTGTCAAACATCTGTAGATATTTCTTTAATGTCACCTTTGCACCATTTGTAACATTTTTAGTATATTTATAAACATGGATGTGCATAACTGGTACAAAGAAAGAATGATGGAAAGAATAAAAAGGGATGCAGCGCACATCACGGTATAACTTTGCTGTCTTCTGCAGTTCACCTGCTATCATGCCGGGGAGATCGACATCACTTCTATCTGGTCTGTTGTTCTTTTAATTTTGATTACTTATTATTATGGTATGTCACTTGAAAATGAAAAAAAGTGATATGATTAGGGGAATTAGTTTACATTAGTGATAGCTTGAAATATGGCTTATTTTTTCTCTACATCTTCTCTGTCATACTGCCCCCCTCACTGCCCTCCCTGGATGGTTCTGGAAGCTGAATACGGGTGATTTACTAGCTCACAAATAGGAGGGTGTAAGAGAGCAAGGGGGGGGGGGCAGGAGATTTTTCTTCCTTTGATGGGCCTAGAAGCTGTGTAATTTCTGATGTAAGCAGCCCCTGTTTCACTTTCGATCGTCAGTTTAGAAGCGTGGATTGCACTTGGCCGGGGGTTTTCGAGCATAACTTGTTTTTGGCTTGTTTGTCTGTCTCCCCTTTAGCAGTGTGTGAAAGGGGAAAGTCAGGACAGATTCTGAGAGTTATTAAAATTCCAGGCTTAATTAGCTCCGGAGATCCATCTCCTCTGTGTCCCAAAATGCAGCGTGACACTCAGTCTCCCCTTCAAATAAATGCATTGTGTTTTGTGTTCCCACGGACCACTTTGAGGGACTCCGAACAGGGAAAAATGCAATGCTTTTAGAACAATGGCATGGCATCGTCTCTCTGTCACAGACCTTTTTCCCTCGTTTTTTTCCACTCCTTTTTCTTGTCTGTGTCCCTCCACAACAATGCTGTGTTACTGATTCCCAGACTGCGGGGACAAACAATGCCTATTGTTTCTGAAGTGACTCTCCTTTGCTGAGAAGGGGGCAGGGCGTGGTTTCCAGGCCAGGCCATCTTCCCCGGGGTGGGAGGGGATTCTGGGGGAATGGGCGGGGCTTTAAGTGACAGACATATGCATGAAAGATTGATGGATGATGCAGTGTTTATATGCGGGGGTCATGCAGAAAGTCACCAGCCTCTCGATGTCTAAGGCAAAAGTTGGGGGGGTGGGTGGAAATACGTTAGCAAGCAAGCGAGATAACTGGGCTGGGGTTCTGTGTTAACATGTGGATATGCAACTTGTTTACTTATAGATCAAAATAAATGGTAACGCTCCACATTAACTGCACCTTCATAACGCCTTCATAATGCATTCATAGAACATTCATAAGCAGCATGTAAGTATACCGTAACATCATAACATACCTTAACAGCTTAGTATTAACGACAAACATAATTCGATTATACACCGATAATGCTTGTTATTAAAGTATATTACAGCTGTCACATCTTGTTCATTGAATGTATTATGAATGCAAAGCTTTAAGACATATTAAGGTATACTTACATGCTGTTTATGAATGTATAGTGGAAACATTATGAAGGTGCAGTTAATGTAAAAAGTTATCAAATAAATAAGACATAAAGCATGACACCTTTATTATCATTGAAAAACAAAGAAATTCTGTGAGATTCAGAATAATGACTTAAAATTAAGACTGAGATAGGCTGCAGTATGTATTCAATAGATATGGTAATAATAATGAATTATTTTACCAGGAGGCATAAAATTCAGATCTCACTGGGGAGGGAACCCTTTTATGTGTTAATGGTCATGTCTCCCCGTGTGATCTGAAGGCACTACGTCTGCCGTGAATCAGAATTGTAATTTTTCCTGAGACCGTGGTGTAAACAAGCACAGAGACGAGGGATGGCACGTGTTTGCGGTTAATAGCCAAAGCTTGTCTGCCATGTCCGAGGATGCCGCGGTTCAGGACCAGCCAGCGCCTACGTGCACGTGTCTGGGTGAAAACACGGGCGCGTCGGTCGTGACTCGGGGGGGGCTGGTGCCCTTCCTGAATGGTCCTATAGATGCAGAGCTCCGCCTGTGCAGGTGGCCCCCGCTGGGTGCAGGAGGGCGGGGACATCCTGTGAGGGGCCGCAGCTTCATTGGTCTCGGGGCCTCTTAGTATTTCCGCTGTCAGAAAGCATGAATCCAGTGATCTGATTATTTGATAACTAGGTAAGGTAAACCGGACTAAATAGAAGTGGACAAAGAGAAAGGCCATTTAAACTGGGATAAAGAATAGACCAATAGCATAGACCTTCCTTTCTAGTTCCAGGCAAACAGCGCCATGTTTGTAGTCCCCAAGTGGCAAAATGTCAGCCAGTTGCGAAATTCACAAACGGAATTTCACAGAACAAAAACTAATTTCAATGCAGATTTGTTCCAGAGACTCTACAGAATCCAACCATATCCAGCTGGGTCCTAAATGTCCCCAGGTGATCACTCCAGTTGGACAAATGCGACTATAAACAGGTTAGAATCTTTGATCTCTGTAGGAGTGTTTTAAGGCTTTCAGAGCCAAAAATCAAGTCAAAGCTAAATTAATATAATAAAAGTTAGCGGTTAGCGGCTATCATTAGCGTCCACTTTTTTTTTTTGTTGTGGTTTATCGGTTTAGTGTCATCAAATCAAACTTTGCATATTATACGTTCCAATATTCACCATTTTCAAAAGCAGGTATCATTTTCGAGTTTGAGAATCAGGAATTTGAACCAAAAGTTTAGGTTTAAGCCTCAAACAGACCCTTCTGG
>JAODJW010000062.1:20855925-20874190 GCA_026777045.1 Hyperopisus bebe | reverse complement strand
GGGGGGGGGGGGGGGGGGGGGGGGGGGAGGTCACTTGACAGTGTTCATGCTATTATGGAATGAGAGAGGAGGAGGAAGAGAACGAGGGATTGACAGTGAGGAGGAAAGGCAAGTGGATGAGAAGTAAAGTGACTTTCAGAACACAGGGGGCATCAGAATGAAAGTGGTGGAGAACAACAGTAGCATTTTTTTATCTTAATGAGAAGAGGACTCTGGAGATCACTTTGGAGGCTTTATACTGGGCACAAGGCTCAAACTCCGATGGCCTGAGCAAGCTTGACGGGAAGGCAAGAGCAGAGCATCGTGATGGTACCGTTGATCCCGGATCCTGAGAGGCAGAGACCACTTCAGATTGTGGATGGGGATGCAGTGGCCCGCCGAGCGCCGAATTCCCACAGAACACTGTCTCACTCCATCGAGGAAATCTTACGGAAACCATGTTTGGCCAGGAAGCACGGCAGGAATGCTCCTGTTCTGTGTGGAGGAGCACAAAGCATACAAGAAATTCAGCTGCCAGCTACTCGGTCAGGTACGAATCCACAAATTGCTGCATCTAAGACTGTGGAAAAGAGTACATTTCTGTATTACTCCTGTATTCTATAGCATGTCTAATAGAAATTTTCTACCTCCACTACTGTAAAGATCTGAGTTGATTATAGTATTCAAATATCTCAAGACTCAATTCATGTATTGTTCTTTTTATATTAGTTTTCTACGACCCATGAATTGTTCTACTTTTCAGTTATACTTCCTAATTTATGTAACCTGAAATATTACTCATGTTTCTTCCAAAACCCAGGATTGTGGGGTTATATAAATTATATAAATTGCATTTGGATCCACACAGTTTGCATAAGTTCAGGTATACCTTTGATTAATAAATGTTCCTTTGAATGCTTTAGCTTCTCTGCTTCATGATGGACATCAGTGATAAGTGTATTAGCGCGCCGAACTGCTCAGAGTCAGAATACTTCTATGATCCTGGAGGAAATTTTTTAAGGACTCCTGTGTGTCCGCAGAGAGGCAGCCGGAGGGAGGCACTGTGCTGTGTGAGATCCGAGTCACCGGCCGCGTCACAGGGAGCGCCCCACCTGACCTGGCAAACAGTCAGACACTCACCCATACAGGCCCCCCAAGAGACAAAGCAGAGAGGGGCACTGCAAAGGGGAACAGGAAGGGGGGCATGCCCCCCCAAGCCCCAGCAGGTGAGACTTTCAAGCATTTTTATGGAAAATGCTTTAATTTGGAATGTCAGATATGTAGGATATAATTTATAGGGCATCTCCTATTTCACTCAGTGACTATTTTGTGATATAATGTCTTTATCACAGTAGGTGAGACATTTTCAATGTTTATTATGAATGACTAATTTCAGTCAAGCAATACAGGCAGCATTGATAAAGGAACTGTCAGAATAACGCAAATGTGTCCGGTGATAATGCGGTAACAAGCCATAACGGTATGTGCCCAGCGGGAAGGAAGGGCGGCCGGCGGGCAAGAACCACCTTCACTCCGGACCAGCTGGAGGAGCTTGAGAACGTCTTCAGAAAGACACACTACCCCGATGCCATGACCCGAGACCTACTGGCCACACGTACACAGCTCTCCGAGGGCCGTGTTCAGGTATGCAGGGGGGCAGGATGGCTTCACCCAAATAAGAGGAGAGTTCAGTGAATATAGGCTTTGTAGTCTGCAACATGTCTAGACATTTTAATGCACGTTCACATATTGTTGTACAAATTATATGGCAATTATGCATTTGGATCAGATCTGTCAAGAAGGCAGCCTCAGGGATGATCCACAGTGCAGCTCGGTTACAGAAGGGATTTTATTATAAACGGAACCTAACAGACACCAAAAACAAAAGGGACCGTGAGGAGTCAAAACACAAGGCAGGAAGGTGACACAGAGAAAGATTAACACCAGGAAAGGGTGTGGAACATTGTCACATTTGGGTAACGTGGAAAACAAACAAAGCATCTAACAAGCGTACTGGGCAAGGGCAGGCACATAATACACTGATAACGAGGATAGACGGAAAACAGGTGGGGATAATTAACAATGAAGCAAACACAAGGGAATGAACACTAGGAAATATTGGGAAATAGGTGGAGCAAGACATAACAACACAACCGTAACACAACCAAGAACAAACACATGAACCAATACAGAAATATAAACGCAAGTACATATTATCACTGGGGAAACTGGTAACTAAAATAACCAATGTTATTGAGGCTAGCCTCCAACCGGCTTCGAACCCATGGCAAAAGGGAGGTAATTTTTACCCAGACCCATTTAGCGCTTTTGGCCACACAGCAACCAGGTGAGCAAGGGAACAAGCTAGGAACACAGAAGGATGCTGTACTTACAAAACACAGCAAAAAGGATGCAATGGCCTGCGACACCTGCTGGCCAAATAGGGAGATGACAGTCATGGCAGGAACAGTTCCTGACAAGATCAATATTCATCCCTCTTTTATATCCTTTAAGGAATAAAAAGCATCTAAAATAAATACCTATACTTCTTTTGTTAGACTGTTTCAATCGTATTTCTCATTCTACTACACTGAATACATATTTAATGTGCTAAAATTTTACGTTGGTGAAAAATATGCTGACTAAGTTAAGTGTGGAGGGATGAAAGGATGGAGGGATGGGTGGATAAAAGGTTAATAAAACATGCTCTAGGTAGAAGTGTACGTCAAAGTGTCAGCTGAATGAGATTACAGATACGGAAAATAAATGAGAGAGAAGAATGACACATATTTAATGACATACAAAGATTATACACATAGATAAAGGGCCGCCATTGTTTTCTGAATGCTGTGTGCACTTTGGACTAGTTAGATCCAATCCAATCCAAAAGCTAAGCTTCAGGTTCTCCAATTACTATAAATGTGATGAAATGTCTATATGTTGAATCTGGCAACTTGGTCTCCACTGTGTGTGTGCGTGTGTGTGTGCGTGTGTGTGTGCGTGTGTGTGTGCGCTTGGGTATGTCTTCATGCAGAATAGAAATGATGAGGTTAACAGGCACTTGACCCCACTGTCATGTCGACCCACTCAGATCTGGTTCCAAAACCGCAGAGCAAGATGGCGGAGGAGTGAGGCGAAGGACAACCCAGGCGATGAAGAGCTTGCAGGGCAAGACCCAGTGTCTGAACCCTCAATTTCCTCTAGACAAGTTAGTGAACCTCGCATGTCCTATCTATGCTGACTGTAACAAATATTTATATTAGTTTCCATTGCTACTCAATTGTTATTGTTGTATTGGTTTAGTGGCCGACAGTGAAGCGATGTTTTAAATCCATCTTCCTCTGTTCTTCACAGAACAGGTGTTTCTGTCTGCCTTCTCCTTGCGGTCTTCTACCTTGGTCCATTCCCATCACCCACAAGACTGCCATCCTGGATTTACCCACACCCCCTGGACACTTCTCCCACTCTTCCTCTAAGCTCCGCCCACCTACCATAATATATCCACTCCCCCTGGCCCCAGCACACACCTCGATCAGCCCCCCTACGACCTACCCATGGGGATGCTTTGATGTGATTGACCCCCACTGGGACACAATGCGAGGCGTGAGCTATTGATCTGATCATCGTCCACATGCATTGCAACACGAAGTTTCCATGTTGATGATGCTGTATCATTATGAGTAGCAATTTCCATCCGTGTGTATATTGTACTGGATCGCTACATGCCAGTGTTTGTCTTTGGTTAGTTGTGTTTAAATGTCTTAATGAGGTATTAAAATAACAATTGGTGTGTTTACCTGAGGTCCAGTTAAAGCTCAAATTACATGGTTGTTTTTGTAAATAAATATGAATTTCCGACCTTTGCGCATATAAGTTTATTAGGAATATAAGTTGATTAACTGTTAATTAACACAAATTGGACAGGCTGAGAGACGTAGCTAGCATTGTTTAAGGTAATACTTACAGTGTCATTACATAACAAAGACTGCAGTGAAGAGTCCATTTCTTATATCATATCATTGATCAACAGATGTTCTACTGGTTATGATGGCTGTAAATGCCAATTCTTGACAAAATGTCTAATTATTGCTCAATGAGTTTATGAGTCTATATAGATATATTTCTCCTTTATCTTAATTCAGAGGTTCACCGGCCGGTCAGCCACGGTATTAAGGCTTAGGAATGTATGCAAAACAGGCAGTTCCTCCAAAAACATCTCCTGTCTGTTGTGTCCCCAGCCTGTGAGTTTTCTGTCATCCTCCATAAATCTGCTTTGAACTTCTGTGAAAAAAAGTACTTTTAAAGAAGAAGTCTTTTATACTGCTCTATTTCAGTTCCACAGTTAACTAACTGTATTTAGCCTGACATAACTTAACTGTACTTAACTGTGGATGTTAACTTTTTCATCATTAACATTATGTTGGTGTCAGTTTTCCTTCCATCTATAGATACCTAATGTAGGCTTACCTAATGTAGGCTTACATTGAGATTTTTCAATCTTTTGCCACATCTCAGCTATTCTATCCTGGTCATCACTAATTACTAAGCCGTAAGCATTTTAAACCTCATCCTACAGGAAATTGTTGCGAAAGATATTTAACAATTGACTGTGTACTCATATCAGTGACTTAAACCTCCCACAGCGAAGAAGTCCATAGAACAAGGGGTGAAAACTCATGAATAGGAGTCTTTCAACACATCCGATGCACTGTACAACTGTCCATTCAGATTCAGTTCAGAGAAATTTGCAAGGAAGTGTGTACGCAAAGTTTGTCGCTACTTCCTCATTGCTTATTCCTTATTATCTACGCAAAGGGCATTTGATCGAGAAGCGCTTGGGGCGTGGAATCAAGAACCAGAGTTTGGCATGACAGATTTCTACTTCGCCCATATGTGTTAAATTTTGCTTTCCCGACCTGACCTTGTCGTTAGTGATAGCAACACTGGATTGTACGTGGCATAATGTTCTGCCTGAACAGGGCCGGCCCACTGTGTAGCCGATCGCCTAGGGCGCCATTATGATTAGGGGGCGCAAATCGGTGAGTGAAAAACAAAATCTAAAGAAATGCCTGCGGTTGCATTCTGTAACATTACAGTTATTTAGGCTACACTGAGTGTGATATTTCACTACTTCTCTTGGGAAACAGATGCTAGCTAGTTACCAGGTAGATACCCTGCGTTGCCTTAGTGTTTTTATTATAGGTGAACCGACATAATCTGTTGTCTGTTGCTCGTGGCTCAACATAACCTCTCCCTGGGAGTGGAAATGCAGTGTATCTATGGCAGTGATGACTCGAGTAATACATCGACTGTTCCAGTGAATCCTCGTTCACCTTTCTTTACAACACCGGTCTTGCCTTGACTCCAACTTCACCCCACTTTTATCTCTTTACAACCTCCTAATGGTCCATGCGCTATCAAATACTTATCACGTACATCCCAATGTCCTCTAAGAGCAAATCAATTAAAAAGGTTTATTCATATCATATGTTTTATTGATATGCATAGCATTGTTTTAAATTTAACATTTTAAATCATGCATTTTTCTTGAAATGGCAAAGTGTGGCTTCTCAATCCCCCAATCACAAGCTACAGTTTAGGGAGCGTCCACAAAGTTCATACGCTTAAGTAAACAGATTGTAAACCAGAAACTCCCTCCACCAGACACACAACCTGAATGTTCATGCGTTTATACACGCACACACAGACAATGGCTCACATACTTGTGCACACACACACATTTATATCTTTATGGGAACTCTCCATTCATTTCTAAGGGAAAAACCCTAATCCCAACAAGGAGAACCTTAACCTCTACTCAGGACTAACAAAATACAGGACTTTTGGCATTTTAGTAGGTTGTTTGCATTGGGGGAGGAGGGGGGTGGCACAGTGGTGCCCTGGTTTGCACTGTTACTTCATACCTCCGGGACCAGCGTTCAAGTCTCTGCCAGGGTTCTGTGTGTGTGGAGTTTGCATGTTCTCCGTGTGCTGTCGTCAGGTTTCGTCCAGGTACTCTGGTTCTACCCCCACAGTCCAAAAACACGCTGAAGCTATTTGGTGTGTGTGTGTGTGTGTATGTGCAAGCGGGTGTGTGCGTGCGTGTGTGTGTGTGTGCGTGCGTGCGTGTGTGTGTGTGTGTGCACACCCTGTGATGGGTTGTTCCCCATCCTGGGTTGTTCCCTGCTTTGCTTTGGACCCTCCACAACCCTGAATTGGTCAAGCAGTATCCAAAAATGGATGGATGATTGCATTTGCATTTTTATATAGAAACTTTATAGAAGAGTTTCCCCTTGTGTGGATCAAAAAAATGTCCCAAGGACATTTGACCCCACAATGTAATATATACATACCCCCACACTCATCACACTATAACACATGTTGTAGTATAAGCATGTTTTACCCAAACCAAAATAATTCAAGGATTGTCAGATTCAGTATATCCCTCAAATCTTTTAACTTGGAGCTACAATGTTATACAAAGACAATACAATTAATTTTATTTTATTTAGTGTTATTTCATATTATTTAAAATATGTTCAGAAATACTAAGGAAGTAACCTGCATTATTAACAGCACACATACTCGCGCTAGGACAAATGTGTTTAGCACATAGTAGTGAATAAGTCTTGGTTGAATAATAAGTATTTACACATATGTATGATGAACGTCAGGATTATAATGTAATAGTACAAACTCACAGTAAAATATATTTTAAATGACTTGGTAATGAAAGTGCTCTAAATCCAGCGCAGCGGTATCGAATCGGGGCACTTACTCCGTCTCAGATGCGAAATCGATCTCTCTCTCTCTCTCTCTCTCTCTCTCTCTCTCTCTCTCTCTCTCTCTCTCTCTCTCTCTCTCTCTCTCTCACCTGCCACAAACTGCTTGAAATGCATTACGTTCAAACACAAAGCATCAGGCACAACTGATAGGTGGGGAAATATGTCAAATTACGATATTTACAACCAGACATGGGCAACGTTAGAGATGAGCGCCATGTTGTTCGTCCATGTCAGCACAGACCGAGTACCTGTCTTAAAAGTAATTATGAAACCCCCACAGTCACGAGTAATATTGTTTTTTTTTTTTTTACCGTATTTCGTTTATTGGTAGTCTACGTTCATTACAGTCGAAGCTGTATCTATAATCCAAAGCAAAGCGGCCTACACTTTTAGCGCTGGATTATATATACGATTTTCATGCATTTTCCCAGCTCGATAAATTAATACAACACTTCAAAAAAAAAAACCGTTACAAAGACACGTATGATTGTAGACTTTTCATTAAAACTGTTTTTTTTTGTGTGTAGTTAGAAAATAGGAACATTTATGTGAGTTTCAGACTTTCTTTTTTATTATGTATTACACGGGGAATTAAATAATATATCAACACAAGCCGTTCGTTATGGTTGTAATTAATATTAATTTTAGTAGCTTAATATGTATTTTCAGTGAATAATATATTAGAGCCAATCAGGGCTCTTCTCTTCGGCGTTAACTAGCCAGATGCCTCTGGGACTGACGTCAGCAGCCCAAGGATGGAGGCAGAGTTGAGCGTCTAGATTTCAATCTATCCGAAGAGATGGCGTCCAGTTCCCCATGAATAAGCAAAAAAGAAAAAAGAAACGAAAAAAGGTTCGGAAATTAAAGGAGTTAAAGGGGAGGACGCAGGAAGGGAAATCGAACGCACATTTTAAACAATATATTAAATGAATATAGCCGTGCCTCGTCCAGGGGATCTCGCATCTTGGGGTTGAAGATAAATATGGGATTAATTTAATTGTTAAACATCACGGTTTACATCCGCACTTGAAAGGGACCGGGGTAACGTTTGCTTTAGCGTTTTTTTTTTCTTTTTGCCTACGCCTCTCTGTCTAACCAACGCTGGGACGGCGAGACAGAGAAGGGGCGATGGCTGCAGGGGGAAGATGCGGGGAAACCGTGGATCATTACCGGGCAGAGGTGGAGCGGCTTACCCGGGAGCTTGCGGAGGCGAACCAAGAGAAAATCCGAGCGGCGGAATGTGGTCTTGTGGTGTTGGAGGAGAACCAGGCTTTAAAGCAGCAATACGCAGATCTGGAGTCGGAGCAGGAGGCGCTGAAGCAGGAGCTGGAGCAGTTACAAGAGGTAATGTCCTCTACCCATCACTGCTGGGGTCGATGCTCCGGTATCGCCGTATGACTAAGAAATATGCACCAATTCAACTCAATTAAATCAGTATAACACATATGATTCCAACATATTATTGGGCTCCAGTGCGTCTCTCACCGACCGCAGTATTTATTTATCAATAAATTATTTAAATATGGAATATGACATAACATTGCATTTAATATGAGTAAATCGGGAGTGCATTAAGTAATAACTGCTTGTTTGACCCTTCCATGCATCATTTGACAAAGTTTGGATGGACTGCACACCACTGATGCAATATGCCGAAGAGAATCCACGCATTTTTATGCGTACAACCCTTCGGGAGAGACGCATGGCACCTCCCGTTTGCGTGGCCCTTATACCTGTGTAAATAAGCTTTTTTGTCCGCTGGAGTCTTAATGCATAGTAAATCCTGAGTCCACAGTTTTTGTGTCATCGGTAGTACACGAATTCCCCATTAGTCTTGCGCTCAGCTCAGGCGCCATAAGCGAGAGGTCAAGCAAATTCAAGCTGTCAATTCAGCAAGATGAAAGGGATTTAAAAATGCATGAAGTCTAACTTAGGAAGAACGATTCTTCTCACTTTGAGCTTTTCCTTGCCTGTGCTCATGTTCACTGTGAACAGTTGGTACCTTTAAATCCTTTTGGGCATCACGATCAGGGGTGTTGCTGGGTAGAATATAGACAGAAAAGTAACCAGGATAATCGTAAACTTAATTTTCTTGCACTTTTATTTGTAGTTCGGTTTATATAGGGCCTTTCTCATCATGGTTTCCCAATTTAACAAACCCATTAAAATGTGAGTTGGCTAAAGGAACCCCGAACCTGAATTGGGACAGCTCCCATATTTGTGTTTGGTGCATTTCCATGAGACGTCATTGTTTAAATGGTAGTGCTGAAGGAGCCTTATAGAGAAGCTCCTGTCCCATTTGTGTGGAATTCTGGTGGGCGTCCTTCTTCTGCTTGTGTGACCCTTGTGATATCTATGCGTTGCGTGGCATTATATGATGCAGCTTGATATCTTAGCACAGTTAGTGCAGGACTCAGGACCCCTGAACTGGAAAACCACTGTGGTCACATAGGCTTGACAGAAATAGTGCATCTGCAGAGACTCACAGGTCTCCTTTTTTCTCTTCATTTTTATTTCATCCCCCTTTAAGCTCTCTGAGCAAACCACAAACATGGATCGATTGATTTTTTAAAATGTTCTACACAAAGTAGTAAAGAAAACATACCTTGTTATGTTGAATAATAGTTTGATATGTTTATTTTTCAGTAATTCGCATGTTCCAGTGTATATCAATAATCTATTGTCGGACCCAGAATGCTGAAAGCAGTGTATTTGGGGCAGTTTGTTTATAATCTTTTTGATCACGTGACCAGATTAGTTTTCAGAGCTTCATGTTTACCGCATCCCCACCAAGCCGGCGTCCAGAAGGGTGCCTCTGGTCTCCCGCTCTCCATTTTGGCTCGGTTCTGAAGAGGGACAGCGAGTGAGCGAGCTGGATAAAGTGGAGGAAACGAGGCAGCAGAAGATGGTAGAGGGGAGCCTGAAGGTGTTAGTGTGAGCATCAGAGCGTGCAGACAAAGGGGAGGGGGATACGTCTCGAGTGAATCCGCATCCGTGCTCTGTGCTGCTCAGTGCTGAGAAACATTCTGTGTGATTTTATCCAGATGCTCTTGCGGTCCTCCGATTACCTTTGTATCAAATCTTTGGGTCAGATCTGTGTTTGTGTGAGAGGGTTTGGTTGAAATACGCTCTTAGGTTAATGTTCCCGTATTAGTAAATTGTCTTCAGTTTACAGTCTAGCAAGGACAGGAAGTCGATGTCAGAGCAGCTCAAACACTGACCTCAGCTGTACAGTCCATACGTGTGATCCAGACTGGGTCCTGGTCCAACACTGCTGTGCATTGTGGGTAACAGGCAAATTCTTTCCCTTTGATATGAATTCTAATATGAGCAAATTCATTACAAAGTGCTTCAGTTGCATTAATAATTAGCCATCCATTCACCCATCTTACAGAAATGCTTATCTGTTACAGGATCACAGACACAAGGCAGGTAACACCCTGGATGAGATGTCAGGTTAATAATTAGTATATTGCCACAATACTGTATTTAATTAATATGCTTTTTTTTTTTACTGAAGCAGTAAAATTCTTAGTGATATCTGGATTATAAGTGACTAAGTTTTATTGATTAAAGTTAGTTCTGCCCCTTTATTTTTCACAACCATGAGTTTTTCCTACAGCCTTTTGCATTCGCTGGTTCAAGTTTTTCCATTAATATTTAATGTGTTTGTGCAGTTGATTTGTCACGCAGCCTGTATAATGATCATCTGAGTGTTTTTGTTGAGTGTTCTGTGAGCACCATTAGATCGCGGAGACCTGTCACAGATGTCATTGAATACCACCTTCCTGTCTGCACCCTTCAAATCTGCACAGAGCAGAGGACAGAATGACTGCTGACTGCACACTTCTGTCAAGGTCAACATGGGAAAGTAAAAAGCTGAAAGCAAGCCCACGCCTGAAGCTTAATAAGATGGGGCTGAGTAACGTGGAGGCCATTAATGTGAGGATGACAGGGAGATGCCTTTGTGAGTATCCTCAGCGGAGCTGGGCTCAATCACAAGAACAATAAAACTCTGCCAGTGAGCGGGAGAACGGCTATTTCTGCTCACACAACAGATGCAATCACTAAAATGGACAGCAGTGACTCATAAAGGCGTCGGGAACAAAACCTCAAAGCATTATTCACAGAGATTTGGAATACTTTCATTTTGGCCTTCTCACTTTCGTCTTAAATTTAAAGCCTAAATAGTTTAGGAAATAAAGCAAGATGCACTGACTGAAAACTCTGAGCTCTGCAGCTGATAGGTGTTCCTGGTTTTGCTCAAATCATGTAGGGACTGGGGGGTATAAGGATCAGACTTTACTTTGATTACACTGTTATTCTGTTTAAAGCACAATACATTAGGACAATACTTTAGGACAATACTTTTCCAGAGTATGAACTTCCATGCCCCTAACAATATTAGGAGAACTGAGTATTATTTGAACAACCCAAGTGGATTTCTTTACCTAGAAAATTGTTTGTATACCTGCCAGTTGCCAAAGTGAAGCTGAAATTGCTGATCCGACTCTAACCTCAGCATTGTAGGGTTAGGGAGGATCTTACTGGGAGTCTTGCTGACTGTTTGCACAGAAATGTCTCTGATATTTTTAGCAGGATACGAATGGAGGCAAACTTCTTCAAAAGGTATTGCAGGCCGGACAACAAGGGCGAGATGCGATTTCCCCTTAGTCTGTTTACTGGGCTCTGTGTGGTATTACAGCACCAGTGCTAAATGTATATCTCATAATCAGAGGCTTTGTATGGAAATGTCCCGTCACATTCATGAGAGATCAAAGCTCTCTGTAGCAGTTTTGCTCATACGATTAGGTAAAATCTCGTCTCCTGATGCCCCATTATGGTAAATTCTGATTCGTTTGCCTCCACAAAGGGTTGCTGCGTAAATCCAAAGTGAGGCAATTAATATCATGCCTTTCTGAAAATGGGTGATGGATCAATTACCAGTTCAGTCCTCTGTTTAATTACCATGCCGTGGGCCCCCAGCCATCAGCTGTGACAAGCCCCCACCCCTCATTTATGGCACCAGTCAGAGGGAAGTAAAACATCGTTGTTTCACTACCATCTTAAAAGGGGGGTGACGGATTGATTCAGGGCAGATCTGCCAAATGATGGGAGGAGCTGTTCGGAATTGTTTAAACGTTTTTGTTCCTGAGTGTCTACATGAACTGGTGTTTTTAGTCAGTTCACTCTAAGCCGCTGGCCAGTCTGAGGGCGGATTGAGGATCCCTGGTACGCAGATGGATTTCCGTCACTCTTGGTCACTTGCCTTGGGGGCTTCCCAGCATCAGCAGGAAGGGGAAAAAAGATTGAGTGGGCTTCATGAAGCAGATAGGATGTAGGCTGGTGCCGCGGCGACGCCGGCGTCTTCTGTTAGCATAGCCCATGCACAACTGCTTTGACAGGGAGAGGGGGTTTAAACACTATGAAGTGGGTTCATTTTCAGGTCAGAGCAGAAGCTACATTGTGGGCGCCAAGGCTAATGCTAATGTTAATGAGAAGACAGGCACTACACTGTCTGTCCAGGAAGTCAAAATCCAGACCAAGATTTTGTTTCAGCCAACCTGTTGAATATAAAGAGCCACAGTCACAGACGACTCGCATTATACCTCACCCCTCAACACGTCTTCCTGGTTTCACACCAGCTGAGGACTGGGATCCTTCTTTCCATGGGCCCGAGTGACCTGTGACGCTGACCTGGTTGCGGTACAGATCTGGTCTTCCAAAAGTTGCTGGCTACTTTTTCCCTAATGAGATGTCAGCTAAGGGTGAGAGCAGAGGTCTAATTATTGTAGCTAAATTTTTATTTTCCAGAGGATAGGTCCTGCCTCTAGATATCCCTGACTTTGGCAGCCAGGACTACTTGGACGGGATCTGTGTGAGGCACAAACAGCTTTAGTACTTCTGGCCCGTCCATTCATGGCAGCAGGCAGACCATGTATAGACATAGACTGGGGTGTGTGATGACCATGACTTACCTTGATTACTCTGTTAAAGAAATTTTTGGTGATATTTTTCTACAGTTAAAACTCCCAAACCAGTAACAATACTTGGAGACATGAACATCCCAGACTACTTCAAAGAACCCAGATAGATTTTACTCCTAGAAAGCTGCTTGTGTTCCTTTCAAGCCGAAAGTGTAATTGTCGTTCAATCCATCCATGGGTGGTCTAAAGCAGTGGTCCTGAACTGAGGGTCCGCAGCCCAGTAGGGGGCCTCAGTGAGTGCTGAGGGAGGCTGCGCAGTTTATTTTAAAATTGTAGAAAAAATTATTACATTGCTTAAGAACTGGGTTGTAGCCTACATTGAATTTTTATGGTATATTGATATATAGGATAACACAATATCTTTTCCATCAGTATATTGCTATTTTGCGTTAGAATTTGGGTTTTATTAAACACTTTGAATAGAAACCAGGAGAATTCCTTCCTAGTTATAAACGATGCGAGAGCTTTGGTCATGATGTAACACAGAATCCCAAATTCCAAAGCAAAAATTAAATCCCTCAGTCAGCGTTTCACGGGGAAGCCGATGGAGAGGAAAGGTGAGGAATCATTGATACTTAGTTTGTTTCATTATAAACCATCACTAAATGTACTGCAGTTTGCAGTATTTTATTTTGTCGAAGGCTAATACCTTAAAATGAGGGTCCGATTTTAGAGCCATTTGCCAAGTAGGTTTCAGAATTAGATTTTTCATTTTTTTTCATCACAAATGCATATACCAGAGACGATATCATTACCTGTGTGGGCCGCTCAAACGCTGCTGGCCTAAAGCTTATCCTAGGTGGTGACACTGGGGTACGACCTGGACAGGACATCTGTAGGGCACATCTGTGCATATAACCATACACTGATAGCTTACCTGCATGTCTTTGGAATGCTGGAGGAAGCCTGTCTGGCACAGGGAGAGCATGTAAACACTCACACACACACACTCACAGGTACACACATACATCATACATGACCTGCCGGCACACACACTGAGTGGAGAAGGGATGAAGCCCCCACCCCTGCAGATGTGCCCCCCCACTCAGACACGATGCCGCCTGAAGTCATGTATTAATAAATAGATCATGAGGGTAATGGAAGAACGAGAAGACAGTGAAGTCATACATGCAAAGTAATCGTGCCGTAAGTTTTACTCAGAACTGGGATCAATGCTTCAGATATTGTGTTCGGAACAGAAAATGATTCAATTCAAATTTGTGTTTTTTGCTTGACACTTGAGAAATGATGATAATTCACCATTTTGCATGATTTGTATTCTTAAGGGTTTATTTACGAATGTGGCTTTGCTGCTTTTCGAGGTTGGGAGTTTTGTGGTGGCTTAGAATGTACAGATGTAACCAAAGTGATTCCCAGGAGGGACGCTGCCCTTAAATTCTCAAAAATGATCATTAACCTCAACCGTTTGTATAAAATATCAAGGTATGTTTTTGGGTAAAACCTTCATGGCTACAGCATGGCTCAGCTAAGTGCCCAAACCCGCATCCCTGGTCCAGTAGCTCTTCCTGTTCTCGGAACCGGACCCGCATCCTTCCCCCGTCGTTTCAGATCTCTCCTTTGCACCTTGTATAAAGTCAGCTTTGTCTCCCACACACGAGTATGTATTGCAGTACTATGTGTGTGGGAATGCTTTTCACTGGCGGATCTGAATAATTTATGAGCAGAGCGGCTGTATTAGCTGCTGCAGCAGAGGAAGGTGTTTCACAGGGTGTGTCCTGGGCCCCAAGGAAGGGGAACAGAGTCTCTGAGTCACCATTCTGCTGTGATGTCATCCTCGAGAGCTCTGCGGTCTGACAGGGCCAGGGGTCTGTGCATTTTTTCCTCTTCTTCTGGGATGGGCAGGTGGCAGACAGATTCCAGCACAGAGATGAGCTCAATGCTGGGTGATGGATGGATGGATGGATGGACACACATATAGATTATTACATGCATACATACATTCACATATACAGATTACTTTTAACAAGCAAGCTCACTCTTTCTTACCCTGTGATATTACCATGCCTAGGGAGGGCTGGGCAGCCAGTTGATCTTGGACCCACAAAGACTTTTTTTTCTCCCTACTAGGGAGTTTTTAGTTCCTCTTCTCCTTTGTCATCTGACTTTTTCTTTCTTTCTTTCTTTCTTTCTTTCTTTCTTTCTCTGTCTGTCTTCCCTTTTCCTTGTGTTTGTACTATTCTGTCTTGTCGACATCATAATATATCAAAACACACCCATATAAAGTGGCTTGGGGTGACTGCTGTGAAAGCGAAAGGCACCACATAAAATGAATTGAATTAAATACATAATTACTTAATCCCTAGTGGATATTTTTGGAGTTACAGCGGCAAACAGAAAGACAAAATAGGGACAAAAGCAGTCAGTGGTATACTTCAACAACTTAGAAAATGAAAATAAAGATCGGAAATTACACATAAAAAATGAGAGTCTTGCTGTGTCGGAGTGCAAAATACAAATGTGCAAAATATCTCTGATGTAGCGATGGTGCCCTGTGGTGGCAGCATAATGCATTACCTCATTACCTGGGCGCCAGCGAGACCTGTGCCAGCTCTCATCCATGCTTTCCAACAGGCTGAGAAATGGAGCAGGAGCCTTAGCTGGGGCACAGACACTTCATACCAAGTACAAACCCCATGGTCAGACTTGGATAGTCAGCAGTCAGCAAAACACTGAGTTGGCATGAGGCTCTTACTGTTTGGGTGAACTGAGACCCTTTGTGTGATCTTAAGCACTTCTTAAGTGTATTTTCTGTGCACTAGAACAATGCAATAGAAGCTTTGCAGAGGTTCTCACCTGTTCTGCAGCCTTGGAAAAGTGCAAACAGGTTGCTGGTCACAGGCCGGCTGTACGCATGCAATACGGATGAGACGTTGCTGAGGGTTCAGATCTCGCCGTGGCTCGGTGGAGCCGTAATGGCTGTTAAAGGATGTGTCGATGGGACCGGGAGCGTCTGTGATGCTGTGATCCCTCACCTCTTATTTTTGGATCTGTGCGGCTAGTCGTTAGGGCGCTCTTTCCAGATGACGGGGCCTAATTTAGGAGCACAAGGATGCAGAAAACGACATGTGTCATGAGTGAGTGCGAGTAGAGATCTGGTGAGTAAAAGCGGAGTGAAATACTCTGGGTAGAAAATAAAACACAGGCCATCCAGCAGGGTAACAGAGGGGCTGCGATTAAAGGTAGATAATTGTCATTCTTATTTACGACTTTGAATCACGTTTTTTAGTCAGGGCAGGATCACACAACCGGACAGCATCCAAACATGTTTGGGGAGATTTTTGATTTGGTTTTGTCTTTAGATTCTCAGTGCCAGGTTACTGCCTGGCCCGTTCGGGTCGGGCATGTCACCCGGTGTTACCGTGAAAATGTGTGTCATGGCAGTGATATAAAAAGCGCTGTTTGGCTGCACCAGTTTTAGCCAGGGGGGGGCTGGCATTAATTTGTCTGCGCGGCCTAGTCGTTGGGACTCAACCGGCATCGTGAGATTTATGGAGCCTAGAGAAGGTGTCTGAATGCCTGACTGGTTATGCTCCAAAGCACCTTACAGAGTGATGTTCCCTCTGACAACATCTAAGTCTCTCTCTCTCTCTCTCTCTGCCTTTCATGATGGGTCCCCTCCAAAATCCTGCCATCCTCAATACATCTTGACTTTCCCTTTCTAATTGCCGCAGGGGTGTATATAGGGATGGGGCCAAAGGGGCACCGGTCCCAGATGATTGGCCTTCACTATGCCTCCTCCACTGTCACTCACCGATTCAAAACACATCATTGGCTAATGAGTTTGCCCGCCTGTATGAATTATGGCCCTGCTCATGACCACCAACTTAAGAGATCCTCGAATCTGTCCTGAATTGCCGACGAACTTTACAGGGAATATTTTCCCTTGACCCCTAAACTCTTTTCCCTGCATCCCTCCATCACAGTGACGGTAATGACGAGCTTCCCAGCTTCTTACCGTTGTTGCTCCAGGACCTTCTGAAGGCAGATGCTCTACAGTAAAGAGAAAATGTGTATCGATTTAGTCCTCCTGTTTCAGGACCTATTTATATACTGCGATACTATGTACGCCCTCTAAACAGACACTGACAAAACACACATAACTCAAGTCCTAACATGAGTTTCTAAATATTTCAGATTTTCTAAGATTCTGTGAACCAGTTCATTGTTATTATAACTCCTGTTTCCTCCAGTAGCTTTGTGGCTTGAAGTTACTCGTATGCCATTGGTCGGGCCGCCCTGCAGACTGTGTAACCTGGACGACCTTCTCCTGATGTGTCATCCACGGTTCTGCCGTCGGCTGTTGACTGTCCTCACCCTGGGAGCCCCCCAGAATACAAATGAGTACCTACTGACCTGTGTCTTCATCCCCCTTGGGAGGAGGGGGGCAGCGGGTGAGAATGGTTGATGGGAAACCAAATGCTCACAAGCGAGGGGAGGAGAGACCATGCCGGGCATTTGACAGAAACAAAAAGCTGCTGATTGCATCCTTGACCTCTTGTAATCAGAGTAGAATTTATGAGAACAGAGTAGGAGCTGCTGAAAAAAATTGTACCATACAACAAACAGTGAACAAAGGGAAGTGGAGATGGTTACCTTGTCCTAGACTGATTCTGTCACCTGTGTCCTGCTTTGCATTTTTCCTTCCCTTTTGTAGTCCTGCTCTTGGTCTACCTCCTAATCCTGGTGTAGGTTATTGAAGTCCATGTGGCTAATCTTAGTCAACAGACACTGCCTAAGGAGATGTGGGATTTCTTTCTTTTCTGCAGTGAAAATGGTTCTTGAAAAAGAAATTCCGGTTCCTGGGCCCTGGGGTCAGTATTTATTGACATCTTTATTCAGTAGCTCCAGTTGCAGGGTGATGATGAAACTAAGATGCAAACTGCTTTGCTGACACGTAGGCTGGGTGCATTTTCTGCAATGACCTCACCATCGGTACAGCTGATATCACAGCAGACTCATAGTTGAGAATAACAACAACAGTATTTTAGAAAAGAGTTGAATTGAAGGGAGCTCTTGGTGTGCATAGCAAGATGTAGGGCCCTGCTTATCATTACAGAGCCTAAAGTTGACATTGCTTTTGACTGATAAGGTTGATTCCTTTGAGTTTCTGTTGTGTTTTGCTCAGTAGAGAAACGCTTCAAGACAGAAGGGTTTTTATAAGGCCTTTTGTCCAAGTCACAATTTTGAATGGTCTCTGGGTAACAGAGGCAGTGTTGAGGGAGGAATTGATCCAGCTTGTATCTCAAAGTTGGAATGAAGGACAATGAAAGACTGAAGCTCAGATACCAAATCAAATCTGGGTGGAAGTGTTGGTGGCACGGTGTGGGGGCTGGTGCTGACATCAGCGCTGTGATTCCATAGGGCACCCAAGCCTCCCTCTGGGCCAAGGAGACAGAGTAGGGGCAGCGTTGAGTGAACGTGCATGTGAGGCTGCCAGGAAGGGGTGGGGCGTGTGTGTGTGTGTGGGGGGGGGGGGGGGGGGGGGGGTTTTGG
>JAODJW010000062.1:20827936-20850904 GCA_026777045.1 Hyperopisus bebe | reverse complement strand
TATGGAGGAGGAGGAGGAGGTGGTGGTGGTGGTGGTGGTGGGGGGGGGGCTGATGGAATGCAAGCTTAACAGCGATATAGCATGCCTTTAATATATTACATTTCATATACATACTTTCAAAGCGTGTTATTAATACTACTATTAATGATGATGATGATAATGATTATTATTATTATTATTATTATTATTTATTAGAGAAAATTGCTTTGCTTAAGCTATTTTCATCTTGGTTGTAAATATTTGTCCAGCTGGCTGTTTCCCAGAGTGTAGTTAGTGTAACCTGCCCTTAAAATCATTCAGCAGCTTACAATGAGTCGCCCTTGTGCTGGAGCATTGCTGCTTTTTCTCCACAGCGAACAATAGTGCCAAGCTCAACGGATGTGACTATGATAAATTACCACTCTAGGAAAATCCTAGAGAGGAAGCAGTCCAGCTTGTAGCTGATTCTGGGCTTCATTATTCCATCTGATGTTGGTTTAATAGAACCAAATAACTAGTAAAAAGTAAGTTCATAACACAGTAATGATTTGGTTTATTGCATGTATCATGATCATAAATCGTCAAATGCATTTTATAATGTAATATTTTGTAATAATTATTATAGGATACTTATAACATGCATTGTTCGGTGGCAGAATATTTTTAGAAAAAAAATAAAAGGATTTAAAATGATAGATTTATAACATGAGGACTCATCTGACCAGCAGGGGTCTCTGTTGAGTCAGGAGAATTCCTATAAACGGGTACAGATGCACACCAATGCGGCCATCCTGTTTGCAGTTACCCTGGCGTCCCTCTGGATCTTTAACCTTCTGTGTGCTGTCTCACCTCCAGTTTTGTACGACACGAACGGATGTCATGGAGGTGAGAAAGCTGAACTGGTGACAGACAGTTCTGTGAGTTGTTATTCTCTAAGGAAACCCTGCTAATCTGTAATCAGCTAATCTAGTATCAGTGGATCAGGTGTGACAGCATTATGACTGGATGTTCTCAATCACTGGCTGAGATGTAGTCAAGCTCCACCCTGTTCTGGCTAGATCAGTTTCTGCGCTTTATGGTGAAGGTGGGCTGTCCCCAGCAGACTGTTCAGTGCACCTCTGTCACATGAGTAGGGGCGAGGAACAGTCATACCCACAGCTGGACCATAGATACGTCCTTGCATGGTGAGGAATACAGCAGCTACCAAGACAGATGTCCCTTATTGTGTCAAATTCCTGGAGTTGAAACTTCATGTCACATTCTACTTGGGAAGCCTCATTCCTCCGCCTAAGGTATACTAGTGTTCTAAGAAAAACACGTCATACTTTCTCCTTGTATCCAACTCCATCTCACGCTACATCAAAATAGAACGAACGTATAATAGATCTCGTATGTGTCATTACCGTGCCATTCCTCAGAGGTAACATGAATGTTCTGTCGATCTTTGTGACCCCCCCCTCCCCCCAGGCCTTTGGACAGGCATATTCCACCCAGCGCAAGGTGGCGGAGGATGGGGAGCTCAATGAGGAGACACTACTGCAGGAGTCGGCGTCCAAGGAGGCGTACTACATGACCCGGTTGTTGGAGGTGCAGACGGAGCTTAAGCAGAGCCGGGCGAGCGCATCCAACGCGCTAGCGGAGAACGAGCGGCTCAGCTCCCTGCTGCAGGAGTTCAGAGAGGTAGCCTGGCCATGCTCGACCTGTGGCATTCCATTCCAAAAGGATAGCAGTTAATGGTACACTCCTATTATCTTCTTCAGTCTTTTGGAATAACCTGGATCTTATTCTGACCTTTGTGACCTTTGTGTAGGGGTGTGGAATGCAAAGACTCAGAGTATCAACCTTGGTAAGGAGGCTGTGAGTGCCAGTGCTGATAAAGAAACTTATCAGTGTTGACGCAGAGGCTCAGAGTATCAGTGTTGGTGAAGAGGCTCAGAGTATCAGTGTTGGATCAGAGTTTTACTGTTGGTGAAGAAACTTATCAGTGTTGATGCAGAGGCTTCAAGTATCAGTGTTGATGAAGAGGCTTTGGGTATTGGTGTTATTGAAGGGGCTGAGAGTATCAGTGTCGTTGAAGAGACATAGTTTCAGTGTTAATGAAGAGACTTAGGGTATCAGAGTTGGTGAAGACACTTAGGGTGTCAGTGTTGGTAGAGAAGCTTGGAGTGTCAGTGTTGGTAGAGAAGCTTGGAGTGTCAGTGTTGGTGAAAAGGCTTACAGTGTCAGTGTTGGCAGAGAGACTTAGCGAGTCAGTGCCAGTCCATTGCTAATTTCAGTGAAGGTGTTCAGGGTAACAGCGCTAGGTATCTGTGTCCTGACCTGCTGCTCTCTCGTTTGCTTGATGGGAGAACAGGAAGCGTGGGAAGTCATGAAACATTAATAAACATGCCTGTTCCCACTGTGTCTGAGATCTGCTGTCACTGCAGGGCGTGCCGAGCGGATCTGGTGTGAGGTGGTTTCCCAGCACGGCTTGTACAGGATACTGCTGATAGTTTAGGCAAAGAAATACTTGCTTATGGCACCATCCTTCTGTGTATTGCCTCCACTGTCCCTCAGTCATTTTCTCTCTTTTTTAAAATGTGTATGAAATATAAATAACTAAATGCTTATGGAGTGTGAGATCGAAATAGTTTTGGAGACATGTTTCACAGGAAGCACCGCCTCCTTGTTGATTGTGGACTGGGTCACACCAGAGCATGAACAATAGGTAACTGTGGTCACATGGTCCAACTGTACCATTAATAAGCTAGCCATGCCAGCATCATATCTGTCATCATTTTTCCAGGGTCTGTCTCTTTAAGAGACGGGAATCGAAGATTCCTGACGCGTCATTGGATGTCTTATTTACACAGAAGCATGGCAGCTAGAGCTCCCCCGTGTGTTTTGTAATTGTACCTGATTTTTCAGACTGACCCAGGCACAGTTGTCAGTCATTTATGTATGTGTGTGTGGCCACTTTATTAGGTACACCTGCTCAACTGCTCGTTGAAGCGAATATCTAATCATATGTCAGCAGCACAATGCATAAAATCATGCAGATACAGGTCAGGAGCTTCATTTAAAGTTCATGACAGTGAGTTCACTGTACTTAACCTCCACAGTCACCATATCTCAATCCAATATGTTCACCTATGGGATGTTGTGGAACAGGAGATTTGGATCATGGAGGTGCAGCCAACAAATCTGCAGCTGCTGCGTGATGCTTTATCACGTCAACATGGACCGAAGTCCCTGGGGAAAAAGGGGGGTCCGACTCTAGGTACTAGTAAGTTGTACCTAATAAAGCGGCCAGTCAGTGTGTGTGTGTGTGTGTGTGTGTGTGTGTCCATGTCCTGTGTTGGGACACCCAGGTGCACAGAAGAAGCATTTCGCCTCTGCTGCCTAGGATGGGTTCCAGACCTTCATGATCCTGCACTACATTAGTGGTTGGAAAATGGATATCAACATTTAAATTCGCAGTAGTGTCTAAAATCGTCATACTATTTTTGCCACCACATTGAGGTCTGCACTTCCTTTCTGTTCATCCACAGTGCTCTACATTTTCTGGAATGTTCTGGAATGTTCAGGATGACGGTCACCCTGAGAACCCCACTGGTGTTGCTTCATCTTGGAGAAGCGCCCTCCTGGATGGAGAGTTTTCGCTGGCGTTTATAGCCACCTCTCCTTTGATTTTTCCCGTCAGAGTAACGAAATCCTGGAGCTGCAGCAAAGCCGGATGAAGGACGAGATCCGGGAGTACAAATTTCGGGAGTCCCGCCTGCTGCAGGACTACAGCGAGCTGGAGGAGGAGAACATCACGCTGCAGAAGCTGGTGTCCACGCTGAAGCAGAACCAGGTTGGAGTCAGCACAATGAACACACATGGGCACATGTACTAGGTCTGGAACCAATCTACCAGATAACTAGTCCCCTTAACCAGTGTTTCCTAATCCGGGCTTCAGTGACCTACAGACGGTCCATATTTTTGCTCCCTCCCAGGTCCCAGCCAGACGATCCACATTTTTAAACTAGGGTTATTAGTTTACTTGACTTGTCATATCTTCACATCTTCATGACGCGTTTATGGGCTATTACACCCTCATCTCATGGTGTCCAGGTGGAATTCGAGGGCCTGAAGCACGAGATGAAGGTTCTAGAGGAGGAGGCGGAGCTGCTGCACAGTCAGCTGGACGAGGCCGTGCGGCTGAAGGAGATCTCGGAGACGCAGCTGGAGGAGGCGCTGGACACGCTGAAGAACGAGCGCGAGCAGAAGAACAACCTCCGCAAGGAGCTGGCGCACTACAGCAGCTTGAGTGAAGGCGTGTACGGCACGGGTCCCCACCTGGCCCTCGGCGACGCTGAGGACACCACCAGGTGCAACGGGCACCCCCGCGGGATCAGCAGGGACTGCAGGTCCGCCGGCCGCAAGGGGGAGACCCTCAACCCCGTGTCGGACCTCTTCAGCGAGCTGAACCTCTCAGAGATGCAGAAACTCAAGCAGCAGCTCCAGCAGGTGAGTCCGGGCCAGGGTTGGGGGACCGTAGATCAAGGACAAGGCTGAAGAATTTCCACCTATCCCTTTAAATCTTGTTAAAATATGGAACAGAATTTTCCCGTGAGCCTGACCAGGGTAAGCGGTGAGAAAATGGATGGCTATATGAAATTTTCCATTTACGTTGGGTCTAAATACAATAAATTATGCAGATGGAGTAATGCTTAAGTAAGGCTATGAATAGGCACTGCTGCGGTTCGTACAGTTAAGTCTGAATAATGCACAATATTCCCAGATAAAAGAGTTTG
This sequence comes from Hyperopisus bebe, assembly GCA_026777045.1. Lineage (NCBI taxonomy): Eukaryota > Metazoa > Chordata > Actinopteri > Osteoglossiformes > Mormyridae > Hyperopisus > Hyperopisus bebe. The sequence goes on along the minus strand of JAODJW010000062.1, from coordinate 20,846,147 downwards.
TGAGATGCAGAGGGCTGGACCATATGGGTTGGACCATGTGGATCAGACGGGATGAGCCAGACCATGTGGTTTTGACCATATGGGTTATACCATGTGGGCCGAACCATGTGGGTCATAGCATGTGGTTTGGACAGTGTGGGCTGGCCCATATGGGCTGGACTCGGTTGGCTGGTCTTCACTGCCGGCAGGCATGTGTCTGGTCGATTAGCATTAGCGAGGATGCTATTGCTTTCTCCTGGAGCCGCAGGCACTAAGATTGGTGTCAGCGGACCGAAATAGAAAGTTGTTGTCAAGCGATCCGGCGAACGCTGCTGATCTGGGTGGGGGGGGTCCCAGAGCCTCAGCTGGACAGTGGGCGTCGCTGCAGAGCCAGGGAGGAGGGGCTAGGCTTGATGGACAGGTCGCTGGTTGCTAGCTTCAGCATCGTAGTGTGCAACGGACATGGCAGGTGGCTACATCAACAAATGCTCAGTGTGTAGCCCTAGTCTTCAGGGAATTCAGAATGACCCTGTCTGTCTTAAACACCTCCCTCCCCGCTTCACCTGATCCTTACTTTGCCGTGAGGCGAAACAGCAGCAGCGGGTTTTGTGCCGAAAAGAGTTTTCCGGAGTCTGGTTTCCGCTCTACAGAGGGGAAGGGGAAAAACTGCTGACTCAGGTTCTGCCCGTCGCCATGCCTTCGCGACCCATTGCTGCAGAGCCCGCAGGGGAAACACGAGCCCCGCGGACCTCCTTGCCGTCCTGGGTCATTGCCGCGCTCATCTTGCTCATTTACCTTCTCTCTCCTGGGACTTTCTCTGTTTATGTACTTCAGGGGCGGGGTCCACATTCACAGCAACGAATCAGAGTGAAGCTGGTGGTCACGTGACTCTGGCAGTCAATGGTAGAGCACAACTTGTTTTGGTTTAAGTAGGGAGCTGTTTGTAAGACGCGGGGGGGGGGGGTGGATGTCCCAAGGTGGGATGAAGTCAGGTGACCAGTTCATTCATTCGTCTGTACCGAGTCACTAACGATGTAAAACATTCCCCTATTTCGTTCCTCATGCCCAGACGACACCCTCCTAGACTCCAATGCCCAACCTAGTATCCACTTGTGTCCCTGAAGCTGAAGTTGACTAATCTTCCATTTTTATTTTCCTTCAGTCCTCTGGGATAGACTCCCCATTCCACTCTCAAAAGTCAAATGGTCCAGCTGACTGTCCCACACTGGCCGCTTGGGGGGTATTTTTATACTCTGTGGCCATCTATGTAGCTGTATGTAGCTGTTTATTTTATAAAAGTTTGTCATGGCTGTCATAGCTGGGTGTGCCCAGCAGGGGGGGTGGGGGTTGTGTGTTTTGTGACGTGGGTGGCTTCGCGTCCCCCCAGGTGGAGCGGGAGAAGGCGCTTCTGCTGACGAACCTGCAGGAGTCGCAGACGCAGCTGCAGCACACGCAGGGCGCCCTGACAGAGCAGCACGCCCGCGCGCACCGCCTCGCCGAGCGCATCAGCGCCATGCGGCGCTCGCACTGCGATAAGGAGGCGCGCATGGAGCTGGAGGAGGAGCCGGAGAAGGACGACACCGTTGCCGAGAAGAGCGCCCGCAGCTTTGAGGTGCTGGAGTGCAAGTACAAGGTGGCTGTGACGGAGGTGATTGACCTGAAGGTGGAGCTGAAGGGTCTGGAGGAGATGCACGGGCGGTACATAGAGGGCCAGGCGCAGGAGCGGGCACGTGACGAAGCCCGGCTCTGCGCCCTGGGCGAGCAGGTGGGCCGGCTGCAGAACAGCTACCACGACAGCTGCGAGCGTATCGCCAGCCTGGAGGGGGAGCTGCGGAGCACCGCAGTGGTCGCCGCCGAGAGCCAAGCCCTGCTCAACGCAGCCCAGGACGAGCTGGTGACCTTCAGCGAGGAGCTGGCGCAGCTGTACCACCACGTCTGCTTGTGCAACAACGAGACGCCCAACCGCGTCATGCTCGACTACTATCGGCAGGGCCGGGCCGCCCGCGGCGGCAGCCTCAAAGGTCCCGAGGACCCGCGGGCCTTGCTGTCACCCCGCCTGGCACGCCGCCTGGCTGCCATGTCCTCGGGAGAATTGCGCAGCCCCGGCGACTCGCCGTCCAAGGAGCCAGGGAGGGACCCGCAGCAGGGCAGCCCGTCCCGCGGCCCCTCCGCCGCGTCAGAGCCCGGCCTGGACCTGCGCCGGGAGCCCATGAACGTCTACAACCTGAACGCCATCATCCGCGACCAAATGAAGCACTTGCAGCGTGCCGTCGACCGCTCCCTGCAGCTCTCCCGGCAGCGCGCCGCCGCCCAGGAGTTGGCGCTCGGCTTCGACAAGGACAGAGAGGCTTGCATGGAGGAGATACTCAAGCTCAAGTCGCTGCTGAGCACCAAGCGGGAGCAGATCGCCACGCTCAGGCTCGTCCTCAAGGCCAACAAGCAGGTGAGACCCACCCTGTGGGAGTCACATGTTAGAGAAGCCCCGCCTCAAAGCCACTCTGGTACCATGGGTGGGTCATTCTCACAGACTTAAGTTACAGCTTTTATTAAAATGATGTCATTTGCTGTTCTGACGTAATGATTATGTACACTTTGACTTACTGAGTCTGAATTCTGAGATATAAAGTCAGAATTTCAGCTTGATAAGTCAGAATTCTGAGATCAACGTGTGTTTTTCTACTCCAGATGGCAGAAACAGGCTTCCATACCGTTTTCCCGAAACTGGTAGCCAAATACCTCAGCTTTAAGATTAAATAACACAAACATAGATAAAATGCTTTTTTCTCAACTGTAGTGCATATCACCCACATTAAAGCATCAATTCGTGTTGAAACGGTTAATGGTGTCACTGCTCGTACATCATTTTTGGTTCAGAGCGACGACACGATGAAACCAGTGAATGCATTTCTTGACATGGGTGAAACTTAAATTAACAAGCAGATTTTTAATTCAGAAACGTGACGCTAATTGTGGCTATAAGGCTAATGCCGGTTACAGTCAGTCATAATCAGTGGTTTGGGAATATTTTGATTCCCCAATAAATTACACCAACATTCGGAGAGAAAATAGTTAAAAAGGCCGAGATTGTCTGTCAGCTCTGTCATACCAAACGTGGATATATTGCTGGAAACACATCTAACATGTTGACTCATTTGCGAGATCGTCGAGGGCGTAATACGACCGAAGCGAAGCAGAAACAGCCTTTGTAGTTAGTCTCCCTGTGGACTTTAAGGTGCCGTTGCCAGGAAATTCATTCATCCATTTTGATTGTTATGATGCAGCCTTATTTTTGATTTTGTATTGGTTTTCGTTTGGTTTTTCATACACGTCGACAGACGCAAGGCCTTCGCTTGTGTTCGTGGTTTTAATAGTAATTTCGAAACAAATCGGGTAGCCCTGCATACATGGAACTGGCCGTCCATCTCTCCCCCCCCAACAGACGGCAGAGGTAGCGCTGTCCAACCTGAAGAGCAAGTACGAGAACGAGAAGGCCATGGTGACAGAGACGATGACGAAGCTGCGGAACGAGCTGAAGGCCCTGAAGGAGGACGCCGCCACCTTCTCCTCGCTGAGGGCCATGTTCGCCACCAGGTGGGGCCGTCGCCGGCAAAATCAGGGCTAGCCATAGCCGCGGTAAGTAGCCTCACCTCCGCGGCCCGCTGTTCCAGGTGCGACGAGTACGTGACGCAGCTGGACGAGATGCAGCGGCAGCTGGCGGCCGCCGAGGACGAGAAGAAGACGCTGAACTCGCTGCTGCGCATGGCCATCCAGCAGAAGCTGGCGCTGACGCAGCGACTTGAGGACCTGGAGTTCGACCACGAGCAGTCGCACCGCGGCCGCGCCAGCAAGGTGGCCAAGATCAAGGCCAGCCCCCCCAAAGTAAGTGCCAGTCCGGCCGCCGCTGGCCTCTCCCCCACAACCCTCACGCCCGCCCCTGCCAACACCCCCACTGAGCTGGGCAGCCCACCCTCGCTGGAGGCCCCGCCCTCCCTGTGGACGTCCTCAGCACGGCCCCTCCTCTCAGGTCACGCTCAGTGGATGTTAGGCACCCGGATGTTCATGATAAACCCCCACACGTTCAGCGTGGACTTCCGGCCCCGTGTGACCAGTACCATCATGGGCTGCAGCCCCAGCCTAGACCTCTGCATGCCTCGTACCCGCAGTGCCGGCTCCGCCCCCGCCTCGCCCTACCGCTCGATGGGGGTGGCAGGCCGGCGGTCGGCGTTGTACGCTGCCAGAAATCGAACCCTCACAGATGTGATTCGCCCCTTGAACCTGATCTCCCCCCCCAACACACCTGGTCGTCATATGTCCCGCACTTACAACGCGGGTGACCCCCCCCGCTGACGCCCCCGCAGCATCACAGAGAGGAGGACAGACTGGTTTCCTGTTTCCTGTGCCTACAGTCTCCACTACTCAGCCTGAATGTACTGCGAGACTCACCTCAGGGATTTATGTTGTCAAGGAGCACAAGTGGTCATAGACTCTGATGGTTGGCTAGCCTGAGGGTTTGGTCTGAGCTCCAGAGAAGCTCCTCGACTACGTATGAAGCATCACCCCGTTCAGTGAAGGCGCTACTGTCGCAGAAATTTGATGTAGCCCAGAAGCCAGAATTTCAATTTAGAAATAAAACGGCTATGAAATTAAAACAAATTCAATTTGACGAAAAGATAGGATGGTCTTATCAGTTGAGATGATAGGAAAAAACGGCTGCCATCTTTCAGCGGCGTTTACACCATATCAAGTGGCTGGAATTTATTTGAATTTTCTGAACTAAATTTTTAACTGACTTACAGAGGATGGCCTGATTTGCATAATGTACTTTTTTCTTCTGTTAGTCTGTATGTGTAATCAGTGTATAATATAATAGGCTATACTGTGGTTTGTTTGCGACTGCTACCACCTAGTGGTGTAATTTCATAATGACACGACGTCACATTAAGTGGCCTTGTGAAACTTTGTCTTCCTCTGTGCACATAATATACTTTTCCGTATGTTGTGATGATATGTACATTGCAGCTGGAGGTTAATGTCTGATTTGATTAATTTTACTTCCAGGAAGTTTGACGATACTATGCAACTTAGAGGCCCTCCAGTTTAGGTTGGGTGGATTTAATTCAATTTTGTTTTGGCCAGTGAATGATTCTGTTAAGGTTATCTCTGTGAATTTGTTTTTAAAAATGGTAGTGCATGTCTTTTTTGATTTCACTGATAGGGATAATCTATGCCCTTGCTGTGCATTTCATTTTTAATTTTTTTTTTGAGTTTGTGTGTAGCCATGGACAGTCTCCTATATCTCGGTGACTTTTCACCAGTGAATTGTGGCATAAAAGCATTTGACAGGCAATAAAAAATCCACAGGGCTGCCAGCCGTCAGCCAGGATATGCAGGATATGACCTTTGATCGGGCTATGGGTTGGGCACTGTTTACTGCGAGTATCGCTAATGCTTTATGGGGGCCAGGAAATTCACTGAAAGACACAGAATACAATAATAATCCTGCATGCAGATGTCAACTGAAGCGGTACTTAACAGAGCAAGTGTTTTGAGTCTTTTTTTGTTTGTTTGTTTGCTTGTTTGTTTTGACAGTGAGACCATAAAAATGGCTGGCTGTTTCAAGCTGTCACATGACTGCCTGTTCTTGAAAGTCACATGACCTGTGTCATTACATGGGGCTTAAATCGGGAACACTGGCCCATGCACCTATAATATCTTGTATACGAGATCAGCTGACTTGAGTTTGGCCACATGCAGTTAAAACTATGTTTGAGAAAGTATGGATCATGTGACCACTGGCTGATTGCAAAGATGCAGAAGACGGTGGTCAGCAGAGAGGCAGGGTTTGAGTGTGTGTGTGTGTGTTTTCATTTTTTCTTTTCCAGATGTTGATTGTTAGCTCAGACTTGCTGTTGCATTGGAGTGGCTGATCAGATGGTCTGGGTCATTTGTCTAGAAACTATGGGTTAGACTAGGTTATACTTGAAGGGTTTGCATAAGCAAAAAGGAAACCAGTGTAGCCTCCTCTCTGTTTTACTAAAAATCACATCAGCCCAATATCCACCTCGCATTCCTTTAACCCCAAACGACTGATTTTGCCAACAATATGTGCGGCAGTTCCCACATTCCGCCGGTAGATGGCACTATTTGCCGTGTTTGTAATAACATGTTTGTGTGATAATACAATGCCAGACAAAAAACCTGTCAAATGCTTTTTGTCTCATGATTTTAATTTAGATTTTATTTTTAAAATGAATTTTTAATTCGCGTCGAAGAAAATGTACACATTCCATACTGTACTCTCAAGTGGTTTTTATTTTCTATTGTATGTCAATGGTGCAATAACAGCAAGCGGACTAAATTAAGTAGTAAAATTCTACAAACGAATGAACCTTTTAAATGAAAGAACCACTAAAAAATTATGTACGTGTGTGTGCATGCCTCGACCCTTGATCTGGGAATTTTTTGTAAACCTGTAGTATTTCTTTTGGATATAGTGAGGAATGCTTTGTCAGGAGACGTATATTTTTGTCCATGTTTATGCCAGTTTATTTGACTGTTACTATATGCAGCACAGAACACTTTTGAGAAGCTGGGTTAGTGATATGTAGATGTAAAATGTGAGCCGATGATGGAGAAACGTTGTTTTTAAAGAGTGCTCACTACCTCACTGTCAGTATTACCAACTGTTAGCGCTAACGTTACAGAATGTTCTGTAGAGATCTCTGTGTCAGTTCCTGATTAAATGTCTAATTAAATTCGGCTGCTTGTGCTTGCTGCTGACTCGGTGAAGAAGCTGTCTTTCAGCACGGACCTCCCTGACAAGCCGTTCCTCATAGCGCCCCCAGCGTCACCGCCGGGTTTCACATTCCCGCTGATGGCAGCCGTCATCCCTCTGTATATCTGTCTAATGTGTCAGTTTCTCCTAGATTGTCAGCAGCCTGCTGCCTCATTGTCGCCACGCTCCTCACACTTAAGGCGAGGGAGAAACCTACACGTTCGCAGGTAATAGCACCCCCCCGCTCCCCCCCCCCCACACACAAACACACACACACACACAATGATTACGTGTTTGGGCCAATGTGCTGAATTTGTCCTTACATGCGCAATGGGTAAAATATATGGTAATTTGTGCCATTACCTCGCAAATGCACCTAAAATAAGCGCCCATTTCCGCTCTCATGGGGAGATATTTCCACGTCTGTTGCTGTTTCTTCTTTCTTTATTCATTTTCTTTCCTTCCTTCTTTCCTGTTCTGTATCTCTCTATACTTATGTTGTACGTATCACAACACAACCCTGTAAAGCGCTTTGGGGCAACTTTGTTGTGAAAGGCGCTGTATAAAAATAAATTGGATTGAATTTTATAACGAATGCGTACTTGCGCATCAGTTGTCAAGCCCTACCTGTAACAGTGAATGCCCCCGAATTCAAGGCTGTTTCAAACGCGTGTCAATCGTACACGTGGTGCTGTGCTTTTCTCGCACGGGCACCATTGGCCAGACCCAACGGACTGGTGCAGCACGGAGACACGGCCGGTTTTCACAGCAGCCTCGCACCCCGGGCTCGGAAATGACAGCTTCGCCGCAGCTGCGGTGACGTCGGCGTTTCACGGCTTCTCGCTCGCGGTACAGCTATTTTGGGCATTTCAGTACCCAGCTGGCACCGTGTGGGCGGAAAACATCTAGATAAACATCTAACATCCTCATATGCAGTGCATCTACTACTTCACATAAGATTTTTTTATTTAAAAGAATAATATTACTGCCTAATTTAATCGACACAAAGGAATTAAGAACTTCAGGGACTCAGAATATATATATATATTTTTAATTCTAGACTAAAATTATACACCTTTATAGGTGTGGCAGCCCTTTTATCACGAAGGCCCCGTGTCCCCGTCTGGTTAGACTAACAGAAACGGGCACACAAACCACCGGCCCCACAGCTGGACAGTGGGTGTCTGCATGTGTGGGCTTGCAGTGACTCTGACAGAATGTCCCCCCTCTTCTCCCCTCCTCTGTCCCCCTTCGGCTCCGCATGTAGTCCTAGGGTTGTGGTAGCTCTCCAGGAAGACTTGGCGTACCTCTCCAGCAGCAGCAGCAGCAGCAGTCTCGGCAGCTCCCCCTGTGTCCCCCTCAGCTGCCTGGCTCATCCGCAGTCCCACCCCCGACCTGTAGGCGCCAGTCCTCAGCCGGCAGATCACCCATAGTACAGAGGCACCAGATCTTCCTGGACCTGGTCTCCGCCCACCTCCATATCTGTCAGCAAAGCATCCTGCAAGCCCCGCCTCCTCTAATCGGGGGTGTGGCTAGGATTCTCTGACCAAGGTGCTTAGGGCAGGGAAATGGTTACGCGCGCGCGCGCTCGCGCGCACACACACACACACACACACACACACACACACACTACAGGCTGGCTGGTTTTCGGAAAAGGGTGCGGGGATTCCAAGCAATGACTGTTTTTTTTATCTCCTAGAAATGTATCCGTAATTTATGAACTTTTAAAAAATGTCATCACTTCTTAAACAACGATGTGGCCGAGTCAGAACAACAGTTAAGAAACAATCATAGAATGAAATATAATCGTTTCCATTTTCCCCTACTTGTCACTATGGGATTCCTCTCTTTAGCCGGTATTGAATTTTGATAATACGTCACTCTGATTTCCCATAAAGCTTCAGGCATTTCCTGAGCCATAAACGAAAAACATTATCGAGGTTTTTTTTTCCAAAGCTGAACTATTACAGTATATGTGTGACCTAACAGTCCTTGTTGTTTACTTTTCATTTTTGAAATCCTCTGTTGGTGACCATATTTTGGCATGGCGTACGATGAGTAGATGCTTACCGGACGATCGGTGGATTGCTGTGCACGTTCTGATCCTGAGGACACGCGCCTGCAAAGCGTCAGGTGTAAGGGCGTCGCACGCGAGGAGCTGCAGATACAGTGCATGTACACTAACACATAGAGTATGTTTTTTATTTTTTTATGAATTTATTTATCTATTTATTTATTACCATATATACAAGTCTGTCTCTCGTAAGTGGTGAAGTCTGATCCACTGATAGCATAAGCAGTGTTGGGGTCCAACAGAAATGACTACACAATCACTCCTTTACCCGTGTCGTTATAAGACCGGCACGTTACGCTGATTTGGCATTCGCGGGGGCCACATCCTGATTGCTTCTGATTCTTTACCCCCACCATACCCGACTTTTCACACATGGTGTTTGTGAAGGTTTCACCACCAACCCCTCTATGGAAAACAATTAGTGTCACAAACAAGATTTATATTTTAGCGCCACCTTTCAGATACCCAACCGAAGCACAAACACTGATCAATCTGTCGCAGTAATGGGATTTAATTTTTAACTCTACATTATCTAAAGTTAATTGGACTCGCTCACTGTACAAGTATCATACCTTCAAAACCAGCAGGTCTGAAGTCTTTCAAGAAAAAACGCATTGAGTTGGTGAAAGTGGCCTTCTTCCAGTAGGAATATATAAATTACATCTCTTAGTGTTTTGAAACCTGAAAATCTTTTGCCTTACTAAAGTGTTACAGTAGTATAACATCGCCAATATAGACATATTCCAGAGCAGATAAACTGGGCTGAGTATCTGTATTACATTTCCTGAAGCCATATTTAAAAACCAAAGATTATGCATTTTATATATTGATAGGTCATCCATCATTTTATGAGTTGTAACCCACAGGATCAACTTAAACTTCCAGACCTGAAAACATCGAGTGGTTTGATCTTTCAGTGGTAAAATCACAGAAGAACAGAAGACAGATGGACAACTTAACAGAGGAGAAGCAGCTGGAAATACATTTTTGTGCAGAAATTCTTTAATTAGTAATCCTGGTTCCACATGTACTGTACCAGACATAAATTTTTAAACACTTTATTTTATTTTAATGTCATTGTTATTTAGCTTTTTATTTCATTTGGCAGACATTATCCTGTATCTGTTCTGACATTTACCCCAGATTAACAACACGCAGGCGGCTTGCTGGACCCATTGGGTATTATGTGAGATTATTCTGCTAGGGAGAGTACTTTCGCTATAATGGAGATGTGGTGGATGTATGCAGTGTTGAAGTTCTTCTCAGGTGGCGCTGTATGCTATCAAAATGTTTTCTAGCAGTATCGACGCAATGGAAGGTGGTGAAGTCTTTTGTCATTATTTTCTGCATACAATTGTATAAATATAATTTGAACCGCCGGAATTACTCCCGGAGTTTAGGACCGTCTCAGAGTCACAACACTTTTTGAAATGGCCCCGTTGAGTGTAAAAATATTTTTCTCGCAGTTTGCTATGTGCAGAAACCTTCAAGGCTGCCAATTAAACGCAGCGACTCAATACATCGGCGACGCAGAGTCAAACAGATCGCAATATGTTCTACTGGATTTTATTACTCGTATTTCTTATTAAATTTAAGACCTGTAATACTACCAGTTTCAATTAAAAAAATACAAAATAAAAAACTATCCCTGAACTGTTCATAAGGCTGATATATTTCTTTTAATTCATGGGCTTCTGGGTTAAATCAGTTTGCGTTTCTTGCGCACCATGTCATTCTGTAATTGTCTTGTTTATAAATGAGTATGAAACGCAGAGAAATCAGGCGCCGTAAACCGACCGGTTTGCGTAACACCGGCTGCATAAGTCCGTGTTGCATATTACTCAGAGAACCACCTAGATGTCCCATTAAATATACTAGTTTTTTAATCTTCCAAGATATCACACCTCTCAGTTTAGGTTGTATTAGTACATGTCGGTATCAGTCCTAATCAAATTTCCTGCAACGAAGAAATGGGGCAGTTAACCTGCTCCCGATACCTTCCTTTCACAATGACACCGTTTGCACACCTGAGCAGGTAAACTGCAGGGGGCGTCATCCCGTCTGAGGGGGTGGGTTTACCATCAGTTACGGGCCGCCGTGGGGAGGGGCGCATCGGGACCGCGAGATCAGCGCAGTTTGTACCTGACCGGCTCGTGCAAGTCGCCAAGAAAATCTTGAGACGATACGTTGAGCGGGGGAACTACTTGAACTTCTCGACTTCCAAAATAACGTGACAAGCCACAAGATATTATTTATACGGCGAGGGACTTTTAAGAAGATGTTGTTCTTAACGTTTGACAACATTTTGGTTGGTGCAACAATAATCCGTTTAGAAAAAATATATATCCATTAAAGTTGTATTTAAAAATTCGAAGACATAGTTTTTCGATGCCGGACTAGACAAGAGAAAGATTACGTACGACATGGGCGATTTCCGACGAGTTGCTATAAGAAAAAAATCCAAAAATCTAAAAATATGTATGGAGGAAGAGGAAGACGAGGGAGAACGCACAGGTAAGTCAGCCACACATGTGGAGTGCAGTAATGCAGAAATGCACGCTTCTTTTCACGCCGAAACCAGCAATATTTCGTCTGAGCGATTCGGCTGAGGAATTACTGTAATTATCCCGATAGGGAGACTTATGCAGTCAGTGCAAAGGAGGGTACGTTGTTACTCTGGGAACGAACCAGAAGGAAACTCGGCTGAAGGCATTTGGGCAAGTCCTAACCGGACTTAGAGTGAAGTTCAGTCGCCCCGCGTCTACGTCTTCCTCACACCCTCCAAAAATGATCGAGGCGCATTAAAATGTATTTACTTCGTGTAACCTCTGACTCTTGTGTTTGAGGAAAAAGCCCAGTAAACGACCTTAACTGCCTTCCTGTTCCCGTGTAAGTGCTTTCCCTCCCTACTGACTTGGCGTTCATCCAGCGGTAGCTGAAACCTCTGGAGAGAGAGACCCATTTCGAGATAGGAGACTGGAGTTTACGTGTAATTCTCCGGCAGAATATGCAGCCTACGAATTATTATTATTATTATTATTATTATTATTATTATTATTATTATTATTATTATTATTATCATCATTTATGCATCGTTGTTCAGTCTAAGTTTTTGAATCGTGTTCTTAGTGCTTTCCACAGAAAAAACATCATCTGTAAATAATGGTATTGTATAGTGTGTGGATGGTATGTGGTTTTGTGGACACTGTATCTGTGACCGGAATGTTGCTGGTTCAGATCCCTGGGTCGGCAGAGTGATGTCACTGTGGGACCCTTGAGAGCAAGGCCCCAACCCCCAATTGCTTCAGGGACGCTGTATGACCTAGCTCTCTGATGCTCGCTTGTGCATCGATTTGGATGTATAAATAAGTATAATATAAAGCTTTTAAAGACATTCATATCCTGGTGTATAAACACAGGTAGTGTGATTAGTGGGGTTCAGGGGAATTAGATGGAGGGCCATTCTTCGTTTGCTGAGCTGTCAGTAAGTAATCTAACACGGCTTCTGCCATGTGACGCCAGAAGGTGCTCGGATCTCAGCCGTTTCACACCTCAGACCAAAACCTTGCCGGTGTACAGGCTTAAAGGATGGACAGTCAAAATCACATTTCCTTTAATGTGTATCTTGATTCTATTCTGCAGTTGTTTCCTCTGATGTGTTTACCCTACGACGGAAGCAGATGCCAAAATTGTTTCAGTTTCAGCCATTCCTCTGATTAATAAGATTGCTATGATTTTATGGACCCTGTTCCTGTGGTTTCAGGCAGTTTGGCGTTCTGCCTGCAAAGCTCGTCGGTACATTCCTGACACGCCTCTACACTGCATGCTGTTTTCTGCCCCTGGAGCATTACTGTTAACTTTCAGTACACTTGTTTTATTTTCAGTTCAACACTTATGGTCGATTTAACCCTTTAGCATGCTACAACACTGGTTCCTGTCCTCCGTTGTCATCTGAAGTTCCTTCTTTCTTTGTCTTCTTTTTTCTCTTATTCTGTACAAATGATAAGTAATTTATCACAACATATACATATAACGTGCTTTAGGGCTTGGCTGTATCAAAACAAATTGAACTGAATATTAAAATATCATATGTTTTTTTTTTTAATTAGCTGATTTTTTTTAGTGCATTTGGCACTAAAGTCTAAAGAAAGCTGGGTATGTTGTCATGTTAATCTACAAAATATGTCAGAAGCTGGCCTCAGGATGACTCTTGCATTTAATATATGCGAAGTGACGTCCATTTTTGAGAGAGCAGGGTCAGTCCCTGGAGCAAACGGGGTTGAGGCCCTTGCTTAAAGACCCAATGGTATAAATGCTATGTTAACCCAGGGATTTGAACCAGCGACTGTCTGTTCACAGGCATCGTGTCCTAACCCACTGAGCCACATAAGGCTCCCGTTCCGTCGCTTTCAAAGCCCTTATTATCCACATTTTAAAAATGCTGCCACCATGGTTAGCCTGTTTCACTGAGAGAGGATGACTCCATTCCTGAAATCCACTCCGCCATTTAGACATACCTGAGCCCAGACTGTCCCAGTGGAGGTATTTACCCTTGCGGGAAGGAGTACATCTTCCTGGGATTGTTCGGTGGTACGAGTTACACGGCAGGGCCTGGCCAATGCTACCATTGCTTGGGAGGCCCCCCCCCCCCCCGCCGGGCCGCGCTTTCATATGCAAAGCGAAGCCACACTGAGTCACACCTGGGACCAGAGTGCCATCATGTATCCAGCAAAGGTATATGTTTTGAAGTCTCTCGTTGGCGCCCCAGGGAAAGTAATGGAGGGAGTTACAGGAAGTCTGCACTCCCCCCCCCCCCCCTTCTGTTGCTTAACCACATAAAGCCCCTTTATTTGTTCTGGGTGAGATTCTGATAAGGAACCTTGACCTTATAAACGACCTGCGTTTTACAAAGTCATTGCTTTTTGTAATGCATATGATTAATTATTTTTCAAAATATCATAACTAAAATAATTTCTTAATTGATGGATGTGTTAGGCTGCTTTGGGAGATGACAGATCCAGGGACGGAATTTTTGGTACCAGCCAGCTGGGTTCGTTCAGTAAGAAATGCAGTCCGACGTGTATTTTTTTTTTTTTAACTAGCCAACAGGCTGGTGTTCAGCTCTTTATACTTGCTCTTTATCTAAATTACTCGCCCCGGGTGATTGGCTGAGCTTAATTTCCAGCCCTGGAGGCATCTGTCCAGCTTCCAATGGCTCATCCTGGACAGTGATGTGCTCCACGGCAGGACCACACCCTGGACAGGATATCGGTGCATTGTGGGGCACATGGACGCACTGAGCAGGTCGGTGCCGGGGAACCTGCTGTGTACCTTAGGACTGGGGGCGGAAACTGAACCCAAGAGAGCGGGGGTGGCCTTAAAAACGGAGCTTTGGAGGTGTGAGACAGCAGCCCTGTCTCTAAATGATTGAACAATTATATGACACATTACCACTAATGACGCTCAAAGGCAGGAAATCAGTCAAAGAAGATCTGTGCATGTAAACAGTGCCAGTTAATCCATTAGGCAACAGGCTCAGCCGTCTAGGGCATCACCGACACCCCCACAGTCTATCACAGTTTATCGCCATACACTGAACTGTCTGAATTTAACTCTTTTCGAATTAAGTTTTGTATTTCCTTCTTATCAATATGGGGGAAGGTGACTAATGAGGAAGTTTGGTAATTCCCTCTTCTAAGGTATGGAGGTTCACAAATGTTGTGCTAAGTTCACACTACACAACTTTCTAAGATCACTATACCCTTCACACTACACTGCTAGTCATCCTGTAATTGAGAATCTTGAAGTCGTCGTGGTTTACACACTACGTGACTGATCAGCGACAGGCGGTCACACACTACAAGATCTTACACCAGGAAGAATTACTGACGACTCTGACTAGTCTCCAAACTACATTTTGCCACAAAAACACATGACAAGTGACATGGGGAAATGACAACTCTCCGATTTGTGTCAACGTGCTACAAATTCTTAAAATACTTTAATCAAATGACAACATATGATCTACATTCATAGTCATGCGACAAATAAACCCTTGTTTACATAGGACTTTCAGAAAACACTATTACATACCTCAGGTCTTTAATGACACACTCACGCACTCCTGGGCAAAAAATGTGCCAAACCCAAATTGCACAACATTAAGCTTTGGCCCCTTTTTGCCAGGAGTGTGTGTGTGTGGGACTATGTGGGACTATGTGGGACTATGTGGGACTATCTTCATGCTGGGGTGGCAGTATGCTGCATTAAGGACTTGATACATCTGTGTGTATCATCATGCTCAAAACAAGATAAGGACATTAGTGAAGAGCTCCATTCTGCAGTGTGATAGCACTTCCCTTCAACACGTGAAGTCACACAGTGACGATGAAAGTGTGCTTGGATCAGGATCGTTAAGTGCAATGTGAGGGCAGACCTGAGGGGGAGTGGGGCGGGGGGCAATTGTTCTCGGGCACTGTACAGGGCAACCAAACCACGTGTGAGTACACCCCAATAAGAACAGTCACTAAACAAACAACTTTGCAGAACTTTTCAAACACCTCTCCCGTGTTTCCTCACATCCTGTGTCTTGCGCCATTATTGGCTGTAGCTCACGCCGCACTCATAGCCAGTCGCACCCATTGGCTGTAGCTCATCGCCGCACTCATAGCCAGTCGCACCCATTGGCTGTAGCTTATCGCCGCACTCATTGCCAGTCGCTCTCATTGCCAGTCGCTCTCATTGCCAGTCGCTCTCATTGGCTGTATCTCGCGCCGCAATCATAGCCAGTCGCACCCATTGGCTGTAGCCCACGTCACACTCATTGCCATTGCCACTTTCACACCGTCAGGATTCGTATTCTCCTTCAGGTCCCAGTCCTGCTTGATATCAGATGGGCGTTGGTGACTCTGTCGGGTCACATCTTTGAACAGTTCACATACAGAGACTGAGCGCCAATTTGCCGATCAAACACTGAATTGCCTCCAATCTGGGGCTTACGCGTTAAATTTTGCTTTCATGTTGTAGCCTTCGCTATCTTTCCATCCATCTTTCCATCCCCCCATCCATGCGTCCTCTAACTGCTTATCGTGGTCAGGGTCTCTCGGAGGCTGGGGCTCCAGCCCATGATGCACCTTGATGGGCAGCTTTGATTATGTTCCAGGGAGTTAGTCAGTTAGTTAGTTCCAGGAACCTGGCTGGCCCACGGTGAGGCAGCCCCCAAACAGCAGAAGCTCTGAAGAGGCAGCTTCTCCCACACGATTTCACGCCGTCCTCTTATCTTCACCTTGTCTGATTTCCAAACCGTGTCCCCCCCCTCCCGCCAGCCCGTTGAGATCTTTGTATATGGAGTTTAGCAAGTGAAAGCCCCCCCCCCCCCCCCATGTGAATGCCGGATATTTGCCGGTCTTCATTTCCGATACAGAAAGGTCTGCATGAATAATATGGATATAGTGGCCATTGTGTAGGACTTCCAAGGCTCCATTGTTAGTGGGGTTAGTCAGACCTGCTGGTGCCTCTCCGCTGTGTAGGTGGGTCGTTTACACACGGGAACCACGTCCTGCGCACCGCCTACAGGCTGCCGGGAGCCTTTTCCTTCCCTGCTGAGCTGCCCGGCAAGAGCTCTGGCAGAGCCGGCGGCCCACTGGACGTGTCCCAAAGCGAGTGGAGTCTCTTATCTGGGAAGGGGCCCTCTGATCTGCGATGTCAGCCGCTAGCTGTTTGGGAGAAGGCTTCGGGGGGCACCCACGTGGCGAGCAGGAGGGAAACTGACCGCGGCATGAGAAGGAATCGGTGCCGGAAGTACTGCTTCAGGAGGCCAGAAGGTACTGCTGCACTTCTGGGCTGTTCTCTTGGCTTTGGAGACCACAGAGCCTGGCCTGCAGATCTTTAGGCTTGTATAGCAAATGACCCTAGTGTTGCAGCCTTCACTGATGGACTATGGTGGTGGTGGGGGGAGGGCAGGAAAATCTAGGTGGAATTCTCTTGGGATTCGTGGGTTGAGCCCTCCTGTGTCCACTCTGGAAGACAGACATTTGAGAGATGAGCAGCATTATAGTGGGTTTGTCTGGTTACACTGTGATTATGAAAGTCTTGGTGAGGTGAGTTCCTGTTGGAAGCTTAAGCGTTCAGGGATGAGTGCATCTTGTGGATAGTAATGTGGGAGGGGAACGCATTAGCATTAGCCACCAAGACCGGGAAAAGCAGGACAATAAAGAGCCAAAAGTAACTGACATTAACATAATGGACTGCTGATGTCCCCACCGTAATCTGAGGTGTTTTTTGTCATGAATATAACACCATCCAAGCAGTATCAGGTGACAGATTGTTTTTGTGATGTATCTAATTCGGTGTAGTCCTGTTTGTAGCCTTCTCTTGCCGCCATCTTGGATGTTAACTGCCAGCTTGTTTCTCCAGAAGTTTTGAAACATTTGGCAAAATTGAAAGCTTATCTGGGTCTGTGAACGAGTGAAGTATGACTTCAACATCCTGTTGACTGATAACCCACTGACTTAGTGCAAAGTTCCCTGAGTGCAGCCGTATAAAGAAAGAGGCAGAACACAATAATTGTTAAGGATGAATCTGTACTCTATGCGGAGTCATTTCTTTCTTTGGAATTCTGGGAATGATGATGTCATTCTTCTGACTTATACTGGGGTGCCTGAGGTTGAGGATTCCCAGGAGGTGGAAGGATGGTCCAGGCAGCCTCTGCTGTCTCATTAAGGCTTCCTGCTCTGGAGTTACGAATTCTCACAGGGCCGAGGTCGTCTGCCTGCTGTTTATCTCCAGAGAACTTCCCTCTCTTTCTCCTTTGACCTGTCCTTCTTTCTGTGCAGGCTGTGCTTCTCTCACCAAACTGTTCACTTTTGGACTTTTGGAACTTTTGCTGACAACCTTGCAAAGTTCTGTATCTGCTTTGCAGCCTGCAGGGGCGGTATATCTCCAGACCATGAGCGTGGCCCTCATCTCTCACTTATTCCTCCACTGTCTTGTGCTGGTCCTGCTTTGCTTTCCCTGGTTAGGACCTTTGTTAGAGACCTCTCTCTCCATCTCCCCCCTGCCTGTGGTTTGGGGTGGCCTTGGGACCCCCCCCATCAGAGAATCTGTCGTGCCTAGTAAAGTATCTCAACCATCTCCTGGTCCTACTTTAGCAGCATAAAATTCCCTCAGTCTTTTGTGGGAAGGGATTGTTCCAGAACATTAAGTTGCACCTTGTTGGGCAGCTTTGATTATGTTCCAGTAATTAGTTAGTCAGTTAGTTCCAGGAATTTTTGTCTCTTGGAGTTTTTGGAATCCCAGAAACAAAAACACAGACACAGATACACCAAAGCAGATTAGACTTCCCAGGACACTCAACCAAGAGTGTCCTGGGAAGTCTAATCTGC
>JAODJW010000062.1:20780567-20806787 GCA_026777045.1 Hyperopisus bebe | reverse complement strand
CAGGGGGGAGATGACAAGCCGGTGCCAACACTCCCTCCAATCGCCAGGCAACCAGAAGGCAGGGAGCGGGTCATACATGGAAGATGACACAGGCGAGCTGGATGCACGGACGTCATTGGTAGTGGCGACGTCACATGTTGCAGGGTGTGCTGGACATCTTGATGGATTGAGGTCTCCAGGCAGCATCCCCTAGGAGGAGTAGGGGAAATAAAATATGCAATTAGTCAAAGTAGGAGAGACTATAGGCAGTGCTAAAAGACCACCAGGGGGCGCCTCCATCTGATCAGCCTGCCAAAACGGGAAGAAACATTACAAATGACGATTAGGCTCGTTAAATTTTGCTTCTGGCCGCAAAAAGAGTTGGGTGGCCCCCACGTGTCAAACTGGGGTTTTGTCATCAATTAGTCCTCTGGGGCGTCGTTTGGTGTGGCCCGATCTGGTCCTGATTGGTGGGAGCCACAGTGTGGCCGTGCGCGAATGGCGCTACCAGCCCAGCGTGACCCTGTGCTGTTCTCAGAGCCAGGAGGTGTGTGGCAACCTCACGCTGCAGCACCACATGCTGGAGCCTGTGCAGAGGGTCCCCAGGTATGAGCTTCTGCTGAAGGACTACCTGAAGAAGCTCCCACCAGACGCATCCGACCGTGGCGACGCTGAGAGTGAGTCAGCCGGCCAGCAGGGGGCGCAAGTCACCCGCACGTCACCTCCAGCCTCAACACTCCAAACAAGGCACTCCGAACAATCACACGATCATGCTCTGTGAAGCCTCCTATCAGACCTTTATAATATCTCATAATCACTACATAAACACTGTCTAGCAGTGCAGGGCTCACGTATGCCCACTCCACCTTAGGGTACGATTATACTTGACACTTGCAATGCGCATGCTAGGGCGCTGTTGTTGCATTTTCTTGCACACATAGTTAATGTCAACCTGGAGGATTAAAATTTGCGTCCACCAGGGGGCAGTGTGAAAAAATCATCATAGTCAGCAAAAGAAGCAATCGCATATTTATATGTAATATGCAGGAAATTTGACGTCAACAATTTAAAGCCTGATGAGGGCGATGTAACATCATAAAGATGGTAGATCCTCAGTAGCCCAATACGTTACACCTCAAAACTTTCCACCCAGTTTGAATGTTTTACCCACAAACACCACACTGCTGAAGTCACGTCAGATGGCGAAAGTTGACAATACTGTCCCCAAGATTTTTCATGGTATTGCATACCATACATGTAACATTCATTAGTCAGGAGCTACAAAAAAGACGTGTAGATTGACCGCAGGGTATATGCGGCAGACATGCTGCGTAGGCGCATGCATTGTGAGCATTTAGTACAAATGTACCTCGTAGCCCTGAGCTGTGGTACAAATGTACCAAAAGTATGTCTTCAGCGCACTGTCAGTATCGATTGAACGTGTGACAAAACATTGTCTGTCTATTCGACTTTAAACTGCTTCAGCTGTGACAAAACATTCGTCTGCGACAAAACATTCGTCTGCGACAATTCAGCTTCATCTGTCATCTTGGCATTCCTGCAGTTTGACTGTCGTATTGCATGTCGACCAAATATGTCAACATGTCATCATGATGTGTCGTCCTTGTCGTTTTGACCGCGTCGTTATGCATGTCGTGCAAAGACTACAGAAGTACAGCTAAAAGTTGAATTGACAGACAAATGTTTTGTCAGGTGAACAATCAACATATACAATCTGGTTGTCAGACTAGTTTTGTCACAGCTGAAGTTTGGTTCACGGTTGAACAGACACAGCTGTGCTCTGGTACATGGGCAGTCGACATGGATGGTGCACATTGTTGACATATTTTTGGCACAAATGGAGCCCCGTACTGACCACACCCATCATCCAAGCCATGGATGATCTCACCAGGCTTTCTCCTGTACCTTAGAGTCTTTAGAGATCATCGCCACGGCAGCCACGCACTCCAACACGGCCATCCGCAAATCCGTGAGTACCTCCAGCGTGTGCCTGGGCCTCGTCGAACGCTCCTTGGGGAGTTTCCTGTCTGCATGTTTTTTTTTTTAATAAGATTCTGATAGGACCATTAGTTAAATAAGGGTTAATGCATGACCAGCTATGCATTTTGTATACCACAGTTACTACACGTCAGGCATGTACATTTGTATCTGAAGACATTATTTTCACGGGTGTGTTGGGTGCTAAGAGGGAGCAAAAACATGGACTGTCTGGTAGGGAGCGAAAATGTGGACTGTCTGCAGGTCCCCGAGGACCAGACTGGGATAGATAGTCATTTCTAATAGATCACTCCTGTCATTTATGGTCGTCTTGTAGGACAACCTGAAGAAGCTTCTAGAGATCTATGTGATGCTGGGAGAGGAGGAAGACATCGTCAACGCCACCAACGAGTTCATTAAGGAAGGTCACATCCTCAAGCTGGCTGCCAGGAATACCTCAGCTATGGAGAGGTATCTTTTTCTGGTAAGAGCCATTGAGTATTATGTCTTAAAGTGAATATATATATAATTTTGCTGCAGCGGTCTCTAAGCACCATGGTTTTTGCGTTCCAGTTCAACAACATGCTGCTCTACTGTGTGCCGAAATTCAGCCTGATGGGACAGAAGTATACCGTCCGCACGCGAATCGGCATCGACGGCATGGATGTGAAGGAGACGTTTAACGAGGATTACCCCCACACCTTCCAGGTGTCCGGCAAAGAGAGGACCTTAGAACTCCAAGCCAGGTAAGTTGATGGCTGCATGTCGTGTGGGAAGTTTCTTGGCGATTATTCAGTAAAGCCCACATTAATGTATCTTCTAATTTGTGTTTAGCTCTGAGCAGGACAGACAGGACTGGTTACAGGTAAACATTTAATGTTATGCCTTCCGTTCATGCTTCTTCATGCCAGTCTAGTTTAATAGCTCAGATTTCAGGTGACTTATCAGGAAGTACCAGTTCACTGTTCCTGCGTGGATTTTTCTTTCAGGCTTTCAGAGAGACCATTGAGATCTTCCACCAAAAGAACGAAACGTTCAAGTCAGCCTCCAAAGACACGGAAGAGGTGTCGGTGAGTCGGGTTCCGTCGTCACGCCGGTGTTAACGTTTTATATATTTATTTGATTCATCTTTTGCACGCATGCCTTGCACTCACCTTTGCGTGCGCTTCTACGTTTGTGTGCCAGGCGGCAGAGTTGGGCAAGCGTGCCCCCCGCTGGATCCGTGACAACGAGGTGACCATGTGCATGAAATGCAGGGAGGCGTTTAACGCGCTGACGCGCCGGCGCCATCACTGCAGGGCCTGCGGCTTTGTGAGTGAAACGCCTTCAGGGGGGTTTGGCCTGCATCTGATTGGCTGATGCGACTGTGAAAGGGTCTCACTGGGACTCCGGTTAATTTCCCGCCCAGGTCGTCTGCTGGAAATGCTCAGACTATAAGGCCCCTCTGGAGTACGATGGGAGCAAGGTCAACAAAGTGTGCAAGGACTGCTACCGCATCCTTTTGGGGCACCTAGATGGTGGGGAGCAGACGGAGGCCAAGAAGAAGGGCATCCTGGAGGTCAGGGAGGCCACCCTGCAAGAGATCAACACCAAATGCACTGAAACGCCCTAATAATGGTCTAAATGGTGTCAATTTTAGGGCTGCCAATCAGGCGAGCCAGATTGGGGCATGTGATCTCTGTGGGCGGGGCATCCACAGGTAGCCCCTCTAATGGCACCCCTCTAATCCCCTACACTCACCAGATCGAGGCAGCCCAGTTCTCAGGGAGCAGCATCATGTGTGGCTTCCTGCAGTACAGCGAGAAGTCCAAGCCCTGGCAGAAGATGTGGTGTGTCATTCCCCAGAAGGAGGCGCTGGTGCTGTACTTGTACAGGGCACCGCAGGTGAGCACACACATCTTCTGCAGTGTCACTGACATATTACCCATGCTGATGTGCTTTAGACTTTATTTTCTTGAGCTAATCCTGGGACTGCCCCCTCCCTCCTCACACAGGACGTGAAGGCACAGTCCACCGTCCCTCTGCTCGGCTACACGGTGGAGGACTCGCCTCGTCCACCGGACCCCCCCACCAGTTTTCGACTGACCCAGTCCAAGTCCATCCACAGCTTCGCCGCCGAGACAGACGAACTGAAGCAGCGCTGGCTGAGAGTCATCCGCGTGGCTGTGACAGGGGAGGAGCCAGAGCGGCCGGCCCCACCCAGTGACGGAAGCGTGGCCGACGGCGTCCATGAGGGGGGCGGAGACGGAGTCTGAGAGCCACGACCCCTCCAAGGACAGCTGGATGGCAGCTGGATCTCGTCTTTCCTACACCCTCCTTCCAAATGCATGGAGGGATGCCCCCCCCCCCACCAAAATCCACATCCCTTCCTCCCACCACCCCTGCGTTCAGCAATGCTGTCATACTGTTGCCCTGGAAACAAACTCATTAATTTGACACTAGAGATGGTGGACCACAGGAAGTATCTTCCCCTTCAGCACAATGGGGTGGTGGTGTCTGAGCACTCTCGGCCCCACCTAAGACTGGTGCTTCTCCACTACAGTGCCTGTCTGACTGAGACATTTGCATCCACTCATAGCTTTGGTGCTGCAGCTGGAAGCTGGGATATGCAGAACAGGCGCGTGTGTGTGTGTGTGTGTGTGTGTGTGTGTGTGTGTGTGTGTGTGTGTAGGTGTTCACTGCCTGTTTTAACGGCACGTGCCCCCCCCCCCCCCCCCGCACAGGATTTGAAGAGTCATTCCCAGGAAACGTAGAAAACATCACATGGCTGCAATCCAAAGTCTCTTATGATGAGACACTGGATGGGATTCTCTCCCCCGTCACCCCGTGTGTGGTATGCTCCTCTGCCTTACAGTCCCCTTTATCGACAGGAGCATGTGCCACAGCGACGTGTGATGGGGGAGGGCTTTTCCGAAAAAGTATAAGGATGCCTCTACATATGTCCTGCAATGCCAGCATCTAAATATTATGTGCATTTTTAAAGATTTTTTTATTAAGATAAAAATAATACTAGAATTATGGGTAAGTTATGACAGCACATTTTATAAGATGTGATTTTCACTGAGTTAGTGCTTCTTCATAAAAAGACACAAGCTGGCAAATCACAGTAACAAGTGACTGGATTATCATCATGTCAATCACTGGGTCTGCTGCTTTTAATAATTATTTTTAACGGTGTAATTGGTTGGGTCCCCCCAAGCTGGAATTACATGTATATGTTATTGAATAACCAACATACATGCTACCCTATAAGAAAACCTGTTTGAAATATGTGGAAATGCGGGTCATTTTACGCACAGGGTTTCCAGATGTGGTTGTGACGTATAATAATTCTGATAATAGGACAGATGCTGCAGCTGAACAGGACACAGGCCATCTGATGACAGCTATGTGAGGAATCGACATGTAAATGTTTCTAAATACTGTAATTATTGTATTATTTAATATAATTTATAGCATACACGCATGAATGGAAATACATTGATGTACATAATGTTTTATTTTATCCATGCTCTTCTGCTGTATTTCCATAGCACCCAATTGTATTATGTTAAGTTCAATTTTTTTTTGTTATTGTCCGTTTTCCATTTTTTGTCATTGTCCATTGAAGCATTTTTGTTCTAAAAGCCCCTTTTTTAATTAAAAGCTTTTTTTGTGGTATGGGCTCAAGTTGGTTCTAAATGTTTTAACGTCCAGGAATACTAGAGGATAATATATTGAATTATCTGTGTGTGTGTGTGTGTGTGTGTGTGTGTGTGTGTGTGTGTGTGTGTGTGTGTGTGTGTGTGTGTGTGTGTGTGTGTGAGTGAGTGAGTGAAAGCTCATGTGCAAATCTCCATGTACAGGACAATGGATGGCTCTTTGTTAAACAGCACAACAATCCTCTCCATTAGATCTGAATGTAAAACCAAATTTGTATGCACACTCATTTTCCCCAAAACATCTGAAAGAATGTATGCACTTTTTATTTTAAAATGTATCTTGTACAAAAATATAAGGAAAAAATAATAATGATGATAATAAAAGCAAGATCACCTGTCACCCAGTTATAGAAATCTTTTTGTAAGCAAATCCAGCACTAGGATGCTGAACATGAATTCACTGCTGCCACCCCCAGCTTCAAAGCCAGCGTTCACTATCCAAAGTTAAATTGCCTTGCTAAGTCAGTGTTCCTCCAGAAGATGGCGCATTTGAGTTGACCGCCACGTACGGGTAGGTACCCAGACCCATGTCAAAAGAGTCACGCCAATGGAAGTTAAAAATGCTTGATCGTCACGTGGTTCATGTAGACTTCAGATAGTTCCAGAAAGTACTTGGTGGGCAGTTTGAATAGATTAAATACAGAGAAACAACAGAGAGGTTCGGGCAGCATCGTTGGCATCAGCAGGTGGTTTACTGTTTACTTGGATAACCTTCAACTAAGTTCCATAGTTGCGATATGCCCATGTCCGGTTGCAGCTGGTTACCCCACGGCCTGTGAAGTTTGCCTACAGCTAGTGAGGGACCTCATGCTTCTCATTTGCTGAATAAAATATATCACGTCTTTGTTTGTTACAGTGCTCACAGAAAGTCTTTGGACGCTTATGAAATTCAGTAACAATATTGCAAATGTACTGGTTTTGTAACAAAAATCATTTCATTCATTTGTTTACAAAAATATCAAAATAAAACATTCATTTCAAGTAGTAATAAAATGAAACCCAAATTATAGTTCTGAAGTTAAAAAGTTCATTGACATGTACTCATTGGGTATTTTGCAATAACACAAAACACGAAACATTTGTCTTTAATGTAGAGATATAGATTAGTCATTGATGACATTTGTGATTAACAGCACAATGGCAAGGGCAGAATTGAATGTCAGCCAAACAAAAAAAAATATGACACAAAAAGAAAGTTCCTGCGTGGAAAAATGTGCAAGTCTGTTAAGCATTGCTGGTCAATTGATTTTTGTTATGCAACCAATAAACTTGCAACGTTATGACAAAATTATGCAAGCGTCCCATGACATTCTGTAACCGCTGTACGTGGTACACTTACATATTGCTGTGACATGGCACACAGTGTTATGACCGGCAATGACAGAGGAGGCAGGCTCCGTAATGCAGTACGGTTTAATAAGTAATCTGGAAAGGAACACAGCCAAAGGGGATAATCTAAAATCGTAGTCGGGGGGCAGGCATAAGGTCGGTGTCCGGGAAAGTCAGTCCTACGCGGTGAGATGGGACAGGACGACGATGGGATGGGAGGAACGAAGCGGATGGGGTAGCAGGGCAGGACGGAGCAGGCAGACAGGGTAGGCAGGAGAAGGCAGGTCGATGGAGTAGGCGTGACAGGCAGGGCAGGACACTGCAGGTAGGGGAATCGGGGAGAACAAAAGACAGAATTGCTTAGTAAGGCACATTAGAATAATGACGACAATACTTCGCACCGTGCCTCTGGTCTTGCCATCTTAAGAAGTGATTAAGATTAGCCGACAATTGTCTGCAGGTGCTTGGTACCACCCCCTGTGGGCGTGACACAATGGACAATGTTAGATACTGCTATTAATTTATAAAGGACTGAATGGTCTCGCACCAGAATATTTTAGAGATCTACTGGTGTCCTACAACCCAAGCAGCAGGATATCTATTAGTACCTAGAGTAGAAAGAACTACAGCAGACTGCAGAGCGTTCTCTTACAGAGCTCTGCAGCTGTGGAATGGTCTTCCGGCAAATGGGGGGGGGTTAGGGCTATCGATTAACACTAAGGTAGCCTAACCCGACAAAGGAGCTCAACTCAACAGAACACCGAGTTTGGAGAGCGACCGTGACGTAAAACTGAAGAGTCGCTTGTTTACTGTTCACACAGTGTACATCATGGTGTATTATGTGCTAATTTCCTAATTTTCTAGGACATCTGTGAGAATCGCCGTATTATGTCAATATGATTTGCTCGTCACTGGGCTGTACCCTTGTTATCGCACTTTTTAAGGTACAGAAATGGACTTTGATAACATCCCAAAGGTACAAACAACATTAATGTATCATCAATGGTACAGAAATGTTCCTCAGAGTCAATTTCTGTACCTTAAAAGGTGTAATTATCTACAGCTAAGAGTACAACCGGCAGAGCCTTGAGGGTACAACCCCAGTGGCAAGTAAAGGTACAAATTTTTACCCTTTTTTCTGAGACTACCTAAATATTTGCAATGTCATCCTTTCCAGAGAAGGTAGCAACAGAGTGTCGTTTAATGCAATAAATCTAATTAGGCACTTGCAGAAACATCACAAGCAATACCGCGAAATCGGGAGTTTTATTCAGACGAAGAATGTAGCGACTTATGTGGATGTATATTTAAATATGTATTAAAAATTCGGAATCGGCAGATATAAATATTGAATGGATCGGATCGGGGTGCCAAAAATTGATCGGGACAACACTAATTAGGGATGCTTTTAAAAGTTACAACTCGAAGCTTCCGAGTTTATTCTGTACTAAACGATGAGTGAGTAAGCATCGCCAAGATAAAGACTAGAGTTTGGAGGCACGCTTCCTGCACGCGGCAATTTCCGTTAAATATCTACACGTGCAGGACAGGAAAACGGCCGAGTCGGGATAAGAGGTATACATGTTCATGTGAAGAAGAATAAATAGGCTCTAGACAAGCGTCAGTACAACTCATATATCTTCCTCTGGATATGACATATAAATATACTGCAGAATACCTTGTTTATCAGGGAAAATGTGGACTCTAAACGTAACTTTATGGACTTCTAAACTAATTTCAATTTAACTGTTACATAGAACATGTAAATATTTAATTGAATCTGCACCGTCCAGTCACGTGATTTATTGTAAGTGTATGTTTTTTTTCATTCACTGCGGACAACATAACAGGGGAAGTGGATTTAAAAGTCTGGGGTTTTCAGTCTGTTATCTAATATTGTTCAAAGTGTTAGAGGTCGGTGCTGTCAGAGGTGAAAGCACTCGGGATGCTCCATGTTCTTTAATGTTAAATGAGGGGAAACCCAAAAATGTGCAGGGCTCTGGCCCTCCAGGACTGGAGTTGGGCACCCCTGCCCTATGTCATAAGCTATAAGACCAGACACTCAGCAGTCTATTTTCTAAAATTTAAACTCCCAGCCATCCGTCTTCCATCCCAGTCAGGGAGCAGGCAGAAGCGGCAGTGATGCCATCAGAGCCACTTTACTTTGGTGTAACAGGGACACAAATATAGGCCATTAAATAACTAAAAAAAGATTAAGATCACTCATAATCATGTTGTGTGTAAATGTTTGGATAGTTTGTATCTCGGAGGTGGGGACTCAGACTTAAGTCATAAGTTCGATTACTTGTGTTTGCACTTTGCAAAACTGATGGAAAGACTTGGACTTGAGGGCAAACACAAGACTTGACTTGGACTGCAATCTTTGACTTGAGACTTGACTCGGACTTGCCAAGGAATGACTTGTTCCCATCCCTGTTGTGCCTGATGCTGTGGAATGCCAACTCCACACATTGATCCGTTTCTGCCCTTAAAATCAACCTCTGGGTAGTTAGGCCTTTTCAAATGCTTGATCCAGAATAATCCTGTTAATGCATTGTGCTTTTTCACTATAAAGGCATTTATCTCTATAAACATTTTGATTAAATTCATATTTATTATTACGGGTGAGTTTTCAAAGCATCATTCAAGGAAAGCTGAAATGTTGGAAATCTGATGTTACTGAATGGTAATTCTCCAACGAATTATAAGCTCCATATATATATATATATATATGCGCGCATGGGACATTTCAGTTCATCTTAAAGTGATAAGCAGGAAAACAGGCCACATTCCTTGCTGCTTTTTATTTAATTTTGTTTTTAATGACCCGCCCCAACCCGCCCCGCAAATAAAGTGACAATTTCTTTACCCGCCTGCTGCCGGGTGTTTTTGTACCATCATTCAGCTCGAGAGCGGAGCGGCAGAAATTCCCTATGACCACGTGCTGTGGTTCGCTCCGCCCACCGGCCTTTTTTCACCTATCGTTGTTTCGTTTGTGCTTAAGGCGGTGAATAAACTTCTGAGCAGATTTTCGTAAGAAATATTAATACATGGTTAGCGCCTCGCCCGTGAGATAATCTTTTTGGGGGGGGGCCCTTCTAAGTCCGCTATTTAATGCAAAGACGTTACTCAAGTAACTAGAGTCTCGTGGGTCTTTTGAAGATCTCTGTCGTTCTCCCGTTAGACGGTAAGTTGTATATATTTTTATTTACTTGTAGCAAATGGCGTTTGACGTCATACTGAAAAGTTGAAGTCGCTCCCGAGTTCCGTTTTTTTTTTTACACAGCACCGCAGTTGTTAAAGGTAATTTCGCTGTTTAACAGTACAAACTAATCAGACTTTTTTCTCCTCAGTAGTTAGCCGTTCAAACTTTTTAAAAAACACCTTTCTTTTCTTCGTTTGCTTAAGTAGAATCGTCATGAGATTTTGTTGCTGATATAAACTTGCCGAAGTTATAAATAGTCAGATTTGCGATTTCGTACGGATCCGAAGCTAATGGCTAGGCTAATTGGGGGCTAGTGCTAGTCCACGGTAAAAGTCGGTTTTAACAGTTGACTAGTTCATGTCGGCACGCGACGTGCCGCACTTTCCGGCAACTACTGGAAGTTAATCCGAGTTATAAGTGTGTCATAGTTAAAGATGTTTCTCTCTTGGGCTGTATGGATGACAGCCTAGCTGGGTGCCGTGGGCCGATCGCGCTGAGCCGGAGGAAAGCGGCAGCGAGCTATGGACCAGGAGACGGACCCCCGCACCGCCCTGCTCCTCTTCTGCTTCCTTAAAGAGGGCAGCTCTGATAACAAGGACCTCCAGGAGGAGCTGACTACCCTGAAGTCCTGCCTCACGCCCTCCTGTGGGATCCCCGTGGAGGAGGATGATCTGCAGTCTGATGGACACATGTGCTGCAATCCCTGGCAGTACCTGGATGAGCTGCAACCTCAGGCACATCCCTTCTGGCGAGGTGAGAGGTGGTGCCCCCCCGGTGCTCTCGAGGTCAGAATGCACTGGCAGAAGCGAGATGAATTTGATTTTCCCGCCTTGTGTGATAATCATGGCTTGGTCATGGTGCTGACGTTTCATTGTCTTGTCACCAAAATCCTTAATATGAGAATTTTATTACTCAAAGAAGACCATGTTCGTTATTCTAGATGAGTTTTTATTTAGCTTTTAGTCATTTAATATTTCACAATGTTTCACAATTGATTTGTTAGTATGGTGATGTTTGTAATGACTGGGGAAACGATATGTGTAATAAACATTAAGTTCAAAGGGCCTCATTCACCAACCAATTTGTTCTTAAACCACACGTACGCACGTTTTTTTTTTTTGACAAAGATTCTGATATTCACCAATGTTTTCTTATCTGAATTTGTTCTTAGCTAAGAACAGAATCTTTGCACACTCAAGACCATTTGCCCGCACATTTGAGTAATAATAGTTTGTTCAAAATAATTGGTTATAGCAGTTTTGTTCATTCTACAATTCATAAAATGATAGTATTTTAATAATTTATAAAAGTGAAATATAGAAAATAATTTTAAAGTGTAAATTATTTTCATGGTAGTAACGGCAATCGTGGATTATAAATAGGTCAGAATTTTCATTAAAAAGTGTGTACGTGGGGTTTAAGAACAAATTTGTTCGTAAGAACGGTTGGTGAATGAGGCCCAATGCTTTTTTTAGACCTTAGTTTCAGGATGTGTTGCTAAAAGATTGACAGATGGAGAAAATAAGGTATATGAGACCAAGGCAGGCAGGGCAGGACTGTATTAATTTAGAGCTCAGATGGAACAAGTAAGCAGTTGGGCCAGTTCAGGTCCACTCTGCTGGTGTTTAAATAGGGAGGTTCTGCTCTTCTCAGACAGCATTGTTTGTTTCAGTGGAAAGTAACAGGAAGTATTGATTTAGGCATCTGCCTTCCCTGTTTTGTGGCATCAAATTTAGTCTTGCCTGTGAAATCTCTGCCAATTAGTTGCTACAGTAATAATTCCCAAACTCTCCAGGTGATTTCATAGATGAGGAGGCTGTGAGAATTGTGGCAGCTGAACTCATTGAAATCGCTGATCAGCTGGAGAGGACAGTCATCCCCCAAACTACCTTCTGCAACCTATTCTTGAATTTGCGGAACCGTCCTGAGGAGGTTTGTATGTGTGTGTGAGAAAGGGAGGTTGGTGTGGGGTAGTAGCTTGCACTTTCTAAAAGCCAGATGATGTGGTAAATATATAAGAGCAGAGTCTCCCAGAAATGACCAGTTTTCCACCCTGTTCCGATTGGTACCATGTGACCTGGCTCCATCCCGTGTCCTGTGAAGAACTGGAAGTTCTGCCTTTCCCGTGAGGTTGAGAAGATGCTACGTGGAGGTCTGACCCAAAGCCTGGAGCAGCTCCCCAAAGAGCGCCTCATGCTCGCCTTAACGTTCACCCTCGTCAAGGGTGTGTGCCAGCGTGCCCCCAATGTGCTCCGGCGCCTCTTCCGCGTGGCGCTGCAGTGCGTCCACAACTTCTCGTGACTCCACGTGCATTGAGTAGGTAAGGCCTCCTGTTGGACCTCGAGGATGCAGTATTGCATAGTTGGTTACTCTAGTCAGTTCTGCTTGTGGACTAACACATACCACATACCAGTTCCAGCCCCATTCTAATTAATTGGTTTGGGGGCCGTTTTGCCACAATGGACACTTATCTTGTTAACGCAATGACTAAAAAGTATTTAACAAATCTTTTGTATTGGTGAAGATTTTTTTTGGAAATTGGAATTGAAGGTTTTTAGACAAATCGCATCAAAATTGGTAGATTCTAAAGCAGGGTTCCCCAATTCAGGTCTTGGAGGGCAAATGTGCAGCACTGTCTGCTCAGACACATCTACTAACCCGGTGATTAGGATGTGTGAGCAAGGAAACCTGCAAACTGTGTTGGATTCTGGCCCTCCTGGAGACACTGGGGTGTGGGAGGAGTAAGGATTGGATGGGCGGGTGAGGGTGACAGCCATCTGAGGAGTACATTTGTTGTTGCCCTGTCAGCATCTAGGTTGTAGCATGCAGATGTAATAGGCGTGTCTGCCGCTGTGTGGTGAACTGGTCACATGACCTGTAGTTTCACAGTCTCTCTCTCTCTCTCTCGACAGAGGCAAGTTCTGAAGTATCCGTGCAGATTTTTTCATGCGGATAAAGGGGGTTTTGATGATCGTCCATTTTCTTCCTACTTTTTCAGTTTACCATTTCTTATGGACCCCACATTCATTGTCTTTTTTTCAGCGGTTTTTCAAATTGCTACTCTCTGAAATTTTGCAGACTTCCAATTCACCACCTGCAAATTACAGCTACCGCTTTAGATAATGTGGTCCCATTTTTAATGGCCTATGTGTAAACGAATATGCAATCTTATCAGACGTGTGCTTGTTTTGACTCATTATAAAACTCTGAAACATGAGCAGGATTACACAACACCAATACTGCAAAATATCGTCTTTGGTCAGATGTTTCCTGCGATGGGAAACTGAAAAATACCATTCACACTTTTCCCCCTTTTTATCTGTCCTCCGCTGCGTGGCTTAATGGGCTGAGCGGCCTGCCGACATTCCCAACTCCCCGCTTGGGCATGTGAGTGGGTCAGTGGGCCAAGTCTCTGTGCCGGTGATCGGAAGGTAGCCGGTCCAAGCCCCAGCAGAAGATGTGTGTCTGTGGGCCCTTAACCCCAAGTTCCAGGGGTGCCACATGTTGGCTGACCCTGTACTGTGACCCCCCCCCTCCCCCGAGCTATGGAGAGCAAGATGGAGGAGGCAAAGAGAAGCATTTCAGTGTACTTGTACTTACGCAATTGGACAATAAAGAATTACTGTAATCAATTTTCATTGCAGTGACTCAAGTGACTCAGATAACTGTAGTGTTTATAGTGATACGAAATGTGGGATATAACTCATTTTATTTGTGGTTTTGCAAATGCCGGCACTTCATACTTATTGCTGGTTTTCAAGTTTATAGTCTAAAAATGGGTACAAATGCCTGTATTCCAGGAAGTATTGCCTCATTGGCCCACTTAGCGACAGATTCTCGAAAGGGCTGTAAGGCACTTGGGTGGGGCAGCTAAGCCCAGTTCCCAGGTACGGTCCACATTTTCTCCCTCTCTGCACACCTGAACCAAAGAACAACGATGAATAGCTGGTGCAGGTGTGCTGGGAGCTGGAAGGGAACAAAAATGTGGACTGCTGGGGGGGGAGGGGGGTCCCCTGAGAACTGGTGCACTGCTCTTCAGGAAAGCTGAGCTCAAGTGGTTCCAAGCCACAGCCCCAGGCAGCCAGCAGGAGCGGATGGAGGAACCCTGGGGTTAATCTGCTACCACGCAGCCTGGGCCACGACACCGGCTAAAGGAGTATGACTGCAGCCATACTAGCTGGGTCAGATCTATCAAAAATTTCTACAAAGCATCCCCAGGTAACATAGTTGGTATAAACAGCACATACCAAACCATGACCTTTATTAAGGTATTTTCAGACCACTGAAGAAGAAAAAAAAAGTCAGCCATTTTAACTTCAATCCTGTATTTACATGTGTGGCTGAGCTCAGAACTAGAAGCAGGGGCCTTTACAACCATGCGGTCCTAAACTCTGTCAGAAGAAACAGTCTCCATCCTTTCTGTGGGCTAAAAGACCAATGTTTTATGGCATAAGAATCATAATCAACCTCATCATAGATAAAATATAGACAGACCCCCCTAACCTGTCTCCTCTAATGGGTTCTTCATTTTGCTTTGAGCACAGATGGCCAAACTGTCATGCTTCAGCTGTCATGATGGGGGGGGGGGGATGGGGGTGGGTTAGAATGTGTCACAACTGGACTGGAAACTACCGCCAGCGATGCAGTGAAGTGCAATGCCGAGCTCTGGTCGCTGCGCTCCTCTGACGTGGGGATCTGCGTCCCAGTAACGTCACGCTGAGCACAGCTGTCAGCGCTGGACTCGCGGAGGACCTGGGTCGCTTCACAGTATGGGGGTCACATACCTTAAGGCTGCTGACTACTGCCCCCCACATCCTTTGCCATGGGGCTTAAAAAAAAAACCTGAGAAAAAAAGTGTCACATCCCCCGTGTGATGTGACAAGCTTTAGCGTGGAGTAAGGGGCAAAAAAATAAAAAGAAAGAAGGAAGTGATGTGCGGCGATGGCTACCAGGGTCTACGGACTCCTGCATCTTTGGATAGTCAAGCTCAAAACTGAAGTGCCAAGATCAGAAGCCAGACCAGAGGGGAACGCAGATATGGCTGTGGTGTGGCGGGCAGAACGGGACGTCAGTACAGGACTCCAGTACGGGCCACGTAGATTCCAGTTCCAGCAGGTAAAATCTCACTTCCCATTTTGCATGACCCAAACAACCCATCCTCTCTCAAAGTCTTTCAGTAGAGACACACATGGTATGTAAGAACCGGAAAACTACCCAGAAATCCCCGCCAGAAGCCCCAGGGGGAGGGGAAGACCCAGCAAGGCTCATAGGCAAACAAATACAGAAACGCTCCAGACATAAGCCATGTTTGAGCTGATTTAGGGAGGCACAAAACAATCCTGATGTTAAAAAAAACTCAATAAGCTCCTCCCCAATGTGTGGGCTATGCAGCACCCCCAGTCACCCCACGCTACTACTTCCTCCTGAAGGCCATGGCTCCATAAACCACTACGGCAGCAATGGCCACCAGGGCGGCGCCACTGCACAGCAGCATGGGGAGCTCAGAGGGCCTGGATGGTTTGGACTTTGGCAGGATCTCCTCAGGTGGAGCTGCGTGGGGCTTGCCGGCTACTGCTGCCACAGACTCCTGTGTACTCTCCAGCTGTGGCTTCGCGAAGGCCTCTGGCTTTGCTGCTAGCAAAGGGGCAGGGACAGGGGGCTTTGCTTCTGGAACAGAAAGGGGCACTTGAGGAGTTGGGGTTTCCTGCACTGTAAGAAGCCCCCCCACAGATAACTGGCTCTCGGGGACCACGGAGGCTTCAGTGGGAGGCAGCAAAGTCCCCCCCTGCATTTCCACCAGCTCGCTCCCGCTACCCAGAATGCTCAGCATGCTCTCCTGCAGCTCCCCCTCCATAAGCTCCGCCTCCTCCCGCTCCACGTGCACGATGTCGGAGTTGGAGGAGTTGTTCTCGCTGCGCTCCTCGGCGAGCGTCGCGCCAGCGTCGCTGTCCAGACTCTTTGCGTCCTCGGGTTCCGTGGAGCCCACTTGGGCCCAGGACCCCGAGCCCGTCAGGAGGCTGTCCACCTGCCACGGCCTGTGCTCTCCTCCCTCCGCCGAGGACACCAGTGACGCGGGGGGGCTCAGCTGCTCCCCCGACAAGATGTAGATGTCGTTGGCGTCCTCAGCGACGATGACACCGGGTTCCATCTCCTCCAGTTTGAGCACGGTGCCCTAGGAAATAACAGGGTTACAGATCTGAAGTACACACACACACACACACACACACACCGAAAGCAAGAAGGTGCGTGATGCAATAACATTATCACAGCGCCATGCGGGTCATATGCCATTGTACCCCATGTGTCTGCAAAGACCCGAGATGCTTATCTTTCTTGGCAGTTGACATTTCCTGTCCAATTCCAGGTACTGGTCCTCATTCACACACAAAACCTAACAGAGCCTGCCCCTCCCCCCATGCCAATACGTCATATGCATACAGTAAGCCACTTTCCCCCCCCCCTTCCCTTCCATCTGTTGATGAGCTTAGAAATGTTTCAACTTGTACTAAAAGCAGCAGCCTATTTAAACAAACAGGCCAGCAGCAGGGCTGGATAGGTCCACTCCAAAAATTACAAATCCAGACCAAGATTTTGTTTCTACCAAACAACTGAATATAAAGAGTCACAGTCACAGAGCACTCAGCTGGTCGATAAAAACAAAACCTTGGTCTAGATCTGTAATTTCTGGACCTGAACTTTACACCCCTACCCAGCACTACAGCTGAAGGACTATGAAACCGTTAGCTGGCCGTCAGACAAAATGGTGTTGGGGGAATAGGAGCTGGCAATGAGAGCCAGGCTATGGGGCTAGGAAGGCCTCCCCAGCATCAGTGGAAGACAAAAAAAAAAATGAATAAGGCTTTCAGTAATACACAGAAAGTTTGTCATCCTCCATATTCGATGAAGGGAGCTGGGAACCACCACCAACCTCCCTGCCCGCCAGCTACCCTATAAATAACGGAGAAGCAGGTCAGCCATTCATGAATCAGGACTTATCAGGTTCACATCCATCTTTGGAAGGAAAAAAAAAACATTGTAACAGTGTTGGGCATACTTCTGTGCCTGTATCATCTCGCAAACTGTTTCGTCTCTCACCAGTTGCACCCTGTACGCACACAACCATGGCCAGTCAGCCACCATTTCATGATCATGACTCATGATTACAACTCAAGTCAGCCACCATTTCATGATCACGACTCATGATTACAACTCAAGTCAACCACCATTTCATGATCACGACTTAAGATAACTTGTGAATCAAGCGAGTTCCATGTGGTCCTGGTAGAGCGCCAATGTACACCTGGCTATCCACAGGGCCTGAACTCTGCAAGCAGAGGTGGCCAGTCATGCTTACAGCCAGCAGAACGTTCTACCCAAACGACAGCACACCCTCAGGTCCAGGGCGAGAAGCAGCTTTACCTAAATCCCACACACGACAGAGTGTGCATATACACACACACAGGACGTAATTTGGTGATTGCTCATCAAAATTGCCTGCAGGCTAATAATTCTGAATTACAATAGATGAAACACACACATTTACACTACATGAGATCTCCGATATTCTCATTATTTTGCAGATGTCCTCTCTCCAATTTACAGAACCACTGGGGCCTAGTTAAGGTAGAAAAAAAAACACACCTTCTGAAAACTCGTCATAGCAATAGGTAAACAACATGATGTTATAAAGTCAAAAATTAATAAAATGGCTACATAAAATTTGGACAAATGGCTTATAAAAAAAAATCCAGTTTTAACAAACAGGCTGAGTCTCTGTTTCTTAGTCACCTGGAAGCACTAACCAGCCAGAGGGACAACAGGAGAGGACAACAGCGGACGCAAAGGACACCGCATGGACCACACTGGACATCTCCCCCCCCCCCCAAAAAAAAACCAGGAGCACAGAAGAAGGTGGCCATTTTCTACATGAATTTTATACTCCCCCCCCGCCCAGCCCCTGGGGGCTACTGCAGCTTTCAGCTGGCAAGCAAGGTACTGACAACCCAACCACCACCTAGCTGATTACAGTGCAAACAGAAACAGCAACATGATGAGACATGTTTGTATCTATGCAATAATGCTAAATTCATATCTTAATCTACCTTTACTACGAAACATTACAAATAACCATAATTCTTATAAGAATGCGGGGGTGGAAGAGGGGTAGATTTACTAGAAAAAGCAGACACTGCAAATTGCGTTAGCGGAACACACACCCTGCTACTGGTTTGGTAAATCAGACGAACTGCAGCCATGACGAAAGGCATTGGAATATTTTATTGAACATGTGTCTCTGGTGCCACCTAATGGTGGATATTAAAGCCAAAAAAAAAAAAGTTGCCAATGTCAACAGTCAAAACTCAGACATGGCCAACTGTCAAAAGAGTGTCTGGGCGGCGACATGACGACGATCGCGTCCTACAAATGCAGAAAGGTACTCACCCATCCACCCTGCCCCGTGACGAACTCCGCCTCAACCTCCAGCAGATAGTGTATCCCCAGGGGAACTAGGTCTGTCAGGGGCTGCCCCTCCCAGAGCAAGGCCTGCAGGAGCACTAGGGGCACCAGAACCTTTTTTTTGGGGGGGGGGGGAGTCAGATCAATAAAGATGCTGGAAATAGTGACAACTCTGAGATAAAGAACACAGGCCAGCTCACCTTGCTCCAACCTCCCTGAGAGTGTGAGGAGACGTTCTGCGCCGCATCCCAGTACCGCCCGTAGTCCAGGGGTCTGTTTCACAAACACAGACGGCTGCAGTTACTGTGCCATGCTCTAGATGAACAGCACCGGACCAAGTACAGACCCAGTCAAATGCTTGATGAAACTGTCGGTGATTTTCACGCAGACACTCGAAAGGACCTTGAAGGTCCAGGAAAAATCCCTGCAGTAAAAGTTAAGCAGTTAACACATTAACGCGGGACTCCTGAGGGTCGCCAGGGAATCGGCGAGCGCTGTGGTCCCGACGTGTGAAGGTCACACTCTATATACTCCACGCACACACGAGTGCGTCGTGCTGGAGTGCCGCGTCACCCCTCCCTCCAGTATTTTTAGAAACCCCCGGGTCAAAGAAACTCATGGAAATCCTGTTGCCATGACAACTGGGCGTAACACTACGCAAGTGGCTCGAAAAACCGTTGGAAAGAAAAGAACGAGAGAGCAGACAGGACTCACTCTCCCAGCAGGCACTGCAGGGCCGCGGTAAGGTGAGAGCCCAGGTCTTGGGTCACACGGCTGCCCAGCGCGGCCAGACACTCCTCTATGGAGCTCTCCGGATTGGCGGGGCTGAACACCAGGGAGGTGTGGCAGTCGAAGCCGGTCCTCGAGAAGGCTGAACGGCAACAGATGGGGACGAAAAAAAATGAACCATAAAACTGAAGCCATGACTGTTTATATTTATCTGTGACATTTCCTGTCCACTGACTGCGTCTTCATACCAGAACCATGTGCAGCTGTAAGCTAACATTAAAATAGATGCCACTATCTGGGATTTTTTTCTAACTGGGGCAACACGTGAGTTTCTCACAAAAGATGGCTACAGCACTGGAATGTACTGTAGGCCACATACAAATGAAACCCCGCCCCCCACCACCACCAACACACACACACACACACGGCCTCACATGTTGCGATTTCCTCCTCCAGCCTCCTCAGCTCGTCCTCGACCTGCCCCTTAATCCCGCTGTACCGTTCCTGCTCAGACTGGCGGGTGCCTGCAGCAGTGTCACAGCGAGCCACTCAGATTCAGAGATCCCTACTGGCACAATGTCAGGCAGACAGACAGTCTCTCTCTCTCTCTCTCTGACACACACACACACCTGAATTCATTTCTATTGGTAAATCCCTAATCCCAACAATGACAACCTTAACCCTAACCCAGCCCCAACTTTACCCATAAGTCACCAAACAAAATACAAGACATTTGGCATTTTCAGTTTTTTGATTGCAGTCACAGATTTTTATAAATTTTAATTTTCCCTTTTGGGGACAGAAAAAAATGGTCCCCACAACATCAAAATAACAGGATTTTATCACATTGTGCGGACCAAATACTAATGAATACCTAAGCCACACACACACACACACACACGTACAGAAAGGCATCATGTTTTTATGCAGCTGATTGTTCTAAAGTGAGAAAGTCATGTTAATCTCCTAATACAGTGAAACAACAAAGTCACAACTGGGGCTCAAACTAACAACCTTCATGTTACAAGGCTGGTGTTATGACCACCTTTAAGGCACCTGAGGTATTCTCCTCTGGCTTAATGCATCAATAAAATACCTTAATATTATGCAATAATACACCTAGGGGCCAGTTTATTAGGTGTTCCTATAAAAATAGTCTGCTCCTCCAAACAGGAAATCGTGTGGCTGCAAACGAAAACATACAACAGGAAGACGGGGGCAAGAGGTTCACTTCCTGTTCATAGAGCATCAGAATGGCCAAATCTTTGTCATTGTTAGGCTGGTGTGATTTTTGGTTCAGAAACAGCTACCCTCCTCGGATTTTCACACACTACTGTGTCTAGACTTTACAGAAACTGGTGTAATGGGGAAAAAAAAAACTCCGGTCAACAGCATTTCTGTGGCCAAAAACACACCATTAATAAGATAAGAACAGTCAGACTTCTTAGTTTGTGGTAACAACAGTGGTGTGCGGAAAGGCATTTGTCACCCTTGAAGTGGTTCTGGGGGCAAAAATAGGTCATAAGCAGCACTAGTCAGGTTTACCTGATAATAAACTGGCCGTGGTGTTCACACTGTAAACAAGGTGTGCACTTTCACCATTACCTTCACCTGTAGCAACACGTGTCCTAGGAAGACTTCTGGGTGGTGGTAGGCCCAGGTAGCTGAGGACAACATACTTGGTCTCAAAATGGAAGCCCTCAACCACAGTGGTGGATGAGCTCGCAGCCGCCATGGTGAAATATCAGTACACAACCACAGGGCTCTTCTCCTGAAAACAATACAATGCTCATGACTACTGGTCTTGAATTATACAGATTAAGACTCTTAAGTAAGCCTGTTTTATATCTGTGTGACAGGGCTGTCAACTGTCAGGCATCTGCTGTTGCTTATGAAATCTTATGGCAAATCTATATTATTACATTATAAACCCAAAATTAGCAACATCAAAAGCCTTGAGTAGTTTGCAAACCCTACAGGCTATTTACAAGGTAATAAAACTGTTACATACATGTAAATGCCTGCGCAGATTCGAATTTAAAATCCCACGCCTGCCAGCTGACCAAAGTTGATAACCCTGATGTGGTGACAACTTACACTATCTCCACTTGGCCACAATGAGTATCCCAACAGAATATTTACTAAAGGTGCACAATGCCAGCTATAAGCAACGGATATGAACCTGCAACATTTACTCTATGAATGAAGAGCGCGCGGGACGCCGCACGTGCGCACCGACACTTACGTTTCACAGGAGAAGCGCCTTAAGGCTGCACGTGCAGAGCATGGCACGTAAAGCCAGTAATCTGATTTCGGTACTGCCTAAGAACGAAGTTACACTGTCCTTCCGAAATGAATGACAAATGAAAAAAGTCCCCCAAACACTGCACGAAAAACATCTGTACCTATTTCAAGCAATGCGAGGCCCGTTATAAGTTCACTCTCTCCGCTAAGTAAATGTCCTTTCCTAGAAATGTTAAGCAGACTGAATGACAAATTATGACCAATTAAACATCAGTTAGACCGAGAAGCGGCTTACGGGGTAGCCTGCAAGTAAACATAAAACATTATATAATACAAAATTGCAACCTTCCAATTACATGTGCTGTCCATGTTTTTCTTTTTGGGTAAATGGACTAATTATAGGTAATATAATATATTATATAATAATAATAATAATAATAATAATAATATATAAATATTAAACAACGCAGCAGGTTGCGGACTCCTACACAAACGCTACTCCCCGGACTGTCTCTAAACTACACCCACCTTCCTGACACTTTACCGTACTTTCTTTTGAATCGATCTCTCGGTAACCTGGGTAGCGGATCCTCTGTCCACGGCGAGGAGTATGTTTTGTTTCAACACAAAACGCAAAACAAATTCAGTCCAAACAGAGGGCGCGCAGAAACAACACGGGCTCACCTTGGTGCCTATAACCTTTCTCGTCGCACTTTGTCACTTCTCTCCCAAGTGGAAAGCCCGTGTAGCCTACTTCTGACTCCCACCGGTTCCTAATTTAGAGATCAGGCAGCCATCATTCGTCCAGTATAGACTACGCTCCTGGCTGCGCCAGTTTTAGAGGGGGTCAAAGGGCGTTCCTAAACTGTTCCTACTTCGACAAAATTTTATATAAATGCCAACGTTATTTTTCAGTCAGACGCCAGAGGCACATAAATGGATCGATCGCATAATAATAGACAAGAGGC
The DNA here is from genome assembly GCA_026777045.1 of Hyperopisus bebe. Taxonomy (NCBI): domain Eukaryota; kingdom Metazoa; phylum Chordata; class Actinopteri; order Osteoglossiformes; family Mormyridae; genus Hyperopisus; species Hyperopisus bebe. The sequence continues at coordinate 20,784,177 of JAODJW010000062.1, read as the reverse complement.
TGTTCTGTACGGGAAAAAGTTTGTCTTATGTTTTGCAGTAACTAAAATATTGTGTGCATGACGTGCATCGACACCTACAGTATCGTAACATATCAGTTACAAGAAAAGGTGACCTTGATTTTTCTCGTTTGTATTTTCATTAACTGTTTGTAAAGACTGTGAGTATGGAAGATTTTACGATGAGGATTTTACGATTTTACAATAAAACAAACACGCCTTACGTCGCTGGTGGTTTTAAATGCAATATTGTCTTTCTTTAATAAACGTACCCTTCTAATAGCCTAAAGACATTTCTTAATAAACCGTATGGCTCATAAAATGTGGAGTAAAGTATGTTCTTTCAACTTTTATCAATTCCGAATATCTGCTAAATATAACATTTACAGCTTACTGTGGAGTATCTGTTTTAAAGTATAAATTACGCTGGAATATGTTGACTTCATATCGGTACTCTTATGACCTGTTCAAATTTTCATTCAAATATAGTTAATAGCATGCACATATCCATGCATAAAATGTCACTTTCCGCATTTTAGTTGTACTTTTGACAGCAGACTACGTAACTGGCTAATATTGTTATACGGCTTTCCGTTTCATTTTCACCGTAACTACCCCAAAAACCGAACCTACTGCCAGCGTGATTAACGTGTTGTCACTCAATAACCGTTACAATCCATTGAGCGACCCCCAAAAAGTAACCAATAGGAATGAGGGTGGGGTAAAGGGGGCGGTGATTTACAGGCTACGGCGTTATGACGTTTTACAGTATGGGGCGTCATGTGACTCGACGCTCACTGAGTGAGGATCAGCTGATACCTACATCCGGGACACTTTCAGCTAGAGGCTACTGCGGAGCCTCACGCTTATCCTAAGTTTCAGTTATTTATGGGTTTATTTATTGTGGGATAGACGATTTGATATTGTTGGTGGTCACGCCATAATATCACACCCACTGTTGTTTTGTAGATTGGCTCTCTGCCGGATTTGTCCGTTTTTCGTGCTTTGTTCGTCTGGCCGGATAATTCTCGTTTGACACTTCAGTCATGGCGCTCAGCGATGCCGACGTACAGAAACAGGTAACCGACCAGCCTAGTTTGCTGCCTTTAAACGTTTATAAGGTTGAGATGCCTCACTATGTGATGCGTCAATATTAAACGATATTTTTGATGCTTATCTTGCTGTCGGTGGTGGTGAATGACATTGCTTGATGATCGATGTTTCGACGTAGCTGCATTTTCGGTCCGGTCATGTCAGGTGTGTGAGGGGGAAAAACAAAAAGGTCAAATTAACTCGTTTCACTCGTTGATGCCTGAGAGACCATGACACGCTGTGTTAATCAGTTAAGTTCAAGTATCTCAACAAGGTTTGCAGGTCCTTGTGTGAAAATAAGGTTGCTTTTAAACCAAGGCTTTTATTGTATATATTTTTTTCTTTAACCGTTTTTATTTTATAAGTTGTCAGTTATAGTGTAAACTTGCTGACTAGACAGTTCTAGTCGTGAGCGGTGAGGAGGAACATAACCGGGCGTCGATTGTGAAAACCCAAGGTTAGGATTAAAGAGGAACTCTGGTGTATGAGTTTTCCTCCAGTTAAATCAAATCGTGCAGTTTATTGACTGCAATCACTCACAGTGGAACTGTAACATAGAAAAGCAATATGTGTTCATCCCGATGACTAAACTAATGACGGCGATTCGTGCCCAGTGTGTTTTGGGTAGCGCCATATCCCCACCCTTACATTCCACACTTCAAAGCTAATTGTCTGAGCAAATGGCTGGTACTTGTGAATCCTTCAGTGTAGTTTCTGCATTTGTTGTACGGGTTTATTTAAATGTCCTTTATAGTAACATAATTTTCTGGTTTACAATACTGATTTTTCTGGCCTGTATTTATACCATAATTCAAGTTGTAACATGCTTTAAAATCAAGACTGTCATCTGTAGTATTAGGAAAATGAACTGGGTTGCTGTTCACTGACTGTATGGTTTAACATTATCGAAACGGATCAATCGACCACTGGGATCGATATCAAATGATATTTCTACTTGCATCCTTTGTCACTTATCGTTTGGCGCCCCCTGCAGTATTGGAGGGTTATTCACTATGATCGCAGCAAGTTACACTCATTGTTCAACGATGCAGTTATTGCATTTCAAGTACAGAGTGCCTTCTGGAGACATCTGACGTTTCAGTGTAATACATTCTGCAAATGGAAATTCTCTAATGCTATGATGATGTGTGTTTTGGAGGAAATCTGCATGAACCAAGTTCAGGTGGAATTTAAGACTGAGTTACTAAAGGCACTTTCACCTGAACACTGTTCCTCCATCGCTGAATGATTCACTATCACTGCCTCTCCCTGACAGATCAAACACATGATGGCCTTCATTGAACAGGAGGCCAATGAGAAGGCAGAGGAGATTGATGCCAAGGTAATGTAAGGCCTGACAGCTTCCCATCTGAGCAGCTTTGTCCATGTTGTTTTCTGTGATCAGGAATCATGGGTGGTCATATACCCATTTATATTACCGAAGGAATTCATATTAAATGTCCTTGGAGTCATTTAATTTTAAATCTCTGTGACTTTCTGATAGTCCCTACCTAGCCTTGGAAGAGTTTTCCTACAAATTATTTATATGTGGAGTACGGGGAGCTGTTTCCATTTGGCCGGCACTCCTGGAGTGTGACTTTGCCGCCCCCTGCAGGCTGAGGAGGAGTTCAATATCGAGAAGGGCCGCCTTGTGCAGACGCAAAGGCTGAAGATCATGGAGTACTACGAGAAGAAGGAAAAGCAGATCGAGCAGCAGAAGAAGATGTAGGTCATGTCCGCTCACGCCAGGCAGTGAGAAGTGGTGGGGAAACTGAAAGGGGAAGTTGTATTTTCCTCTCCAATATGGAAATGCCACACTTTAGACATATTACATTTACATTAAAAATAAATTCTTGTGTACCTCTTTTACCTGAACAATAGAATAGCGGTTATCTGTAAGTGAGAGCAGAGCAGTTCAGGTTAAGTTTCTGGGGTTAGCTGTAGGTCATCCGGGCTTGATGCTGAACCAGCAGTGTGTATCCTTTACCGTCTCATTTGTGTTTCGCTTCATCCGTCACAGTCAGATGTCCAACCTGATGAACCAGGCCCGGCTGAAGGTGCTGAAGGCTCGTGATGACATGGTTTCGGTTGGTACCTTTTCAGGCCAGCAGTAAGATTATGATAAACTTTCTGGGATTGGGGTAAAATGGGTTTTGCTTTTGTGTTTGTCTTCAGGACTTGTTAAACGAGGCTCGTCAAAGGCTGGCAGTCATCGCCAAAGACCAGGCAAGGTACACCAATCTGCTAGAGGGGCTAGTTCTGCAAGTAAGTCTATCTGTTTTGGATGGTGATCAATCTGAGAACATTCTTGTTTATTAAGGTTGGTCGTTGTGTGTCGGCACTCTCTCACCAGCCCTGGAAAAATTAGGGGTGTTTCTCAATGCATGCTTGATCATACCCCAAGTTCCTTCTAGGGAGGCAAGTTAGCAGGACCGCTATTGCCGGGACCGCTATTGCCGGGACCGCTATTGCCGGGACCGCTATTGCCGGGACCGCTATTGCCGGGACCGCTATTGCCGGG
>JAODJW010000062.1:20759658-20772330 GCA_026777045.1 Hyperopisus bebe | reverse complement strand
GAAAAATATCAATGGATTTGCATCAGACACAGCTCTCCGTCTGTAGGATGGAGTGATGGGAGTGGCTGAGAAGGAGCTCCTTGCTGCTTTCTGACTCCACGTCACAGCACAAAGGCCGAATCCACGCTGATCTCCGTCAAAACTAGGAGAGCCCTGGGATAAGGAACATACACGCTAGGAACATACACGCTAGGAACATACACGCTAGGAACATACACGCTAGGAACATACACACTAATTGCTTAGCATATCCAGACCGGACCCTATAACAGCCATTGAAGTACAGTGACGTCAGGCTGCCAACTTTGGAAAGCTGGCTGGCGTAAGATTTTCAATTCCAGACATGTCTGCACACGCATTTACATGTATGTAACAGTTTTATGACCTTGTAAATAGCCTGCAGGGTTTACAAACCACCCCAAGGTTTTTGAAGTAGCTAATTTTAGGCTTATAATGGAATAAAATATATTTGCTGTAAGATTTCTTGTGTGACCGTGAGTCTGAAAGCGTGAATGTCACGCCAGATGCGTGAGAGCTGGCGACCCTGGTGACGCTGACATAAACGCAGCCAAACCCTGCCGTATATCAGGGCCGCTGCTCTGGGATCCACATTCAAGGAAGGAGCACACCATAAGCACTCCCTTAATGAGGTGCAGCTGTAGAACAGTGAAGGAAATGTAAAATAATCCGTTTTAATGAACTGAAAAGCTTTCCTATCTTTGGTGCACCATGAGGATATCTGAATCACCTATTATGAGTCCTTGAATGACAAGGCTGAAAGAGGCTAGCACTTATCCTGTTTAAACATTGGCCCAGATCTAGATGCCTGCCAAAGCCTCTAAAACAGTCCAAACAGCATTTCCCTCTATTACAATCACTCTGATTCATGCTGATAAAAATGTGCCCTCTCTCCTGGCAAACTCCCTAAACGCTGTACACACGAATCAGGACGCGTCGCTGAGGGTGTGTCCCCCACCACACTAAAACACATCTGTAAGACGATGCCCGCCTCGCGTCACCCGCACTGCATGCGCTGCAGTCAACAATAACACAAATTACACACCACACAGTGTCCCTTTTCCTGCTCTGTTTTTTACTTCTTTCGCTTGTGGTGAATTTTTCTCCTCTTTAAAATCATTAATTCTTTTTCTTCCCTTTGTCTCCTCCCAAAATCTTTTTCATCTCCCAAAAACTTTTTACAGCCCCACCCTTTAAGGGAAGACTTATCAAAAAGTTCATCTTGCGCTGCACGATTTGCACCATCCTTTATATCTTCCAACACTCCCTCCCTCTCTCTCTCTCTCTCTCTCTCTCTCCCCCCCACCTCACCTCTTGTCCCCCTCTCTCACCCCCACCCCGGCTCAGTATTGCCGATGCCCAGTCACATCTTTCACCGAGCCCCGCTCCGCAAAGAAACTTTTTTAAGGCTTTCTCTATTCCTTTGAGCGCACAGCCCGCCTTACGGCGCCACCTCACTCCCCAAATCGGCGCCCCTCAAAGCGCTGCTCACAGGACAGTCACAGCTTTTATTTTTCCCATCCAAAGGGGATTCCTCTCACCGCTTTGATGTGTATTCCGCGGGTCGGGGGCGATGCTGCGTCCTCTCTCCACTCTCCGTCCACCCCTAGCGAATGAGGCAGAAGTGACCGCCAGCTTCTGTGTGAGCCGCCGCACAAACGCCAGCCTTGTGCTGCCGCGCCGGCCCCTCCTTCCCGTGAAACTCTGGGACTGCAAGACAACAATACAGCCCTCCGCCGACACACGGAAACACAGCGCACATGGAAAGCGGAGTGAGCGCTGCCACGGCAACACAGTCCCCCGGGAATCGCCATGGCAACACGTAACATTGTCGCGGTCACGGGGCGCTGCTGTAAAGAGAGTCAAAAATCCATCAGCACTAAACTAAATCTGAAGAGAAAGTCCACGTACTAAACTTAAACATAACGCATCCACGCTAAGCAAAAGAAGGTTTGCGGCGCTACATAACTTTCCATTACCGTTAAGTACCAGAGCAATATCATTATGCCACAGACGAAAATTTACAATATAGATAACACTAACAGGAACATTTCACCATCTTCTATGTGCAGTATAGAACAGTAATTACTTCAAATGTGCTTGTTCTGCAGGAGAGTAAACCACAGGGACACAAGTATAGAACTAGGATATCGTCTGGAAGTAGTAATTTAAATCCTCTCCCTCTCTTTGTGGAGCCACGTGGTAAATACTTCCTGTCATTACTCAATAATTAATGCATGTCTTTTAATCACACCACCACATCTAGTATTGGTTTTCTACACTTGAGCCTTGGCGTGGCGATTGTGGATAGTCCCCAACAGTGGGAGGGGCTTTCTGTTGAACTGGTAAGCCAGTCTCACCGGCTGGACCAATGGGGAAGCCTGGAATGCAGCTAAAGACTTCCAGCTGCATGCGGCTCCATGAGCGATGGAGTATCGGGTTATGCTCCAAGCTCCGCCCCTTCGGCACACTGCAGGGCTGCCTACTGAATGGGCCGTAGGCTGAAGTCCCACAGTGGCCGTCAGCAATCCAGCCAGCCGGGGTTAGGCACAGAGGATAAAGTGCTCCTTCAGACAAACACTGCTGTGAGTTTTTGTCATGAGGACAGAGACGTCATTATTAGTGACCGGAATGGCACACTATTATGGCTTGGTCTGGTGTGATTATTGGTCTCATAAGGTAGCAAAGGGTTTCTACACATTTTGTACAGTGCATACTCACATACAGCAAAAGCACACCATGTTACTGGAGACTGAGTCAGTTATGCCACCAGCAAAAAATGTGAGGAGTTAAACTAGTAAGCCAGCCAAGATTATGGGGATTTGGTCTTCATGTGCTCAGTTTCTGTGTTTGCATAAGACATGGGCAACTTTTCATCTCACATTATATCTCATGTTATGTATTTGAATGAAAGCACAACTGTTAATGAAATGACACTTAAGTCAAACTTGCAAACAATGATTGAAAACCAAGCTTCCATGGCCAAATAAATGGCCTTGTGCTGAAACCACAACCGCCTGGACAAACTTTGCCCGAGTTCAGTAAGCTCTGTCTCCCAGCAACATGTAAGTAGAAGCTGAAGTCGAAGTTCTCTTGGGACCAGAGACCAGCCCTGAATCGTCTGCGGCACATTAACTCCCTGAGACCAGTTGAGCCACCTTGAATCGACAGTGAAACAGGATTCAGCTTGAAAGCTAACCTGCTTATTGAGTTTCCTTTCACATCTTACTGCCCCCCCCCCCCAAAAGAAAGAGATGAAAAACCCTGGCATTCCAGTATAATCAGAATACCCAGAGGATCAGTAAAATGTCATCGCGAGTCCTTTTTCCTGGAGTACATTAGGCTTGGGGTAAAGACAATAAAGCTGGACTGATGAAAGGCAGTGATATTCTTGCACATGGGAGGGGAGTAATTCATAGTAATTTTGAATCAAAACGATTGTTGTTGGCTCTTCTCCAGACAGTGGGATTAAGGTCTAAGAAATGCCATAAGGGACCACACTTCTCCCTTCGCTCACTGCTGTTTAGCCCGGTGACTCATTATGACGCTGTGATGTTTGTCCTCCCCGGCCAATGATCGTTGTTAAATGAATCCCTTACTCGCTTCTCCTGTCAGCACCACATCTAGCAGCACGTCAGTCTTATTGATTTATGTTCCAGGTCCCCATGAGTCTTAACTAGTGTTGTGGAGGTTACTCACAAAAGTAACCAATTACAGGCAGAGTTGGAAAGACCAGACCAATCCAGACCAAGGTTTTGTTTCAACCAACAATTTGAGTATGAAGAGTCACAGTCACAAAGTACTCAACTGGTTGGTTGAACCAAAACCTTGGTCTGGATTTGTACTTTCTGAACCTGAACTTTCCACCTCTGTCTATAATGGATAATTTCGCGAATAACTTCCCCAACACTGGTCTTAACAAAGGACATAGTTTTCAGATGTTTAGGTAGTCTGTCCATTCTCTATTAAATGGGGAGATCATAGGAGGTATTTAATTAACTGATGGTGCTCAGGAAAACCCTCTTAAATTTGTTTAGCAGTGTGTATGGTGTCTATTGTCTTGGAATATGGCAGTGGGGAAACCGGTTCCATGGAGGGCCAATGTAGGTGTGGGTTTTTGAGATGAGGTTCTCAACTCCAGTCCTGGGGACCCGCTGTTATTGACTGAATGAGAGGCCATCCCAAAAATTGCACCCATACTGGATCAGGTTCCCCACGCATAGAATATGGGAACATGCTGTTTGCACCAGAGGATACACCTGACCCTCTAATGCAGTCTCTGAACTCAGTCCTCGGGAACTCAGAAACCATCCACATTTTTGCTGCGTCCCAGCTCCTAACACACCTATGCCAGGTATTTGGTGTTCTTGATTGCTTGATAGTTCAGTGTACTGGGTGCTGGGAGTGAACAAAAATGCAGACTGCCTGAGGGTCTCCGAAGACCTGGTTGAGAAACACTGCTGTAACATAAGAGCCTCATGTTTCTTGGCCGGCCACATAGACCGATCATCAGACCTAATAACTCCTGTGCTTTTGCCACCTACTTCATTACAGATCCCTGATAATGTTTGACAGAATAGTGGGCTGATGGCACCATTTAGTGCCTCTAAACAGACTGGTCTGATAAATACAACAAAGCGGCTGAAACCTGACTCGTTAGACCAAGATGCTTCTGCATGTAGCTCAGAGGTCTAGGATTTGTGCTCCTTACCCCAATCATTCATCATTTTGGACCTGACCTTGGATCTGAGCACTTTCTGGACAGTGCTTCTAACATAAACTCTGCTTTTGTGAAGCTAGCAATGCATAGTCTTTTGTTGAGACTGGATCAGCTTAATTTTCCTGTCTTCATTTTTGAGGGCATTCTTTTGTGGTGTTCAGCAACAATCGTATCCATTTGTCCCCTGGGGATGAGGGTCAGCTATAGGGGACCACTGCTCCTCTTTGCTGATGCAGGTCATCCAGGATTGGCATATGCTGTCATGATTTTGAGACCATTTACCTTGAACACCTGCAGTTTGGACCCAGATAATTACGCCTTTCATGTAAATCCCTATCAATGATGCCGTCAGATGCCGTTTGTATTGAATTTTTAATGCTAAATGCATTTGTAATTGCGATGTAGTCAGTCCACAGTCCAGGACACATACACATATACAAGCACGCCAATTAGCCAATTTAGAGATGCCAATCAGCATTAACGACTATGCTATCCCTTTTACTCACTGTATTTTATAAAATAATTTGTTTCACCGACAGAGGGAGCCAAAACCACGTATAACTACAAATGGAGAAACCAAATGATCCAGGTACGTTTTAAAAAAATTCAAACGCGAATAAGTTTTGTTACATTTACAAACAAAAGCTTTTCTAACCTGTGTGAAGGGGTGTATTTAAAAATATGGCTATCCCTACTCAAAGAAAAGGGATGTTTTAATTTGGATTGCAAAATTACTTCCAAGCTTTTTTTAAAAAAATATATTATAAAATATAATTATTTTATAAAAATATATATATTTTTTTAAATAAATTTAAATAATTTTGAAATGTCTATTGAGGGTAGAATTTCAATTGTGAAGTGCTCATTAACAATTTTAGAGACATACTTGTATTCAAATTTACTCATAAAACTCATACTTTTAACGTTTTATTCAGTAATTTAAATGCTCGATGTTGGTGAAAGTTCGGTTTAGAGTCGAGTTTATAATAGGAAAGTGTTTCTTTTAAGATTATTCGTATTATTTTCGACCAGCACGGTTCACATTTCAAGAAGACATCCACTGACCCTTCCTGTCTTAATATCAGTTTTTGTCCCCTGTGGATGCTGCAGCGACACAGGGCATCTACAAGAGGACATGCAGAAGAAGCGCTTTTTCCAACCTTGCTGAAACCTCACGAGCCATCCCTTTAAGCGAAGAGCAGTCTAATAACCCGTGAAGGTGCTGGAAGCCGTATTTCCATTGTAAGAACGATACGTATGTACACGTGTCCCAGTTTTTGTTAAGTGTAATTAACGACTACACTAGTATAATGTAATGAACGCAGTAAAGTAAAAGTTCTATAGTTATAATGTAACATTCCCAGCGTGACACACTTCGTTTAATTCATTAGCCACCCCCCTCTCTCGAGTTGGTAGAGTCTCCCCATCTGTTCCCGACTTGTGAAATTCAGACTACAACAGACTGTGGCAGCCTCACCAGGTTGCAATGGCAACTGATTGGTTGCTACGTCAATAATAACTTTGTTACGTTCAGAAGAGTTGCAGTTTTACTTGACACAGGCTGCCTGAATCGATTAGAGGTATCACCTCTAATGTGAGCAACAAATTTACCATTTCCAGGTGGAAAATGTCCCGGGGACGTATAATTTCTGTGGAAGAGATTCAGTCTTGGTGGGAACTCCCGGCCATAGCCCACTTCTGCTCACTTTTCAGGACTGCATTCAATCTTCCAGACTTTGAAATTGAGGTAAAGAAACAGTTCGTTTAGATGAGTGATATGGGCGCGCGTGCGTTTTCCATACATTTGTATACGTGTGATCTCGGCGAGGTCCGCTCCAAATTTAACTATTTGACAACCTGTTTACCAAATTGTTGTTCGGTTATTGATTATGTTGTGTCAAAATAAACATGGGACAATTAAGGGATAATACATTAAACTTTTTATGATTCGCTTTTTGACGTTTAATCTGTTCTGCACGAATAGCTTCCTTTGTAAATTCTTGCCGTGTGATTGGCTATGATTGTTTTCATTTTGTGAGCTAATATTGTTGTGCATGAATCACTTTTCACCTAATAGCTAACAACGATGAATGTATCTCTGGTTTTGATTCAGCAGCTTAAATGCAAATGTTACATGCTTACATTAATGTTAAAGAATCACTACCATGCATACAAGGAAAATCAAGTCCAGAATTATGTGCTTATTATCCATATATACTTTAGAAACCAGTCAGTTTTTGTGTTGTTATATTTCAATAATGATATATTTTGAAATGATCTACCTTTGTGGGTGAGCAAATGACCAGTGATGTTCCCTTTTAATCGCTGGGATGACTGCAGGCATATGCTGTTGGGAGAGGGGTTTGTGGGGGACCGTACGTGCGCTGTTACACACTATCATGGGGAATAACGGTGCTTATCAGTATGTCTACGACACTAACCGCGCTGAACGCTCTGACTTGCGTTAAATCTAATATCAAAAGTTAACGATTACGGTAGACTTGCTTGATTGTGGATGCATCCGATTAGTAAAGTGACAATTGTTTTGATCCTTTAAGAATAGACAGGATTCTCGAAGAAAATAAGTAAGGTCAATATCACGCATCAGTAATCGCCCCCTCCTCAACATCCCCTCACAGGGGGTATTAAAATCGCGTCGCTTTGTTGTTTGGCGAGTGACGAGGTTGTGTGCTTTTAAGATGCGTTTTAAATGTTTCTCAAATCTGACTTGTTCATGTTAATCTCAGCGCATTGTCTTACGTTAAGATGTAGCGGCGTCGCACCGCCAGCTAGCCGCACCTGGGTGCACGCGCCAATTGAGATGTTGGGGGTAGTGGCTAGTATTGGGGTCGTCCTGACCGTCGTGCTTGGTCTCCGAGCCTCACTAAGCAAATAATGCATCACTAATGCGATGGGTGTTTGGGAGCTGCCCATTTTAACATTAATGAAGGTGGCGTCCAAGATTTTCCTTTCAAGGGTGCACTTGCATTCCACTTGGCAAACGTGGATTAAAATATGAACTTTTTCCCATGAGAAGAACGTGGTGCAAAGGCGTTGTTACCTTACTGACGGTAAATCACCTGCACAGAACATTACATTGCGCAGCTTTAACTCAATGATGTGTGAAGTGTTGTACAGCTCTTTCTTAATCATACACTGATCACATTCCACCTGCGCGGTAAATGTGCAGCTTAATTGAGACTGTACACTGTCACTCATGTCCAGAAACGATTGCCAATGAAAAGAGAGAAAATTTAGTCCAGTCCAGTGCAGTCTGTATACACAGGTCGTATGTGTAGTCTATGGGAACTTTATTTTGCATACTGCGTTTAGGTCAATTTGGTTACGTGAACTTTCTTTTTTGTTCTACAGCCGCAGTCCTTAGCACTGACGCACGTAGCCTGCGTACACGCACCGTATATCCCTCTGGTGCCCCAAACACCTAATAATGTCGTTTGTGCCAGCGCCACCGTGCTGAAAGGTAATCGCTAAGACAGAAGCTGGCAGAAGCTGGGACTGGCAGGCGTTGGTGTCGGTGCATTAGCTGCTAAGCAATCTGTGAAAAACCTTTTAATAAATGAAGCCTTTAATTGGCAATGCATCATCTCTAATAGCTGCGTTCTCTTCACCTTGGGCTCACAGATGTCGCACATGTCACAGCTTGTGGTAAAATTGATTGTTGCGTCAAGTCCACAGTTTATTCTGATTATTAACTCCGATTTTTTTAGTGCCCGTGACATGGTGCACAAAACGTGCGAAAAGCGTTTTCCGCGCGACTGGATTTTACGAGTCTGTAACCACACAACACCGACAGCCTGCGTTTTATGCGTTTAGATATGTAGGAATTCTATAACATAAAATGTGAAGCTATATACGCGATGTACGGGTCGAGTTTCCCTACGAGAAACTCTTTATCCATGATGTTGTGAATACACCAAGATTAGAACGGTAATCAATCCTTCATTTAAGGCCGTAATGCAATTTAATCTTGCGCGTACTATGTTAAGAGTTTGGGGGGGAAGCTGTAGATAAGTTCAGGGCACGGGCGATCTGGACAGAATACGGCTGCCCCATTTGGAGCGTGTTCTATATCGGAAGGTACTAAGGACACAGAACTCCATTGTCCTGCCTTGTAGCTCCACCCTCTATAGGTTGTAAGGGGAACTATCACGGTGTGTGTCCGCAAGCTTGATGACCCACCGGTGTAAACAGACCCCACGCTGCTTACACACTGCACATATATTCATTACAAATTGTGTGTGAATGACGACTACAATAAAAAAAAAGTCTCATGGTCCGTCACTGAGTTTGAGAACAGAGCGGAGACAGGACTCAGTTGGACTCAACTGGTTTGATTTCTTGCTTGTTACTGTTCATTGTTTGCATTACCACATTATTCTCAATGCTATGAATGCAACTTTTGAGCTTTAAGAGAAAGCTGATTTGGTGTTTGGAATAATAACGATCACGCTTCATTGATCCCTCTGAGGAAATTCCTTTTCTCACCTACCTTGTCTTGCTCTCCATGACAGAGATGTAGGTGATAGCACACTTGGCAGTGAAGGGCAGCCAACATACAGCTGGGGGTGTAAGGGTCTTGCTCAACGGCCCACTGATGGGACTATACTGCTGAGGCCGGGGCTCAAACTAGCAACCTTCTGTTCATAGACACAGAAACTTAAGCCACTGAGCCACAGACTTTCGCTTGAATGTTGTGATATCACACCCAGGAACTATAACAGTGACATTTCAGCTGTTAGTCTTATTCAGAAGAATTCTGAATCACTCGTGAGGTATTCTGGCAGCTTCGCCGCATGTAAGGAAGTGAAATGGATTAAACCAGGAATCGAGCTTTGTTTGGGATTTGTTTTAAGATGAAGTTCGAAGTGAAAGTTGTTTCAACAAAGACCTATCTTTCATTTGCAAAATTAATGACTGTCAGCAGGGGGCATAATGGTGAAGGACTTCCTGAAGGTTGCTGGTTTAATTGACAGGAGGAGCCTAGTTGCAGTAGCCTTGATCAAGATACTTAACCTGAATTACTCCCATAAGATAACCACCATCATGAATGGGCAAAACAAAACCTTACGCTTTTCTCCTTCTGGTAAAAGCAGCAGTCAAGCAATTAAATGCAATTTGATCTCTGAGGCTTTTCTAAACTGAAGTAAACAAATCCGTATTTGATACGTATTGGCACAATAACTCACCGGTTCCCATCGACCCTATGAAAGGAGTCTGGTACCATTTATTGCTCCTTGGAGCAGGCTGGTGTATGCGGCAGTATGTTTGTGTGCATGATGGGCACAGTTTTGGGCCTGTAGAAGCATAGGATTTCATGTATTGCTATTGGAATGAACACTAATAAGCCATTTGTGGAATTGAAATCAGAGCGAAGCCCCCAGGTGTCATTGAGCTCTTGCAAACAGAAACCCATGCAGGTGTGAGCTGTGTTCTGGACCCGCTGCGGGCGCGGGCCGCTTGTGTGGGACCCACCGCGGGAGGGACTGCCGCCAGGCAGAATGGGGAGTTCGGATGTGGAAAGAATGCAGTGCTGCTGTTCATCTGTCCTTCTCAGCCTTGGCACAGGAACCATGCCAACTGTGGCATGTCAGCAGCAATGGAAGGGGGATCCTACGGATCAGTCGCATGTTTCGGTGATGAGTGAAGCTGGTCACAGTACTAAATGAGCTTTGAAGCACTGGCAGAGTTGGGGGAAATATGTATCTATATGCTGAAATCCATCCTAGCAGATGTAATGGGAAGTCTTTCTTGCCGCCTGTGTTATGCCGCATGCAGATGAACCTGGTTACGTCAGTGAGGCTTGATGATGACAGTGTTCGGGCAGTTGAGTGCCTGGGTTTGTGTAGGAAGGCCTTCCCACAGACCACTGAAGGTCACAAAGTGGCCTTACAGATGAAAGATTATTTTAGGTAGATTGGAAATTCTATCAGATACAGTAAAGGGTCCATTGTGTGCCAAAGCATCTGGTAACTAGAGACCTTTTATCTCCCCCAAGTCTAAGGCCCTTTAACCTTGGGTTTCCCCAAAGGCGGTGAGAGGATGTTGCAGTGATACCAGGATTTAGCTCCCTAGTGTATCTGACTCCCTGCCATGGGCTGGCCCCCCATCCAGGGTTGTTCCCTGCCTCGTGCCCATTGCTTCCGGGATAGGCTCCGGACCCCCCGCGACCCAGTAGGATAAGCGGGTTGGAAAATGGATGGATGGATGGTGTATCTGACTCCGAGTTTCGCTTCAGCACATCAGTCACCCTTCTCACAGTAGACCTGGAACAGTTTGCCTTTCTTGCAGAAGGTCGTCTGGTGATGGTCATTGGACTGACGGGCCTGAATACCATTGGTAAAAGTGCTGAACTAGTTTTTTATCAGATTTAAAACCTTTCAAGTTATCTCCAGATGCTCCAGCCAGGGTGTTTTGCTGATCACTGGAATCAGTGGAGAAATGAATCTCAAATCGGTTAAAATATACAGTATGTTTTAACAAAAGGGCAGTAACCACTTACTACCACCGGCCAGACAGACCAATGCTTTTCCAAGAAACTAAGGTAGATTTTTTTTTCTTTAACAAATATAAACATCTCTGTGTTGTTTGGAAAGAGTCAGTTCCTCTTGTCATCCAAAATTTGCGCAGCTGTACTGAAAAAAACGCTCATTCGCCACACTCATACACAGAGCACAAAGAAACTCAGTCGGTCATATTTCTCGTGCTCCTCTTGGTGAAGACACACATGTCTAATGAGATTCACGGTTGTGAATGCCTTAGCAGATCACAACAGCTTCTTTTGCACAATAGGTTGCAAATGACAAATATTTCAGCTTTAATAGATGTCTGGTAAAACTACCAGATCAGAGATGACATAGTACCACTATTGTGCTTGAAACTTCATGCATTTTAAGGCCTTAAACACACATATTGTACGTCATAGACAAAATCGGTATTTGAGATCGGTCAAATTAAAGGCCGTTGATCAGGTAATTAAGACTGAAAATTGGCTGCCGACCTATCAGAGAATCTCATGAGACAAGTGGCTACTTTTGAGTGTGGATGACTCTGAGGATGTTCTGTTCCCCAATGGATTTCCTTTCCCCAGTGCTAAGATTGTGTGAGATTTGGTTTTGAGAACAGTTGAGCTGGGTTGCCAGAGCAGATAGAGAAGAGGTGGGGGATGCAGGAAGGGGTCACCTGTGCCCAGGATGAGCAGGCCCCCTCTCCAGTAGTCAGGCCTTCAGCTGTCCGTGCTGATCTGGCATTCTCTCATCCCCACATGGCCCTTCCTGTTCCTTCAGCAGCCACGTCCAGTTGGTACATTCCTGTCCGGAACATCATGCTCACACGCTCGTCTCTCGTGCCAGTCATGCAAGATGGTGATTTGAGCAGCGGAATGCAGTCTGCTCGTGAGAAGAGCACTTATCTTTCCTCACGTTGAAGGACATTGGTGCCGTAATAACATATTAAAAGCACAGGGAAGATACTCTGGTAGGAGATCTCTGGCTGTGATTATGATGTGTGATCATCCATCCATCTTCCAACTGCACATCCTGCCCAGGGTCATGGAGTGTGATATTTTAATAAGGAATTTATTCTAGAAACATTTTAATGGCCTGGTGACCCTGACCAGGATACATGGTGGGAAGGTAGTCGCAATATTATAATGATACATGATCTGATCACTGCCAGTCGTTCTTCAGTCACGCCCAGGACACATCACACAGTGAGCGGAGACCCAGCCAGGCGTAGTCTGCTGTGATGTGGGGGGGGGGGTGCCTAGCCCCCCCCCCCTCCTTTGTCTGAATGGCGCATACCTGACCTCCCAGCAGTGCAGCAACAAACCCCACAATTCCCCGTGCCTTCAGGAAGCTCAGCTGAAAGACGCCAGACAGACCAAATGTGCTGTGGCCGGGGGGGGGGGGGGGAGG
>JAODJW010000062.1:20709166-20728416 GCA_026777045.1 Hyperopisus bebe | reverse complement strand
TCAGCTGAAGGAGAAAGCGCTGAAGATCTGGAGGACAAAGTGGGATGAGTTCATCTCCCAGAATTCCATGTAGGGGATGATCACTCCAGCTCATAGTTGCTATCCCTGGAAATGGCATGGATCTACGTTACTTACTCACTGTACAGACTCTAAAGTTTTGTTTTTTAAGTTAGATGCCATATCTAGCTCCGTACTTCCTTGCTTTCTACAAGAACGTGACCTTGAGATAATCAGGTTTCCTTCGTCTGATTCTGAAGGAAAATTGGCTTCTCCTACTATCCTAGCAGATGCTGCTTACTTGCTTCAGGCAGGAATTTTATCAAGCTTTCCCAGAAGGACTGTTCCAAAGCAGAGCCCCCCCCCCCCCCCCCCCCCCCCCCCCCCCCCCCCCCCCCCCCCCCAAATCCTGTCCCTGGCCCCAGAACTCCCAGTCTGCTCTGCCCGTACTCCCACCAAAATGTCAGATTCTCCCAGTGACCCAGTGTTTTACTTGAAAACTTAAAAATATAAGCACGAGTGTGCATTAAACCGCCTCCTTTGTCTTTTATACCTGGATAAATCCACACCTTTACATAATTCAATGTTCCTCAGCATTTGCATTAAACTCTAATGTCCATTTTCTGCTACAGCAACAAAACCTTCCATCATGTAAAATATTCTTAGTGAATAGTTCATTCTTTATTGCTCTCGCTGCAGCGGTGGAGCAGACAAAAGCGAAGGCGACCAGGCTGGGCCAACAGCACCGATCTTATCGACTGCTGGTGTTAAACTGCGCAAAGTAGCGGCTGTCAGGAATGTTAGCGAACACCTCCTTCTCCAGGTACTCCTTCCTGTAAGGAGAGCAACACAGTCACAGGTATACAGGTCAGATGCTTACTCAAACACTACTCACTCATTCAATAATAAATAAATACGTCAATCCGTTCGTCCATCCGACCGATTGACCGATAACTAATCCTAATCAGGGTCGTGAGAGGCCTAAAGCCTATTGTCAGTATCCTAATTAGACATGGTTGCTCAGTGGGTGACTTCCTCAAGTGTGTGGGTTTGAATCCTGCCCTTGTTTCGTTTGTATATGTGAAGTTTACATGCTCTTTATGTATTTCTACGGATTTTCCTCTCATAGTCCCAAGGTTGAGCGTGTGCATGGTGACGGACTGGCACCCTGTCCAGCATATACCCTGTTCTGTGCCCCCCCCGTGCCCAGGATGTACCCTGTTTTGTGCCGTAGGGATAAACTCCAAGCTGGCTGAGCCCGTGCTTTAGATAAATGGTTAAAGGAAATGGATGGATTACCCCAATTACACTTTAGTAATTAATTAATTGATTTTTAAAATCCAATCAAGGCTAACGTATTCTTAGGGGAAAAACTGGGCCCCCAAACCACTGCTAAATAATGGGGAATTAGATAAACCTGTCAGTCACTGACAGCCCACAGTAATCCCACCCAACATCGCAGCCTCATCGTTGTGCGGCATTTCCTGCAGAGTACTGGCACAAAGATTCGTTTCTGTACAACCACAGGGGCGCTGGTTTGCATTGAAACCTCCGCTCATAAGTTTGTTTGCCATGTACGTGCTGCCTTGTACGTATAAGAACGCTCCCTAACGCGGGTCTGGGTCCGTACTGCGCGCGCTGCTCGCTGGCCAGCTGGGCGTTGGCGTTGTCCAGGGCACGGCGTAGCTGCCTGCTGAGCCGCGCCTGCTGTCTCTCCAGCAGGAGGCCGTGGCGCTCCGCGGCCTGGCTCCGCCTATCCCACTCCAGCTGCCGCCGCTGCTGCTCCAGATGGGCTCTCTGTCAGGAACACGGCGGAATCACGTCCGGGCGGAATCCTAACCATTCCCGCTCCATCCACATCACTGCTTGAGTGAAACACTTGAACATGAAGTATTTATTATGAGAGCTAAAGATAATGAAAAAAAACTGCATAATAGCGATAAAGCCCCAGGACCATACCTGTCTGTCCTCCACCTGCTGCCTCTGGCACTCCCTGATCTGCCTCCGCTGATCCTGGCTCATGCCCTTGTAGCTGCTGGGCTGCGTACGACGCAGGCCGTCTCCATATCCCAGGCTCTCGCTCAGCAGCGGCCCTTGCAGCTGGTTCAGGATCTCCTCTCCGTTAGCCGCCTCCTCCCGCAGTCGCGCCTGCCGTCGCCTCTCGGAGGATTCCGCCGCCTGGAAATACGGGGAAGGTCACGTGGGATGCACCTGTGGCGAGGCGACGCCCTCTTGTGGCTGGGCAGAGGGATGAGAGGATGCCTTAGCGCCCACCATGGCTAAGTTGAAGTCTTTGGTAACCATGGCAACCGATCTCCTGCGCTCCGCTTCGATATTCTGGAGCTTGACGGCCCGGTGGTCCATTGTGATCCTGCTCTCTTCATACTGCTGGTCTGTGGTGAGGTAGCTTAGGTCAGATTGTGTGGCGACACCACAGCGCGCAACAAAATGCTGGTGGGGGGGTTCGAGAAAAGATCATAACACCACCACCAGCTGCAGGAGGTATCTAACCAAGCTTGCTGTGTTTCAAAATTAACCTACCAATTAATTCTGTTTCATTAAAGTGTTGAGCAAATCAATCATACTGGAGCTCGTAAAATTGAAATATTTATGTTACAAATATAAAACTACTGTAAACTTCATTTACAGTAGTCCAAGATTAAAATTGCACATGCTGCAATTTGTTTATCGTTTTATTAATTCAAGAGGCAAAAGAGAAACGATTCTGATGTTTAACGGAACTGGGAAAATACTGCAACGAGCTAATCTCTCTGTGATTCGTGTTTTTCCATTAAGAATTTTAATCGGGCACAATTAAGGGACAGCTCGGCTGGAAAAATCCAGCTGCTCTGGGGTACAGCGGGCAATGCTGGGATTTCCCCTGGGTGCAGTACCTTCCAGCCGCTGCTGGTGCCTCGCCGATTCCAGCTCGCGCCGTTGCTGCAGCGACCAATCCCGCATCTGCTCCTGCTGCCTGCGGTGACGCTCGGCGCTGCACGGATCCTCCCCAACCAGCCCGGGCAGCACCAGACCCCCCTGCTGCTTCTTCAGCAGGGCCGGGTCGTTTAGGTCGAACTCGCGCCGGTTCTCGGGCTGCTGGAAGTCACGTCGGAACTGCAGAATGGCGCCCTCTAGGCGCCGCTGCTCTTTCCGCTGTCTCTGCTCCAGCAGGCAGCTGATTCGGTCATTGCGAAGCAGATCAGCAGCTGGGAGGAGAAACGTAATGGTTAAGAATAATAATAAAAAAAAGTCTAGATCCCACTAGTAATTTATAAACCCTAATCGAGCAGTAATGTATAAATTCATTTAACGCCTTTAGAGGTTTGTACAAAGTATGAACATAATCCAATAATATGTTTGCAATATGATACACGCACTGACACAAACCGGTTATTTTGCCTTTGGGCATACAGGCAATTCCATTTAGCATTAAACGGATAAAATAGCACCTTTCCACTGCGTGAATGAGCTCACCATATGATCTCTGTGTGTCCGCTTCTTTCCTCTCTTGTTCTTTCCGTTCTCTCACCTGGTAATCTAAAGCGTCTTTATCAATCTGAGCAAATAAAAACAAACAAACAAATAAAGAAATATCCGTCGTCCATTTGCTTTATTGGACAACATGCTTAATGATGCAGGAACTTAATGCAAAGCAGGCTGGCATGGTACCATAGTAGGTCCCGCTGTTACTCACCCCAATTGTTCTGAGTTTTGCGTTGAAGATCCTGCCCTGCCTCTGGGTCTCCCGATCCCTTTTCCGGGCGAGGCTGATGGCCTCCACCCGGTCCGACAGAAGCTCGCTCCCACGCATCGTGCCCGCCCGAACCCGGGTGACAGCCGCCGGTTCGCCGTCGCTCCACCGCACCGCCGCGGGAAACATTAGGGTTGCTAGGATACAGGGACTCGGTAGCGAGCTTTCCCGGCATGCAGTTCGGGCGCTCTTTAGAATGAGCCGAAGCCCGATCGGCCGAGAAAATGTACTTTTATTATAAACGAATTGGAAACAAACAAGTTGCTTAAAACGTCTGACAAAATAAGATTAAAGTTCGAATTACAAATGCTGTTTACAGTGAAATGTGACGAAGTTTCTATACATTGACTTTGATTATACCAGCTGTCTGAACAGCCCATGCAGTATACTGATAAACCCGAACATAGTGCGGTTTTAATTAATACTTTTTATTACATAATCAAAACACATTGCATTAAATAAAGAAGTTGTTTAATCATATCTACGTTGAATTGAATTAGATGAAGCTACATTACAGAGTTCCCCTAATTAGATTTAAATAATTTTAAAAATCATATAAAATGTAAAAAAAAGTATAAAAACATACAGACCGCCGTACAAAAATGGTCCCCGCCGCGTTGACATAAAACAGATACAAATAAAGAAACTGCCTTTTATTGAAAATGTCCCCAAACAACACAATATAAACAACTCATGTTAAATTAAATTTCTCTTTGGGAAAACTTTAGGCAGGGATAATTGTACATGAACCGACACGGCTGTTACATCAATAAGCTATATCAGCCGTTTTATTTTATAGATTATCGCCACATTTTTCATTACTTGTCTATCGCCAGCCTCAGCGTCAGAAGTCCTCTATTACATATTGGATCGTCCAGCGCTGTCCGGTGCAGTCCTGAATGACGAGGTTGTAGTACGTGTCGCCTCCCATAGCTATTTCCAGGCACCGTTTTGTGTCTCTGTTCTTTATAGCCCACCCCTGTGAAATCAACCATACAAGCTCAGCGCCACCGTCCTTTCCAGATCAATCAATTCAAATCAAGCGAGTGCCAAATGGGAAAAAGCTAAGAACAGACCTAATGCCGACTTAGATAAGTGTTCAATCAATCAATCAATGAATCCATCCATCCATCCATCCATCCATCCATCTACTTCATCCAGCATAGGGTTATGGCAAAGGGGGAGGCTAATTTATTGCAGGGGACACACTTACAATCCTAGTTGCTCTTCATAACATAATTGTGCTGCAATAATTAAATTACTATAAGACAATTTGTATATATGATTGGCCTGGTTTGAATGCAGCAGCTCAGAAATATTTGATGGTTGTGTTTTGATAACAGACCTGCTTGAAATTCCAGAGCATGTGGAGGTGCTTCTCCTTCGCCAGGTTACATTCGTGTAGGGCGGGGGTGCTGCCCACGCCGGGGTCCACCAGACAACGATTACTGCTGTACTTGTGAGATTTAATACCTCCAATGTAGATCTCTCCAGTTTTCTTGTAGTAACAATACTATAAATGCAAAAGTAGGTTTGTGAATTGTTAGTTAATTCTTTGTGGGGTAGAGTAAATGCTTTTCGGTGCACGTTGTCACTGTGAACTTGGTCATGAAATTCTTCCCGCCCGGAATGATGCATACTAACCTGTGCTGAGTAGAAATGACACCCATATAGAACAGGAACACTCCCTGGGATCACCCCTTGATCAACACACAGGTCAGTTTTTAGGTCATTAACCAGCTGGTTGGCAAAAAAAAAAAAAAACAAGTTTCCATTCAGACTGGTGACATCTTCATAAGGCAGTCCTCACCCCCCTGCCAGTCCATATTTCTTTGCTAAGGTCTACCACCAAGGGATCAAGGGCTTTACAATTTAGCTGACAGGGGAAAATCAGGTGGATCAGAAAGAAAACGTGAGCTGGCTCAAGGGACAAATGGAATGGATTGAGAACCGCAGACATAAGCTCTAGGTTTATGATGAATATTCAACTTTTGTATTCAGAATTTGACATAATTTTATTGGCCCTGTGAAACAAGTACAGTAATATGTATAGTTATTATCCACAGCCAGTACATGAAGCAGGATTGTAGAAAAAATGAGGAATAAACTGATGTTTATGTTAATTCAATGGCATAGTGAATACATCACACTTAGTATTACTACACGCTATGTGGATAAAGTACAAGCAGCCATTTCAGCAGGTGCACAGTATAGTACGTGAAGGTGTACGTGAAGGTGTACGTGAAGGTGTACTCACCACACCATAGGCCAGCAGGTCATCTAAGGGGTCCAGCTCGGGGTAGATGTTCTCCAGGTACCACTGGAAGGGTTTGCACTTCAACCTCTCCCGCAGCTCCTTCCTCTCGGAAACGTCACCGATGTCGACCCCGTGATCCTGAGGGCGGGGCCCCATTGAAATGGGGAAATGAAAAATGCACCAAACGGGGGTGTCACCCAAAACACAGCCCTCCCTGCACAGACCTCGATGGGAAGATTCCAGGCAATATTGACGTTCCTCTTGTAATCGTCCATCCAGACCTCGGCCACCCTCAATGCATTCCTCTTCATGGTGATGCTGAGGTCAAGCATGTAGGGTTTGTGGGCTCTCTCGATGTGGGCGATCTTACAGCATGGCACCACCTCTATGCTGCCCCCACACAGCCACACCTGTAATTGCACAGGAGGGAATAGTGTGTCTGAAACGAATACAAGTCATGTAAGTCTGGTTTTCCACTGCCTTTGTTTTTCCCCAAGAGCCCATAGAAGTCAAAAGCATATCAGCCACAACAAAAATATCTTGACTTTTGATTACTGAAGACCGCCGGTGACTTTATTCCATCTCTGAAGACGTGCATCTACCTACTCGTATTCCCAGCTCCACATTCTCACCACCATAGACCGCCATCCCACCGTCTAGTAAACCAATTTCTCCTAAGAATAACCGGTCAGCAACCAGAATACCCATGATGGACGGACTCCTAGTAAACAGATACAAGAGGGAAGAAAAAGACATAACAAAAGATGAGACAGCAGTAAGAACTCTGGGTAGTTTCTCATATTTTTACTCCAGTCATGCCTAAAAGCCTTCAACAAAGCCAATTACAGACATGGACAAATTTGCCAGTACCGTCACAGCTGATTGGAAAGGTGCTTCATGCCTCCTGAAAGGAAATTAAATTAAAAGCAAATTGTCTCATGTATACCTGTGTGCTTTTGAAACATCAGCAACTAAAACAAAGCAAGTGTGAAGAGAGATCAATTATTGCACATTTCTATAAATTTCTATAAAGATTCACAGATGGCCTGGGCAGGTTTGTTGGTACTCTTAGAGAAGATTATAAATAATTGGATTATAGTGATTTTTCAAACTATTATGTTCAATTAGTATCACACATGACTTCAGTCTTCAGTCATTCAGCCACCCCGCTGTTTGGTATGTATCTACTGCTTTGGTGCCACACTGCACATGGACCGGAGAAGGTAATGGAGAGATGATCTGAGGAGATGCGTTACGGAGATGGAAGAGCGAGATTAACTTCTAGGCATAAAACTACTTCTGAGTTCCCTCTGCATTTATAATATATGCAGTTTTCATACTTGTTTTTTCATACAGAGTATGTGCATTTTACAAAGTACATATTTGTAAACATATATCTTATTATTTCATACTTTATGTATATTCTCACCTTAAGGCCCCAAATTAGGGTTAGGGTTAGAAAAAGTATGGCATTTTCAGGCATCAACGTGTGTTTTTATGACAGCTCAGCTCCCCCATAAGATAGGAGACCACAGTTTAACATGCTTTAGTATATTTCCTATTTTCCAACAGCCTGACGTCACACCCTGAAGCCCCAAAGTAGGGTTAGGGTTAGCAAACTGCAAATATTTATTTAGATTATGTATATTATATATATGGGTAAAATTGTATTATTTTATGTTATCATATACAATTTGTATATTTAATATATGTACTATTTTTTCAATTATATATTTTCCTTAGTTACTCATTCTATCATGTGTATAATGTATGTTAGCAGCTACCATTGTTCCCGTATGGTCATCTTGACCAGTACAGCTCCTGTCACTCCCCACATCTGTAATTCCTGTATTTTATTCTATTACCGTGTTTATTATTGTCCCTATCTTTGTCAGTAGACTGTCCAAATTTCCTTCGGGATTAATAAAGCATCTATCTATGTAGATAATTATAGTAAAGCATGATAATGACAAAGGGTATAAGAACATCTCCTAGTAGCTTCATGTTCCTGTGATCACAGCTGCTCATATTGGGATATTTAAGGTGTGTGGGACTGCAGCCGACCTTCCTGGATGTGGCCACAAGGAGATAATCGACCCCAGATTGGGCAGAAGGACAGTGAGAACAGTAGATAAAAACTCAAGGACATCTTCCAGAGAGACGCAAGCTGAACTCCAAGGTCAAGGTCCATCGGTTGAATGAAAACTCTAAAGCAAGGTCTGATTTTTATTAAATATTGGATAAACAATGATGGTGCGCTGTTACTTTTGTCAGTTTCAAGTTATTTCAGGGATGATTGTGGTTATCCTTTTTCATGGATGGGTACCAACAAGTTCGTGAGATCAGGGTGCGGCTGCTTACTTGCCAGGTTGAGAACCATCACTCATCTTGTACCAATCAGGTCTGAAGGACTCATACATGCACCACAGGGCCCAGTCGAAGGCGTGGGCAGATGCCTCGTACGGCGTGACTTGCAGGTCATCGAAATTCACCTTGTCGAACACGGGGCTGACCACCACGGTCCGGTCGGCCTTGATGCGAGCCAGCAGAGGCTCTGCCCTTTAGGAACAGAGAAACGGTCTGTGGCAGTGTTTCCCAATCCGGTCTTCAGAGACCCGCAGTCAGTCCACATTTTCGCTCCCTCTCAGCTCCTGGTAAGGAGCAATAATGTTGATTGTCTGGCAGGGAGCTGGGAGGGAGCAAAAATGTTAACTGTGTGCCAGTCCCCGAGGACTGGGTTGGGAAACACCGGTCTGTGGGATTGATTCAGCAGCCACCAGATATAACCATTTACTGCCTTTGATTGTACAGACTAAATTCCTCAATTTATACTCTCTATCTGAAAGCATGACTTGGTATCTGTGGCTGGGTGACGTAAATGGATCAGGCGTCTGACTTCAGATCAGAAGGTTGAGGGTTTGAGTCCCTTCGTGGTCATTTTTACTGCAGTATCATTGGAGTCGTACCAATACTCAGCACAATAACAATAAAACTGAATCTACCATAATCTGATTTTTAAATGGTGGCACTTCTAGACCAACCTTATCTCATCACACATAAAAAGGCAAGTTTAAAGTTCTGGAAAAATACATCAGAATGAGGAAAACACAGTCAAACATTCACCTTAAAAACAGACATTTCTCATAATGAGTGTCTTGGGGCGGAAGGGGGACAAACTCACCATTTCACATGGACTTCAATGTGGGCGTCAAAGATGGCCACCACGTCACCTGTGGCCACCTCCCACCCAGAGATGCGGGCCTGGGTGAGCCCCAGCTGCTCTGTGTGTCTCACCATCTTCACAAGGCCGGGCCTCTCCTTATGGACAGAGCGAATGTGGCTGTCCAAGCTCTCTTTCAAGTCATCTGTTGGTGAAACAGCGAAGGACAGTACAATGACAGCAAGTCCAGCACCATGAATACACATCACATCATTCCATAATCTATTCTGATCATGAACTGTTATTCAAAAACTCAAGAAGTTTATTTTTTTGCTGTAGGCACATAAGAAACTAGATGTTTCTGCCAAGGCTTTTCAGGTGGGTTTAAGGTCATTCTGGGAAAAAATTTTTTGGTGCTTAATCACATGACATCTTTTTGATGCCTCTAAGCGTCATATTCCTACTACAGTGACAAACCATTAGAGCTGTGGTCATCCACCAGTATGATCTCCTTCAGCAGGTGAGCTGGTGTTCTAGCGATGATGCTTTGGACGGCTCTTTGGATGACAGAAGCGGCCTCATCCAGGTAAATCAGCACAACGCTGATACTGGGGAGATTCTCTGGGTATACTCTATTCACACATCTGTGCATTTGAATTAAGAATCAAAAGTCAACCTGGGGAACATTTTAGTTTGTGCCACAGAAATCAATAAGAAAAATAAAGTTTGAAAATGGCAGCACCCAACAGCCAGTTAACAACTAGTTAACAGTTCTGCTGGACAGATGGAACCAACGGTAATTAAATTATAATACTTCATAAATGATCCTCTTGGAAACCTTCAGGGGACATTCACAGTCTATGCACATGCTTCCATAAGCAGAATGTAAGCCCTCATGAATGCCCATAGATAACGTGTCCCATGTCGAGACCTCCAAGTTACCTTTGAGCTACGGTACTTTCGCGTGAACGTCTCTAAACAACGAAGAGCTGACGAAGCCGACAGCCCAGGTTGTCTCAGCGCCCCCTATGTGTCAGGCAGACTCACTGCAGGTTTCACCTGGGGTCTCTCGTATCAGGGATGTCCCTGTCCAAAGGCAGCCGGTTGCTGAGGAAGGCGTTGTAGCCATACTTCCAAAACAGCACCTCAGCCTCCCTCTGCTCCTTCTCAGAAAGCCCCTCTCCCCAGCTGCGGAAGAGCTCGGAATTTGGATACAGCTTCTTTACCCCTGAGTTGTTCACAACTTTCGGAGCCTGAACGTCTGTTGACTTAACTGCAAAATAATAAACAGCCTAATAACTCTTTTCATCCGGGTCACCCTATTTTTTCGTCTAAGCAAAAATTATAATAAATCCAAATAGTCATTTCTTCCTTATATTTCTTGGGGGCTGACTCCCCCAAGTGGCAAATCTTAGAATCGCCCGTCTTCCGCAAGTGTTTAAGGGCTGTAATCCATGGAAACATTATAATTCATCCAGTACGAGAACGAGGCTTCTCAACACGTTTCAGTCTTTCATTACCGAATTGTTTTGATTTCATATATAAAACCAATCACCAAACAACGTTTCTGCACTGTGCCATTTATTAAAAAGTTGAAAGAAATCATCAGCGGTGTAATGAATGAATGGTAAACGCACCCAGCTCGCCGATGCTGCGCTCCACCCTCTCCAGCTTTCGCAGGATCTCCCGACCCACCGCAGCGTCCTGCTCAGCGTGGAAGCGCAGCCCTCGCAGGGCGTAGATCAAGTAGAGCGCGACCGAGGTGCCGGCCAGCGGGAAGACCAGCCCTCGGAGCGCCCCGAGCCTCATTGCCGTATCCCAGTCTCGGGGGGTCCGCTATAATCCTCACCCCAGCGGCCGCTTTCTGGTTCAGGGTGAATCAAACGGACGAAGTTACGGGCGCAGCCGTTTTAAACTGTACGCCGTGAGTAAGCAAATAAACCGACGGTTAGACAAGAAAGTTTATCCAGAGCGCCTGTTATAGAGTCATTCGGGTGGAATATCTCTGGTTTTAATTCAAGCTCTTCAGGCCATTTGAGGAACCAGATCAGGCTGACAAGATTTCCAGATGAACCAATGCCAAGCGTCACATGGAGTGGTATTAAGCACATTGCCACTGGACTCTGGAGCAGTGGAAATGTGTTCTGTGGAGTGACGAATCACGCTTCTTTGTCTGGCAGGCTGATGGATAAGTCTGGGATTGGCGGATGCCAGGAGACCGTTAACTGCCTGATTGCATTGTGCCAACTGTAAAGTTTGGTGGAGGAAGGATAATGGTATGGGGTTACTTTTCAGCAGTTGGGCTGGGCCCCTTAGTTCCAGTGAAGGGAACTCTTAATGCTTCAGCATACCAAGACAGCTCTATGCTTCCAACTTTGTGGGAACAGTTTGGGTCCAGCATGACTGTGCCCCAGTGCATAAAGCAGGGTCCATAAGGATATGATTGGGTGAGTTTGGTGTGGAAGAACTTGACTGTCCTGCACAGAGCCCTGACCACAGTACCATCAAACACCACTGGGATGAACGAGAACAGAGATTGTGAGCCAGGCCTTCACGTCCAACATCAGTGCCTGACCTCACAAATGCTCTTCTGGATGAACGGGCAAAAATTCCCACAGACACCCTCCATAATCTTGTAGAAAGCCTCCCTAGAAGACTGGCAGCTGTTATAGCTACAAAGGTGGGACCAACTCCATATTGATGCCTATGGATTTAGAATGGGATGTCATGAAAGTTCCTGTGGGTGTAATGGTCTGCTGTCCCAGTTCCTTTGTCCATATAACAGGTCAGAGTGACAATCAGTACATAACAGTGTTGTGGTTAAGTATTCATACCTGCACCCTCAGTACCTCTGAGGAAATGAGAAAAGGTTACAGTGACAATAGCAAATAATACAGCACAATTGTAAATACAAAAATATTTACAGACATAAAGGACGACCGACGTCACTGAGACAACGTCGCTGATGTCACAGCATGATTTCTGACAGTTGACAGACTAGTGCTGCACTGAATAGGTCAAATAAACAGTCATGAATGAGTTTTACTTACTATTTTCCTTTTAGACACTATGAGGTAGCTGCATGGCTTCAGTAACATTAGAGATCAAATCTCTAGGCGCTGTTTGTGCTGCTGAGCTCAGTCCGGAGCCTGATGTTCCCTTAAGAGCACAAATGCCCACAAAGTCTGAGTATTATTTACCGTGGGACTCTCGGTCACGCGATTCAGACACAGAGAGGACGTAGCTTGGTAGCTTGGTAACTTGGCAACGTGTGGGGGCAATAGGGCAAGGAGGTGTAGATAGTGGTACAGAGTGCACTGCCACTCCTACAGGAGAACAGGAGGAGAACAAGTAAGATATGTGGTCAAAAGCCACCTTTGTATGGTCGCTATTGAAATTGTGCTCTGTCCTATTGTTCAGCATAAACTTCGGTCTGCTGTGTGTGCATCTGCACCTCTCTCACTCACCTTGAGCCAAACTTATAACATAATAAAAGTATTTCCTTAGGTAAAGGAATCTTTCTTTACTCTCTCCTTATTCCAGATTCTGGATCTTCAGAAGGTCATTTGTAACATTCTTTAAGAAACAAACATAGTTTAAACAGTAAACAGACACAAATGCTATTTATATGTAGCAGGGTTACACAAATTACACTGA
Organism: Hyperopisus bebe; assembly: GCA_026777045.1. NCBI lineage: Eukaryota > Metazoa > Chordata > Actinopteri > Osteoglossiformes > Mormyridae > Hyperopisus > Hyperopisus bebe. The sequence continues at coordinate 20,715,594 of JAODJW010000062.1, read as the reverse complement.
AAAAACTAGGAGTGATTTTTTTTTCCTTCTGAGGTGATATCAGACCTTTTCCTTATCAGTCAGGCCTTTACTGGAATGTACACACATATTTCCATGTGTTTCATTAATGAGATCACAAAATCAGAGCTGATCGCAGGTATATGCAGTCCTAAGCTGTACAGCATTGCTTTAAAGAATTCAGTAAGATGAAGAGAATGACAGAGACCTTGCATGGTTAATATTTTGATTGACAGATCTTTTATTTTTTAGATTTTTCTGTGGTGTTCAGACTGAGAAACATTCACTCAAAGGTGGGACAAAACAGTTTATTGTACAGTATAAATAAAAAGGCATAGAAGGGCCACGTTCTCATCATTTCTCATCATATAAGTAAAGATCTCTTTTGGTGAGGCTGTATTGCCTTTGGATCATCTTTGATTTTATTAAACTAATATTTACAAAATTTCAAATTAATTGTAAAGCTCTGTATTTCTTAATGTTTCAGTTTTACAGGGTTTCATCTTTCATATTTTTATATATTTCCCCATATGGAGCTGTGTGCTCTTGCTGCCTGTGATACTACCAATTCTTTTTGGGAATTATGATGGTAAAACAAAGAAATATATATGACAGATATGCATGGAATGTACTCCTTACATTAGTCTGAAATCGAGAAAAGGCTTAAAGATCTAAATTATCCATGCAAGACCTCAAGTAGCATAACTACAATGGACTGACACTAGACTGTCAGCTCAAACCTGATAGCGCCACCTGCTGTTGTAACTCAACAAATAAATACGCAAAAAAAGACTAATGTGCAGAAGTGTTACAGTATGAATCAGAAGCCATTTTAGATAAACATGCTTCCCAACTAGCAGTAATAACACATTAGTTTTATTTCCAGAATGTTCTGAGCAGCCTAATTGCCAGCTGGTCAAAGGAACGCCGTCACCCTTCAGTTTACAAACTTCAAGGTCGCAGAATATACTGTATAATCTCAAAGTGCAAAGGTTCTAATACTGCAAGGCACCAGCTACTCATTAAAAGAATTCCTTTTAAAAACACATGTATTTAAAAACAGAAATGTATTTTAAAAACAAAAAATTCATTTTACAGCAAAAAAAAACATACTGTTAAAAAACATAGACTCATCAAAATATCTCATTAAATTCAACATTATGTATTAACAAGTAAAACCTTGCCTAATCTTCACATTTACTTTATAAGCATAATAACGTTTGTGTACGTTACACTAAACAAACACCACAAAATAAAGACACACGATGGTGGTGTGTCATCAATGATGTAAAATCTTGAATTCATATAAATTGTTTTGCTATGTAAAAAAATGTACATTAAGGACCTTGAACCTATATAATATTATAGCATAAAAAATTATATATATATACATATATATACACAGAGCATATCTTAAATGTTACCATTGTAACAACATTCACATCAAACTACAAGCCCGACTTCAACATTGGAAAATAGCATTTTTTGATCGAACACAGATTGACTTTCTAGTCAGTTGATTATTAAAAGAGAAAAAACGTTCCAAGGGTAATTCGTTATGTCTAGGCTTAATTTGGCCCAGGTGAGTATTGCACAGACCTGTTTAAGAACGCATGCCTCGATAATGGCATTTAATAACAAAACAAAGCTTATAACTTATGTCTCTGGCAATATGGGATATTAAAAGGCACAAATTAAAGACTGGTAATGTGGCAGGTCAAAACAGCCCCGATCTTAGTCAGTTTTTATCAGAAGAGGTAGGCTATATAAACGCTTCATTATTCCAAATATGGCATGTAACATATTTCCCAAAGTCGACGTTATAATTCTAACTTGAAATTATAACGTATATATACCTAACTTTATTAACTATAGATAAATTATGATGTTAACGATATTAGGCAAGTCAACTGCAAATAATGACCGTATTACTGACTAGTACCTGCGAACTTGGAGATGATTATCAATGTAGCATCACCGATATTTCTGTAAAACTGTTTGTATCTTTTAATCCAGGTATTGAGGTGAAATGGTATACATTGTAATGGATCGACTTTGAGAATTGTGTTTTCCCTTAAGTCCCTTAAATTGACTTGTAGCATTGTCAATCAGAAGTGATATTTGTCTTTTTCATTCTCTGCCGTTAGAGGGCGCTATTCTATAGCGCTACCGTGCACGTGCTGGAGTTAGAAAGGCATATGTATGTCTTACACACGCCTGCCTAAGCAAAAATGAATCAATGGCAGCAGATTGGGTTACATATTATTACCCCCTGCCCCAGAAACCTTGTGTCACCTCTCCCCACCTTCCACCAGAAATACAGCAGCCCCTCTGTCCCCAGTCTGTCTCTGTCTCTAATGGTTATAAGATCTGAGGCAGGTGCTGCAATTGTTCCTGGCTTCCAGGGTTTATGGCTGATTCCTTCTGAGGCTTGATGATAATGTGGATGGGCTTCTCTCCCCCTGTCAGTGTCTTGTCACCTGTTTCCCTGCTTTCACCGGGGCCTCGGTCACACGTTTTCTCCTCCGCTGATGCCCCGACGGGCCTCAGGCGTTCTGTCCCTACAGTCTTGCCTCCTTTGCCAGAATTCCCTTTTCTGATCTTCTCCAGCCCACTGGTTGTGACCTTCTCGGCTGTGTATGAAAAAGGAGTTTGTACCGTGAACAAACTTACATTCAAAATCCCAGAGCTGATGCAAATGAAAAATAGGCACAGAAGGAAAACAGGAGGGAATTGGTGGGATGGGATTAGTGGGGGATTGATCCTGTGATTGGCTGCTTTTTTGTATGCAAAGGCTGCTTTGGGACTTATACTTGCTATTGGATGTTTTGCAGTGTGTTATGGAAGCTGTTTTGGGGGCTTAGTGAGGGATCGATCCTTTCACCTCTCTTGCTATTGGCTGCTTTGCAGTGTGTTGGGGGAGCTGTTTTGGGGGCTTAGTGAGGGATCGATCCTTTCACCTCTCTTGCTGTTGGCTGCTTTGCAGTGTGTTAAGGGAGCTGTTTTGGGGGCTTAGTGAGGGATCGATCCATTCACCTCTCTTGCTGTTGGCTGCTTTGCAGTGGGTATGCTCATTGCTGTTGTCTGGACCACTCAGAGACTCCAAGGGATTCCTAGAAAAGTGGGTCTTGGTGCGGTTCTTCTGGGTCCGGGCCTCCTGAATCCAATCGTGGCGCATGGCCTCATCCGGGGTCATGCGCTTAGCGGGGTCCCACCTGCTTAGCACAGCGACGCAGTGAGGTGACAGTGTGGGACAGCAGTTGACAAAGGAGTTCCATGCTATCTACACTTACATCAGGCATCGTCTAACGAAGTCCAGAAACTGAGCATCGTTGGTCTTCAGGACACCAGCCAGATCTTTGGAGCCAGGTCTTCGTTTCCTCCCTTTGCTGTTGGTGATGTTTCTGGGATTTCCTTTAGAATCTGTCCCAGTCAAACAAATTAATATATTAACCAGTCGCACTTCCCACCCAGGAAGTTACATAAACTATATGGATAAAGGTATTGGGACACCAATGCCAAGACATTTAGTACAATTCTATTCTCCCAATTTTGTGGGGACAGTTTGGGGAAGGCCATTTTCTGTTCCGGCAGTGCACAAAGCAAGGTCCCTAAAGAAATGGTTATATGAAACTGGTGTGGAAGACCTTGACCTCAAACCCTATCAAAATCCTTTGGGGTGAATTAGAATGGAGATCGTGAGCCAGGCCTTCACGTCCAACATCAGTGCATGACCTCAGAAATGCTCTTCTGGATGAATGAGCTAAGTTTTCCACAGACATAGTCTTCCCAGAGAGAATGCCTTCCCAGAAGAGTTGCAGATGTTATGGCTGCAAAGGGAGGAGCAGCTCCATATTGATGTTTATGGATTTAGAAGTTCCTGTAGGTGTAATAGCCTGGTGTAGCAATACTTTTATCCATATAATGTAACAAAATCTGAAGTCTGAAGCACTTACCAAAAAATAACTTCCTTCTGGGTGCTGTCTGGAGGAACTCGCCGGGCGGGATTCCCAGCACCTGGAACACAGGGTCAGCCACTGTCACACAGTCAGCCTCACCAGCTGCATCCCACGAGCACCTTTGACCTCAGGGTACCTCCATGATGCAGGCCAGCTGCTCCACCTCGCTCTCCCCGGGGAAGAGCGGGGACCCGGTGTAGAGCTCCGCCAGGATGCAGCCCAGGCTCCACATGTCGATGGGCAGGCCGTAGGTGTGGCCCAGGATCACCTCCGGGGAGCGGTAGAAGCGGCTCTGGATGTAAGTGTACACTGAGTGGGGGGGGGGGGGACAAGGGGCAGACGGTGTAAGAGGGAAGAGCTTAGTGACGCGTCCCTGTCACCATGCGGAGAGGAAGGGGGACGCTCACCCCTCTGATGCTCGTAGCAGCTGGAACCAAAGTCGACCACTTTGATGTCCCTGTGTCCTTTCGGTGACAAGAGGATGTTCTCCTGTATCGACAAAGCATGACTGATGAAAACATGAACGTCCTTCCCGATGCCTCTAGGCGCTCCTAATGCTCAAAAGCTTGTTTGAAGCATGACAGAAGCCCCGGTGAACATGGCCTCCTCACCGGCTTGAGGTCGCAGTGGATGATCTTCTCCTTCTGCAGCATCTGCAGGCACTTCAGCAGGGAATGAGCGAAGCGCCGCACCAGCATCAGGCTGAAGCCTTGGAAGTCGTGCTTCTTGATCAGCTCATACAGGTTTGATCTGTGGATAAGAGGGTCGAGACCAGATTCCCTAATACGCCACACCAGTGTTTTTAAACCCAGTCCTTGGGGACCTCCAGACAGTTCACGTTTTTGCTTCCTCTCAGCTCACGGGGAGAAAAAATCCGGCCGTTCTGGCAGCTGGGAGGGAGCAAAAACATGGACTGTCTGGAGGTCCTTGAGTATTCCACACAATCTCCAGATTCTTTGAAGGGGGATGATGCCACATCCTCCTCATCATCTTCTTAATTTTATCATTGCGTGGCATTTAGATGCCAGTTTTATCTTACTTGAGTGAATCCAAATCCGAAGTATATTGCACTAAAGGTAAAAATGTAAAAATAATTTCATGCTTACAATGGAAAGTGTGTTTTACTGACATCGTAATTGCGGAGTCGTTGCTGGTACGCAGTACTGGAGAGCGTGACAGACAAACCCTCGGCTATGTTAACGAACATTAACGTTAATGAAATAATCAGGCAAAGTGTCCTAGATTCTACTTTTTAAAACATCTTGTTTTGTAAAATGCATTCCTCTCCACTACTTTTTCCCCTCACAGAACATCCATAAAACATCAAAGATGTTGCTTAGCTGTATCTTGAGAAGGAACTTTGCAAAAATATGCAGGGTTTAGACAGAACTTCTATCACGATGCCTTTGACATCACTATCGGTGCTGCACTGTAGCTTTGGAGAAAACACAGCTGTTTAAAATCCAACATGAAAGCCTTGCCACCAAGTTTTACAGCTCATCTCAAAAAATGACACAGATAGAAGCTAGCTGGGTACCATTTTAGATCAGAACAAAGAAAACAGAATCTAATCTCATCTTTTCATGTTTCGTTCTGCTGTGGCAGTACTCCACACCCGGTCATTCAGTCATACTGTGGATGTCTTGCTCTTACCCCAAGAGCTCAAAGGAAATACAGAGATGGTTCCGGAAGTAGAAATACTCCTTCATGTGGATGACATTGTGGCTGTTGTCCTTGTCTTTCCTCCGCACTACGTCCAGGATCTTCAGTTCAACAAGAGCCTGGTGGTGGAACCTAGAAAGGATCATTCTACACATGTAACCCTAACATCTCTCCAGGGATCTCAGCACCACCTAATGATATCTGTCATCTGAAACCAGGGCTCTGATTCATGGAAACAGCTAACAGGCTGCTATTTCGTCCAAGGAGAAGCTAATTTCTCAGAACATAAAACCACCGGCTACCTCCGTTTGTTGCGAATCATTTTGATGGCCACCAGCTCGTTGGTCTTATGGTCCAGACATTTCAGAACTTGTCCGAAGGACCCCTTTCCGATCACATCGAGGACCTCAAAGCGGTACCCGATTTGGTCGTGCTGGACCTGGACAATCACATGACAAGGTCAGCCTGCGTAATTGGTATGAGAGTTTACAAGTGGTCTTTAAACACATAGAGTAACTCAAGGTTGTCAAAGATCTCAGCATCTCTTATGAATTTGTGGCCTTTCCAGTGGTCTACATTACTCACAACAGGACTACCTCAGACTTGAAACACTTGCCTTGATGTAGCTTCCATTCTCGTCGTCGTAACCATAGTTCGGGGTTATGCTGTGATTGGCCTCAATCTTTTCGGTCTCCAGGCCAAGGAACCAAATTTCAGAGTAGTCCATGATCTCCTCTTGCTCAAACCCTGTCAGCCGGTCTCGGAAGTGTTTCAGTGCTTCTGTATGGGTTGGGTTATGGGTTGGGTTAT
>JAODJW010000062.1:20668938-20700771 GCA_026777045.1 Hyperopisus bebe | reverse complement strand
CCCCCCCCCCCCCCCCCATCATGGCCACATCACCAAATGCCTGCGATGCACCGCACGCCTTTTTAAGAGTACTGGGTGGGGGGGGGGGGGGGGTTGTGGGAAGAAAGGCTTTTCTGAGTAAGATTGCCACATCCGGAGAGAGGGCAAAAGAGCTCCATGCCCCCCCACACACCCCCCCAAATCTAAATTGGCTCCTGACCTTTTTAGTAGCGTCACTCCCAGAGAAACAGCGCAAGCAGGGAGAAGGGCGATAAGACAGAGGGAGGCCTTTGATCCGGACAGCAGCCTGACAAGCCAGAGGTTTGTGGGTCACCCCGGTGGCACTGGGGGGGCTGTGTGTGTGCCCATGACTGGAAGGTCACTGGTTCTAATCCCACAGTCGACACAGTGATGTCACCGTCGGACCCTTGACCGAGGCCTTATACACCAGTGACATAGAAGCACTCTATGGAGACATGTGTAGGGTCACCCATGATACATATGGAGCCAGTGTATCCCTTCCTAAGACAACATGTGTCTGTCTTCCCAGGCTCAGAACGGGGTAGAATTACAAGTGGTGGTCGTCATAGTAACATGGACACGTCACACACACATGGTCACGCCGAAGCTTTGAGGATTTCTGCATCAGCTGGTGAGCAGCTGGCTGTCACCCTCGCACAGGGCAGTAGGGCGCACCATCGACATCGCTCTGCTGAATTTGGGATTTGAACCAACAACCTTCTGATCGCGAGGATACCACCCTCCCTCGAAGGCCTTCTGGGCAGCAGCCAGCCAGGATGTCAGTAGATGAGGGTCACACACAGGTCACAGCCCACCCCCTCAGCTCACATCACCATGAGAGATCCCATCCCATACCGGCACTGTACTCTTAGCAGACGGGCCACTGACCAGCGAGGTCGGTCGTTAGAGGTTCGCTCTCCCTTCTGGGAGAAAGCGGGCCGCTTGCACTGTCAGATGCAGAGGCTAAATATAACACAAAGCAGCACTGAATGTTTGATACTGTCATTCCGTCTTTGCGTTGCTTAAAAACACGCTCCGATTCTCCGTGGGTATGAGGCATTTTCACAGTCGCTTAATCTCATATTCCAACCCCCCCCCCAATATAAGAATAAGAGTTGAGCACCCAGCTCAGAATCATGTTATTAATAATTTCAGGACTGCTGGTTTGGTGGGGGGCAGTAAGTCTGTAATCCAAGAGTGATGGTCTGTCTTGGGGGTTTGTGTGTGCAACCAGCAAGTTAAGACACTACGACAATGAGTCACCAGTGCAAATCCTGTGAGGTCACTGCTGGGTCCCATAAGCCAGACTCTAAAGGCCCAAATGGTCCAGGGACCGGCTGACCCTCTATGGCACTTTGGATAAATACACCTGCCAAAATTTACGTAAATCACAGAGGACACATCAAATCTACTCCTTCCCCACTTCCCCACTTCCCAAATGCATACAGTGACACACGTGCAGTAAACAGAGATAGGGGGGCTACCTGGGTCTACACATGGGGGGGGGGGGTCATCAATAAACCCCAACAGCTCGTTGCTAATGTTATGTAAGGTCCTAAGATGGAACAAAAACATTACAGCAGGGATATTTCTATGCGATGCTAAACACTGCACATCGTGAAGCAGGAAAGCTTTTAATAATCATGTAAACATTTCCCCAGATGCGAGGCATCAGCAGGCTGGATGTCCGCCAGGTTTATCTGCAGCTGGGCCCGCACCTCCTCTACCTGCTCTCTAGTCCCAGTCCTCACGTAAGGTTTAGCTTCGGTCTCCTTAGCATCTACACCCATAACCCCGTACCCTCCCCCCGCATCCCATCCCCGTGTCATGAGACTCTGCATGTTACCTCTGTTTGAGAAACAAATATCTCAATCTGCCTGGACCGTCCCCAAGTATGAGACACATGTCACCCACATAGGGAAGTATAGTTTCAGTAGCTCCAGCAGCTGAAAAAATGGGGCATTGGGTTCACAACACATAAGGTTGTGGGTCTGAATTCCAGGGAACACACATAAAATTTGAACCCTTTCCTCTACTATAAATAGCTTTGGATAAGTGTTATATAAAGGTCTACATTCATGCGGACAAGAAGAACAACATTTAATAAGATGATTCTCAAATTTAACAAAGATATTAAAGAGCGGAACGTGAATAAATGTTGTAGGTTGAGGCTGTAAGCTCATCGTTCCTTATGGGCAAGGCTGGGCTGGTCTCCTCGATGTCCTCATCATCTCGCTGGTCGTCACGGACTCCCATGTGCCATCTCTCTCCCGGACAGAGGCAGCAGAGAGCACACGTCACGTATGTAAGAGGAGAGCGGTCACAGGCTCCACGCTACTGTGTAAACAAAAGAGGGCCACGTAACAAGGGCGGCCTGCCCTGGACGCCTGCCAGGGGGCTCAGATTCTGAGGCAGGCCAACACAGTCTAGGGTCCCGGCAGGTAAAAATTGAAAATTGACTCAGGCTAGATTTAATAAGTCAGAATGATTTATTTCGATACCAGATAAAGAAACGAAAATATTCAAGATTAAGCTATTACCAGATGAACAAAGACTCATTGCATCTTCATAATGTGTGAAAATGAATTAAGAAAAGATCTTCTGATGGCGCACGATTCTGGCCCAGCTGCCGGTCCCAGCACGTCCCCCACGCGCTCTCACTGGGGGGACTGGGATCTGTTTACATGTGGTGTGTTGTTTGTTCCTCTGACTCAGCGTCACTAAGCCAGGGGGAATGATTTGATATTTTGAAACCTCTGCTCATTAACGCTGCCCCCCCCCCCCAAGGGATATGGTTTGCCCAGAATGTCTGCTGCCCCCCCCAGCCCAATTAGGACTCGTTGCATTTGGGGCTGGGGGGGGGGGCTGAGCTGGAGCCTGGTGCCCTGGCATTACCAGGGAATTCCCCGCCAGCCACGGTAACCGTGGCAACAGGAGGAGCTGAATAATGGTGCAGTGGGGGGCGGGGTTAACCCAGAGGACAGCCACGTAACCGTATTCCCTGGGGGTGTGAGGCTGCGCCCCTGCCAGGAGACCGGCCTCCTTTGTCACCACGAGCTGGAGTGAAGAGACACCGATATGGTGACACCTCAAAGCAGCCGACCCCAGTTAAACGGTGCAGTACCAGCCGGTGTCTGGTGTCAGACCACGACAGAGCGCTCCGCAGGGAAGTTCGGCAGGCGGGGTCTCCGTCAGGGCAAGGAGAGCCAGTCACCCTGGCCCAGGACGGGGGGGGGGGGGTGTGTGGCTTTGTGGTTTAACATCAGAAGGTCGCCGGTTCAAATCCCCGGGTTGGCAGAGTACTCACGTCGTGGCTGGGGGCCTTAAACAAGGAGATTAACCCCCCAGTGTCTCTCCCCAGAAAAGAGCACATTTCAGTCATTCAGGGAGAGGAGGAAATTAAAGGCGAGAGCAGTATTAAGGAGTGCGAGAATCGCGTAACTCGGTCCAACACAAAGAGGGAATCGTAGACACTTATGACATGTTTGCAGTCAGCGTAGATTCAGGGTGCAATTTCTCAGGGGTGCCAGCCAAACGTGGGCTCCCCAACATAATCGTCACCCTGCCGTACCTGAGCACAGCGGTGAAAAGGCACGACGTCTGAGCCAGTCCCCACGTGGCCCCCGAGGAACGGTGACACAAAGGGGATGGCCCCGCCCCCGCAGAGAGACCTGGAGTGTTCCCATGGTTACGGCACTGACAGACATTAACAGGACTTTTAAAGATGCCGGTTTTACGGCGGCGAGTTCTTCAGCTCGGGCCCTGTGCCAACACTTAAGGGTTGCCGCGGAGAGGGAGGACAAGGCTCTCGCCACCGTACGGAGCCCCGCCCACAGAGTCGTGGCACCAGGACCTCGAGAACACAACATAAACATCCCAAATTACGGGAGGCCGTCGGGACCAAGTCATGTATACGACATATTTAATATCAGTGTATAAATGGTCAGCTTGGGTTGACGCTCACTGGCACCGTTTCGGTCACTAACATCACTTTTACTCTCGGTGGGAATGCGGGAGCGCAGGCAGAAAAACCCATTGCACAAAATCCATCCAACAAAAAGCGATAGTACAACTGCATACAGCGCAGTCTGCATTCCTGCCTATTCCCCGTTTCTTTACTTACAGCCCAGATAGCCAGTTTCTCCATGTTTCTTAGGGATTAAACCGTCAAGCCGCACGAGTTATTTCAGATTGTAGCGTGAAGTATTAAAACTTAATCAGCCGCGCATGGGAAACCCGACCCGGCCCGGTGCTGGAGGTGACACACGGGGCACAATAATACCCCGAGCGGTGACCGACTGCTCGACACTATCTTCCGGTAAGAACCCATCGACTCCTCCAGGCAGCAACCGTGAACGTTCACTTATGACCGTGTATGTCTTAATCAGCAGGACGAGAAAAACACAATGAACAGTTCATATAAAAAGCAACTTAATTGGCCTGCTCTGATTTACCCAAAGAAGTGTGCTTGGTTTATGTGCACTATACTAAATGTTCTGGCAGTGATACAATAATTGTGAAGACAGAAAAAACATGAAAATAAATTAACCGTTAAATTTAATGGTGACGGTGTGATTGGCGTATTTACTATGAAACAGGTGCGCAAACGACCGAGCCGGTCAGGCGGGCTGATTGACAGCCCTATTAACCATACAGAGCAAACCAGCAGGCGGCATAGCAACGGCGGACCCGCCCTCCCATCAAGCATACTACAGATGCCAAGAAACGAAAGTGCATCTGAATAAATCAGCCTACCGCACATTGAAAAGGTCCTGCGGGTTTGTTTAGGGACAAAGGAATCAGCGCGCAGCACACTGACCGCTTCTGACAGCTCTACGGGACATTCAGGCAAGAGGGGAGGCGGCGTCTCGGAAAAACACCTCCCTGCTTCTCTTTGATAATATTCTGCATCCATACCATGGACATAGTTAATACCAGCTGAAAATTGCATAATATATCTGCGACATCATCTGCCGTACAAACCTGGCAGCAACGAGAGCCTCACAATAACATTCATTTTACTAAAGGACTTCACCTCAGTTGCCCTGAAGTTGGAAGGAAACTCCTTGAAAGTCAGCTCTGATGAATCATCCAGCACAAAATCACTGCGTCCTTTCCTTAATTCACGCGTCTCACCTTCTTCAGGAGTGGGAGCGTCTGGCTGTTGTCTTTCGTCGGCTTTTCTGACTGGCTCTTCAATATTTTCCTGCTGAAAAGTTGCGCGAAAATTAAATCCCTGTTTGGATGAATTCTCAGGCTGAACACCTTCCTAACAGATTTCCCCACTTCGAGTAATTATGATTTATTAAATCACTAAAGGACGCGGCTATTATATATCCTCATAGCATAATACAGAGATAAGGCAAGCATTCAAAAGAGAAGCCTAAATGACCGTTAGATGAGAACTACCTCAAGTTTACGTACGTTTGACAGTATACTAGTGGCCAAAATTGTGGAAACGCTTCCAATTTTTGGAGATTGGAGATACTCCTCACTTAATCGTCCTATATATATTTGTAACATGCTTTGATTGTTTATAAACATTACCGCTATTCGTGTAGCGATTTTTAAAGCGTAATGGAAAAAAAACATTTCCACAATTTTGGCCACTAGTGTATACTTTGTAACAGAAAATTAAACGTATACATTGACCAAACCTCTGCCCTAGATTATTTCAAATTACGTCAAAACTTTCTTAACAGAACGTCTGTTATGGCAGTTCAACTCCGTAAGTAAAGAAAGTACAGTAAACAATAGCGCTTGGAAACACGATGGATAAAGTTGTACTGCTTACGTTTTCTTGGTGCGTCGGTCGGCGGCGATCATGCTTGCTGTTGCTTCTGGCTGAAGGTCCCAGAACGGAACGTCCACGTGCGGAGTGACCGGGGCGCTCGCGTGCGGCATCCCCAGTAACCATGAGAACCGGATGGGAGTCGGGGGGCTATCGGGCGGCGCCGGACACGGTCGGCGAGGTGTCGCCGGTCTCGTTTTCTCTGGCCGCGCAAAGTGTCGCGTTTATGGTCTAAGGTTTCACCCACTCGCAGAGCTGAACAGCTTACATCAGTGCCGACTGCCGAGTTTCATATAGTCTCCACTAAAATACACCTGTTTCTTAGGCACGGAGCCCCTCTCTGAGTAGCTTTCATGCACTAATTTCACCGGGTAAAAACTAAAAAGCGAGTTATAAGTCCCCCTTACCTATCTCCGCGTTTAGTAACAGATAATTAAATTCCTCACACCAAGCGTGTCGTAGTGTCATACTAGATAACTACTGTAAGACTTCTCCCCACATTAACGATAATACAATATCAAGCATCAGATAGGTTTCAGTGATTCGCACCAAACACCTGTCGAGCGGGAAACCGAGCTGTGTTGTGTTAGTGCACGATTTAAATACCTGCAACCGATACAACATGCATATTTAATAGGGGTCTTCTATTAAGATTGTGAAATCAAATGCTGCAGTCTATTTATTGCACCGATAGCGGCATTATCTCCAACACCACCGGCTGTGGAGCTCCTATACAGCATCACACAAGCCCTGGACATCAAATGCAGAAATGATGAGGTCAGCGCGATAACTTACTCATCTAACTGCATTTGGACGAATGCCTCCGCTGCATAAATAAAATGTCAATATCATATAAGCAAGGTACAGGTTTAACCATAGGCCAGTTTACTAATGTAACTTGTAGGCCTGGGTGCTGATAACTTTCCTGAAAAGCTGTAGACAACGGATACAAGCGCACTCAAAACAATCGTTCAACTGCGAGTTAACTAAAAGGCCTTTTCCAAATAATAAATCTTTATTAAATTCTTTTAAAAAATAAAAAAGCTTGACAAACATACATGGAGAAAACGGTAAACAAGACAAAACAAAAACAGGGACTACTTGCTAGCTCACACACGGCTAATTTGACAGAATGAGGACTTACTAAATGCGCCATTTACTTCAAAGACGTAAAAAAAAGTTTAAATTCCAAGTCGGCCCAGTAGGGGGAGCCGGTGCATCACGCAAACGCAACTAAACTCTGTACCCAGGCAACGCAACTAAAACTATTTATAAAATGTCCAGGTATTATTAATCTTATACTGAAACTCAGATCAACCACCATTCAACAGCACAAAGCACAGAGTTTGAAGCAAGAAAAACAGCTGAAATGGGTATTTTAATGTCATCTCTTAAAGAAACCTTTAGTGTGTCAGAGCAAAGCAGAAGACGTGTATCACCCCTGGAAGACAGCTTTTGAAACTTAATTTGAATGTATAGTGGAATATTAAAATATATATAACCTAATGTCAATTAAAAATAACTCTAAAAGCACAAAACACCAGCCCCCCCCCCCCGACACACAAACACACACACACAGAGTATCCGACACACAGGAGGATGTCAGTGAGCCAGACTGGGATGCAGGGGTTTGACCCGGGCCAGGCGAGATAGTCCCAGTCTCAGACCCTGACCAGGAGACTTTCCCCCAGGCTTCGATGTGAGGGTAGGACTACGCCCAATCTGACCTAGCAACAGAAAGCGCAACGACACTTAAGCAGAAATAATTCACATTTTCTCAACAGCTACTGTCTTTCATCATTCTGGCTGCAATAACACCACTTTATTTTGCCCATGCACTCTTACCAGGTGGATTCCATTTGGGCAGTCTGCCCCCTGCTGGACTGATGGGAACTGCAGGTTTCGATATGTGGGGCACAGAAGCTGGTCTTGAAGGAGCTGCGGCACGACACACTGTGGGAGTCTCTGATAATAAATAAACAAACAAATAAACAAACAAACAAACAAATAAAGGCAGCTGAGCAAGAGACACAAAGTTCAGAGCAGCAACGGCAAAGCTTTCCTCTAACATCTGGTTAAAGCTTCAGTCGTGTTGCTGTGAAATGGAAAACGTACTTGCAGGCTCTGCTTTCGCTTCCGCGGCCTTGCGGGGCCTCCTCTTGCTCTCCGCACGGCTGGCCGTCTGCTTCTTACTCCCTCCCCTTTTCACACTTCTGCTTTTCGTAATCGTGAACTCCTCCTCTTCGCTCTCGCCGTCCTCGGCGAAGTCTTCGTCGCTTCCGGAATCAGCGTCTGTGGAGATGAGCGCGGCCGGTGCACCAGCAGCACCGGGTAGTTTTTTGGGGGTTTAAATATATAATCATGTAAATATACCCAAGGCTACAGCTACAATAGCTAAAAAAAACACAAAATAAACTGAGGAGCCTCAGAAAGGATTTTACTGCATGTCAGTCTATGATTTTTTTTTAACTGAAGAACAACTTTTTACAAAGCAGAAGAAAATTAAAACTGAAATGACACAGAACATGCCATTGGTGGGCCGGTACCTGGCGTGCAAGTGGGCTGGTAATCCTCATCCCCTTCATTCTCAGCACCGCTGTCCCTCCCGTCACTCAGTATTCGCTTCTGCTGCTCAGCAGCCTTAGATGCTGCTTTTCTCTGCCTGGAGGGGGCGCCGTGGGACCCCACCTCATCTGTAATCTTATCCAGACCTAAGAGAGGTGTTTGTTTTTTCGTGATTGCGTCTTTGGACAGTTCCACTCCAAATGAGCCCTGAGACTACTATTCGAAAAATGAGCCTAAATAAATTAAATGAAAATCAGATCATACTCACCCAAAAGGCTGGGGTCCACACTACAGTTAGACAGTGGCGGAGACGAAGCCTTCATATCCAGTTCAGGGGGAGGCTGATTCTCATTGACTCCTCGCAGAAGGGGGGAAATAAAAACTTCAATGAAAATCTGAGTCTTTGCATCATGGAGTGCAACTGAAACTGAAACCTTGAGGAATCTCTGTGATGTGAAAGTGCTCCCTCTTCTCACCGGAGATTTCTGCCACTGCAGCCGACGCGATTATAGACAGCTGTAGAGCTGCTTCCAAGTTGCGTTCGTACATTTTGTCATCCACAGATAGCCTGAAACAGACACGGGGTTTTGGATAACTATTGTTAGGAAGGGGCCACGAAATCAAACAAAAAAATAACAGCGGTGGACCAAAAGGGAACGTTTAAAAATGCCGGCATGTCTTGTCGCGATATCCCTGCTGCATAAACTCATTCCACTGAACACCACACAATCTGTACCTCAGGTTAGTCATGAGGAACAGACGACTGGGGAGGGGGGGGGGCTGGGGCTATGGATAAAACAGCAGGGGCACGAGGGCACACGTTTGGGGCAGCTGGGGGGGACAGTGCATCTGCACTGTCTTTCTGTTTCACAGGAGGATCACAGGCAGGGAAATTCATTCCGGAATCAGCCAAGAATGACACAAGGGGGCCTTTTAAGCAGAAAGTGAGTGAGGAATCCTGTTTATCCTTTTTAACTGGTTTAAGTAATTCTGAAAATCAAAAAGCTAATTTAGATTCTGAAAAACATTGATGGCTGTGTGTATAAATCCATGTAACGCCCTCCTGCTTTAGCCAATGGGTGTTTTCTGACACTCTATGACAAGGCCGTTTGATGTTACCTCGACTTAGAGACCGTTTGCAGAGAGCTGGCCTCCTGGCTTGTGGTCGTAATCCTTTTACTTTCAGCTTTCTGCTCTCGCTCCGGCTCTCTGATGGACTTTCGGGCCTTTTTGGTGGGTGGCACTTTCACAGAGGTGAAGTCGTCATCTGAGTTGAGGAAACACCATGTCAGAAAGAAAGCACGGCAGAAAATATCGTATGCATTCCGCCTGATAGAAAATTACTTTATTACTTTAAGTTCTATTTATTAATTACTTTTTAAGTTCTATCTATAAACATAAACAGTACTATGATGCTTTTTAAAATGAAAACATACAGTACCATCGGCATCTTCTTGAAATTCAGAATAATTAACAGTTTTCTTATTCCTGAAAAAACAAGATAAGTCAGACAACTTTCATTTATAGCAGATGGCAGCTGTTGATATTGTTGATTAGATGTTACAAATTTCTGATCAGACCGGTAATAACGGGCACAACATGTGGCTACTTTATTAAGAAAAAGTTAGTAAACATTTTACATTGAGACAGACGCCATAGTCATAGGTCTCGCCTGCCATTAATAAGTTTTGTAATGAACAAAATATAAATACCGGTACACGAATATCCAAATAAATATCAAATTCAGTTACAGCCGTAATGATCACGAGTTGAACTTGTAACACCGGCATCATCAAAACAAATACATCTGTAACAAGATATTAACGGCTGAAAGTGGATAACTGAGGGTTGTTGTTGTACTACTTACGCACCTGGAGGGTCTTTCCATGCTTATAAGAATCGTGAGATTGTTAACAGAACAGGTAAAACACCCTAGCAGCCTATAATTATTGCGTTCAGTCATCAGCCATAATCGCATTTACAAAAAATTGTAATAGTTTATATATAGGCAAATAAAACACTAAGACGACTACGTAACTGGATTTAGAGAAAAACAAAAACCTCGTTTCTTCCTTAGAAGACAAAGCTTAAAGAATCCAGCAATGTTTTGATCGTCCCGCAGAACATCCCGCCTGAAAGCGAATGGAGTAAATTCATCTTTACGTTGGCTGATTCGGTTGCGATGAGGGGATCCTTTCTGTGCAGTAAAGCATAACACACTACGACTGGCTGTACATCAATAAACATCATATTATAATTTATTGGCTATGGCGAATTTTCGGCGCCCATGTATCTGCGCATCATGAATGTAAAGGCTGGGATGTTGTGTGGAATCTGCGACTCCGGAAATGCAGTATGACCACTGGACGCAGTCAGCTGACAGCTGGGGAGCTATGAATGGGTGTTTACGGCACCGTTAGCCAAACAACACAATATTACACTTGTATGTCCGATTTCTGGTAAGACTGTTTCATCGATAATCTGGTACCTAGTTCTACTGCATTCAGTGATATTAGCTGCTGCACTAATATAGCAAATCTTATCGTTAACTCACCAGCTCATACATCTGTATCTAGATTATACTGTTGATCTCAGATTTGACCAGCTATGGTCATTTTGACGAATAATGTATATGTTTTCCAAGATTTTATTTTACCGTGCTTTAACACAAACTAAGCAATCATCGTCTCTCGTGTGAAGCGTCGGTTTTTGCCAGTAATGTTGACGTTTTGCAAATACAGGAAGTCCAGTGGTGACTGGAGGCTCAAAATTGTATATATTCATAGGCGTGAAGCACAAATACCCTGCAAGCTACAAGCGCAAAAAGTAACATTTTGATGTGTTTTGCCAAAGATTTTTTTCTCAAAAACGATTTTCCGATGATCTCCTCGTTAACTAAATAGGTATAGAAAAAGATTTCACACCCGTAATTGTTCCGTTTGGGTTTGCCTTTCAGGATCAAATAAACGAATATGAAGAAAAATAAGGGGAAAATAAGCACAACGGAAAAAGAATTTACGTTTGAGTTCAGGGCTGGGAAGCAGCACTATGTTCTGACGGTGCCCCTGCAGTTCCCGGTGCAGGAGAACACCAGCGACCTCCTCGGGCGGCTGAAGCTACTGCACAAACTGCCCTGCTTCGTAGAAAACGGTTGGTTGCAGGTCAAGATGATTAAGCTTATCTGAAATGAATGACGATATCTATTAAAATGTCTATATTCATCAATGAATACTGCAACAATAATTAGCCGAGAGTCAAGCTTGACAGTACATAACAGGCAAACTAAAACTGCTTTATTTAACTTATCTTTGGAATAGATTTGAAGACTGCCCTTTGTAGTTTTATAGAGAGAGAAACTATCCTGGACTATGACAGGGAGGCTGAGATCCTCCTGCAGAAGCTGACGACGAAGGATCTGGACATGGACAGGCTCACAGATTCTTGGGCCAAGGTCTACAGTGAGGTAAACGCTATGACCCAAATGCAAATGACAGGATTATTACTTTGCTTCTACCGTCCGTGTTCAGGGTTGTTGTAACTGCTGCCTTATTTGTTGTCTTTGATCTGCATTGGGAAATAAAACACAACCCTAGCATAATAATTCTTTTTCTTTCATTTCTGGGTGTGGTGTGAAGACCATCCCTTACTGAACTAATTCAGAGACTTAAGTATGATTTGTATCCCTCTGAAAAAGTGTAACCTCCACGCCTCCCGTTTTAAGGTCAGCCGCGCAGTCCGCATTCTTGCCGCACGGCCCTGCCAGTTATATTCTGCCTGAGATGCTTGTAAATGCCCAGGCGAGCCCCCTCCAGTACTGGAGCCCGTTTGGCCTGCTGCCACGGAGCACGCAGAATAATCATTAATGTTTTACTGCAGCGGCCTGTTTTACGCGCGGAGGTCAGTGGGATTATTTAAAGGCACTCAGGAAAGCGTTCTGTACCCTTTGTGATCTCTGCATCAGCATTCCCGGCTTAGAATTTCTCATGCGGACTGGTGCCAGTGTGTTTTTTGTATTGTTCTGTATGTGACAGATTTTAGTGGTTTTTATGGGGATATTTTTCTTCTCTTGGTAATTATCTGTTTTTTTCTGTGGCCGCTGCTTTTATGGCTGTGTGTTTTTCTTAGCCAGGCTGTTTTATGGTCTCTATTTGAGGTCCGTGTGTCTCGTATGTCCCAACATCGTGTTCAGACTCTGTTTTTACTTTTTATTTGATCCACCGGCCTCTGTTATTCTGTCTTGTGTCTCAGTATGGCTTCGCCTCTCCGCCTGTCCCCCCTGACCTTTGACCCCCAAACAGAGCACGCTGGAGCACGCGCGACCCGAGGAGCCAAGCCGGGAGGAGGACTTTGCGGATGTGTACCACGAGCTGATCCACTCCCCAGCCTCAGACACGCTGCTCAACCTCGAACACAACTACTTCCTCAGCATCTCGGAGCTCATCAGCGAGAGGGACATGGAACTGAAGAAACTACAGGAGAGGTGTGTGTGTGTGTGTGTGTGTGTGTGTGTGTTGTGACCAATGTTCAAGTGAAGTGGAATGTCTCTGCTTTTCATCACCTTTCCGTTCGTGGCATCATCTCTCCAACATCAGTCATATAAATATCTGACACACAAAACATGGATGTTTGTTTTTGCACAGAAATGGTTACAGATTGAGAATCTGCTGTCTTTTCCATCAGTGCAGTACAGACACTGCACACATGCCCCCAGGTCTCCCCCCTCTGTCACAATGAATCAAAATTTAGAATCAGAAAGATCTCTATTGGCCAGTATATTTTAACAGATAAGGAATCTGTCTTGGTGGATGTGTCCAAAATAACATATAACACGGAAGACAATTTTAGAACAATTTACAACTATGAACACAGAAATGTTACACATATTTTTAACAGTAGAGTAACTACTTGCAGTCAAAAGCAGCACGGGATGGAATAAAGGGTGAAACCAATAAACTGAGTGTAAGTAAATATAGGTGATGCTATGAAACGTTATAGGATCACAGCTGTCTAACGTGCAAAGTGTCTGTTATTAGCAGATGAGTTACTGTTGGTGAGGGAGGGGCAGAAGCTGTCCCCCGTGTCCTCTGGTTTTGGCTCCGATGGCTTGGAATCTCCTGACTGAAGGTTCACCTGCTCTTCCTCCCCCCCCATACATGGTGTAGGCAAGCAGTGGAGATGGACAGTGTCATGAAGGAACTGGGGAAGACCTTGAGCGATCAGGACGTCAACGCGGTGGCCTCGCAGCACTTTGACGGCCAGCAGGTCGGCTGCGGGGATATGGATCTACAACGGGGTTGTAGATGGGGGTGCTTGGGAAGACCCCGAATGCAAGGCTGAGTTACGGAAAAGACTGGGGGCGCTTATGCTGTGTCTCAGTGTGGAGTATCTTTTGAGGCTTTTGCTGTATCTCTGCCTAAGTCGGAGATCTGTGCTTTAGGTCAGCTGACTCATAGCGAGTGTGTGTTTGTATGTGTTAGTGCCTAGTGACTGTAATTGTATTAGAGGTTACCAAAGATGGATGAATGGATGGATGGATTTGTTAATCTATCCAGCATGAGGTAATCGTTGGGAGGTATCACCCCGAAGCTACTGCTTATGTCTCTTCTGGTGTGCGCAAAGGTGTTGGAGAGTAAGTGGGCCAACGAGCTGAAGCAGGTGACCACGATCCAGAAGCAGGAGTACCAGGAGTGGGTCCTGAAGCTGCACCAGGACCTGCAGACTCCAAACAACAGCACCATCAAGTAGGTCTGGGTGCAGCTGCATCCGCTCTCGTCCGGCTGCCGGTGACTCAGCAGCTTTTCCAGCCTCGGGTGGCGCGGGCGGGGGGGGGTGTAAATCGGTCGAGTGGAGATAATGAATGCGTGGGTCAGGTCCGGAATCGCTTAGACGGGGTGTGAGGCTGCGGGGGAAACGGGACCCGTGGATGGGGGGGTTCTACGTGGACTGAGGCGGCTGATGTTCTCCATCCGTGTGCGTCCCAGCGAGGAGATCAAGGTGAAGCCCAGCCAGTTGAGTGAGGCCTCTGCCCAGATGTTTGAGGAGCAACAGCTGGAGGAGAGCTTCACCATCCATCTAGGTAAGCCCCAACCCCACCAGGGAACATGGCTGCGTGGAGGGGGGTCAGCACAGACCCCTGCTGGTACTCATTTCAAAGCCCCCCCCCCCCATATACGTTCTGCAGGTGCGCAGCTGAAGACCATGCACAACCTGCGGCTGCTGCGGGCTGACGTGCTGGACTTCTGTAAACACCGTCGCCACGGCAGCGGCGGCGCCAAGCTGCGGCGGCTGCAGACAGCACTGTCGCTCTACTCCACGTCGCTGTGCGGTCTGGTGCTGCTGGTGGATAACCGGGTCAACTCCTACAGCGGCATCAAGAGGGGTGAGCGGGGGCCTGCGGCCGAGTCCGGATCGGCGCCGCTGGGGTCCGTGACCTGTGTGACATATTAGCATTCAGCGTCGACATGACGTTTGGCTGAACCACGGAGCTCCTTGTCTGGAAGGAGACGGCAATTAGTTCTCCATCAGTGAGAAACGCGTAGGTGCAGATCCAGAGTCACACGCTTCCACTAAGCAGGATTTGACGTAATGCACAAAAAAAAAAACGCAAGTAGCAAAAACTTACAGATCTTGCAAGTTTTGGTGCAGGTATTGCATAAGAACCTGCGTCTGACGGTTGTATTGCGCTGGGATGTGGGATGATTTATCCTACCTGCAGCTCTGTTGTGCTGCGAATTCCTCCAGGAGTTTAGTTTCCTGGTGTAGCATCATGTTCTCAACGAAGCTGCAGCTGCAACAGAATTTTCCTGAAGCTCCTGGGTTGCTGATTAGGCCCGTCCCTGCATTCGGAACACGGACCGGCGCAGTGGGTTCCAGGCGTACGTCATTGACCCCTGCAAACAACACCCAAGACTCTTTTGGTTGGTTTCGCACCTAGATTTCGCCACTGTGTCCAAAGAGTGCACAGACTTCCACTTCCCCTGGCTGGAGGAGCAACTGGAGGTGGTCCAGCAGGTGGTGCTATATGCCCGGGCACAGAGGAACAGCAAGCAGCGGGAGCAGCCTGGTGAGCGAGCAGCCGCGGGGCCGCCCACTCGATGCTCGTGTCGGCACGCCAAGCCCGTCATTTTCACCTCCGCTCATTACCCAAGGTGCCATCCGGCGCAGGGCTGTCATTTTGGCCCGCACACGTGGGGGCGGTTGTAGCACTGGCTCTGCCAGAGTCACGGGTCCAAAGCAGGAAGTGGTGGCCAATATTGCCGCCTTCGATCCGGAGGGTGGAGAGGAACGCGCGTGGGCAGGGAGTCGCCCAGGGCGCCGTCGGACATTCCTGGGTCCCCACGGTGTTTCCTGTTGTTGTGAACCAGCACGCCAGCGGGCCTTGCTGTGTCAAACATTCATTTATGGATTAGTGTTGACAATAATCAAATATTATTTTAAAGAGTTGAATTACAATTCAGTAGGGGTTTAAGGCCACGTAGAAAAGGATAAGTCAATTGCAAAAAACGGTGTTGACTTGATATCTAAGTGAATAATGATGTGCAGGTTTGAATATAGACATTAGTCAGTGGAACTTGACACTTAATGAGTTTTACAGTTAAATAAATAATAACAAGGATAACCATTCCCGGTTCAGACGCCTCGTAGTGTCGAGTCTGATCCCTTCTGTTTGATCCCACGGCTGGTTACAATGGCTGCGATGTTCCCTGAAATTATCGGATGACGTTATTTTAGCATTTTAGCATTAGCTTGCCGTCTAATTGAAGATGAGAGCCGCAGAGCGAAGTGGCGTTTGTTTATCGGCCGTCGAGGAGATGCAGTGTGTGGGATTCCAGGAATGCGCCGGCGGTCCGGGGGGTGTGGGGGGCTATCGGGGCATCTCTGCTGGGGTGTACTGAAAGATCACCGGTGTGGAGCTTATCACTCTCCGCACTCAGTGAGCCGCGAAATGGGCCTTCTGGGAATGGAGCCTTTCCATTCCTACGGACTTCGTTGCCCAAATATGGGTCTTCCTTGATTCATTGATTGAACCTATTTTCTTCTCTCAGAGGGTCCTAAAAATGGAGGCAGTGAGGATAACACAAAAAACCTTGAAAGGAATACCTCAAATATTTTACCAGGTGGGCCCATTCTCTTGTATTTTGCCGCGATCGCTGTCTTGCTGTTACTCAATGGCGTCTCTCATAAGTTTTACCCGCCACTGTCTGCCAGGTGAATTCTACATCACCAGGCACTCCAACCTGTCAGAGGTGCACATTGTCTTCCACTTGTGCGTGGATGACAACGTGCGCTCAGGCAACATCACCGCCCGCGACCCGGCCATCATGGGCCTACGCAACATCCTGAAGGTGTGCTGCACACATGACATCACCACCATTACCGTGCCCCTGCTTCTGGTCCACGACATGTCGGAGGTGAGTGGTTGTAGGCTGCAGGAACCATAGAGGTGCTACCGAGAAACCTTGCAGCAACCTAGTGAGATGCATAGAGGTTCTACAGAGGAACCGCCAGAAAGATAGTGAGAGCAGTAGAGGTTCTACAGAGGAACCATACAGGAACCTAGTAAGAAGCATAGAGGTTCTACAGAGGAGCTATACCGAAACCTAGTGAAAGCAATAGAAGTGCTACCGAGGAACTAAATCTGTTGCTGGTCATCTGTCTGATGGTCCATAGTGTGTGGTCACTGGAATCCTTAAGCGGTCTGCACAGGAGCATGAACATGAAAGCAGTGTAGGATTCTGGGCTCAGGTGGGGCGCAGTTCCAGCTGCTAACGTTTGCTTTCGTATCCTCCGAATCGGTTAAGCGGTACCCCGCAAAGTGGTCTCTGTTGTGCAACAGGCCGACTATATTTAACGCCACGGTGCGCGGTTCGCTACACGACGGTGCCTTCTGAAAGTGACGGTGACGTGACTGGCTCCTACTCTTGTGGCCAGATAATTGGAGAGGAAGGAAGAACGTATGTAAACAACTGCAGCGGGAGGACACAAACTGGGGAACCGCTCACCAGCTTGAACTTTGACTCCACACCGCCTCTGCAGCGGTTAAATGGTAGCTTGGGGGGCGGGAATATTCCCCGCCATCCGCCAGCTCCGGGCCTGGTTCTGAGCACGCTCTCCACACATCCGACAGCCTGTCCTCCATCCCTCCCCCCCCATCCTGCCCCTTTGATTCAGCCTTGTCCTGTCATACTGGAATAGTGTCTGTTACTTAGCTCCAGAAAGGAACGTTCTGTGACATTCTTTGTAGATGCATAGCAGTCAGCGGAAAATCCAATCAAGTCGGGAGCTGACGCACGCTGTCAGGAGCTGAGCTTACAGGATCTTCTCCGCGTTTATGTTGAAGAGCAGGAACATTGAGTCTAGCTTGGAAGTATATTGCTGAGCATTCTTCTGCAACACAATCCACCTTCAGTCCACTTTTCCTGGTGAGGGGCGTGATCAGAACTTAATAAAATACATACACAAGCATGACGAACTAGCCGTTTACTGACCAGAGTGGGCTGACTCAGATGTCCTTGATGCGATGCAGGTACATTTAGAAGGTTTATGGATATTAAATGATGCCCTTGACCTTATAAAGAAAAATATGCACTATTAATATGGCTCTTTAAAGGGATCCGATGTTGCATTTTCTATTCTGTAAAAGAGAAATAGATCTGCGATGCTGGACCAAAATTTTACTCTAAATAGTATCTGTTGTCTACACTAATCTATATCCATTTTTAATGAGATATGACAGCTGTGAGAAAATTTACAGGAAATCTGGAAACAAAGAATATTTTATTCTGTAATATAGTTGATAAGTCTCTGGCGTTCATAAAAAGTGATTATTAGGCGCGCACTGATTGCCTGAGAACTTTATTATATCCTGGGCCTGTCCTGCGGCTAGAATGCAGAGTTAAAATCGGCTGGTTATTTGTCCGCACTTCCGGGGCTGCAGTACAGTCTTGTCGTTAACTGAGAAATGGCCCCATTTGGGGTTCCGTTCAGCTCCAGACCAGACGTAACCACAGGGCGGCCAAAGCTGACATTACCGCGGCCCTCGCTGAACCCTGAGTGGGCGGAGCCGCCGGGGGGGGGCGCTTGACGGATGCGTCCCGGAAAGAGCTTCCGGGAGTCCTTTTTCGGTTACGTGCCTTTCCGGTTATTTGTGTGCGCGTGCATGGGGACGCTAATTGCCGGTGGAAGGGATGGAGAACCAGACAGTGTGGGAAGAGGCACGGAAAGGCCGAGGCTTGGCAGTGCGATCCGGTTCTCTTCCGGCGGTCTGTCTGACGTTCTGGCTCCCCTTTGCAGGAGATGACCATCCCCTGGTGCTTGAAGCGGGCCGAACTGGTGTTTAAATGTGTGAAAGGTGAGCGAGTGACCAGAAGGGGGTGCTGTGGAGCAGAGGACTTGCCGAGGCTTGCCGTCGTTCCCTCACTCTCCCGCCGCCGTTGCGCATCTCGGCAGATGGAGTATCAGCTCACGACACAAATTAGAGCTCGGTTTGAAAACAACGCGGGGAACACCGACGTCCTGCCAACCATCTGGGCATGGGGGTTATATCTGTCACGGGGATGTGGTTTAGAGAGCAAATGGTCGGTAAACAAAAACTTACTTCTTTGGGTACCTCAAGGGGTTAGGGATCGATGCCCAGAAGGTTGTGGGTTCGAATCCCACGTTCTCTTGCCAGAATAAACACATCCCCGTTGGTCCCTTGAGCACGGGCTTTAATCCCAGCTGCTCCAGGGATCTCTGGATGTTGGCTGACCCCATGTGCTCCTGACTTTGACTATGTCACTTTGGGCAAGAGCTTCTGCTAAATAAATAAACATGAAAGCACATCCACAAGCAGGGCCAGAGTATTGGCTTGTCCATGGGGCGTGAAGACGCTGATCTTTCTCCACTGCAGGATTCATGATGGAGATGGTCTCCTGGGATGGAGGGATTTCCCGCACGGTGCAGTTCCTGGTGCCGCAGGTAAGGAGTCACTTCCAGAGCCTTTAATTAATCTCTGTTCCAGTTAATCTTCAATGTTTTGTTTTCATAACAACGAATATGTTCCTGGGTTCCTGCGGTAGGGGTGGCCCGTTTTGTGCAGCTGCATGAAGGCATTGCGACTCTCAGCCCTTGAATTTTGAAATGACCCAAGTTGTGTTTATAAAATTCTGACTAGAAAATTTATACCAGGGTTCCCTAACAGGAACCTAGTGAGAGCAATAGAGGCCCTACAGAGGAACATTTCAGGAACCTAGTGAGATCCATTAAGGCAGTAGAGGTGTTACCAAGGAACTAGTGGGATCCATAGCTCTTATAATGAGGAAATTTAAAGAAACCTTTTGAGAACCATAGAAATTCTACAGAACAAAAAACATGTGATGTGTTAGTCTGTCTTTGGTAAGCAGGCACTATCAACAGACAAAATCAAGGCAAATTTTGTTCCCCAGGGCAGAAGCTAGGTAGCTGCCTAGGGCCCGAACAGCACAAGGGGGCCCAGACGAAGTCCCCAGTCAGAGAAATCTGCCGAGGTGCCCCCCCTTGGTTGGCGATATCTTCTGGGGGGGACTCCCTTCCCCCTCAAAATTTATTTCTGGTAACGTCCCTGCCTAGGGCCCTTGAAAAGGTCGATCCGACCCTGTCAGCACGCTCCCTAATCTGGCCAGCACCCCCCACTCGACAAATTTCATTGCGGGCAGTGGCCCTTGGCTTTGTATTGCTGATAGAATTTGTTCCTCGAGGGGGGGAAATTGGGGAACCCTGGGATACAGTGTAAGACCCTTTATACCATAATCAACACTCGACTCTTTAGAAGTAACAGAAGGTAGGACAGACTGTAACTCGAGCGTTTCACTGCATGCCTTAACTTTGATGTTAAAGAATGTGACCCTGTCACATATTCAGGTCTGGTGTCACGACTCTGCTGGAGAGTAATACGCTGTGCTCAGGGCTCTCCAGCAGGGGGCGACCTCAAAGTCAAGTCCTGTAACTGCGCCAACAGCCAGCCAGGGAAAGAGAACTCATTATCTTATTTTCGGGCTTATTAATTTGTTTTCTGTTCTAGTTCAGTCTTATTTTGTCCTGTAATGGTCTTTATTTCTATCACCATCTTACATTTCTCCCCAGGTAGTTTTCTAAATATATATTTAAATTAAATGAATGAAGTTACCATTACAGTACAGTGTACTAACAAGATTTATATCAGAGGGTTTTTTTCCTGAGCGTAAGCCCCATCCCACAGCTAATCATGAGGCTGGCGATTCATACTTAGTCGGATCGTGTTGCTCGTAACGTGCTGATCCCGACATGGCAGGGCTGCGATCCTATGGTCGGCCAGTGAGGCCCTTGTGCCTTTTGTGACCACACCCCTCAAGGAGACTGCAGAGGGCGTGGCCTCCAGCCACCGGGTTCTGCTGCATGGTGAACTGGCTGCTGTCCCCCACATCTGATTTGCCGTCAAGTGACATCCGACACGTGACCCCAAAAACACCACACACACAAATATTTTTGTGTCAGCTGCTTAAAACTTAAATCAGATATCCTTGTATGCGTTTTTTTTCAAGACTGCCAATTCAACAATCCACCGTCAGTATTTTAACAGTGAAATTTATTTTATAAAGACCACCGATTTCATTTGAGAAAATCGCTCAACCAGAGCTTTTTTCACTAGCTGTCCTAGTTCCAGTCGTCAGATCTTGTCCGGCCCGCACAAACCCAGCTGTCCCAGCGCCAGCACGGACGCCGGCCCGCCAATTTCTGGCCGGACGGCGCTTTGCTCCCCATCTCTGGGCCCGCGGGAGTCCGAGAAGCACCCGTCTGACTCGGCAGTGCCGTAACCTTCAGCTCAGTCCCTAAATATACAACATGAGTGAGACATGTTAGATGAACTGATCTAGTGAGGATCAGCAGAGAGCCTGGCCACAGATCAGAGTCCGCAGGGCAGGTAGAATTACGTCTAACAGGAATATAATAAAGGTGACTGGCCTTTGCCGTCCTTCTCTGAGTTACCAGCCGCCATCCACTTGGGTCCTGTGATTCGTCGGTCTCTTCTGGAGAAGTTTATTGATGACCCTTGCCCTCCCGTTGCACGGTGCTCTGACGCAGGAGGCGTGTCTGCTGAAATTCACACTGACGCCCTGTGTGTGCCAACAGAGTATCTCGGAAGAGATGTTCTACCAGCTGAGTAACATGCTGCCCCAGATCTTCCGGGTCTCCTCCACGCTGACGCTCACCTCCAAGCGCTGATGTCGAGGTTCAGCACAGGGGCCTGCACCAATAGCCTGCTTCGAAGAGGGACACGCCCACGCCGGCCGGACCAATCAGAACCCTGGGACATCCTGCTCGGCAGTTTCTTGGCACTTCTGCCAAAGCCATGTGACCAGTTAGCTGCTCCAACTTTGTTGCTGTGTTGCAGTTGTTTTAATTAGCTATCCTGAGGGAAATCAACGGAAGTAGGAAAGTTAAACATGACCTCGGGTTTTTATATTAAAGCTAAAAGCAGGGGAATTAAGAATTCTGAGCTTCATCTGTATTATTTCACACATGAAAGTCTCTGCAAAGCAGACGTTCCTGAAATGCACAGAGAAAACTTACTGTCCTGTATTTATTTGTTTAATAACGTGTATTTCACACTCCTGTTTGGGCTCTTTGTGGAAGGGGCTGATTTGTGCTAATGCTAATATACACCGTGTACTGGTGTCAGTGTGCTGCATTGCAGTGCGTTGGCTGCTAGCCACACACTGGGGGGGGGGGGGGGCACATGGACAGCAGAGGGCGCTCTTCCCAACAGAGACGGACACACTGAGCGGCCTCCCTTTGGAGGCCCGAAACCAAAGCCCATGCCAGCTGAGATGTGTGGGGAGAGCTGGCAATGGGCCAGTCTGTAAGGAGGTCAGTATCGCTGTGTGTTTATAACACAGATTGCCCTGTGATTGGGGGGTGGCCTCTCGTACCGCTGCCCGTTCAGGCGCCCCCCCCCCGTTCCTCCCCGTGACTCGTGCTCGCTGGTGATGTTGTTTTCTGGTCATATTGTCTCTGTAGCTGTAATGGTGTGTAATATAACAGTAAACCTTTAAGACAGGCCTTGTCGTCTTGTTTTTGAACACGGCGGCTGTGGGAGTGTTACATACTCATCTGCAATGCTACGCACTGTCAGCAGTTAACAATGGCGTAATATAATAATATATATAATATTATTATTATAACAATGGGGTAATCAGTATACTCTGCCGTATACAGTATGTTGTCTTAACCAACTCTAAACAGCGAACCTCAAAACACTTTTAGGGATGGAAACACCGAATGACTCTCATGTGGAAAGTTCCCTGATTTGATTTTGCATCCGGTCGCTTAAATGTTGGTGACGGTTTTTATCTTAAGTTAAGGAAAGTATGGAAATATTTTGGTATTTCTAGACTATCGCAGCAAATTGGCCTAATATGTATTTTAAACATCTGAATTTACTTGTTAATTTTTTGATTAAATCACATGCCAGATATTGAAGAGGAACGTCTCAAACTGGGGGGGGGGGGGCTTATTAACCTCCAGTACAAAATATTGACGTAGGCTGTGTATCTTGCGATTTACCGTGCTCACAGTGGGAAAATGATGAAAGGGCAGCAAAATGCAAAGTTTGTGTGAAGTTGGCCATTTCTAACATGGGGGGGGGGGGTCATTCTCCGCATGCGGGCAGCCATGACTGGTGTCTAGTCGCAACCACGACGCCGCCTCCTGGGGGGGCAGGGGCGTTGTAAACCACCACTGACAATCCGTTCCCCCCCCCCATTCCTGATGGTTCTTAGGTTCTTCTACAGGAGAGTGAGAGTTGACCGACAGGTTACAAACGTGTCTCAGAATAGCTGACGTTCCCGGGACCGGTCTGGAGTGGCGTTGGGTTCCCAAGGTCGTGGAACCCAGGCGCTGAGGCGGCGCTGATGCTCTGCCGAACCACAGAAGTCTCCATGTCGTCCAGCCGGCCTGCCCAGGAACCACGAGGCACCACCCGGGGGCGGGGGGTGGGCGGGGGGGTGCTATCATCTCTGGTGGACTTACACTGTAACCTAAGAAAGGAAAATCAAAATCGGCACCAGTGACTCCAGTCCCAGTGCCGTTCCGACACACAGTGAGATCTGATATGAGCAAACGGGCCTCCTGTGTACTGCTGGGACTGTGGCACACTGGCCTTGGACCTGCTGGTGCTGAACACAAGCTTGTGTGGCTGCCAGCAGTCTAAGGAGGGCCAGTGCAGGAATGCAGCCCGTGCTCCTGGTTTCATCATGAATTGTTGGCTAATGTTCAAAATTCCTCGCCAGCCCTCTGCCGCTAAGCCTGAAGCCAACTAGCCTTGGTGTTTAAAGACTCCACGGGTCCAACAATCTTACACCCATATTACACTGTGAAACTGAGCACGGATTGTTTACATTGTGCAGACCCGAACCGTACAGTGTAACATTTCATACATCCAAGCCGTTAAAAACTAAGGGCAACCAATACAGAGTGTGCATTGTTTGGATGGGCTACGGTGCATCCATATGTTCCTCTCAGCCATGAGACAAAGAATCGCTGCCCTGGCACCCCACGTAGGGAAGCTGCAGAACCACATCTGCTGCATGGAGGCAATGGAGGCAGCTATGCAAGTAACAATCTCCCATTGTACCTCATTTCATATCTCTGACAAGAAATATTTGTGGCGCTGCATTCACTCACTTTCCCTGACTTGTATTAACCAGACGTCTGTCTACAGCATTTAATATGATCTTCAGGGGGAAATTTCATTCCCCACAAGACAGCCACAATTATTCTGTCCTTACACCTTCATCTGTTACCTGTGAAATGTGGCAAAATAAGCTCCGTATAAAGCTCCGTTAAAACTCCGTATTTAAGCAGAGGTCACTTTAAGCTGATGTTTTCAATCTGTCACCTTCTATAGCGGCCCTGCAGTAGTGAGGTGATTGATCTTTAATCATTTTTATTCGAAGAATTAACTCATGTTACATTATTCTCATGAGCAATAAATATTTGCAGTAACTTATCCTATTAATTCAGAGGTGGAAAGTTCAGGTCCAGATAGTAAAAATCCAGACCAAGATTTTGTTTGAACCAACCAGCTGCGAACTCTGTGACTGAGACTTTTTATGCTCCACTGGTTGGTTGAAGCAAAATCCTGGTCTGGATTTTTACTTTCTGCACCTGAATGTTCCACCTCTGTATTAATTAAGCAGTCTTTGGTTAATACCGAATACAAATAGCCATTGCAGGCGGCAGTAATATTCAAGGGGACGCAGGAGTACCGGTCCTAGCCAGTGTGGCGCCCTAAGCGAGCATCACCAGCGGCGCCCCCCCCCCCCCCCCAAGTGAAATTGGCTGGCAAGACAGCGCTTCCTCATAAGTTGGCGCCTATAGGATTGACCGACCCTGGGATACAGTCCCACATATGTAATATTAAATGTATGCGGCGAGTTTTAACCGTTGGTCGAACCTTACGCTGCGATATGGACCCCGGCCGTAATAATCAGTAGGCCGGTATTAGTACGCAAGTCGATGTGGAATATGTGAATGAATAAAAATGCGCAGGCTAAAATTAAGAAGTACAATCCCCCCGACTACGCGACAGAAATAACTGCCGTGAGGGTCGATACGGTGAAACATAACCCCTCAATGGGCTATTAGGGGAAGCGTGAGGCAGCGCGGATCGCCAAGCCCCCGCTGTCCCCCCATGCGGAGCCCGGGACGCGCGTCCGGGGCGCCCGACCGCCGCAGCTCTCCGCCCCCTTCCCGCTAGCCGGAGTCGCAGCGAAAAATCAATAACTGCGCATGGATCCGTTTGCCAGGTAATGACGCCTTAATGTAGCTCATTAATCCCAATTACACGCCCCCCCCCCTTTAGCCTTTAAAAAGCGCACGTAACGAGCAGATAAGGCTCCGTCCCAGCATTAAATTAAACACTTTCTTCGTATTTCAATAACTTCCGTTTCCTGCTATAAACGTCTAGAATAGTGTGTTCCCTAAAGAAACTGATAAGTAATGTGAAGTTACTCCTCCGGTAGCTGTGACGCTTACACGTGTTTCCCCTTTGCCCATTATACAGCTTTCTACCGTAGGCGTTCTTTACATTTATTTTTATAAATTCATATGTGTTTTTTGAATTGAAGAAATGTTTTGGATTTTTATTTGTTTGTTTCAGTTTTTTTTTTACCTAATTTCTTAATACAGTGCAAGTGGCGACCCTAACACGGGGCAGGCTTTGAAGCTACATCATCTCACATATATAACATGGTTTTAAATTACGTTACCTCATTAAGAGTATCTATTTCAAGTGTATTTTAATAACGCGTCTATATGTATACATCTATCGCTAAATTCGTGACACATTATCTCCTGTGCAACTAGTGGAAGCATGAGTAAATGAATTCACATTTTCTTTTGGTGTTGCTGGAAATTTCTGTATTAAGAAGACGCATATAAATTTTGATGCCACTTGTTAGACTGTAAAACGTGTCTAGCTACTAGTTACACGTGAATTTATCTCCTCGAAGTTATCACTTTAACTGAAGTCACTTGCAAGAACAGGGGAAAAAAACAGTAGTGAAAGCTTAATCATCCACCAGCCTTCTATTAAGATATATCTGCATTTATCCGAATGAAAAGCTTCGATTTACTCGCTAAATCTGGACCCATCTGGGAGTTAACTGTTCTCGCACAGCCGATACGTGCCAGAATGGCAGAGAGAAAGACGTTTCCACCCTTTGACAATCCGCCAAACGCCCTCAGACGCCCTGAACTGACGGAAGGTAGAACAGGAATCTCCGGGATTCGTACAGAATGTCAATGGGAGACAGCTGTACCCTGGGTTTTACAACTGTATAAAGACTCAGTTTGTAAACAGGAATTGTATGACACTTCAGTATGTCAGTTTGGAAGGATTGCGCTCCTTTTACGTTAGCATAGCTGGTTCTTTTTAAGGAGTCCTTGAACGTCTCAATAGAAGAGGACGAGAAGGTTAAACAGCCTTCAATTCTAGACTGAGTAACTTTTATTGTCACTGTGGTGACACAAAGGGTCTGTTTCAATAGTGAGAGCCACTTCACTGCTTTATGCCTCCTCGGTATAAAACTGGGCACTTTGTCTTTCCTCTGTGCGCAGGAGCAGATAGGAAAAGCGATTAAGTCGACTTAATGGTTGGTCTTTGCCAATCTCTCGTTCAGTTTGACATTCTGGGGCTTTGAGGTTCTGTGAGTTATCTGCACTCATGCCTCAGATGTTAGAAAATATTTAAATTTGAAAAGTGTCTGGTGCTTCCCACAAGAGGAGGATGGCAATGTAAGACTTTAAAGCCTTTTGCATGAAGAAACCCAAGGGGAAGTGGTCAGTAACCTGCTTTTAGTAAGAAAGGATTGAAATCCATGCATTTTTTCTAATAATGGTGAGTGGATTTTATGTGGCCAGGATATTGGACAAATTCAGCCAATAAAAGGCCTAATTAACATCTAATGAATATCTGTTAGCTTTGTGAGGAGCATAATAGTATTCTTTAGCTCAGGGATGCTACTGGCTTTCCTCTTTCTGCCGTACCATAGGTCCTTGAAGGAACGTCATTAGTTTTCACATCAAAGTACAGATGTTGTTATACAAGCTGTAGCTCTTTATGTTGTCACTCATGTTAAGTTCTGTGCAGGAGGCTTTGACGTCAACTAACCCAACCCCCACAAACTGATCCGGCCGCCTGTCAGTTCTGTTCGCACATAGCTGATTGCTAACTACAGGATTCTCCTTATTAGCTGTGCACACTTTGGCTTTTCTGTCCCCTCTGTCCGCTTGCACTTTCTGCCTCTCCTTCAATTTACGAGTTGCTCCTGAGTTGTACACTATCTTTAACTGAGTGTCTTACAGGGCAATGCTTTCCTTTTATTGGCTCTTTGTATCTTTGTGAATTGCGTAAAAGGGACGGGGAGATGTAGGCCAAAAATTTGTGTCAGTAGGTAGATCTTAAATGTAGTAATCATTTTTTTAGTGGACCAGGGAGAGGTAGAGGTAGCAATATATCTGAGGGTTGACGGTTCATGAGTGTTATCCAACTGAAAATGGTCTCATTAGTCTTTGTAAGTGGTTGTGGTTAGTGGGTACCTGCAGCAGGACTGAGTCTGGAGCCCAGTGCCCCAAGGGAGTGACCGTCACCTATGCTGCCAGCGATTTCACGCTAATACTGCTGAGTGTGGGATACAAATGGTCCGGCAAGCCCCTTCGAATAGCGACGGCGTCTTATTTTTAATTAGCTGTATAGATTCCCTGCGGTAGCTTGTTTCCCGCTTGCTGAACGCTTTCTCCACTGAGTAATGCTTTCTGAGGCGAAATTAAATCAAAGTTTTCCCAAGGTGACTGTGCCTGGTGCAGGACTCAGGAGCCGGATGAGCCGTGAAGTATAGGCATGTTATTAGTAACCTATGTTCAGTTCATGTGTCTAGTTGTTTCATGAATTCTACACCACGATTTCAAATCTCTAGAACACTATTTTCATAGTAAACAATCCCTCTGGTATTAATCAACGTCCAGAGCTCTTGCTCCCAGCCACTTCTACAGCCCATGGGGTCATGGAGGTAGGGTATCCAGATCGCTACTGAAAGCCTGCTACCTAAGAATTGGGTGTTACCAGAGTGCTGCTTTTGCCTGATATCCCTTTATAATATCTGTTACCATTTTTGAAGTTCCTTTTTTGTATTGCAGTATTAGATTTCTGGTGATCCTTTATAACCAGGCACGCCTGAACACCTTGTTTGTCTTCGGAAGGTGGTTTTAAATGCCCTTGACTTCTCAAACCAGCACAATAGACCTCAAAGGGCTTCTGCCTCAGGCTGTTGGAATATTGAAGCCATCTTCTACATCTCCATTACCGTGGTCCTCTCTCATCAGCAGTCAGCCCTGGCAGAGTCCGTAGGCATGAAGGCAGAGAGGTGGTAACAGATCCTGATCAGTAGCACCCAGCGGGGAACCACAGGTATCTCCTCAGTGTTGGTGCTATGGAGCTTTTGCCAGAGGGAGTCTTCGGCTGTCCTCCTCCTTCTTGACACAAAAAAGCATCCATGTGCTTTATTGCCTTTTCAATTTCAATTTGCATTAGCTCCTTGCGTAATTATGTAATTAGAGCAAGCAGTCGCTTAGCATTTTCCAGCTCTGTTCATGAACTTTTTTACTCAGTCCTCCTGCTGAAGGTGGTACCTCTCTGCCATTGAGATTCGCACCTTCTGCTTCTGGCCATCTTCGGCAAACTTACACGCAGATAACGCTCGGGAAATGTGCTCAAGTTTTCCGGAGATTGTGAGATGTGTGTCTTTGACTTTGCAGCGCACAACCACTGCCGTCTTGCCCACATCGGCCCCTTAGAATGTACAGGAGGTTCTGTGGGGATAAATATTTATGTGGCTGTCTGTTCGTTCAAGCTGTCGATGATAGTAGGGGAAAAAATTTGGGATTACATGAGAGAGACAGAAGGCTTTCATGTATTTGCAATGATGAGTACTCACTCTTCACTAAGTGATGAGACCTTTTGATATATGAGATGTATATACCAAGTGTATAAGACTACACCAGCAATGTCCGGCTTTGATTTCCATTTAAATTTTTTTTTCTTCGTTGTGCTGTCTTGACAGCGTTTGTCTGTGTGTTTGCGTGAGTGACAGGAGAGGACTCACAAAGTCCAAACACCCAGAAGAAATGCCCTGAAGTTTCACGTAGACACGGTCAGGTGACTCCAAGTGATCTGGACTTTTGGAAAATGTCTGAACGCGCTAGGTGTGTGTGGGGGTGTGTGGAGGGGTTAGATTCATTCAGGTCATGTTACCCAGTATATCAGACAGGAGCCACATCAGATTAAACGCATCCCTCATGCAGGGCCTCAGATACTGCAGTCTGCCCTGTGTCTCTTTCCTGTTTTCCAGCGTGATGGAATTTTCCACTCTGTGGCGGGGCGGGCATCTTATGTCTACGGTCCGCTTGTCTTCAAACACCAACCCAGAGACTTTTTTAACCCCTCAGTATGTTGAGGAATGAGCAAATGACTAGGAATCTATTCCAGGATCATGACATCCGAAACAGAGTCTGGATGTTTCATTCATGCAGTTATTCTTACGCTCGCTCCGAGCTGACGTGGGAATCGTCTCGTGGCCGTTGTGTTGGTGTTAAGCCCTCTGTATCGCTCTGGTTTCTCATGCTGGCTGCATAGTCTTGAGCTCAATACTGGTTATATTTCATCTGTTCAGCCTCGAAATAGCACTGAAAATACACACTCAAACACACACACACTCCGAACCAACTCTACTGTCTATATTCAGTATACAAGATGGTGGAGCAAGGGTGTGTGTTTGGTTTCAGCATTGGTAGGGATCAATCAGCCCAGACCCATCCTAAACACACTTGATATTCCCACGGTATCTCCAGGGACACGTCCTTGCCATCCAAATCCGCACCCTTGTGGGGGAGGGTCTTGCTAATCGTGTCCTAGCTTACCCCCCTATGTCAGTACCTAGTAAAGAGACTTCATGTTTCACATACATTACAGGTTTTGGGGAATCATTTTGTGGGTTTTATACCAGACCGACGTGCCAACCCATCACAGGGCACGCTCATACACCACTCACTCACACATGCACGCCTATGGGCAATTTGGTAACTCTAATTAGCCTCAGCATGTTTCTGGACTGGGGGGGGGGGGGAACGGGAGCACCCAGAAGAAACCCCTCGATGACACGGGGAGATCATGCAAACTCCACGCACATGGAACCCAGGCGGAGAGTTGAACCCGGAGGCGACAGAACTACCCACTGCACCAACATGTCGCCCCTCGTCCTGAAGTCTTAATTTAAAACATTTTTTTTTTAAACTGAAGTCTCTTCTAGGACAGGAGCTAAGTTCAGGTGTAAATCGCTTCATGGAAATGTGACCCAAATACCTGCAGACTCTTCTGGTCCTCAGTGGAAGTACGAGAGCTTCACTACCCTGACCTAGATGCTCACGATTCCTAGCAAAAAGGCCTCTCTTGCGTCAGATAATGACTAAAAGAAATGAGAAATCACCCGAGAAAGTGACAAGCAGCTGAATGAAGCATCGCTTATACTCGTATTTCCGGGAACAAAAGTAACTTGACGAAAGTGTTGAGCCTCCGGGAATAATATAGACCAGATTCCTCATTCCTTGGAAGGCAGAGAAAACAAGTTATGGGTTTCATTGTGACATTCTTATTATACTCGCAGTGTTTTTTTTTTTTAAAAAAAGGTTTATTAAAAAAAACAGCCAAACTAGAGGGGCAAGTCAAATTCACTTCTGTATTAATTTGAGCAGCAAGCTGATCTTTTTGAATGTCTCCCATGTGTGATGCGATCTAAAGGGTTCAGTCAGATACTCAGTTATATAAATGGGTGAAATGTTTGGTTGCCTTGGGAAAAACACAGGTTACCGATGAGCTACAACCTTTGCTTGTGTGCGTGTGTGTGTGCGTGTGTGTCTTTGTGTATGTGTGTCTGTGTGTGTCTGTGTGTGTGTGTGCGTGTGTCTGTGGGTTTGCATAGATCACATTTGAGAAACAAATTGTCCCAAAAGTGTAGTAAAACCTGAAATTTCCATACTTTTGGGGACATCTTTTGAGGTCCCCATTTGGATAACCTCAGTTTTATAAAAATCTGTGAATGCAATCAAAAAAGTAAAAACGCCAAAAGTCTTGTATTTGGGTTGGTCACTTAGGGTTAAGGTTAGGGATGGGTAGGGGTTAAGGGTGTCGTGATTGGGATTAGGGGTTTTCCATAGAAATGAATGGACAGTCCCCATTTAGATAGGAAGACCAGCTTGTGTGTGTGTGTGTGTGTGTGTGTGTGTGTGTGTGTGTGATCTCACCCCCCCTGCCTGCCACCTGGTTCTTTGGAGTATCCGAGACGGAGACTGCAGTCTCTTGCCCTCAGGGCCGCCGTCGGATTCCAACCACGGCGACAGACGTGTCGAGTCCTGCTGCTGTATCCGGCTCCTCTTTCTTCTCTGGAGGCCTGCTGGATGGTCACAACCTCGGCTTTGGAGCCGGGCCTTACAGAGACGGCCACCAGGGGATCTCCTCTCCGGGTCTGGACCCAGAATTCCCCGTCGCTCAGGGAGCATCCCCTCTGTCGTCAAGGAAATTAGTAAACCCAGGATCCTGTTTTAGGCTCCTTCTAGTAAAAGTACCCCCTTCATATTCAGTGACTGGGACCCTGCTGTGAAAATCCCTCCGTGCGAACCTGGAGCGTCGTCTCCTGTAGGTCGAGGGCAGTCCTTAATATTCCTTGAGAGACGCCCACAGGGCTTTCGGCTAAAGAGCCGCCTATTCAGCATAAACAATGAGCGACAGAGCGGCCATTAGGAACGCGGAGCGAGGAGAAAGGCCTGGACAACGAGCATGTGGGGTAATGAAGAGCCGCGAGTATCTTAGCAGTAGGGTCACATATTTGTTTAAAGGTTAATTTGCTATGGGAACGCAGGACCCCCCC
>JAODJW010000062.1:20605787-20616033 GCA_026777045.1 Hyperopisus bebe | reverse complement strand
AACATCCATTAGGTTCTTCTTGTCAGTTGTCCTTTTTGTCTACAGGGAGGGGCTTTTCAAAAGCATCGGACATTTAGCTGTGCATTCTCCAAAGTGCGGGCGTGTTCAAACAGACAGCCCACCCACTCTCCCCCCACCAGCCAACAATGCACAATAACGCGAGTAATCCTCTCCACATGCCCTGTGCGATGGAAGTCTTCTGCGTTAAACCCTTTCAGAAAGTGCTCCACAAAAACACCAATAACAATTATAAAATCATTCAATCAAACAGTATATGTAGTGTTTTTTTAAAGATATCTTTTTTCCCTGTAAAGTTTCAGGCTTATATTTAAACAATGTTTTTCTTTTGTAATTATAAATTCCCTTCATTACTAATAATAGCACATCTTCAGAGGCAGCAAAACATTTCTGTTTCAAAACAAGGAAAAGTCTGTAGGTGGGGATTTTTACTTCGCTGATTTTTACTTTACTTTTTCAATTCAGACACAGAAGTTAAGAAATGATTTTGCAATGAAGGCGTTCCAGGGAAACAGTAATACCATGAACAACTATGTACTATGTAAGGCAACATCACGACATGTGAAAGAGCACTTGTGTGTGAAACAAAGTACAGTCAGAAATTACTCTTAAATTAGTGCAATCACAAATCTTACAGGATCTTATTTCATGATGGCAACATCCATATTAATAAGAAATTGTCAACAATAATATAATTATTTAAACATGTTTCACACTGAACCAAACTGAAATTATTTAGAAGATCAGATTTCATATATATAGGTGTCAAATGTTGATCAATAAAGGCAGTAATTTATGCAATTTAATTTCAAAATTATTTGAAATATATTGTCTTTTCATAGAACATTTTTATGAAATGTAGTTTTTCCCTTTTTACCCCTTTGGTACGAATAATCTGGCAAAAAATGACCCATAACAGTGTCTAACTTCTGGTTCTACCTGATCACACCTATCAAAGCCACACACTCACCAGAATTATCTGTAATGACACTCTCTCTCTCACAGTACTCTCACAGTAGCAGAGACAACAAGGAACCAGCCAACAAGCTGAATATAAGATGCTCTCAATCTCATTCAGACATGTTGGTCACTAGGAGACCATCAGCCAATCAGGCCACAATGACCAAGATGCTAGATGCTAATGCTAACGCTAATGCTAGCAATACTAACTTCTGCATCTAATAAAGCGCTTTAAAGTACACATACCCTGCTGAAAAGGCCAGATGCTCATATCAGCCTCTGCCCTGTCTGTGGCAGGAAGACACAGCGCAAACAGTGTCCGGAGCGGCTGCCATTTCAGCTGGCAGTCTGTACGCTACTGTTAACTCAACCGCTAATAGGGTTGCTCAGTGGCTTCCAGCTGGAATGTGTCACCCACACATAAAAACCTGTGCTTTAAAGCCTCTGGGCAGCCGGACTTCGACTGCATTCAAATACCTCTTAGCACTAATGGTGAAACACACGTTAAATAAAAGACAAGTCAGCAACAGACTCCACTTCTTCTTAACTGAGAACTCGAAAAAAATGTGCTAAACTCGACACCTGTTATTTTCTGTGCCTTTCTTCTTCATTGAGTCAAAAGGGACCCTGAAGGTTGTCTTCTTTTGAGAGAAAGCGGCGGAATATTCCAAGAGCTCAAAAGCGCAAACAGAAACTTTCTTTTGGCTAATGCAACGAGAAGCTCGGCTCAAAATGTTTTCTTCTTATGAAAAAATCAAAGAGAAACCTCAGTACTGGAGGGGCCCGTGTTCAGAACAGAGCTACATTGCCTTGAAATAGGTCATTGTCAAAGAAATGAGACCAGGTGTTGTTTCTGTGAGACGGACCGAATATCCTGGCTTTGGAGCTTCCCTTTCTCTAACTACAGACTTCTCTGTCCGGAATTCTGTGCGGAATGACTAAGAAGGCAAAGATTCGGTTTTGGGCAGCTTTCGCCTGAGACAACACAGGCTAATAAAAAAAATGTATAAAATAAAACTAGAATTACAAGAACAACAATAAAGGAAGTCTTTTGGACGCAAAGAGCAGGCAGAGATTTCTGCATGTTTGCTTGTGGACACTGGCACAGGCGATGAGTCTGCAAGACACAAAGACTGCTGATTATTGTACTTGAATTGAGAGTTGAGGTAGACATTGTATGATTAGGTGGATGAATGTGTGAGATGATGTGTGAGAATCTAGCTCATAATCAGCGAGATCTCAATCTTGATCGACGGCAGATCGATGGCAGAGCTGAACACCATGAGTTGGACTGGTGCGCCTCAGACTGGTGGCATGCAAGCAGGCAGACGAGAAGCTGATGACGGCTAACAGCTCGGGTTAAAGGAGGAGCTGCGGCTGTGGGTCAAGCGGTCGTTCGACAAAAATGTTCTCCCTTCATAGAAATCGGGCCAGAAATGGGGAATTGAAAGAGAAATGGCCGCAGGTTCGGCCCCTGTTGTGTAACCATCAAAACTCAGCTGAAAGACCTCCTGGCTAAACATCACAGCTAGGCCGAAGCTCGACCTACTCATACGCTTGTTTATTTGCTAACTCAGATTCTGGACAAGTTCAACCATAAACACCATTTCAGATGAACTTTAACCAGGTATTCGTCCACCTCTCAGTCACAGGTCACGGTGAATCCGTAGATTATCCCAGGAAGCACAGGACACACACACACACACACACACACGCACACACACACACACATGATTTCAAGATAACAGGTGACCTAACCACATGGACTACAGGAAGAAGCTGTAGGACCTGGAGGAAACCAAACACCCACAACCACCCTAAACTCACAACCCCAGCAGCTGCATGCTACCTACTGGGCACCCTATACTGAGGTAAATGCCACCCTTAGTAGGAATATGTACATATATATGACCAAATATG
This sequence comes from Hyperopisus bebe, assembly GCA_026777045.1. NCBI lineage: Eukaryota > Metazoa > Chordata > Actinopteri > Osteoglossiformes > Mormyridae > Hyperopisus > Hyperopisus bebe. Next base: position 20,613,135 of record JAODJW010000062.1, on the reverse strand, counting down.
GGTGGAAAAAAATGGTGGGCAAGATGCATAGCACTGGCATGACATATTTCATAAACATCAAGACTAAGAGGTAAAACCCCCCCAGAACATTACCCCCAGAGTCAGTGTCCGACACAATTCAACAGGCCTGATCCTCAACAGCAGCTTCCAAACCTGAAAAGCCTCCTTGAGTAGGACCAACGTTCCTTTGAAGGAAGACGCTGGGCATCCTGATGCCAAAGGCTGGTAGTCAGAACAGAGAAATGGGACGATGTTCCCTGTTGCCAAGTAACAGTGTCTGAGCTTACAAACATAGATAGATAGATAGATAGATAGACAGACAGACTGATTGACCGATTGATTCCGCATGACACCCCTAAACAAAATTCTCATACATAATACTATTCTGTATTTCTGATTCTGTCGTTAAATCCTTTAGCTCGTTGACCTGGCAGCGGAGTCGAGTGAGTCAACACTCGAACAACAAACGGAAAAACAGGAAAACAGGTGAGGAAAAGAAAGATGATCCACTTTTCTATTCAAGGATCTCTGCGGAAACCTGGGTTTTCCATTCCAGTGAGTAATAATAATAAAAAACGCAGCAAATCAGCCCACATGCTGGCTTCCTTTCCCTGTCCTTCAGCTATTTCATGGTGAGGCTCACAGTGAGTTTTACCCCACTGCATTTCCACACTTTCGTTTCGATAAGGAAGAACCCTAGGTAAGATGCATCTCGAGGTGGGCTGGTGATCATGTGACCCCCATGTGGACGCACAGCAGCCATAAACCCATAAACTCTCCGTGCCCAGCCACTAACGTGATAGATGAATCCCATCTCTCGCCTGGGTTCATCTGCCGAGATAATAAATGCAAAATCGCTGGACGTCACTCAGGAAAACCTGTTTGCGGATATCTGGAGATGGTGGTACAGGATGGCATCCTCACACCGAGGCCCTGAGACATGGGGACGAGTTACGCATGAAGGCGCTCAACGTGTAGAGGGCCCCTATGTGTGACTGCACCCCCACACTGACACAAGTGCAGTTTCATATCGGAAATGCTTCCCCATTGCTTCAGTTATTCAGGATATTTGCCTGATCAGCATAGATTGTGTCTTTCAAATAAGTATTCTGAGGAATTCCAGCACCTACAGTTACTGATGAAAACTATTCTCAGATCTTATTTGGACACTATTTGGGCAAAGTGCCAAAAAGCTGCTCTGGTTAAGTCACTCTGGGCTGGGATGCATACTGTAGTTTTGTTTTATCTTATTGTTTTCCCTGCCGAGCTTGGGGGGGGGGGGCACTGGTCCATCCCTGGAAAGAGGAGAGAGGAACTGGTAGAAGGAGGGAATGATGGATGCATCAGATGACAAGATAGCACAGCATCAATTCCTTGATCACAGATTTCTCCCATGATACATCACAACTCTGAATAGAAACCCGTCTGACCGGCTGCTGGCCTCCGTAGCTCCTTGGTTACTGATTAGTGAAGTCCCCCCCCACCCCCCCCCCCCCCGTGGGGAGCGCCTGTCTGTCCTTGGCTGGGAAAAACAACATGAAAGGACACCGGCCGTTTTGTGAGGGGACATTATAAAGCGGCGTCGACGGCTATCTGGGCCTTTGGCCCTTATCAATGGCTGCTCCGGCGGCAAGGGCACGACGGCCCTCCGAGGGAGATAACAGGAACATTCCACGACCCCTATTTGCATATGCCGTGGAGATGGGGGGAGGCGGGGGGGAGCCAGCAAAAAAGACAGCCAATTAAATAGGCCGGGCTGGGTGTGGGCAGGTGGGATCCCGCAGAGAGACGGGGCAGACTGTGGGTGGGCCAGATCAGACCCCCCAGCAGGTGGAAAAAAACAGGCGAAGCGGGGATTCCATGAAAACGTTAAGTGCAAAAATTACACCCCCCCCCTAATAATCAGCAGGGAGAGAAGCAGCACAGGCGGGTGCTGGGGAAGTGCCCTTGGGGGGCAGCCTGTTTTGGATGGTCAGAAAGGTGCGGATTTTTCCGCTGAGCCCTCGGCACCCACTTAATCTGTTTAACGTGGCAGAAGATAACGATATGGGCAAAGGGATGAAAACATATCCGAAACTGGCAGTTTGATATCACAGTATAACGGGGGGGTGGGCTGCCCTTACCCAGAGTGGACGCCAGACTAACACTTATCAGACTTGCTGGAATATAAAAAATAAATTAACCACACGGGTCAAAGTGTTGGCCGGGGACGTTGCTGACGGTGCCCGGTGCTGACGCTGCCCGTTGCTGGTCAGCCTTCGCCACAGCGGTCATGCTCCTGTGGCATGTGATCATCAAAACTGCCGCACCACCGGGCTGAATTCGCCAGGGTGATAAGGACAGCCGGATCGTGGTGCGCTGTACCGGGTCCACGGAACATGACAGGTGCACTTCATGTACTGCTAGCGGAGGGAAGAACAGCCCAGAATCTGCAGAGTGGAGCTCACCGTTGACATGTAATTGATTATAAATAATCAATTACAAGTAATTAAGAATACATAACTAATAATGAATAATTGATAAGTAATTGATAATGTGGGGAAGATGGTGGTGCAGGAGGTAGTGCTATCGTTTGGCAACCAGAGGGTTATAGGTTTGAGCCCTGGTTCCTCCTGACCTCATCAAAGTGTCCTTGAGCAAGACACTGAACCCCAAATTGTTCCTGGTGAGCAGGTTGTCGCCTTGCATAGCAGCCTCTGCCACTGGTGTGTGGATGGATGGATGGATGGATGTGAGGTATGTATTGTAAAGCGCTTTGAGTGCTCGTAGGAGTAAAAAGGCGCTATATAAATGCAGTCCATATAATTAAATTACATGAAAATTAAATAGAATTAAAACAGGTCCCACTAAGTTGAGCACAGAAAATAAGCCTCACTGATTCCCAAAATCTGCTCTGCTTGTGGGCCAATTTACACCTTTCCATCCCGCTACCCTGCCTTCAGGCCTGTACAGCGCCTCACATTGTCCACAGCAGACAGCAGAGTGCAGGCGGGTGCCTGTCCGGCTCTCGCATATGTGGAATCGCCCACCAAGGAGATGGACCGTTTGCAGAGCTACCCAGGATTCTGCATCTCCAAGCGCCCCTCCCAGGGTGAAGACTTATTAGCGCTGCCTGGGAACGCCATATTTGTATTCCGTATTTACCGAAAGTGAAAGCCTGTGTTGGAGGCTGAGAGGCAACCTCTGTCTCCTGCATACTACAGGTACGAGGGTTTGGGTCCAACCCTTAGAGGTGTGCGTGTGTAGTTTGCTTGTTGGTTCCATGTCGTGCTGGTGTCCTCTGGGTACTCCGCACTTGCCCTGCTGATAGGCTGGTGAGCATTTGGGCGTTCCCTCTGATTCCTGGGGCAGGATATAAGCTGCATGTGACCATCTACGGAATAAGCGGTTACAGAAGATAGATGGGAATGTCAGCACTCTCTGAAATTAATCTGAGTTTAATTTGAAAAAGGGTGTGCTTTGGCTGAAGGGGGGTGTGAGGGTGTGGCTTGTGTTCACCCGGAGTGTAAGTATGTGGTGTTTTCCCAGCATTCTTGACTTTAGGGAGGCCTGGTGGGTTGGGATGCCGTGCCAGTGATCGGAAGGCCACGGGTTCAAATCCCAGGTTCAGCAAAGTCACTTCATTTAATTTAGAGGTGGATGCACTCCTGTGACCGTCAAAAAAGAGATTTTTCACCTGGTTCCTAATTCACATTAACTTAACATTAAACTACTGGTGAAAGTTTCCTCCATTACAATTAATAATGTAGAAGAACGTGCGTGGCGTTTAATATTGAAGATAGGCCCCGCCTCTTCCTATGGCCCCTCCCACATTCTCCAGCCTGAATGAGAATCAAATAGTACATAATAGGACAGGCCGATGGTATCTCACTGAACTGCTCAGTGATCCCGTCTTGCATGTACAGAGAGACGCACCACCATTCAGAGCTCAGGGAGGCCGTATCATTCCTTAGTGGTGGCAAAGGAACTGCAAATTACACTTGGCACACTTCATATGAAACATATTTTTTAATGACCATTTTCCCCTAACGCAAAACAGGCCCGGAGCTCCGTTGTCGCCACGCTCTGACGTCTGTTCCAGCTTCCTGCCGCGCCCTCGCCAAATGACATGATTCTCCGATTTGTCGCTCTGACATATTTGCCTTCGGATGCCGCCCCCACAACTCCGCTGTTTACTGCCACTCTTCCAGGTCACGTTGCCACTCCAACACGCTAATGTCACTAGAAAAAATGGAATATGAATTGCTCAACGCAAATATTATCTCTGCCCCGCCAGAGCTACTTGGCTAATTAAAGACTTGTACAAATAGCACTTTTCACAGGCTACAATATTTGGTTTCCTTTTGTCACGCCGCGCATGTTAGTGCGTCTGGGAAAGTAATCCTCACTTTTGGACTTTTAAGCAAAAAGATCTACAGTTTGTGAGACATGCAGGGTGAATCTACGGTCCAGACCGATCTACGTGCAGCAGGCGAGACCGCAACTGGCACAAATTCTGCAGCGGGTGACATCAAACAGCCAGATATATGGGGTACCGCTTGGCGTTTTAACGATTAAGAGCGTAAAACGCTCTTTAAGCCGAGTGACACTGATTTACACGGCAGACACAGGCATCCATCGCGGCCCCACCCTCGGTCCAAGTTGGCACGAAGAATCTGGGACAGCAAAAGTATAAGAGAAACAGAGAACCGGTAAAACCTGGCAACCTGAGACGTGGGCCTTTTAAAAAAGGCATCTGTGAGCGCCAACGTGTCGGCTTCATCCAATAGCACAGCATCGGTACCCCAACAGCAAACCGGATTGGACCTCCCCATTCCATCATGTGGACAGGAGGTATTGAGGTTAGGAGTGAGGAGCCATTCCTCACAGATTCACACGTCTGTAGCAGAGCGGCTGACGTCACAGACCTGCTGCACTGGCACCATGTGCCAAACGTCCTCTCATTCCCTCAGAAAGTGCAGTCCGTGCACCAGAGGGGTTTGTGATCGAGGTGCAGTAGAACACCAGCTGAGCCACTGCAGATTACGGGCCTGTTGAGTTGAACCTTTAAAAATGCTCAGGTAGAGGTCACCGTGGCAACAGACCAAGCGTTTGGTCGAGACGGGGCAGGGGCCCAGAACCGCGATGCACCAATAAGGCTGCTGATGTGAAGCAGGATGGAGCAGAGTCTCTGGTACCTGCCTAACTGACATATTAAAGGAGGAGATGACAGTGCATAATGTCACCTCTGCCATTCTGGCACTTTTACACCTTTCCAGAAGTTTCCACTTCTTTCCAGCAACACACATCAGACAAAGTTTGATTAGAACGGGATCCGGTTCCACATTGTTGCTGGGATTTTGTGTTCAGTCTCATCCTGTGCAGCCGGTCCCCCCCCCCCACATAAGGCCTCATTCCCACCCCCTCATCATACCTGCCTGTGCATTTTAGCATCCCCCCCGTGCCCGTATCAGATTGAAAAGATGGCATTTGAAGGACGAGGGGGTGGTGAGACCCCTCTCCCAGCCTCTCAAACACGTCTGTGAAATGCTTCAAACCAATGCCCACCTGGGGACACTCAACTGGACGTGGGTATTTGTGTAGAGGTTGTCTACATTCGGCTGTCTCATCCAGTCCTGCAGTATGAGTTCTTTAGATGGGGCTGGTTGGTGAAGACGGCATGGGGTAGGCAAAGAAACATCCCCACCCCAGCAGAAAGTCAAGCACAAAGCCTACGTATGGAGACCCCCGGTACTGGCTGGGATTACACCAGCAGGACAGGACTCTGTACAGCCCACGAGCGCCATGTGGGAACTATAGCCATTTAGGCCCCCCCTACACCGCGAGCCCTTAGATGCCCCACCCCCAAGTTGGCAAGCTGCTGCGGCGACCCTGGAATGGGGGGGTTGGTGACCCAGCAGAGGCGACACTGGCACGAATGCGGCCTATACTGGCCAGGGGTGGACGGGGTACCAGACGGACGGGGGCCCGTCTAACAGCTTGCAGGCCACGACTAGGAGCTGCACAACAATGCGGCCGATTGTGCCGTAGAACGTCCGAGCGCGGGGGAGGGGGGTGGGGGGCGTCTGAAAGGTCAGCACCCACCTCCAACCCAGGGGCGTGAGCGAGTCTCGTGGCCCCTTATTGGGTCAGTGGGTGCCGGAGTCACATTTCCCACGAATGAGCTGCAGCGTCTCTTATGGCAGCAGTGCCAGGTGGAACGGCACCAGGCCCGGGTCAGGGGCGATGCAGACGCCAAGACGGCAGAAAAGGGGGCGGCGAGGCGGGGAAGCGGTAATTTTAGGTGGCGCTAAAAAGATTTGTTATTCTTCATGCCTCGTCGCTGCCGAGGACTCGGGACAGTCCAATTAAGCATCAACACGGCCAGTTCGGAGCCAGTATGGCCAAGAGGGCTGGAGCTACTGGGCTTTACTGGGGCACAAAGGGGCATCATGGGCATGTGCACGTCACGTGACAGAAAGGGCGGCTATAAGAAGCCATTATCGCAATATGCTGGACTCATGTCAAATGTTACTTTGTATTTAGCAGACAGGCATTGGAGCTAGTGGGGTGAGGGGCTTTGCCCAGGGGCCCAACAGCTAGCATTGGGATTCAAACCAACAGCCTTCCGTTCACAAGCACTCGCCCAATACTGCTCAGCCACACAGCATCCCCCCATTTAATAAATGCTGAAAAACAGGGAGTTGTAGTCATGTAGTCGCTTAAACAAGGGCTAGGATTGTTTTCTCGTGTTATATTTACCCTCAGCATGTGCTTTTAGCAGTACGATCCAGCTCCGTGTTTCCTTGAAACGACTCGACGGTTCAAGTGAAAGCCAGGGAGTGGGAGCGCCACGGGGGAGCTCCCCCAGCTCGCAGCTGCCCGGCCTGGCTGAGGGCAGCAGGCGAATGCCAGGCTTCCTCGGCCTGGCTGGAGAACGGCCAGCCCAGCGTAGGAGGAGAGCTGCAAAACGTCGCCAACAACAATGTCTGAGCCTAAATAAAGCAAAACCTCACAAGCCGGCAATACTAAGTCACACAGAAAGAAAACACTCCGGGAAAATTTCAAAACATTTAAACACAGAAATAAATATATAAAAAGAACAGCAGAGCTTATTTTAAAATACAATTACTTGGATAATTTGTTCCAGTCCATCTTGCCTGTGTATTGATCGGTGAAATGGCTGTTTTTTTCCTTCTCTGGGTCTCGACCGCAGTACAGTCGATGTGGAACAGCGTAATGCTTCATTTGTTCAACAATCAAGAGGCACAGTTTATATCGGCGACAATTAGGGTCCTTTCTTGAGGTAGGACATACAGAGCCAGAGTTGATAGGGGGTGCAATTCCCGGCAGGTCCCCTGCCGTAAAT
>JAODJW010000062.1:20563509-20592924 GCA_026777045.1 Hyperopisus bebe | reverse complement strand
GCTGGCCCCCCCCCCCCCCCCCCCAGCCTTGGCACGGCTTTGACGGCCACCCCTATTCTCAGCATGTGAGCACAGGCTGCATCGTAGGATTAGAGGGGCTAAATCGGTGAGGTGGGGGGTCGCTAAATTCCAGGATTGCACAGCCAGAGCAGCATGGAAACTTGAAAGTGTTGGGGGGGGGGGGGGCTTCCCTGTCAGTGCAGATAGAGGCGCCAGGCTAATTTATGTAGCACGTGGCATTGGTTCCATTAAACGCGTCTTCCCTGCAACACCAAGGGTAAGGGTGGTGAGGGAGCAGGAGAAGATGGAGTGGCATGGGTGGAAAGCACCGTATCTAGGGGAGAATCCTCCTCTGGTGTCCTAAGCCGCTCCCTAATGATACCCTACCCCCCCAAACCCAGGAACATGTGGGAGTAGTGAGGTACTTATTTACAGTGGTGGCATTGCACATGTAACATGGCGAGGGTAGGGGTCCTGTTCTCCGTGGCTTCTCTCCTTCTCTCTTCATTTCCACTGTTACGTATAAGTCATGCAGTACTGTCTTGCTACACATTTCAGGCAACTGTCTATCTATAAATAAATTAAATTGAATGCATTCCATTCTCCCTTTACGAACCATGGCATCAAGAGTATCACTGAGTTTGACTGAGTATCAGTGAGTTTTGAGCTGGATTGAGATCATTCTGCTATGGAGTATTAAGCAGACCCCCAAGTGGCAGGAAGCTCTTCTTTTTATTAATATTACTGATTATTACTATTTCTCAGATAATATTTCAGCATATACTATGAGTCATTTTATGTTGCTTAGGTTAAGCATTTTCCTCTCAGGTACCAGAGCAGCTTCGAGGTCACAATCCCATGTCATTATGGGCTTGAACGTGGATTTTCACGGACTATAAAAACCAAATTGGAGAGCAGTGATGTGGGGGTCAGTGATGTGGGGGTCGTCTTCCCCGTTTTTCTGATAATCTTCCAACACAGTCTTGTACTGGACTGATGTATTCCTGAGCATCAGCTCTGCAGAAGAGTCGCATTTCCTCCAAAGGACGTTACAAATTGGAATTTTAAAAGGCGTGTTCCGGAACAGCGGATTCCAAACATTCTTGGAATGACGCCTTCCACTGAGGCACAATGTTTGACTATGATAACGTTCCGTCAAATAAAGAAGACGTGAGTCCAGGTACTGACCCACCACGGTGGGGCAGTCGATCCACAGGGTGTATAATACTACAGCATTGGTAAAGAGTGTAACACTCTTCCTTCTGAAAGGTGTAACAAACTCCACGTGGGATTAGAACCAGTCAGCAGTCGTCAGTCATGCCCTTAGAGGACGGCAGCACTGGACTGATGGTAAATGGCATGAGTTCTGCATTATTACAGTTAGGGTATAGTTAGTTTGGGCAATGGAGCCCAACTGTGTAGTAATTCCTAACTACATTATAACAAATTCCTCCCACAGTCCAAAAACATGCTGAGATTAGTTGGAGTTACGAAATTGTCCATAGGTGCGCATGTGTGAGTACACATTGGTGTGTGAGTGTGCCCTGCGATGGGTTGGCGCCCCTTACTGGGTTGTTCCCTGCCTTGCGCCCGTAGCCTCCGGAATGGGCTCCACACCCCCCGCGACCCTGAGTAGGATAAGTGGGTACAGAAAATGGATCAATGGTTGGATGGATTATAACAAATATGGCTGAATTCATCCAACCAATGACAGGGTCATTACAACGACGGTCCTGAAAGCTGTGCAGTCCGATAAAGATCATTTATCTTTCCTCACCGACAAAAGTGGGGGACTTCAGACTCAATAAAATTCACATTTATTTACTACAGACCAAAAAAACAGAGCATTACAGTGTATTCAAGGTGTTTTCAAATGCACAATTTCTTCTAACTGGTTCATAAATTGGTGCTAAATTAATTTTATTTGTATCCCATTCAAATTAGCAGAAGGACCCCCACTTCGTAACCATCTCAAAAGCTAAACTGAAATTAACAGTTAACTATTTAAAGCAGTTCTCTTCTAAAGTTTTGTTGTACGTTCCCCGGTCACTTAAAGTGTGCTATATCCTTTGCTCATTTCTTTCCTGTATTTTGACTGTGTGTATCGTGCAGGTTGCCTAGTCTCAGAATTCCATTCTTAAATTAAATTAACCAATTTACTGAAAGTCAGTTTCAAAACAATACGCTAAACTGGGACTCACACAAACCTTTACGTCATTATTATCAGATGACGTATCGCAGGTGCCTCCTTCCACCAGTCAGTCACATTGAAGAATGACATCCACACTGAACGCCGTATTATTAAGATGCAGCGAGTTCACAGATTACATCATTTACGGTTTATCACAGTGGATCAAACAACCGCTAGTGTGGATGGAAATGCATTAATACCACCTGCTGGTTTTTTCCCCCCCCGCCCCCCCCCCCCCCCCATCCATAGAATTTGACTTCAAGCTGCCACATTAATTTATACAAAAAGTGCAGTAAATCCCAAACAGCGAGTTTCCACTTTACGGGCAACCTTATTTAAGACATTAAAATAATTTTTTGTTTACATTTACAAACTACCGCGCATTAAAACAGCCTAAAGACTGCATGTGCTCTTTCAATCTTTGCGGTAAACTTTTGTGATTGGAAGCTGTCTGGGGTCCAATGAGAATTTCTCCTCATCTCCCAGGATAAAGAATTTAATGACTGGCCCTGTATCCTATTCAAACTAATGCTAGTCTTTTAAATTAGAGCCTAACTTAACTGTCAACAAAGGTTTTCATAACATTTAACATCCCTCTTAAAGACATATTTGCCATAAGAATAGCATAGTTTTACAGTTGTGCTGGATTAATGCCAGAAGATTATTATAATACGACCGTTATGTTCATTATGTTTTTTGAATTAAACTGGAAAAAAACAGTATTCGTTTTTTTGGCCAGTGTTGAACCGGTTTGGAGCATTATCTTGTGGGTGGAACGCAAAAAAATAGCTCTGCTTGGGAAAAATTGAAGTGAGTAACTGCTCCTCTTCACTGCTTTGACAGACAAACTGCGCAGTGTATCTACATTGGCTGGCTGACTGAGCCGCAGTGGCGGGCCAGTTTACGCTGCCACATAGTGGGTGTGATTGATGCTGGGATTTTATTACCTGGTGTCCGTCACTGTCTGACTCAAGCCTTCCTGTAGGTTAAGCGGACTTTTAAGAGTGGGTGATACTGATGCAAGACGTCCGTGAAGGTGTCACCCTGTCCCCCTGCACTGACGTGAACATCAGATGTTTCACAGGAGCACAGGAGTGGAATCAGGGGATGACTGCCGTCTGTCTCCTCACTTATGGGTGAGGTTTGCTCATCCCTGGCCCAGTTAATTCCCAGGATAAGAATGATACTGGAAATCACAATCCTTCAGTACCTGAACACCAAGGACTGATCCAGGGCAGAATCAAACACAAAATCTATCTGATCATTGAAAGCTTAGACTTATGCCTTGCTGGCACAGCGCCAATTTCCATCACAGGCTGATAGAGCTGCGATGACTTGCTTAGAAGTTAAACAGAGAAGATGTGAGCGTCAAGACTTCTAGGATTTTAACCAGGAGGATGTGGGTTCACGACCACGCCTAAACCATGCTATCACTTCTTGTCAGAAAAAACTATGTTAAACAGCTGATGGCCATAAGGCGAGGAGGTGAGGGTTAGGGGGTGTAAAAGCAGAAGCCGCCCTAGAAACTGTCACTTCCTCTCAGTGCAAGCAAAAACTGGGAGACGACCGTCCCAGTGTGGTCATGTGCTGAGGGGTGGGGCTTTTCCATTGTGAAACAGGCGTGTCGCCGCCCTTCCTGCAGGAGCCCCGCCCATGACACTGAGGAGATTGGAGACACAGGGTTAGATACAGGGCACAGGGACACTGCGTTACAACCAAACATGTACTTGTACAGACTTATTACTGTCTAAATGCCAGATGTGATTAAGGACTGTGTGATTATGTGATGAAGTATTTTTTATTCACTTTGGTCCTTTGGACTGCGGCATTGGTTAGGGTCTCTGGGCTGACATATCATCAAGGCAGGAAAGGTGAAGACCCCCATGGGGCCCGCAGCCTGAAGAGCATCCCCCCCCCCCCCACATCGCTGGCCCATGTGCACGTGCATGGGGAGAAAACGGTCAGGAAAACATGGGCCGCAGACTGCAGTCGCAACGGCGGCGATGATGATGATGGCGGTGATTACTCTGGTGATGAAGATCAGTCGTCGTGTGACAAGCTGTTACAAAGAGTCACAGACCTTTCTGCTTACAGTCAGCAATGACCGGAACGGACAGAGAACATGGATCGGCAGAAGTGCATGATCTTCCCGTCCGGGAGAAGTATAGACAGAGAGAAGGATGAAACAGGGAAAGTGGAGAGAGGGATGAAAGACGAGCCTGATGCAGATGGACGCAGGTTGGGAACGGGGTCAAAGCAGAAACAAGAGCATCCAGCCCACCAAGCGTGGGGACTAGAAACTTGGCCCCTTTCTGCAGCACCTACCCAGGGTATCATATAAACTTCACCCTGCTGTGGGAATGACAGCCCACAGGAGTGGGGGTGGGAGTGAGATGAAGGTCGCAACCTCGGAAGCACAGGTCAATCATTGGTGGCAGCCACTCAGGGGGGCTGGCTGCGAGGCCAGGCAATGCATGACGCCTCTCCGGATGCACTGCCAGATGGCTGTAGGAACCAAGCAGCAGCTGAGGCTTAAAAATGAGAGGGAGGTGTAGGTTACAGGGTAACTGTCACAGCGGGACCACACACTGCCAGGCCCCCTGCCCTGCCCGCCCTCTCCACATTAAACCACACACTGCCAAGCTCCGGCCCCGCCCGCCCTCTCTAATACTTTCCCTATTGTGTATTCGTGTACTGTCCCCTTAAAAACACACTACCGCGTGTGCTGTCACGTGACTCCGCCCCCTCCAGTCCGCGCCGTGGAAGCAGCATGGAGGCAAACTCAAGCAGCAAGCCGACCGAGCAGCTCCAGCAGCTTGTACCAAACAAAAAAGCCGTGTCCGTCGTGTGGACGCGTTGTGGCTTTAGTGAAGACGACGCGGAACAAAATGAGGTAAAATGTAAACACTGCGGAAAAACCGCCTCAGCGACCAAAGGTAATACCACCAATCGGTTTCGGCACTAGCAGTATTTAAAAGCGTAAACCGTATACGGTGATCGTGGTTATGGTGATGAACCGCTTATATGGATCAAAAAGCGTGGACAGAATAATTCCTGTGCAAATACTGTTTATATAATTTTCTCATAGTAATCAAGTAATCTACTTACAGCGTTCATTTAGGGTGTTCATTTAACGTTAATACTTTTTTACGTGCCTAGGGAACGTAAATATTTTTACATGACCAGGAAAAAAAAAGAGTAATTAAACCATTTAGCCTCTAGAAGTAGCCTAGCTTGTTTTTGTCATCACTTTGACTTAAATCATTTTGCTTATTATGATTTCCATATGTCAAAATAATCGTTAACTAGGGTTACCCCCATCGCTCACCCGCATCATTTTACATAACATGGTACATAACCAGTTAATATGAGTTATTTTTTGATAACTGTGGAGTTGTGCCGACAGACACACAGCAGTGCCGACAAATTAGTAGCTCTTGCTCAGTATTCTCCTTGTGGAATACAAGATATTTCCATACAGCAGAAGACGAATGTCTTTTCGTGACCAGGTCTTCTTCGCTTTTCTCCTTTTCACTAATTTTTGTTTAATTTCTCACAAACGTGCCACAGTCCAGCAGGGAAGACAAGAATGATTATGATCGTCTCTGAGCTCATTTAAAAGCTGCGGTGGTAAACAAGCAGACTGGATTTTTTTAGCAGACCCATATAATGTTGAAAAGGGGCTATCAGTACAATTAGCAAAGCTTGTTAAGTTAGGTTTCCTATGACAGTAAAATGGTTTTGTGGAAAGTATTGATGGTTTGAACCCTGCAGACTATCGCAGACCTCACGATGTGACAGTTGCATGTGCATGAAATTCCATGTTGCCTCACTCCGCCACTTAGTGTGTGTGCAGCTTGTGTGTTTCTGTGCTGACCCTGTGTGGGCGTGGCTTATCAGCGGATCCTCCAGTTTCCTTCCACTGACCAAAAACATGCAGCTTAAGCGAATCGGAGTGCCTGAACTGACCCTGTGTGTTACTGAGTGCTCCCTGCAGTGGCTGGCTGGTTCCTACCTTGCACCGATTGTAATGTATTTATCATATACTATATTATATTATATTATACACGATTACTCAATGAATTTTCAGATTGTTCGGTAGATTTCTCGATTATTGATATAATCAATAATGACAGCCTTCCTTACTAATTGGTTTATTAATTAAATTCTGACCATGACTTCACACATCTTCACACTTCTGAATCTTTTATTTAAGGGTGTTTTTTCTTTTTACAAATACATGACCACATGTTTCTGTTTTATATTTTATTTTTTAACTAGAATAAAATTACTCAAGACCATATTATAGTTGATATGGCTGTTTGACAGCAGTTTCTGGGCCCTCTGCAGTTAAATATCTAAATTCCTGTATCTGTGGGAAAAACAAATTTATGATAATTTCATGAAGCAAGAATCAATTCAAGCCAGCTTGTAATTCTTTGGAACACCTGCAACAAATTTCAAGAAGGACCTGTAGTAGCAGACGTTAGGTCTAGGTCAATCTGGCTGAATGGAACAGCAGCTTTAGCCATTAAGCCTCTGATGCTGAAAGCCAAGTTGGTCTCTTCTATAAATTCCCATCAGATCCGAGTCTCTACCCCATAGGTGCAGAATCTCTCTTTAATGGGTCACTTCCCGCTCTGGCTGATCTCCAGTCATGCATCAAAGTCATAGTGGTGCACTGAAGACAAGAGCTTCAGCAGAAGTTCCTCAGCCAATTGGCTAAATGCTCCTGCAGTTGTTATGCCCGGACATGCTTGAGAAGGACATTCCCATGACCCACGTGTTCCAGATGACCCAACAGCTTCATGACCAGCAGCTGAGACTTCTACTGGAGAGAAGCTGGAGAGCTGATCTACAGACGACAACGGCCCTCCAGTGGAAGCCATCCAGCCCAAGCCAATCATAAAGCATCCCCATGAATCCCACCTCGACAGCTACCCAAACAATAGCTGCACCTCAGATAAGCTCATACAACTCAGCGAAAACCAACAGGATTTCCATATGTAAACCAACGCCTTTAAGGGAACTCACATCATTACTTCCTGCATTGGGTCCAGCGTGTGCTATCCTGTCCTATCCTATGGTCCAGGATGTCCGATCCACATTCACTGTCCCTTTCCTGGGGGAAAGAGAAACACACGAGACCAAATGCTTAATTTTGTTAAAAGTTTAAAGGGAAGCCTATTTTTATTATACCTAGCAAAACACAAATGCATCAGAGTTATGATTACAGACTGGGCAACAAAAAAAGCATTACGAAATAACGATATAAATGACACTCAAAAAACACACTGTACATTTGCATTTTATTTATTTGGCTTTTACCCCAAGTGACGTTTATTCCTTGTGAAAGCTGGGACAGACAGTGCCTGGTTGCTCAGTGGCCCAACAGTGACATTATTATACAGACCCTGAGATTTGAACCAGTGACCTTCTGATTACGTTCCTAACTCGCTGAGGTACACCCCGCCCCCATACTCATATTCATGTAAGAAAAAAAAAATTCCACAGCACACAGAGAGGAAGCTTGGGTGAAAGGGAGAGACAGCGCTGCGCGTGTGAGGTCATCATTCTGCTGAGGACAGGCAAAGCTTTGACGCACATTCTAAGAAACCAAGAGCTCTATCCCTTCTCTGTATTTGTACTAAGTATATGTGGTTTTTGCAGATTGAGATGCGCTGGGCTCAACTTGATCTCCCAGCGAAGGTTTAATGTGACACGCAAGATTTGTTATTTTATGTTTTTGTGTGTAACCCATGGTCACTGAAAAACTGTGTCACACTAAGTCACCATGCCGGAGTCACCATGACCACGTTGTCAAGTCTATTGTGTTGCTTTCCGTTAAACAATCCTGTGCACGGCAGATGACAGGAAGCACTTTGGGCGGCCGGACTGGAGTCCTGAGGCTTGTGTGATTTTTTTTCCGTGGAAAACCAGGTCAGGGACTGCGAGCATCTCCTACACATTCAGAGGTGGGTAGTTCGGGTCCAGAGAGTAAAAGTCCAGACCAAGATGACTATTTGTATCAGCTGAGTATAAAGAGTCACAGTCACAGAGTACTCAACTGGTTGCTTGAAACAAAATCTTGGTCTGGATTTGAGTTCTCTCATTAAGGAGAACGATGCCTTAAATTACAAGACATTACAAAACACAGTTATGTTCACGAAACAGCATCAGTGCCCATAACATGCAAAACAATATTTGAATGTGGGTGGCTAGTCTGTCCTCTGAAGCCCAAAACCAATGCAATGTAGACTTCTAGATCTTATTTCTATCCAGGCATACATCAACATTTCTAATGTCCTGGTGAAGGATTTCTGAAATGTGCTAAAAGTCTGTTTGGGTATAATCGAAGGCGGTGCAATGTTACCTGTTACACCTATTGATTTTGTTTACGGAACCTTCTAGATGCTTAGCTTCAGAGACGCCATCTGAAGGAACGTGTTGAAAACACAGCGCAAATCAGCTTCTTTCAGAAACTTAGCAGTTGGCATCATATCCATTGAGGGTACACTTAGGATGGCATCACAGCTGCTGATGGCACCCCAATAGGTGCCAACCCTCCACAATCTAATTTATTTCTAATATCTTTCACATAAGATTTTTCTGGAACTGAATGGGATAATTGTGCTGTTCTGTTTCCTCTAGACATCATACGTCTAACTGAATTTCCTTGGCTAATGTGGAAAATGTCCTCTATTGGTGGGTTACACTGTCCCCTCACATCTCAAAGGTTGGGCATGTCAGTCCTGCACAGTATGAGCTTAAACTACCTGATCATTTTAATGGGATGTTAAAAGAAATAAAGAAAACATGGGAAAAGGTAACACGTGCATTTAATATTTACAAATATAACTGTAACAAAAGATTTATGAAGAATGACTTGCGAGGAATTTACTTTGTTCGACAAATAAAGAATTTTCTTGAAATAGGAAATTTAAATGTATGTGTCTTACATCCGAGCCTTCGAAGAAAAAGAAACAGAGAGCAAAACGCGTGGGGAAAGTTTTGCAATGAGTTTGCGGCTTGTTGCACGAGGCGGTCAGGGGTGTGATAGCCCAGTCATGTGACCCTCCACCCAACAAGGCCAAAGACTTGAACAATCACAAGGGATCACAGCAGCCGGCTGTTTGAAAGCGATTTCCGAAATAACAGTGCCGCTGCTCGCCGATCACTTGAGATGCTTTTGTGCCATATTTGATTGGTGTGCGCTTCCAAATGCGTCATTAACATCACGCTACAGAATACTGCAGCACCCTTATTCTTGAATTCACATTAATGAACTTGATGACAGTTAAGTTGAAAGAAAATAAATTAGGTTGTGACTCTGGGAAACACACTTTTGCACTAAACTGTTGCTTCACATTGCAAAAATAAACAGTTTGTACAGTTATGAATGAACAGGAACATTGAAAAAATAATTTAAATAATTATCTTTATATAACACCTTTTGTACATGAAAAGCAGCTCAAAGTGCATCAAAGTCAAGAAGGAAAAATAAGAACAGGCTTACAGAGTATAGAAATGGACACATTAAAGATGCTACAAAAAGCTAATGCAAAATGATAATGTAAAAAAGGACATTACAGTCAAACAATATGAAAGCACTAAAAGGTGTAATAAAAAAATAATAAATATATTTATTTATTTTATATATATATATATTATATTATGATATTATTTTTTTAAATAACTATTTCTGTCATTCCGGAACAATCTGTCCTCTGACCCGCTGTTGATACACGCAACACCCGCTATGGATGTCACCCCGCTTTCCTCATGTTCTCAGCATATGCTCTGCCACAAGAGGCGCCCATGACGAATCGGCTCACTACAAAATACGAAAGCAGAAGGACACTTTAAAAAAAAAAAAAAAAGAATGACAGAGAACTCTATTTGGGGTTCTTAGAAGGAGAGTTTGAAATAGAGAGAACCGGAAGAGTGAGCCATTTTGGTTTGACATTTGGGAAAACGGCGTAGCACCCCTGTGCACGCAATAGATGGCCCAAGGGCCCTAACAAGTGGGTCACTCTGTGAACTGGCCTTCGGCGCTGAGGATTGTGGGAAGCCCTTTCCTGCGAGTACAGCAGAGGCTTCTGTGCAGTCGCGGGAGCCTCGCTGGCCTCTTCACAAGCTCCACACAGGGCAGCCCTCAGTCACTGGAGAGCAACAGCTACCGATGGCGTGAGAAGCGGAGTCTCTGATCCTGTGACCGTTAATGAGGCCACTTGCAGTCTAGGAGATGGCCGTCTGCAGCGAGCAAAACGTGAAGGTGAGCAGCGTGTGGCGAGCATGGCCCTGCCCCGGCTGCTGCCCTCCTCTGCTGCACCCCAGCCTCATGCGGCTGCTTCTCGTGAAGTATGCAGCCAGTAAAAGGAAGCGGCCCCCGTCTCTGCACGTGAGGCAGGCCTGTGCCAGCCGGTTCAGGAGAAAGCCACAGCGTGACGCTACAGCGGCTGCATGTGTCGACGATGCACAGAGCCGTCACAGAAAAAAACAGGAGGCTGGGGGAACATGCTGCCCCCGGGGGGGGGGCTCGCAGCCTCCTCTTCTGCCTGCCATACCGTCCTCCACAGGTGCAATTGTATGATTTGACCTGAAGGGGGGGCTGCCACAAATCACTAAAAGGGTTTAGGAAACAAGACACCTTAAATTGGGTCTAGCATCGTCTGTGTTCCCCTAATGTGTGGATGGATCCTGCTGGCTACTTCCACATCTGTAGGAGAAGGAGCACTCAGCCCTGCCTCTTACCCAGTTTGGGGGACACCTGCTACCCCCATTAACATATGTGCCCTTGTTCCTGTATCATCCATCCAGGGCAAGGGAGTCAGGCTTTGAGGAGACCCCCAGAGCTTGTCGTGAAAGTGAGCTAACCCTCCCCCCAAAAAAATATGAAAAGGAAAAAATAGCGAGAGCTCAAGAAAGACAGAATGAAAGACGGTGGGGAGTAACAGGAAGTCACCCCCCCTCTCCTCTGCTGTGGCTAACGGGTCCTGATCAAAGGGAGTGATTGGGTTTGCTGCTGGTGGGGGACAGGGGGGTGACGCCCACAGAGTCAGTTCAACGGCTGGGCACAGATGGCAAAAGCACCTGGGGTGGGTGGGGGCAAGGCGGCAACGCTTCACCGGAATCCAAATCTCCTTTATTGCCTCGGTGGCACTCGCCAGACAAACACATCTGCTGGGCTGGAATTGCTGGGAGATAAACCGCCGAAGTGAGAGGACACAGCAGACTGCCTGGACACCGGAACGAGGCCCCCACATCTCGCTTGTTGCCGGGATCCACTGCAAACAATCCTATTGACGTAAAGCAATTCGGCAGGTGTTCTGTGGCCAGAAGGGAAGTTTAAAATCCCTTCATACGCCATATTCCTTTCAAACAGGAAATTAATTTGCAAATTAATTATCGAACAGTATTTCAAACAGCCTCACAGCTTTGTACAACTATTGCACTTACCTGTTGCTTCTCGAAACAAAACCATGACTATTGAGCTAATTCTTAATGTATAAAAAGTAGAGCATTTTTCTCAATAAAAACGTTATATTTTATGGTCTTAAAAACCCACCATGGCTGGCTTTGTGATATAGTTTCCCGATCCTGTCCTGAGGAATCCTGTTGTTTTCTTGAGTGATCTGTGGTCAGTGCACTTACTAAACTAAAAGTGCCTTATGCAGCAGAGAATGCAGCACGTGTCTTTGGAGCAACGAAATTCCCTTCATTAAGGAAAATACAGCAGCACAGCCCCTTCTTTAACAAAAACAGAATGACGCAGCTCTTTTGTTAATGAAAAGAGAGGTGCACCACCTTCTTATCAAAAACATGATGTACAGATGTACGCCATCGCTAAGGAAAACAGACTCACCCCCTCCACCAATGAAAACAGAGCGATGCACCCCCTCCACCAATGAAAACAGAGCGATGCACCCCCTCCACCAATGAAAACAGAGATGTACGCCATCGCTAAAAAAACACTCACCTCCTTCATCAATGAAAACAGAGCGATGCACCCCCTCCACCAATGAAAACAGAGCGATGCACCCCCTCCATCAATGAAAACAGATGTACGCCATCACTAACGAAAACAGACTCACCTCCTTCATCAATGAAAACAGAGAGATGCAGCCCCTCCACCAATGAAAACAGAGCGATGCACCCCCTCCACCAATGAAAACAGAGATGTACGCCATCGCTAACGAAAACAGACTCACCCCCTCCACCAATGAAAACAGAGCGATGCACCCCCTCCACCAATGAAAACAGAGTGATGCACCCCCTCCACCAATGAAAACAGAGATGTACGCCATCGCTAAAAAAAACAGACTCACCTCCTTCATCAATGAAAACAGAGCGATGCACCCCCTCCATCAATGAAAACAGAGCGATGCACCCCCTCCACCAATGAAAACAGATGTACGCCATCGCTAACGAAAACAGACTCACCTCCTTCATCAATGAAAACAGAGATGCAGCCCCTCCACCAATGAAAATAGAGCAATGCACCCCCTCCACCATTGAAAACAGAGCGATGCACCCCCTCCACCAATGAAAACAGAGCGATGCAATGATGCATTTTCTTCATCAAGCATATATCTGCACACCCTTTGTTAATGCAAACAGAGCAGTTCACCCCAGCTGTTAAAAATAATTAACAAAAATGCAACGCTGTATCCCTGTCATTAAACATATTTCAAAATGCCATCCATAACATACTTCCCTGCCCTGTGTGAACATATTTATTTTGTTCTTAAACTCTGTCATTTAACCCTTAGATTCTTAATGAAGCCCAGAAAAACACGCTCCTGGGTACCTTAAAACAACACGCCCCCTAGGGTGATGAACATCCCAGTTCCTAAGCAGTGCAGTAAGAGACACTTTCAGTGACTGGTAATCTCTCTGTTGTCAGCACAGCCTCCCTGGAAAATTCTCAATGAAAGTTCAAATAGCTCAGCTCTGCTGAAACAAGACAGACCAATGGGTGTGCGAGGAGCCATCGGGCAAGCATGTGATTCGTCTTCAGCCTCCAAAGATGTGCACAACTGTGGCGCACATGTGTGGCTCTTATGATGAAAGCAGAGCTGGACCCCAGCAGCCGATGCGGTGAATTTCCTGTGCAGGTAAATACTGTGATAGTGAGTGCATTAGTGCCACCTAGAGGACAGTCATAGATTCTCCACATAAGTACATACAATAAAACCTAGAGTGAGTTAGAGGGAGCCGAAATCTGTTCTATATAAGCAAAGGCTACTATTTAACACTTTACTATTATACCTAATACACTGGATTTTTATAATGTTATGACTTATAATCTTATAACTTAATACACTATATTTGTATACAATTTAATTTCTTATAAGTACTCCTAAAAAATTAGAAAAATTAATGCAGTAGATCTGCATCCAGCTTATCTGATGTTTACAGCCTAGAGTGTCAGTTGTAAATATCAGATGTCCTACACCAGTCTGGACAGATAGTGAACCTGTATGACTGGCACGGAATAGAGCAGTTTCCCCTGAAACTCATTCGAGCAAAACCACCCAACCCCAGCAGCCAGTAATTTCCATGCTCGCACTGTTACTGCAGAACGATCAATGCCTGGCCCAGAATTAACGTCATTAATCACTCGTTACTATAACTTAAAAAAAACACGGCTTTCCTGAAAAGCCAGACACCCAGGTCCTGCCAGATATGCAGTAAATTGGTTCAAACGCAGGGCGGGGCGGTGGTGTAGTGGTTAGCAACGTCATCTTACGCGGGGGTCTTCCCCAAGGCTCCATGTGTGCAGTGTTTGCATTCCGCCCCCATGTCGTCCCCCCCCGAGACTAAAAACAAATTACGGATGTGTCCCTGTCCTGGGTTATTCCCTGCCTTGTGCCCACAGCTTCCAGTATCAGCTGTAGACCCCCAAGACCAAGCAGGTAGAGGAAATGGATGGACAAATGTTTTAAGAGGAAGAGTAAATGTTTGGGGTGTCTTCATAGGCATGAGGATGGGTGTAACTGTCCCAGTGACAGTGTGTTCTGAAAGTTCATTTTTGTTATAAACTGAGTCACCTAAGTTTGTTGCGATCTTTAAAATTGATTTAAAAGATGTTTATTAAATAATTTAGAATTCTATGTAAATGTAAATTTGTTTGACGCAAAGCGTAATGGGTCACATGACTGACGTTTGGCATGGTTTCGGCGCGGTAGCACTAGGGAAGAGGAGTTGCGCAGCGCTGAAAGGGATCTAACTCTGCATGTGGTCCAAGAGGCGCACAAGGTAATTATTTTTTTTGTGCTGTATGTGATATAATTAGTGTGTATATGTAGGATGAAATTTTGTTTCGGTTAATTGTGAGTATGATGTATTTTTGACGAGCTTGCGTATCTTTTGTCTTAATTTTGTTATAGTTTTCATGATGTCTGCTGAGGAGAGAGAAAGATACAAATTAACCCTCAAAGACATATTTATGAGGCGTGGCCATTGTTCAGTTGGACCCGTGTGGCTACAATGGGTTTCAGAATTAAACCGACCAGAGAATAACACACATACTGATATAGAAGGTTCAAGAATAAAAAAAATTGAGCGGGTCTTTTTAAGCTACACAGAGTCCCCCATAGAGCGCACTAGGAGAACAGCTGGACGAAGGCGCTTGTGACTCTCAGCATTGCCCGCTGGTCCTCTAATTTGCTGCAGCTTCTTCTCCACACCCAGCTGCCCTCTTTAGCTCCTGCATCACTTCACCACAGACTAAATGGTTCAGGAAAATAAACAAGCAAAGAAAAAAAAGGAAAATAAATCAGTCATCACAAGAACAACATTAAAGGGCTCCACAGTTATCAAACCAAGTAGCCCAGTGAACTCAAACATAACGCCAGTTTCAATTTATACATTAATTTGCAAAAAGAACTCCATTTTGATCACGATGCATACGTTTTCTTGCTGCATGTAGACCAATAGAACGTAAAAGAGAAGAGCTCAAAAAGGTTCTAATTATTATGTTAGATTTTTTTTTTTATTATTTATTTTGGAAAATTTGCAGCATTAACAACAGAAGCATAAAGCCTGGATTTATAAGGGAGTCATTTTCCCAAATGCGTGTCTCAGTTTTTACTGAATCTGTTTGAAGGATAAGCGCTTCTGTTTCTGGATTTACAGGGCTATAGCCATGTAAAGTTTAAAAATTTAGTGCAGCATAAAATCATACAATCGTTAGCTATCCATAACCTACAAACAGTCAGAGGATTGCATACTGATTTAACTTCATACGGTGCTGCGGTTGCAAGAGAGTGAGAAAAGAGGGCAGGGTGCTGGCCATGGGGGCCGATGTGGAAATTACTGAGAATGCGACCATGCGCGTTTGCTGACTGGATTGTACTGGGCATTTCACAACGCCCCCTCTGCGGGTTGAGGGAAACTGCGAGGGCGGCTTTTTGAAATACAGCCAAATAAAGAAATTTAAGAATTGATTTGATAAAAAAAAAAACAACTTATTTTCAATGAGCAGTATCGCTTAACATTATAATGAAATTCCTCTTTTAAAGGAAAAGAGGAAAGATGCCCCTAAGATGCAATGAGACCAGTCACATTTGTTCATCGCTAACTAACAAACACAGCTCCATCACTTTGATGCATTTAAATGGGCGACCTTCTAGTATCACCTCTTATGCTACATCAGATAGACAAAGCTTAGGATTCAAGAATTCAATATTCAGTTACATACTTCTCTTGATACCTCATTGGACATTTAGCGCATAATGATGAACAACGAAAAAAATAACGTTTTACGACATAAAGTCGCACACTTGTACGCTAGTTCACACGCTAGTTCGCATGCAGTACAGCATTACAGGTCAGGTGCCTTTGAAGTCGTAAGAAGCTCACCGAGGTGTAAAAACACCTTGAGGCCCCATGGTTGGGGGGTTAATGGGGTGGGGAGTCAGACCTGGGCAGGCCACAGCAGTGAGCACACTGTGGGGCGGGGAGGGGGGGGATGTGCAACGGCAGACAAGCTTGTAAAGTGCTGCACGGCCGTTCTGAGGAACCGTATACGAAACTGACACTTCTGGGGGTGGGATCAGCCAACAGGCCAGGAAGACAGCGCTTCACGGAAAAGGGCGTCGCTTACCAACTCCGGACGGCCGAGGTTATGCCTCTTGCCTCATTTCCTACCGGGCAGCAGCCAGATCACAGCCCTCATCTAAGAAGGTTCCAGCCTTATTTAAGATGACTTCCTCACGCAAGAAAACCATTGATTTGTACATGCCGTATGTATATAACACATACAACATACATGCAGCATACTTGCTTAATTCTGTTGTTTAAAGGCTATAGTGCATTTATGCAAAACAGACGGTAGAAAACGACATTAAACTCAGATGCTCTGTTGGATGCAGATTAAGGGACCCTGAGGTTATTTTGCCTGTAATGGAAATGCATCCCAGTTCCAAGAGAAAAAAAGATGGGGGAAGGATAAAACAGAACAGCAAACATTTATTCCGAACCGCTAAACAGTAAAAGTGTGTTAATAAGGCGGGGGGGGGGGTTTGGTTTCCTGATGATCGAAGGCTGGCTGTTTTGCTGAGCCCTAAGATCCCCCACCACACACACACACACACACACACATACATATGCAGAATTTCACACCATTGTCATCCAGACTAATGAAGCAAAGATGAATTAACATCACATTTCTTGCCACCCCCAGACTTCCCATCATGGGGTGGGAGGGGGGCATATCACCATTTCCATAGAAAATAAAACACTCAAAGCACCAAATGTGACATTTTGGTTTGAGGAAGGTCCTAAAAGCTATGGCATGGTAAACACATCTCCGTCTGGTTTTAAAGAACAGCCTTCCCTCCATCCATACAATGCGGTGGGGCTTGTATGGACATTACAGACTTATTCTATTTAGCAGTGAAGCAGTTGTGCCAATTTGAAGGCAAATATGGCTGATTTCATAGAAGAAATGGGATTTTTACATGCTAAACCTGAAAGGATGAGCTTGTCTTCAAAAGGTTTTTTTTTTTTGATGGGGAAAGTTATCTGGCTGATTTCAGTGCCTGATTGAGTCCTGGAGCAGACAGACCACATTTAATCTCAGGACTCCTACCAACATACATTAGTCATCAGATTCACTGAGATTAAGAAATCCCGTTTCTCTCCCTTGCATCATAATTCATGTGATACATTCAGGGCCTTGGCAAACTACTCAGTTCCCATCTCTCCTGTTACATTTATTGCGACAAAATAAGACTCTGAAACAGACTGAAACATTCTATTCTTATCTCCCCCACCCAGCGAAGAGATGCACACGCGACACCACAAGTATACACAGCATACATCTGGCAAAAAGCCAGCCAGACATAACTGTTGCTAGGCTGGACATCCCATCAATGACCAGCAACAAGTGATAGCATAGGAGCAAGAGCTAATCGATACCCTACAGACACATCAAGAACCTAATAAGAGCTAAAAACGAGATAAAATCTAATTAAAATGATTAAAAATGAGAAGCTAATTAAAATAAGAGCATTCTAGAATACAGGAATCTCAGATGAAGGCAGTTGAGGTGTTCCTGTCTAGGATAGGTGGTTAGAAGATGGATGGGTGGATGATCCCCAAAATATTAAATAATATCGTGTCAAAACCAAATACATGACCCAATGCAAAATAAAAAACAAAGGAGTATCTTTATGAAGTACTCATATACAAATTACTCATAAAGTATGAGTACAAGGTAACATTTTACTTGACGGGCCACAAACAATATATACTATTACTTATGTATTAATTGACCATAAACTAAGTCTTAGTTACATACTGATCTCATGTTAATTCATCATTAATGAATCATGACGCACATTTATCCTAAAACGTTACTATATCTGTTATGTAAATCTTTGTGAACTGCTGAGGGAACTATTGAAATGTTTTATCTCAAGCAATTACTATATTTACTACTATATCTGTTAATTCTGTAAACCTTTGTAAACTACTGAAGGAACAAATAATGAAAAACAAGTGAAATACTGATCTCATGTTTCTTCATTGATGAATTGCAACTTTTATGTTTTATCTCAAATTTCAACCATACTTGCTTATTTGTTCATAATTTGTACTTCAATACAAAGTTATTACTCAGTTATTACTCAGTTAAGTATTTGTGCTCCGTCAATAAAGTGTTACCAAATACAATTATAAGTAATTAAAAGAACTACCAGCACCAATGTACAATTCACAAAATAAAAAAAACAGAAAAGGGTACCTTTATAAAGTACTTGTATACAGCTTTATAAAGTACTTGTATACAGCTTTATAAAGTACCCTTGTACTTCCAAGCTCAAACTTGCTCTAGAGCAATATATTACCTTAGAAGTCAATTTGCTGATTTACTCCACCTATTTAAGAAACTAGTGAATCGCATGTTTTCATTTCTTTTATACATACGAGTTTAAATGCCTCCCTCGGCCTGTGAGGTCCTACAGCACGGTAGAGAATTTCCAAAAAAGACCGAAAATGAATATGAAAAATATGACCATGGAGAGGTGTGAACTTGGGGATGGTTACCAGGCCACCGCTAAGGTGTTGAAAATCCCCCAAAGCTCAGTGCAATCCATTGTACAGGGGAAGAAGTGTGAAACTATGGCCACAGTACCTCATACGGGCCGGCCCCCATACCTGGCTCCTGGGTAAACAGGGCGCCTATCAAAGAAGACTGAAGGTTCTTCATTTGTGTTTTGTACATTAGTATGCAGGCATTCTTACTTGTGCCATCCAGTCAGCGACATGTAACAGGATTGTACAGCACAAAACAAAGGCACTCACAGAACACCAAAACAAACAAGAACACCCAAACAAACATATACCAAGGGACTGCAGAAGTGCGTATTTACGGAATTGATACAATATAAATGGAAGGAATGGCTGAAGGAGATCTAAGATGGCGCTGAGAGAGCAACGTCTCGACCATTGTCTAGAGCAGTGGTTCTCAACCTTTTTTGCACCTGACCCAATTTTTACCATGCCAGCTCAATCAACCCTATAACAAGTATAGGCTTAAATTAACACTATGATCAAGCGTTCAGTGCACTCAGTAATTTATGCCGATCAATGCCTATTGTACAAATCTGATGATTGGATGTGCCAGCGACTTTTAAATTAAGCATCTGTGGTTTGGCTTCTTGGATTGGTTGAGTGTTCACTAGTTTTGCACTAGGCATTTGCAGACCCAAGACCTGTTTATATAGGTTAACTCTAGGATTGGGGCTGGGAAATCTGATCGTGGATCAGTATAGGAGCTTGCTGGTTTTAAAATGCTTACATTTCCAACTCACAACCCTTTCAGAACGTGCTGCGACCCAAACACTTAGAGAGCTTCAGAAGTCAGTGGCTATGACATGGGCCATGAATCTCCAAGGTGTTCCATGAAACAGGCCTTTCCAGCAGGCTGCACAGAAGAAACCGTCTGGACCAAACATATCCCAACCTGCAGAAACCAAAGAGGAACTTCTAGGGTTGGACATGAAGTGGTCTAGTGGCATATCAAACACTGCTCACCAGCCTAGTGACACTACAAACTCAGAGACCTGCTAGCTTAAACCAGGAAGCTCGTCCTTCAGCAGGACAATGATCTGGAGCTCGGAACAGAAGCAACACTGGGGTGACTGAAACAGAAGACGATGGATTCCCTTGAGTGGCTCAGTACTGGCCTCGAACTGAAAACCTGAGGTAAGATGCCAAACCTGCCGTCCATCGCTGCTCCCCAACAAACCCGACCGAGATTTAGGAATTTTGCACAAAGAAATGGGAGAATATCGCTTCATCTTGGTGTGCAGAGTTGGTAGCGATTTATCTAAAGAGACAACTGACTGTAAGCAGGGTCAACCAAGCCTTGACCAAGGCAGGTGAAAACCCACGAAATAACCACTTTTATTTTTAACCAAAGCATAGCTTTACCTGATAACAAAAAAAATCCATTCATAATAAAATGAAGTCCGGGCTGCATGATCATTAGTGGTGGAAAAGTACACAAGGGTTGAGGACTTTTTCAAGGCACCTCGTCTATTGATGCACAAGGGGAAAAAGCGACAGTGTGGGACCAGCATCAAAGCTTTGCCAGATTTTCCCCGACTGCCAGACCACAGCTCTGCAATCACACCTTCAGCTTGCAGGGTGGCGTTTTGCTTTCAGTTCTCGCCGCCTCGCTAGGAAGAATGTGCCCACCATTCGTTTCTCTGATATCCGAGGAAAGTTCGACTGGTGCTGCAGGCTTCGCGTTTGGCCCTTGGATCCGAGAACACTGCTCGGATGGGATCAAAAAAATACGGCTGATTCCTTGTGCTTTTAATCAGCTCCGTTGCCATATTATTCCAATTTCTCCCACCAATTAAATCTTGTTCATTATAAGCAGGCTGTCTCTATAAAATTTAAATGGCAAACAGATACAAGGCAATGAGACAATTCTTCCCAATCTGTGTAACATAAAGCATGTAGTCTTGGAGGCTGTTTTGTTTATACCACCTGGTTATATAGTGTGATTATATGTTTAACAATCAATATCTCAATGCTAAAGAAAAACAGACGTAATTAAATTACACATTTATATAAACTACCCCAAATCCCTATAATCTGGATGCAAATACCTTTGTATAATTAAGGCAGACATCATGGGATAAATGCAATTAGACTGTAAATCTTGGTGGTGACAAACTTTTAAAAAAACGAAAGAAAAAAAAACATCTATCAAAGTTCAAGTGTATCCCTTGTATTTATAGTAGGTGTTCCTGGAACATCCATCCCAAGATGTTGTAAGCTTAAGACTTCTTAGGAAGCTAAGCAGTAGCGACGTGGAGGGCTGTTCCTCTCAGCTAAGGATTGCCATCAAGCAAGACATTCAACGGTCATAAAAATTCCTGCTCTGAATGCATTCTTTTTATGCAACAACTGTGGAGGGAGACTGAGCCAAAGCATTTTTAGGGCAAAAGGGAATTCTGTTTTCCCAGACAACACAAAAAAAAAAACAATGAAACACAAGAGCCAGATGCTTGAAGTACAGTAACGCAACAACAACGCTGGTCTGCAACCAGTAGGATCATGATATAAAGATCCCGTAGAGAAGGGCTGTGCCTTCTGATTAGCCTACAACAGTCCTGGCACTAACTGGCGCACCTGCACACAGACCTGTCTTCCTTCAGACTGAGAACATCTCTTCTTATTTTCCAGGTTCTCTTGCCAAAAGCTCTGGACCGGGGAGCTGAAGGCTTTTATGCTGATAATGCTGCAGCCCTCATTCAGGACTTAGCTGGGCATACCCCAGATGCAGGTTCCTCAGGAAGCGCTTCTCCTGACCATCGAAAAGCACACTAATGTAGACTAGACCCATACTTGCTCCAGGTAGCAAAAATGTAGACCAAAACACAGATACCTTCCTGCATTTCTTTCGTGTGTTGGGAACCCTAAAGTCCGTCCTACAGAATGACTTTAAGCCCCCCTAAACCCATGGTTCTGTTCTGATTGGTATAATGGTATGTTAATAATCAACAGTTCTGCGCATGAAGCTTCTGTACAAGCCCGCCTGAGGCCAAACGAGGTCACATGCAATTTACGAAACGTGATATGCTGGCAAAGAACGAAGATGGAGATTTAATTTCCTGAGCTCTTTATTGCATGGT
Source organism: Hyperopisus bebe (assembly GCA_026777045.1). NCBI lineage: Eukaryota > Metazoa > Chordata > Actinopteri > Osteoglossiformes > Mormyridae > Hyperopisus > Hyperopisus bebe. The sequence goes on along the minus strand of JAODJW010000062.1, from coordinate 20,571,075 downwards.
ACGTTATGGAGTCATGGAGAGTCGCATATTACATTTGGAATAAAATGAGAAAGTGTGTGGGGGGGGGGACTTGTAACGTTACAATAATGGCGCCCCTCCCCATTTTAGCAATAGCCTATATCACACTTCATCAGCTGAAATGCTCGGGGCAAGACGAGCACCAGGCCATCGTGAATTCCCCCGCACATCTCCGGCTTTGACCTGGGGGAGACAGATGAGACGGTAGATGAGAGGCAAAACTCCCATTTGGCTGTGATCTAGATGGGTGAGACTGGTGTTCAGAAACCCGATACATCCTCCCCAGAAATGCGTGAAGGGTTTCGGCAGAGCTGGAGCTCCGCCCTTGGCCCCGCGGAGAGCTCTCTGCAGTCAGTCTCACCTCCATGATGTGTTCCTGCACATCCCAGCAGCCGCTCTTACCTCCCGTACAGATACCCTGATCCTGGGACTAGCGCAAACCGGGATTTGAAAAGACAGCAGCACCGTGAATTCGCACCTTGCTGTTTCATGCCGTTCGATTAAGAGCTTAAACGAGGGTCAGAAGCTGAATTCACTGACAAATGTAAAAACCCGAAGAGACAGAGTCTTTTAGGTCAGTGAAATGATTGACCATTCTGTGTTTAGTCCAAGAATGAAATCTAAATTAGAGAGGCTTCGCCTAGACACTGATACATCACAGAGGCCACAGCATCTGGCACATACGTACCACCTCCAAAGCGGAGTGGAACTCTATTTAAGATCCTGTCTCACCACGACGTCTGCTAAGCATTATCCTCTAAAGGGATCCACTTTTTCAATTCAACCAAAAAGAATGTGTCATGTGACCTCAACGTCCTCTTTGGCAGGGCTGAAGGAAACGTCTAGCCTTACGGGGACGGGCACGTGCTGGGCAGAGTGTCATGTGGACAACTGAGATGTCGGATATGTGCCTTGTGGATATGTTATTGTCCCGGGGGTCGGTTACGCCTCCAACATATCCCCCCCCCAGGGGCATGTCCCAGACTGGGGACATGTATCCCACCAGGTGGTCACACGAGTCTAACCTGTGGCACACGCCACACGTCTGGCCTCCCTGGATATGCACGACACAGCAAGGCACCAGGTGACATCTGGTAGGTGGAGCCTACATTGTTTGTGGTGAAAAAAAGAATACAATGGGATGACAAATGGAAAAAAAACATGATGTTTTGTTGGGTAAGAGTTCTGTGCAATAGAACAAAGGCAAACTTTGGACCCATAGTGAGTCATCTACTCTTTTTTTTTATAGGTTATGGAACATGAGTGGCACCTGTTAGTCACTGAACAGAGGACTAATAGGGAAATGTACAAATGTGTATGTAAATAAATTCTTTTTCCATTTGGGGCTTTGCTGGTTCCATGGGTCTCCCCCTAGTCAAGTATGAGTAAAGCAGCTTTGAAGTTGCGTTGAGACTCATGCAAGCAGGACACACGCTGATGCCAATCGCGTTGGCAGATTCACACCTCCAACGTGGGGCCTTTTGGTTTGTGAAGTTAACAAAAAGGATAGAGGAGTGGACAGGAATGGCAATCACGATGGCCAGGGAGAGAAATTTACAAGGGCCAGGGAAGGGAGTTCATGATGGCCGGGGACGGGAGTTTATGAGCGCTAGGGATGGGAATCATGAGGGTCAGGGATGGGAATCATGAGGGTCAGGGATGGGAATCATGAGGGTCAGGGATGGGAATCACGAGGAGTCATGGATGGGAATCATGAGGGTCATGGATGGGAATTCACGACGTGGCCTCACAGCAGACATGAAGAAAGAGTTTGCTTGAGATGCAGTCTTATATGGTCCTCCTGTGGAAATAGCCTCATCCATCCCCATGCCAAAGACAATTCACACCCTCAGCTGGAGCTACATGGGGGCGGGGAGGGGTAGGAAGCACACAAAGCTGGCGATGTGTAAACCAATGTCTGCCAGGCAGCACAGGGGCTACTTTGTTAATGTCCCCTGACAGCACAGAGAGGTCCAGCCAACTTTTAATCACCAGCATCTCTGCTAGGGCAGAAAAATGCAACTGTACATGTCAAGCATCCCTCTTCCCCAGCATCCTGCGGGGCCAGGAGGTCACCAGGGACCCACGTCAGATCCTCCTCAGGGCGACTCTAGTGCTGAATATTCATGTCCTTGGGACAGTGAGAGTTAGGAGAAACCAAGCACCAAACTGGACGCCAAACCAATCTCACTCGAATGGTCGTGACTCCATGACAAGCCATGAACACGGCTTGGTTTCACACAAAATACCCCCCCCCACCCAAACACGAGGTCCAGCATTCGTTAATGGAAATACTCACAAAACTCACAAAAACTTTCATTTACCAGATGATGCAAAGGTAACAACTGGATGCTCATTGTTTCTGCGTGTTTATTAATAAGCCTTAAAATGTGCCTTTGAAGACTTCAAATAATTAACTCCACTAAAGATACCAGCACAGGCCTATTAAATAAGGTCAAAATGAGGAACTCCAAAGTATATCTAAAGTGATTATTTTCTTTAGTATATCTAAGCAGAGTGTATAGTTCCGGCACCAAAATGGCCGTCCTGCCTCCCGCTAAGACGGGAGCGACGGTTTAGCAGTCTGCTCATCAGCACTAGCCTTTTTTCTCCTCTGTCTTCTCATTTGACCAGAACCCCCATCCGCTGCACAGCTGCCATTCTGCGCTAATTAACAATACCCCAGAGGAAGGCTACTGGTCCAGTCGCCCGGGGAAGTTCCTCCAGAATGGGAAGGCTCCTCATAAAAAGCGTGTATGAGACTTCCTGGCTCCCTGTCCTCCCACACACGTCGTCCATCACACTCTCTAAACTTCTGCTGACAAAGTCTAAACTTGGTAGAAAACTGCAGACGGCAGACAGGTCACCAAAATCACCATAAAAGAGGCTTTCAGTCTCCATGAAGCAGCTGTTACTTTAACACAATTAACCCCCCCCCCCCCATTTCATTTCCATGGTCCCCCCCATGACTATGTACCATTAATCAGAGAAAAAATGCAAAAGGAGTTTGGGAAAATGGACCGATTTCACATAAATGAGCGGTTCTCATCCAGAGCTGATGAAATCCATGGAAAGGATCAATATGGACCCAAAAGCTAGGCAAAGCAGGGGCTGTCTTACTGCCTGAAATTGCAGACTGATTATACAGATTACAGATGGAACAGTTCGTGCATCCTGTGCAGAAATGGCCACAGACCGTGAGATGTTGTTTAGAGGTGGATTAGGTTGGTCACCATACCTCTCAGGGAAAACCCTATCTTCAGTGGTAACACTTTACCTGAGGGAGCACAAATTATACAGCATTATGGTATTACCTATGTACTAATTAACCATAAACTAAGTCTTAGTTACATACTGATCTCATGTTAATTCATCATTAATGAATTATGACATTTTATCAAGCAATTACTATATCTTATGTATGTAAATCTTTGTTACTATATTTGTTACTATATCTGTTAATTCTGTAAAGCTTTGTGGGTTCATGAACAAACTACTGAATGAATTACTAAGTAACTACTGACGGAACAAGTAATGAATATTATAAGCGAAATACTAATCACATTTATTCAACATGAATGAATCGTGACGCATCTTTTAGCTCAAGTACGAACTATATTTAAAACAGAAATAATGAAATATAGTTCATGATTTGTACTTCAGTAGTAAGTGGGTCATTTCTAAGTATCTGTGCCTAGCCAAGTAAAGTGTTTCTCCTTCATATTGCAGTGGAAGCCTTAAGAGACACCATCCTAACCTGAACATAATGTAACACACCCTGTGTCTGCAATGATCCATGGTTACATAAGGAGATGCCTCTGTCTGACTTGAATAATGCCTTCCGGGGACATCAATATAACATGGTTACCTGGCACAAGAAGCTTGGAAGCCATCAATCATCAGCTACATACTAAGAAGGGCATGATTAGTAGGTGGAAAAGTACCTGCCAGTCTTCTGGGGATTACTGAGAAGACACAGACACCCAAACACCGATGCCCCAAGGCTTGTCATTGGGCTGGCATTTACCCCTCCTACAGGGGGCGCTCTACCTCTTCACCAGCCTGACACTAAATTCTTTCATTCTTCATTGTGGAGCTGAGGTCAGCAGCCTTTAGAGAGGAAATGGGAGGACATGAACCCACCACAGCACAGTCGCTCATGACTGGCCCTTTAAGTCTCCCGTTGGTTATGTCAGTTTTCTGCTCTTTATGTCATATATGGACAGACGTTGGATAGCCAAAGCATGCAGTCAATGCAAAGCCTTCTCCCCTGTATCTGCCAACTGCATTCCTCTGGTGTGTCCTTGATATGGTGATGTAATCCCAGTAAACACCAGACAAAGGGAAGCACCCCCCCCCCCACACACACACACACACACACACACACACACATTTCCATGGGAACCAGCACAGACGGGGCAAAGATAGGCACAAGCATGAAGCATCGCTAAATACCTCCCGTCTTCTGACAAGTTAAAGCACTCTCCATTCTGGGGGCAGGGTGACCCAGGCCTCAGGAATCCAGATACCCAAACGGATGGACAATGGGTGCATTTTTCACACGCTCAAGCCTGGCCGTGTCAAAGATCGCATGCGTCAATTACAGCAACCAAACTGCCACTTTTCTAGCTGCCAATGACCAACTCAACAGATCAAAGGAGATTCAACTAAATGCACACATAGGTGTTTGATGTACGCTCTGTGATCCTATATATTCTACATATATACATAAATATATTAGGGCTGCATGATATCACATCTTCTGCCAGGGTACGTGCATTTGGACCTAGCTATCATCTCCATTGGGAAAGTAGAGGAAGCCTCCAGAATTACTGAAATAACAGACGAAAAAACATGATGGTCAGTTGGGCAGGATTCAGCCGCCTATTCGGGGAAGACAGAGGTAAAAACATGGACTCTGCTCATCTACAGAGGCCCTGCTTTACAGCCTTCAAATAAGGAACTTTACCAGAAGCATTCCTGTATAGTACAAATGGCTATGAAACGCCCATTGCTCTTTAAATGATCCATCAGCTAAACGACTTTCACAGTTTCATGTTCCTTGGAAGTTTCTGAGCCACCGATGGAGCATTGATAACATCCAGGTGTGTCTGTGTGCGTGCATGTGTGTGTGTGCATGCGTGCAGGTGTGTGTGTCTCTGTGTATGCGTGCTTGGGTGTGTGCGCATGTGTCTGTGTGCGTGGATTACGTTTATATTACATTGTGATGACCAAATGTCCCCACAATGATTTGTGTCTAACGCCTTGTATTTTGTTTGCTTGCTTATGGTTAAGGTTAGTGCAGGTCGGGGTTGAGATAGTCATTGTTAGGATTAGGGTTTTTCCCATAGAATGGAGAGTCCCTGTAAAGATATGAATACGTGTGTGTGTTTGTGTTTGTTTGGGGGGGGGGTGGTCTCCTCTGTGTGGATCTGCTGGGAAAACATAGAAGGCCACCACGCCTGGTCCAGTGGAGGACTTCAGAGGAGATCCCCGGATCACGCCATCTCCTGGGCCGCGTGGCCCATCTGTTGCGTGTCGCGTGCGAGGTCACCATCAGAACCATGTTTCAACCAGCTTCATGGGCCAGAGTGGCTGTGGGGCGGGGGGGGCGGCAGCTTTATCTTTCCAACTCAGTTTACGGTGCAGTGCTCAGCTGGGAACGCTCGACGTCTCTGGTCCAGTTTAACTGCCGTCTCTCGGTCATTAGGGAAGGGAAAATATTCAGCATGAGACTCTTCCTTGCGAAGGACCCTCTGCACAATGGTGGCCTTTCAGCCGGCTGACGGACGTCCCGGGGAACCGGCGTCCTCTCGCTGCCGCTGCCGGATTTACGACCCTTTTGGTTGAAACTGGGGTGAATGCAGAGTACTGGCTATGCGGGACAGAGGAGAGAGAGCTGAAGATCCCAGCCTGGCCAGGGCTTACACACACACGCACACGCATGCCCACACGCATGTACACACACACAGGGAGTAGAATGGAAGTCATATGCTTGTTTCGAATCTTGTGCGACTTTTCCTAGTCAGCTCCATTTATTCACCGGACGCGGCTAGCCGACACGTGCGGAAGCATCCTGCTGGTAAGTCACACCCCCACTGGTTCCAGGCTCCAACCAGTGCACCCCCAACAGACTCCAGGAAAATGTTAAAGTGCGACAATCCCATGTGTGAACCTTTCTAGGTGGTGGGGGGGTTTCTCCCATCTGCCTCTTTCATCTCAGGCTACCAGTTTTCTCTGGAAAGATTAGGATGGACAGGATGTTTCTCAGTGTCAGCCTTGAATTCTCGATTTGACTGTTTTCTGGTAGCAGCGCAAACAGATTCCCATCAGTCTTCACACACTTTAGGGACTAAGTGACGCTTTTCAAGTAAGAAAAAGGCATCGATTTACTGGAATTTTGTATGAAATGTGCAAATGAAGTCGCTGCGCCTCTTCACTGGAATGTGAATTCAGGTCACTGACGTCCCAGTGAGCGGCAGGGCAGCAGCAGTTATTTGCAGTGTGTCATTACGATGCATCACTGCAGAATAAGATGATATCTGCCTTTTGCAGTTTTCCTCTCACCATAATGGCTGAATCGGAACTAATCTCCAAACCACCAGCCATGGAAGCTGTTTATCTGGGACTGTCATTTTTCTTTCGAACTCTGTGCTCTCTCTGTTACACGGAGTGTGCATTTATTTTGCTGTACTTTCATTTTGGCTTTTGCCTTCAGGGGTGGCACAAGGTGCAGTGGTTAGTCAGCACTGCCGCTTCGCGCTTCTCGGTGCAGGGTTCGAGTTTCTGTGCCAGCACTCCTGAATGGAGTTTGCATGTTCTCCCCGTGTTGTCGTGGGTTTTCCTCCAGACACTCTAGTTTTAATCCATGCTCCAAAAACGTGCTGAGGTTAGTTGGAGTTACCAAATTGCCCCTCAGTGTACCTGTGTGAGTGAATGGTGTGTGAGTGTGCCCTGCGATGGGATCGCGCCCCTTCCTAGGTTGTTCCCTGCCTTGTGCCCTGCGATGGGATTGCGCCCCATCCTGGGTTGTTCCCTGCCTTGTGCCTTGTGTCGGACGTCTAGGGTTCTGAGTTTGATTCCCGCCCTGGCTGTTTCCTCCAGCAGTACAAACGCATACTGGGTGAACTGGTATCTATAAAGCAGCCCACGCTGTGTGGTTGTGTATCTAAGTATGTGTCTGCTGATGGACAAGTAACCAAGAATACCTTCTCTGTGGCACTGTACTATAGGGCCAGTCTCTTAGAGCCCCTGGGCTGGATCCGGTCATACGGCTGATTTTTACTGACCCTGTGACTGGCTCTTCTCACCTAATTAAAATAAAAATAAATTCGGATCACTTTTTGAGCATTATTTGAGCCTCTATATTAGGAGCTCTCAGACATTTTGACCACAGCTCAGATCTTAGTTCCTAGTCAGAGGTTCATCAATTTTCAATCACAGAACAGTATTTCATAAACTTTAATGAATTAACAATACCTTCGATATCAATATACAGGAGAAACTTTTTGACATTTGCTGATTGTCATGGAGGGGGGGGGGGGGGGG
>JAODJW010000062.1:20548735-20560314 GCA_026777045.1 Hyperopisus bebe | reverse complement strand
GCACTCTGCCAGGCCGATGGTGAGCATAAAATGCAACAAAAATTTTTTCTGTTGTGCACTAACTGGTGTATTTCTGAATGACAATAAAAGTGGCTATTCTATTCTGAATGAATGACATTTTAAAAGTTAAAACAAACTCTGATAATGCAGAATACTGCTAAGCTTTACCTGAAAACGCCAAGTGCCTTGACGACGCAGTGCACTGTGTCTACACTGTGCACTGTGTCTGCTCAAAACTGTAAACAACAACAAAGCCATTTTAGAAAAGATTTTCTCAGAATGTTTGCTCATGTTACCTGAATTCCGAGATATGATGGAAAATACCAAGCTGTTTCTGAGAAACATATGTTGATATGAATCTATGAATGCTACAGAATGCTTTCTGAGAATTAAACAGTTTTAACATCATCACAAGACATACGACTTTCGGCGCAAGTAACAAACGTCTGCCTGTAAATGCCTTAATTGGACGGAATGCTCTTCCTTTTAATTGCCTCTAAAATAAAGCCAAACAGTCCATACAGGGTTAAAGGAAAGCCATCTTTTAAGATGCATTGGTTAAAAACAGACCTCTTAGTGGCCCTTTATATCACAGGATTGTCTCCCGCAAACAGTTACTGACAGGAAATGTGCCTGCTGATCAGGTGACGATCCCCATGTGAGAACCATTCCTGAAGAGCTCACCTCATTGTCCATTTTGCAGGCGGCTTGTCGGACAAGCTCTTTATTTACCTTTTTCTGTGAAGGTCACACCTGACCGGTGTGTGCCTGCTTGTTCTCCATGAAGATGCCGGCGGATAACAAAAGGAAGCTTCCAGATGGAAATAAATGGGTCACCGGAACTGCTTGATGACACCCATATTTGGTAACCTTGGTAACTGTGCTGTGACATTGGTTTTGTTGATGGAATTACACTGAGACTTTTCTGTTAAAAATTGATGGGGAAAGCCCCTTAAAGGAAGCTTCAGCCTAGATCACCTTAAATCCATCAAGTTGTCTGGCTAGACAAGAAATCCTGCTTCGGGGAACAGCCTGGTGTGTGAAACACTGATGGTTTCTTATCACGAGAGCAACAATCATCAAACATCACAAAACAGGGATGCCGAGTCACGGCATCGTATGAGTCACTGGAACAGACCAGCACTGTCACTTTTCCCAAAAGAAGTGATTCAGAATAAACTGACAAATAGACATAATGTTTACCAACATACAAAACCATTTCTTGAACTGCATGCGTTTTGGTACTAATTTAGTCACTTGTGAGTCACCTCAACCGCACAGTTTTCATTTGGAAGCTTTCATCCCCTGGTTTACTAGCTTTTGGAAGTAGTCGTTTTCCATAAAAGTAACCGCAATGCGACTCACGTACTCATTTAAACCTGAATCACTGTCGGTACTTATGACAGGAAATATCTGTAATGACCTACATCGCATAAGGAAAAAAACGAGACAAAACACAGTATAGCCCTAAAATGAGATTTACAAACAGTAAAAAAAAAAAAAAAAGCACCTTACATTAGTCACGGTAAACACTTATGACACAGGCTAAGGAAATATAATTTCACTACCAAATACACTGTAGTAACGTTAGTTACTCCCATATACAGACATAAATATAGATTACCGGCGTAATACGTGAATACAAGTAAACCATTCATCAGATAATGTTAGCATTAATATATAACACGCGTAGAGACGAATCACTGTCGACTACGTTGAGTTTCATGTGTTATATAAAACTATACAGTAGGCTACATGTTTTCATTTTAAAATGTATTTTAGCTGAATTGGGTGATGAAAGACCAACGAAAAAGTTTATATAACTCCATATTCATGATTTTTCAGAATACGACAGATTTCCATAGTCATTTTTGGAATATAATACAGTAATACGTTACACCAATGCGGAATTGTTACGCAACAATGTCTTTGGTTCGTTACACTAAACGGTTCCTTGTCGCTGATCTGGATCGCGGAAGGCGGCAAGAACCACGATATATGTCATGAACGACGGACTAATCGATAAAATCGCGTGTTCCTGTGCTGTAAAATATTTGACACTAACCGTACTCTTTTTCTGTCTTGACCGTCCCGGATGTCTAACAACATCCTACTTGCTCTTGGATTCAGCACAAGCAGCAATGAGTATCGCACCGCAAATGTTATTAATCGTCGTTTACCCAGCGTATGTTAGGTCGGAAATAATGAAAAAGAGTGCAAACCTTGAAAGCGGAGGACCGTCCCACCGGGCGTCTCTGGTGCACTTATACAATCCCGTTAAAACGCGTCTTTTCCGAGCAACGTGTAGATCTGTTGTTTACAAAGTTTTGTGCCAGCGATCTGATTGGCCGCTGCGGCGGCCGCGTCTAGTCGCTGCTGCTGAACTTTTAAACCCTGCGCTTCTAAAACGCAGACACGAGGTGGCGCCCGTTTCCCACTTTCTAAAAAGACAGCAAAACCCAAATAAAAATAACAATAAAAGGGATTCGAGCGGCACGCTTTCGAAGCGTATCTCTCACCACAACTGAGTCAGGGCTGTGTCATACTGAACTACTTCGATTCATTTATCATCTTTTTTGTCGTTTCTAGTTTGCATGCTGATCTTTCTCCCTAATTCACATACCCGAAATGTACACAATGGCGCAATTAAGTCACATTACAGTGTTGGTTTTATTCATTTATTCGTCTATTTAGTCATTTATTTATTTATTTAGACGAAAGTAATTACACTGAAGCTCATAACATGTATGATTATTTCCGGGAACACTGGAATAAAGTAATAATCATCATTATAATGCCATATCTAGCCTAATTGTATTCTTCATCTTTCGATCCAAGCCTGCAGAGGATCAATTTCTTGAACGCGTCATATTTATAATTGTACAAATGTAATTAACTGGCTTCTACCTCCAGAAGGACGGGACGTACAACACGCTGCGCGCGCTGAATGAGACCTGCTCTGGATGCCATCCATTGAAAACCTACCAGGAAATCATCTCACCGCGATTGATATCAAATGAAAAAATAATTCATGATTGAATTATATAATTAAATACACGTAATAGCCTTTTATCACTCGGTTTTGCTCCTGAGGGAAAAAAAACAAATATGACTAACACTTGGGTTTTCTCTTGTACCGACATCAAGTTGCTATTTCCAGTGAGTTTGGTTTCTCTACTTCGACTGATGACACGCTGTTGGTTCCGATAGCAGCTCATTAGGGTATGCCTAGGATCCAGCCGCTATGGTGTGTTATTCCATGAATCCCACGAGCTCCTTTATTTGCTCAGATAGCTCAGTTAGCGTGACGCCCTTTCCATTTATGGAGGTCCAGTTACAATCGCTTGGAGAAAGATCAAATATAAAAACCGGTATCAATTACACATTTGCACAGTACACCGATAGGCTTATATCTTGGCCAATGAGTAAGCAAAACGATATTTTAAAGGTTTAAAAAGACGTATCGGCCGGTCGGGGGTGTGAGGCTAGATTTAGGGATCGGAAGATGTGTCACAGCTGGCGGCTGCGGGGAGAATGCATGGGAACTCCGTATGGCATTTCCATTCAGCACGCGGAGACACGTATCACACGTCAACCACGTTCTGCTCCAGCGACGTCAAATGACTGTGAGACACAGCCTACTGCAGAAACCCGAACCTAGAGTACCTGCTTGGGGATCGGGGGGGGGCATCTGTACGTCTTAATTTACAACTTATAACTTAATTTATAACAGACAACGTACCGTTAATATAGGGAATTATTCAACTCGATCCAAAGACACTCAAAATACTGATGTTAATGGTGGTCGAGTCAACAGCCTTAGTGGGATTTAATACGTCAGTAGCCTGGATTATTGCACACAGTGGAAGAACAATAAAAAAAACTCTTAAAACCGAAGCGTGCTTCCTTGTATGTGAATTTCAGATAACTCCGACTGAATTCTGCTATCTGGGATTATATCACAGTTTGTTTGTAGGGTCATGACAGCTTGTGTTTCAGCAACAATAGTACTGGGTGTTAGTTAATTGGCGCGCTGTCAAATAACGCGACAACCCACCAATTACTGCACAGAAAATAAACTCGTAATTTTTACACATCGAATTCCTTTATATTAGGCTGTTATACCTGTCTTCAAATTGAGCGTTATGCAACACTATTTCATTTCGCTTATTACAACCTTAAAAAGCTCAACGTCAATGGGAAATATGTTTATAAAAGGTGATATATCAGCCACAACGGTCTTTCACTTTATTTGAACATCCAATATCATAGTAATAAGGCTAGCATTCCGGAAAATATATTCACTGTCGTGTGAATGTGTGGGTTATAACAGGTATGTGACTTTCTGTGCTTTCTCCTTTTTTCTGTTTCATTAAAATTTGCTAATGATGCAATTCTAAAACGTCATGATTCTTTATATACAATTGTTCCATCGTCCTTGTTTACGACTGGACTAAATTAAAGAATGTGGTAAGACTGACGTCAGGAGTCTGCTTTGCCCGACGCCGATTGGCTCCTTGCTTCGTCTACGCTTCGTACCGCCCTCGGCTGTTTCCGCACTCTGCCGGAGGAGTCTCCGCCCCGCTCTGCGTTCGCTGCGTTGTTTTGGGAACAGAAGGAAGATGGCGGCGGCGGTCCCGCTGTACTGCGTCTGCCGGCAGCCCTACGACGTGAACCGGTTTATGATCGAATGCGACATTTGTAAGGATTGGTTCCACGGCAGGTACGGAGTTATTTTCTTCCTCTGTGGCGGTACTCGAAGCGGCGTGCCTTACCGGCGGACCGGTAATCCGTGTCGGGACGCTCCGGGGGTTTACGCGGTGTCAGCTGCGATCTGAGGGCTCGAGGGGGGTCTTCATGTGCCTTTATTGTCACTCGTCGCTTCTAGTTAATTAAATGTCCGCGGATGGTGGGCCCGTCGCGTCACACTGAAAGCCGTATTAAATGGCCACGGCCGGACAGGCATTTTCCCTTTGACAATTTAAACTGCCCTGCTTTCCACTTTTAACCTCCTTGGGTCTGGGAAGCTCGGCAGGGCAAGCGGAGCGATCGGGCTTGCGTTTCGCGATTGTGCCCCCCTCACGACGGAGTGTGGAGGTGTCGGTGTGCTGGGAGAACCGAAGCCGCCGGTCCAACCTGGGCTGCCGATGCCGGCGGCGCGGAGCGCCGAGCTCCGGGCTGCTTTTCCCTTAGTCGCCGGCCCCGACTCCCGGCGCTGTCACCAGGCAGCCGAACCCCCCGTAGGTGTTCAACTTTTCCAGCGGAGAAAGTCCTGTCAAACTTGGCGGCACCGTGTCGCCAAACCCCACAGTTGGGTGACAGGTTATTATCGGCGTTGGTAGTCGCCGGTTCATGGCTAAAAGTTTTAATATTTAGCCGTCGGTCGCCGACATTTTACGGGAAAAATGTCAAATTGTGCCCCAGATAAAGTCATTTGCTTGTGGTTCGTTATGTGCCGATAGAACAGTATTCAGTCTGTCCAGTTAAAGTTTCTGTTCCTGTAATTTAAAATTGTTTTAATTTATTTACGTTTACCGATATACACGCTGTGACATGGACATTATTGCCATTTTTCGGCTTTCTTGTAGGCTACACGAGGGATAATTAGGGAGGATATGATGTCTTCTTTTGGGATCACAGCGTCGTTTCGACCCGCCTCCCCCCGCATGTAGTGCGGAGCGGAGTTTTTATTCGTCGCTGCCTTTGCAGAGGTGAAGGGCGATCATTAAGGAAGTTTCGGCCGGCTTTTTAAGAAGCGTGTGAATTAAATTGCAGACGGGGAACCCGGGCAGACGGTTGGGTCTTGTGATTGACAGGTGAAGTTGTACATTTAAATACCCCCTTTTAACAAAGATAGGCAGAGAGAAGGAGCCATCTAGCGAGTCGAAGCGGGGCTGTTTAAAGGGACACGCACGCTCCCCGCAGGTCTTTGCAGAACTGCGCCATCCCCCGTTTGTCCTTCGCTGAACTTTGACGTGTGAGCTTGTGTTGAATTTTCCTGCTACAACCAGTCCTATCACGTTCTGGAGGCTTGGCCTTAATCTGCAGCCAAAGCGGTTTGCCTGTGATTCATAACCAAAATTAAACGGGTGTTTTAAAGACCAGAGCCGCCTGTAAATGTGCAAACCCTTCATGTGTACATGCAGATTATCTGACTCATCGTATGATGAGGATTGCATGAAAAACAGACCGACTCACTGTTGTTCTTATTAGGTAAACATGTTTTCATTAATGACTAACAAAAGCAAAATCCTTGCATACAGGAGTGAGTGGCCCCGTGTAATCCTGGCCGGTTATAGGAGTTTTAACAGCCACGGCTGAAATCAAATGTTTCCTGTAGTTGCTGCTTGGTCCCCCACACAGTCTGAGGAGTTTCTGCCCATTTTCGCCTTGAGAATTGCTTCAACTGTTCATTGTTTTTTCTTTAGTTTGCTGTACTGCATGAACAGCCTGCGTTGTGTCTTGACAGTGTTTATGTTGGGTCGCTGTATGAATTTTATTTGTGTTCAGCACATGAATTAATTTTTGCCTGTTTGGAAAGTTTGTAATAGTTATTGTACCTGTTTTCATTGCGGCTATAGTTTTTTGACAAAGGCCCTGATATTCCTTCTCTGAATGTTTGTTTTAAGTCACGGTTCCCTCATTGATGGTAAATTGATTAGGTACACAGGCAGAACTGACCTTCCCGCCATTTTTGGTGTGGTCATGAAAATCAATTTCAGAGTCGTCTCTTTAAAGGAAGTTTGTGTAGCCATTTACAGGCTCATCCGCAAGATCTGGGGTCTTTTTCCAAACAAAAGGAAAGCCAAAGTTTCCCGCTGGCCAACCTCCCGTGAATGTCATTGCCGTTCAGCTAGCATCATTTAAAGCTATGAGCATAAGTATTTCCTGTAGTGTCGGAGGTCTGCAGATCCTTGGATGTGATCCTGGTCGTCTTTTGGACATCCCATGCGAGTTGTTCCTCCGTGGGATAATTTTGTAGAAAGCCCACATCTACTGTAGACAATTTTTGTTGCACTGCTTGCATTACTTAAACATTTTGCAATCCTTGTATATAGAATCTAAAGACAGATGGGCACTTACAACTTCAATGTCTTAACCCAGCGGTGGCCAATCTTATCCGCAAAGGGCCGGTGTGTGTGCAGGTTTTTGGGATAATCTGTAGGTCAGCTGTTCAAACCCAGGTGTGAGGACTCTTCAGCCAATCATTCCTCTAATTAGTAATCTAATTAGGGAGTTGCAGTGAAAACCCGCATACACACCGACCCTTTGCGGATAAGACTGCCCACCCCTGTCCTAACCTGTGTAGATATGACTAAACTAATAAGGGTTCTTACCTTTATGTTGGTGAAAGTCTCCCAAACACCACTGATAATACTCACATCATTGATTGAACTAATGAACCTTGTGACACTTATTTTTGCACGTATACTTGTATATCTCTCTATTTATGGAGGATATATAAATAGTTTTGTTGTATAAGCATTTAAACTTGTAAACTACAATGTACATCATAACATCAGGAGTTTTCAGGCTTTGGAAATGGGCAGCATGCTTCTGTCACCTTTATGTTGAAAGCAATATCCCAGTATCAGAAATCAACGCACTCTTAAAGCAGTCATATCTATTAAAGGACTTTCAAGCTTATAGTTAGTTACAGCTGTACGTTTTCCGCAGTGTTGGTATGGTAATGTTTGATTAGGATTTAAGTCACGTAAATCACACTGATTAGAAGGTTTGGGTGCTAGTAGCCTTCAGGATGGGTTGAGCGTTCATCGTGTTTCAGGAGGAATGTGGTGGACAGAGCTCAGTCCTGCGGATTCCAGTGACGTTTGTTTTTGAATAAACTGGATGCTGTGACGCATTGTTATGTGGCCATTAAGGGCTTGATTGTTCCTCAGAAATGCATGTGCTGAATGGACATTGAAATCAGTACATTTGTAGGATTCAGTAAGTCACGGGAAAAGGCGGCCTTACAGAGGAAGTTCTATTATTGCTTTAAAATGTGTCAACCTTTCCAGGTAAAAAGGCAGTTTGATCCCACATAAGCAGACTAACAAGAAGCACAGCCTGGAAATGGTCAATGATTTTACTTCCTCACATCCCATCTCTGTTTAGATGTACTACTAGAAATATTCTTTCTGTATGTGGTGACACTAAGGTCTTATGTAACTGCATTAGACTGCCAAGAATTAGAAGACGGGAATTATGGGATACTTGAGTCTGTAAAATCATTGCATCATTCCAGCAAAATATGATTGTTCCTCTTTCAGGATTTCTGCTGGATGTTAGTGCTGCGAAGTTGCCTCAACACTGGTTGGTTAACTTCTGCGGTTACTGATCTGGTAGGATGGGGTGGGCACTTAACGGTTGAGCAGAAAGCAGAAGTGCTGCAAATTTGCTTTACGCCCAGTCTGGAGTAGTCTGTAACATCATTGGTGACAACGTGTGTCCCAAGCATGTGACTTTGGCACAAGCTGGTGGGCTGGTGATAGCCAATGGGAGAATGGGTAACCATGGGGCACACAAACCTGCCATTCTGTCTGTGTGACCCAAATCATGGTAGAATCGTTCGGCATTATACTCGTCCTATACTTGCATGTTACTTTACAGAACTTGCACATCGATGTACTAGTATGGTACATAGTGAACTCATAAAGGAGTCACATCACTGTACACACCGTACTCAATGTACCCATACTTATAGTACTGACATGTACATTACTTGCACTTCTATACCTTCATACATACTAACTGTACTCTCACTGCACTGGTACATATGTGGTGTGCAGTGTGATTCGCGTTTACTGCCACGGTGCTGGTTCTCAGACCTTCCGTAGACCTGTAGCAATTTGGACTCATTTGGGTTGGTTCAGCAAAGTATCCTGTCTGGTTTCTGTGTTCTGTGGAGTGTGTTGTGACCCTGGTTTAATGCACTGAGCTGATCTCTCATGCAGTTATCGATCCTGTTTAATTCCCAGTCTTATTTGTAAGCGTTAGCATTGCAGTGGCCTTTGTTTGTGTGTAATCAGAGGGTTTTTATCTTCGAGTTGCCTGTCTAAGTCACTGCATGGTACTGCAGGACTGGGACTGAGTTCGGGTCATCCGGCCCAGCTCATATGCAGCACGCAAGCTGTTGAATGGGTCCTGTGTGAACAGGGGGGGTCGGGGGAGGGGACAGTCCCGAAGATCGATGGCAGCACCTCTGGCCGTCTGCTAGTTCATCGCCCCATTAATCAATGTCCATTCTGGATAAAAATATTTAAGAGAGATAAATGACTTTCGTCATCACCCTAAAGTTTTTAGTGGAATTGGTCTGGTGGCTGAGTAATTCTTAATCATTGTTTTGTCGTCATTCATTTGATGAGTGATTCCAGCTTTGTGGATTCACTGTCTGCAATTCCATGTACTTTGTGTTGATCCATTTCTCAGTCTAGATGCTTGTGATCCAGTGTCTGGTTTCATATGCATTAGCCCAGTAACATTTAACATGGATTAACCTCCCGGCGGTTAGTTATAATGTATATGTCTTTAATGTTAGATTTATTAGTATGGTTATCCTAGTAAATTCTTTTTGTGGTATTTGTTGTGGTTGGTGAATGACTGTAGCTTGGCTAGATTTTAAGAATTTTATGAAAACTTGTTTACAGAACTGTTTAGTTAATTAAATAAGCAAAATATTCTTTTATTCAGATACTGAAGGAAGGTGCTTGAGGATAATGGTGTTTTCTTCTCATTCCAAAATGTATTGTACATGAAGGGAACGAAATGAGGTACTCAGGTGTGCTGTAGTGGCAATAATAAAATAGAAATTATATCCAAACAACAATACAATGAATAAAATAAGGTAAAGAATAATAAAATAGAATACCCACTTGTACTCAGTTGTGTTTAGTGTGTACTTAGTGAGAAACGCTCTGTTCTTAAAAAAAAAAACACAGCTGTGTGAAAATGTTGACATTTCCGCTTTGCCCTGACATTAGCATGGGGATCCTGAGAGCCCCTTCATCATCTTCTCACCTTCCCAGCCATTTTTACTTGATGGATGCTGTACCAGGAAGCTGACGCTGTGAGGACAGACAGTCATGGGCTCTAAGGGCCGTGGGCATAGCAGAGGACCGTGTGATTTCCTCCTCTGGGAGTGGAGAGGGGCACATTTCCTCTTCCTCTTCTCAAGTGTTTGACCACCACAAGCTGCTAAGATGGTGGGGGGGGGAGGGGGGACAGGAAGCCGTACTCCCATTGCCCCTCAGCCATGTGCTTCCAGGATCCTGCTGGCCCATGAGAAGTGACCTTCTTGCCAGTCTGTCATCACAGGCTTTTAAAATAGACATGTTGAGGGTCACTGTCACGCATTCATGTTTTCTTGGTCCTGTGTGCCTGGAAAGCAGACTGGGAATGCTTGCATTTTCAGTTTCTATTTTCAGCTGAGGCCAGTTTGCCATGGACCTTCATTTTTGGGGATATCTGGTTTTGACCGGTTTCATTTTTCCATCGGGTGTTTTGTGTTTACTGTGAATGTTTTGGATTTGCCATGCTGTTGAACAGTCTCAGCTAAAACATCAGCCCATTGCGGTGTCTCTCAAGCAGCCCGTTTGTTTTTATATGATCAGGACAGAAAACGTGTTTAGTCTTTTGAAACGTTTTACGGCAGAATGTGAACTGTGAAGCAATAGCGTCAACTTTTGGATTATTGCCCCTTTGTTTTTACAACTCTGTGTGTTCTGACCTTTTGTGGCGTGAAATGCCATCCATACGGGGATCCTCTGCCAAGCTTGTGGTTTTGTTGCTGTCGTCTGTAATTGCTGCTTTGGTTGTAGTTTTGTATTATATTGGACTATTATGGGCACCTTAGGAGTGGTTGCCGTGTAGATGCTCTGAAACTTCTCCAGGCTCTGCAAGGCTTTGCGCCTTGTTTGCTTTATAAGACCAGACTCATTCACTCAGTTCATCGGCGTCTAAAACTGCAGGCAGAGGCTCTGAGGATGAGAGTGGCGAGAACATAACATGGTCCCAATGGACCTGACACCTGAAGTCACACAGTGACAATAGAGCAAATGGCATCTGCGCTAATGGGGAATGTTTTGTCTTTTATTTTTTTTGGAATGGAGTGCAGCTCTGGTGGATGTAGATGGCAAAACGTGGGTGGGAAATTTCTGCATTTCTGCAGTTGCCACAGCGCTGGCTTTATTGCCTAATCGCCTTCGGGGCCCGGGGCCCGTCTCGTGGGGGTCCCACTGACCCACGGGTGCGTCATGTTTGCGGCAGTGCACACTGCTCTGGGAGGGGGTTATGTGCCTTACTGTGACAGAAAGTGTCTTTTAGGTCATCAGAAATGTTCAGGCTCCCGTTCCTGGTTCTGAGGATTTCTCGATGGACAAATATGTCCCGCACCCCCCCTCCGGCAGTCACACCGTTTGCCTCTGCCATTCCTGTTGCTTCACAATGCCCCTTTACAGACCCCCTGATTAATGAACAGCCCCACTTAAGGCAGATAGCAAGTCTGAAAGGACAGACTCAGGAGAGTGCGCTCAATGTGCCGGTGGGTTATGTGAAGAGAGAATCCAGACAACCAGGGC
>JAODJW010000062.1:20517320-20541852 GCA_026777045.1 Hyperopisus bebe | reverse complement strand
CAGCCTGCAGCCTATGATCCCGAGTTCTGCCTCGGTACTAACCCTAACCCTAACCTAACCCTAACCTAACCCTAACCTAACCCTAACCCTAACCAAGCCTCCCTTTCTAGTGCTCATCCCTCCTTCTGCCTACCTCCGTAGGGTGAAAAGATTTTTTACTTGATCAAGCCGACCCAGGCGAACCTTGCACTGTACGAGGAGTGGAGCTCGTCCCCCAACCAGAGCGAGGTGTTCTTCGGCGAAAAGGTGGACGAGTGCTACCAGTGCGTCGTGCGGCAGGGTACCACCCTTCTGATTCCCACAGGTAGGGGGTGCCGGCCACAGGAAGGGGCAGTCCCAAGGGCAGTTTCTGGGGCATGGGTGGGGCCATAATACATACAGAGGGCCCAAACTTATCATTCGCCAATGATTTGTTTTGAATTGGTGACAGGGGAGGGGACACGGGGACCAATCAGCTTTCAACTATGGCTCTGTGGCCCCGCCCCTGCATATTTCCACCTATACCTATGATCAGAAACTCCCTTTCTGCTGTGTTATTCTGCTGAACTGACAAGTACCTGTTTATACAACTGAATATTTTACTGCAGACCGGCAACTTGCTTACATCTGCTTCTGTTGTCCTGGCATGTGATCTGCTTCTCTTGGAGGGGGGATGTCGGGACACTTTGTACAAAGGTAGTTTTCCACGTGTGGAATGCCTTTCCTTTGGATTAGCGTGGGAAGGTCTGGTTGAACTCTCCTCTGTGTGGATCAGAGGCCAAAAACACACATTCTTCCATCCTGTCATTAAACAAGAGCCGCCTCTGCTTGTGAAATCCCGTCCAATGGCACGCCGTCGCCATACTAGCTCTTCCGGGTTCGTTTTTGACACTGAGCCATAAATTATTCCAGGCTGATTTGAAAGCCCTGTCATCAGCCAGTTTGGTGGAACGGGACGGTCTGGGCACCTGGTGCGATTAACACGCCAGCGTTAGCGTGCCGATATCTAGGATTTATGTGCCTTTCTATGGATTCTGCATTGCTCAGCTGCTGTCGGTAAGGTTGGGGCATTCAGGCTCATGCACCCCTGCTAGGAAACCCCCCTCTGACATGGTCCCCCCTGCTCAGGGTCACTGCAGAGGTCCCGCACCTGCTACTCGTGTGCAGGAATTCTAGCTCTTACCTCAGGCTAATAGTAAAAGATATAGCGTTGCACTGGGTACCCTGGAGAGGCTGTATTCAGGACGTGTCCTGAGATTGCAGGTTTACCAGTAAATTCTGCTTATCTATATGGGTATTTATGACCTGCAGAGTTCTGGAATTTCATGTCCCACCATCAAAATTCTTGGCTGTTTCTCCATCAGGGACTCTGGCCATCTGGCAGCTGTCATTGATTTCCTGTGGTATTAGTGCCCCCCCCCCCCCCAGTTTATGGCTGGTTATGCTCTTCAGGGAGATGGTGGCTTTGTCCCAGATGGCCAGCCCCTCTAACCTGTGGTCGGGGGTGTGACACAGCCCCTGCATGCATTTCTGAGCGTCAGAGGGTGATGACGTGATGTCGCTGTCTGCAGGGTGGATCCACGCTGTCCTCACCTCTCAAGATTGCATGGCGTTTGGGGGGAACTTCCTGCACAACCTTAACATAGGCATGCAGCTCAGGTAGGAATCCTCCGTGCGAGCTGGTGAACTCCATGGAGCGTGGCCCCGCCTCCTCCAAGTGTGACCTCACTTCCTCCTCACGCCAGGTGTTATGAGATGGAGCGGCGGCTGAAGACTCCCGACCTCTTCAAATTTCCCTATTTCGAGGCCATCTGCTGGTACGTGGGCAAGAATCTGCTGGAAACCCTCAAAGGTGAGGAGACACCACAGAACCAACCCGGGCTCGCATCTGTGGGTTGTCCGCATTACTTGAACCTAAATGTGTTGTTCTTTTTTTTTTTTTTAAACCAGAATCCCGAGAGGACAAATGCCAACCCCCCACTTATCTGCTGGAGGGAGTTAAAGCTTTAATCCCCACACTTAAGAGGTGGTTAAAGAGGGAGGTAAGGCACCTGGTGGCCAGCAGATGTCAGCAAGCACACTGGTTTTGCCCGTAATGAACTCCAGCACACAGACCCCTCACTGTCTCCCCAGGTCACTGAACCCACCAGCGAGGTTCCAGATAATATCAGGCCCAACCATCTTATTAAGGAGCTCACAAAGGAGATCCGGTACCAGGAGGTAAGCTCAGATGGATCGGGGGGGGGTGGGGGGTTCAGGAGCTGATTATGTGCCCTTTACCTCTCTTTACCTCTTCAAATTCCTGCACTTTGACATTCAGTACTGTGCAAGAGTCTTAGGCAGTCAAAAAAAATGTTTAAATAATCTTTATGTTGGTCTCCCCAGTACAGACAGGATTTTACAGTAATAGTAATGTCAAAAGTAATTACATATGGTACTACTATACTGTACTGTACCCCGCTGATGAAGCGCTGAAGTCGTGCAGTGTTTCAACATCTCACAAAGTAGAGCGTGAATTCGTTATCACAAGCCATTATTCGTGATATGAACCGCTGTTCATAAGTACGAATTCTCCATGAGTCCGATATTCTTAAACCAGGGCTGCTGGTATTTGTAGCGATACATCAATGTATTTTTTTCATTATGACAAAAATCATAAACATGATTAATTTGGTCAATATTGAGATCACGATTATTTAATATAACTCAGTGACTTTATAAATATCATGCATTCATTGAACTTTGGGGAAAAGAAACTTTTCACAGCAGAAAGTGAAATTCAACTGAGAAACAAATAAAAAGGGGCTGGAAAGGGGGCTCTGGACTTACGACACAAGCTAAAAACAGGAGCATCATTGGGAAATGTAATGTGACACAATATTCATTTTATCTCTACTTTTATTTTGATAATCGTTGGAAGCCAAAATTGAAAATAAAATTTGACTAACTACCCAGCTTTAACTGGTTTGGCTAATCAATACCTCACTCGGTTATTTAACTAATTATGTTAATTAATTAACTGGGCTAGTGGTGAAATTTAACGAATCCAAAGATTGGCTGAGATGCCCCTAAGGAGAGATTTGTGACCTGAAGTGATGTTGTTCTAGCCGTCCAATGAAATATTAGAGACTTTTTTTTTTATTATGTTACTTATCACTTCCAAATCCTCGAATGCTAAATTGTATATATTTTTTCTGTGTAAATATACATTTGCTACCCAGATAAACAGCCTTCAGCATTTTCATTTGACCAGCAAAGACTTGCCCAGTGTCCGACGTGCACTTTTCACAGAAGAACTTGACCACCCCAGGCTCCCACCTTTGATCTCCTGCTTTTCCTCCCAGGAGGAGCAGAGTGGCAAGGTGGTCAGACCTCAGGGAGGTGGGGCTTGTGCCACGACCCGTTCCACAATGGATCGAGGCTGCCGGGCACGGCGGAAGGCACGGCGTCTCCGAGAACAGCAGGCCTCCAGGACGCCATCCAACTTGGACGTGTTGGAGCTGCACACGCGGGAGGTGCTGCGAAGGCTGGAGGCGGTGCCCTTCCAGGAGGTGGGTCACACAGCCAATCGGCTTCTTGAAGGGAGGGTGGGCAGCAAATCAGTCGCCCCTTTTTGGCTAATGACCCTGCCTCGCCTCCCCCCACCACCACCTTTTTTTTTTTGTTGCATAGCTGGATGCCTCTTTCAGCTGCCAGTTCAACGGGAAATTCAACAAGGCATCCACGGCATCAGCAGATGTAGCTGAGCGGGTTCTGGACAACAACCTGCGCTTGGTTTTGTGCAATGGCAGAATAGTTCGGTCAGTCTGGGACCGTGTGTGTGTGTGTTTGTGTGTGTGTGTCTCTGGGGCTTGGCAGACCTTGTTTGTGTCCAACGCTTGACACCCTGCAAAGAGTTTCTGAGGTGCTTGTCAAAAACAGACGACAAAATTAAAATAATCCCCTTCCCTATTTACTGTCTCCGCTGCTGCAGTAGGTTTGCATGGGTGGTGCTGTGATGCTCCCGTGCAGGACTGAAACCGAGCATTGGATTCTGATCTTTGCTCCTGTGTGTATGTAGAGACGAGAGGCCACGGGTCAAAGTGATTGGGACTGGGGAATTGCCGGACCAGAGAGCGGACACCCACCAGAAGGAGGCAGTCAAGGTCAAGGTGGAGCACGGAGACCCAGGGGACAAGGCCAGAGCACTCAATGGTAGGTCACGCCATACCCGTGAAATAGTGCCAGTGTCCTGGAGGTCAGGGATTCTAATCTTGTGGCTGGTAGAGTCATCAAATGATTGTTTAATCCTTGGGCAAGGCCCGTAACCCCAAATGCTATTTTTGTGTGTGTGTGTGTGCCTCTCATGAAGAGCAAGTTAGGATTTGTGAAAATTTTCCCCATGGGGATGAATTAAGTTACATTCTATTAGCAAATTATAAGCATCAGGGTGACATGGGGAAACCTCATGATGCTTGCATCGTTTTGTTTCCACTGGTCTATATAGGACACCACAATAAAAGAGGATGTGGTTTGTGTTCATTTGTTTTGTCGTTAATTTATCTTTTGAAGGGTTTTTCGAAGGCATGAAATCTGAACTCAGGAATGGAACCTCAACGCACTCAGAGACGTCAGACTCCAGCTCAGAGGAGAGTTGCTCTACACAGGTACGCAACTTGACGTCCTTCAGTAATGAGGGGGACCATTCTGTAGTGTGTGACTGTAGGGCTTTAACTAAGGTCTTTCTCCAGCAGAGAGACTCTTCAGAGGAAGACTCAAGGAGCTCTGAGGAGGAAGAAGAGGAGGACACAGGGATGAAGGTTTCCTCCCAGAACCTGACCCAAAGAGGCTCAGTGGGTTTCATGAGCTTTCAGCAGCCAGGATCAGAGTCCAGGCAGCAGGATAGATCTCTAAAAAGGTGGGTGGCCAAGTGTGAGGTTCAGTCTACTGTCTTGCTACTGCTGTTGGAACTCTTCCTGAACTAGAGGTTTTGTGCAAGATATTAGGGGGGTGCAGTGGTTAGCACTGTTGCCTAACACCTCTGGGACCAGGGTTCGAGTCTCTGCCATGGATCCATGTGTGTGGAGTTTGCATGGTCTCCCCGTGTCTTCCTAGAGTTTCCTACAGTACTCTGGTTTTCCCACATAGTTAATTGGTCTCAGGGGTAATTGGAGTTACCAAATTGCACGTTGGTGTGTGAGTGTGCCCTGCGATGGGTTGGCGCCGCATCTTGGATCGTTTTCTGCCTTGAGCCCATAGTCTACAGAATGGGCTCCGGACCCTCAGTGACCCTGAATAGGAGAAGCGGTTCCAGGAAATGGATGGAGGAGTACAATAGACTTGTAGACTTCTCTGAAGTCACCATGTTCCATCTAGTCCCCTGTTCTAGTAGCATCTCTGGATGCTCAGCAGTTTCATGACAAAATACCCATCCTCAGATATTCAAAGCATGAAAAGGATAACTAACAAGTAAATTTTACTTATTCTTTTGTTATAACTTCCCAGTTATTCCAACTACGAATTTACTTGTACAAAATGATCTTGTACGGTGACAGCATGTAATTCCATAAAAATGTGTCCATCATAATATTGAGTCATGGCTTATTGTGTAACAGTGAGGAAGTAGTGACAAGTGATCGATTCAGTCACACGGCCATTTTCAGACTGACGCTCCATTCGAACTGCGTCAAATAAACCTGCCTGTGTCTCGTCAGAGAACGTCCCACCTCGCCCAGCACTGAAGCGGCCATCCAGGGAATGCTGTCCATGGCAGGGCTGCTGGAGCCGCAGTTTCCCGAAGGAGAGACCCCCAGCTCACAAGACCCCTGGTGGTCCAGCCCAGCCCATCCATCTCCTGACTGCGGTACTTACACAACCTGAAGAGTGTGCGTGTGTATGCGGGTGAATGACAGTGAGCAAGCACATGACCTTCCTCTGCCCACAGGTGGCAGGGAACATTCCTCAGGAGAGGACAGCCAGGGAGACTCGGACTGTAGCTCCAGCCTGGGTCATCAGGTAACAGTCAGCCCCTGCCCACTGAGCCTGTCTGTGTCTGGAACTGAGGGCAATCAGAACCTGGTGACCCAGCTCAATTACTCTCTTGTGCTTGGTCACTGTATCTGGTCCCCTGAGGCTTTGGGAAAGGAGGGGGGGGGGGGTTTTACTCCGATCCCTAATCTCTGTGCTCATGCCCCAGGACAAGCAGCGGGCTCCAAGGCACCTGCTGAAGGAGTGCCAGGCCCAACTCCGGCAGCGGATCCAGGAGAATAAGAACTTCATGGACAGCGGAGGTGGCAGAAGTGAGGCCTGGGTCGACCAGCACCTCTCCTTGGACCCTGGCAGCCCTCTGGAGACGGACTTCCAGTACAGAGAGACCTCACTGTCGCCGCCGCTTCACCCCTCCAAGCGGCCTGCCTCAAACCCACCACCAATCAGCAACCAGGCCACCAAAGGTCTGTGAGAACGTGCAGGCGTGCTTATCCGCTTGTTTTAGAAGTCCTGATCTGTGTGCCCTGCAGTGCGACAGCAAGACTTGCTGCCAATCTCCATTATGGAAGCGAGATTCACGTTTGTAATGGTTTTGATTTGTAATGTTTGATGCCTATGTTTCTTGTGGCTGTTTCCACAGGGAAGCGGCCTAAGAAAGGCATGGCCACCGCCAAGCAGCGCCTGGGCAAGATCCTCAAGCTGAACCGGCACAATCGCTTCTTTGTGTAGCGGAAGGAGAAGGCGGGGCAGGGAAGAGCCGGACTTCACACGGGCCCCGTCTTGAGATGCTCGTGCTTGGTTGACCTCTGCCTGGAAGCCCATGCCACAAGTTTAAATGTCAGGGTATCAGTCTTAATCCTGCAAGTGCATGCACACACGCGCAGACACATACACGCACGCGCAGACACGCGCAAAGACAGACGCAAGAAACCTCAACGGCGGAAACCCTTGAGCGAGTTGTCCTCGGCGGTGGGCGGTTTTTGCGCCGGATCGAAACCCCAGGTCAATGGAAGCTGAAGGCTTTAAGCAGAGCTCCAGAAAATCCAGCTGCTTCTGCGTAAGAGCGCCATCTGCTGGTGCTGTCATGGGAGTGTACAAGGAGCAGTGCATTATGACAAGCAACCAGCCAATCCGTACTTTCATGCCACAATGTTCATACCTTGGTTGCAGGCTTCTACGGCTGAAACTACTTACTGCTTCCGCCCGTTCTATCAGCATAATTCCTCCATTACCAAGTCAGTGTGGGCACACACAGTGTTATGGATGGTCCAGGAATGCAGTACTAAGTATCTAAGACTGTCTTTCTTGAACATATCTGGCTTTAGATGAAGAAGGGTGCTAAGGTGTTGAACTAATCTCAAAGAAGGTGCTTGAAACTTTATCTTTGCCTGCCGCTCCGTCACAATCACACCAGCAATATCATGTAATACAGGAGATTTTGACATGCATTGTTGATGGAGGTGCAAAGTGTCCTGTTCCTATGAATGTGCCGTTTGTATCGCTCTGGAACAGGTGTACTCAAGCGACATAGATTGGCTGGAGCCATTAGCCTGACCCATTACCCAGCCAGGAAGCTATCGTTACTCGTGTTTGCCGAGTGCGCCGCAGTGCAGCCTGCTCGTCCACTCGCATCCCTCTGGCTATGAGTGAGGAGCAGTTGCACATCAGACACCTTGATTTGTTTTTTTTCGGTGAGGAAAAGCCATATGCACCGGGAAGCCATATCTCCATGGCAGTGCTTTAGGGAGCCAGTGCTGTGTCTGTGTGTTTTCTTTGTATATTTTCGAGGGTCAGTTGAAACCAAATCAGGGTTGAATAGTGCGGAGGAGGAGGCCGTGTCGTGACCAATCAAGACGACCGTTTGAAATGAGCTCATTTGGCGCCACCTACAGGACACGACATGACTGCAAGAGCATAATGTTTTCTATGACGATTTACTTTAAAGCATTATGTAATGTATTGAGAGACACTTTCTCAGCTTTATTTCATCATTCAATTCCTTTTGTAGTTTTTATTTCTTTGGAAGACACCATTTTGATTATTTATGAAAAGGTAATTGTACTTTTTCGGCCTGTGGGCTGAAAGGTTTGTAGCTGAAGATGGTCATGTTGCCAGGGTTCCCACAGCATTCCCCTTCCGTAATGTAAATGCAAAGGGGGTGCGTTAGCTGTCCACAGCAGCGACGGCAGCACAGAGCACTGACATACCTGTGCTTGTTTACATTACTAACCTTCCATTGTCATACGTTCTCAGTAGTATTTTGTTACATATTAACTCGGTGTCGGCCTGTGTCTGGGATGTATTTGCTGAATGGGTTTAATACTGTTTGAATTTAAAGATTTTCTCGTTTAAAAGACACAAGGCTGGTTCTGGACACATTAGTAGAAATGATTGCATAGGCAATACAAGGCAAAAACTATTTCTGAACTAATAAGTTATAGCATAGGCAAAATGGCTTGTCTGGTTAAATGTCTGATTAGATCCACAGATACAATGCATGTTATTTCTAGGCACTACACATGAAACTGCATTAACGGGATTGGGACCTTGCAGGCCCAGTAGCATCAATGATAGCCAGCATAGATGAATTTAAAACAGGATATCATTCCATCTTCCAGAGGAGTCCAGCTCTTTGAGATTGTGTGTGTGTTTATATATAATCTCCCTTCATTTGGTTAGGATTTTGCCCTATTCTGGCTTCAGACCTCAGGTTCATCAGAATTCCTGGTGTAAAAATAAGGGAAATGATCCCCCCCCCCTTGGTGACTGCCAAAGCTGTGACTTGAGACCGGTGTAGGGGGGCAGTCTCTCAGGGATTACTGCCACTGTCGTCAACAAGATGCTTTCTGATTTCACCACTAGCAGCATGCAGTGAGGCATCTATCCAAACGAAATGTGTTTTCAAACTTTCATTACTCGCATATAGTATTTGGGACGTTTATTTGGTCAACCTGTGTTTCTTCAATGCTTCTCTTAAGGGTTTTAAAGATGGGGAAATAGGAACCACGTTACATCAATCCATCTTCTAATCGCTTCTCTTGGTCAGAGTCATGGGGAAAACCACGTTGTTTGTAACTTGCTAAACGTGCTTTAATCTTGTGACATTTTGCCCACCTTCACACATATTCAGATGTAGGTCTTTGTCGGAAAATTCTCAGTTGTTACCATAGAAACCCCACGAACCGTCCTGAGATGTTGACTCCTGACCTTCTATAGTGCTTTAGTTCCTTTTGCTTCCTTATAAGCTGAAGTTCACGCTTTTTGAAATTTTTGATTTTACTGAAGAAAAAAAATCCTCCTCGTACCTTTCTGGTACTGCACTTGTCTTACCAGCATAAAGCAAACCAATGAGAGTTAAAACAGAGCTTGCAGCAGTGAGCAGAAAGATCTCCATGGTAGGAAAGGAGGGCCGCCGATGTCGGGATGGTTCGAAGTCAGAGGTCTGCAGCTTGCTGAGCTGCATTGCACTAATTGCATCCAGTTTGTAGCTTGGTCACATGACCTCTATAAAGCTCTGAATGCATCAAAGGGCTATTTGCTTGGCCAGTTAACTGATGTTTTTTTTTTAAAAAAAAAAACATCTTTGGAGTGAGATTGTTTTTGAGCTTCTGGTTCACACAAACCGAAACCTGATCAAAAATGAACCAAACTTCTCTCTGTCCTCCCATACAAATGTGCTGCATCAAAGTGCTTAAAAGACACATTGCTTCTCTTTAGCTATGTTCCTGTAACACTAAACTAACATTTTTCAAATGTTTGCATTAAATTAACTTCCACCACATGTGTGTTCGTGGCTGGCCCGCAGGCAGGGTAGATTTCCTGTAGTACTATTAATTGTACAGTATTTATTTTGCTTTTGCATTTAAAAAAAATCTATTTGCAATTGTGGTCTGTTTTTGATGGTCGTACTTTTTTCTTGAATCCTGGAATTGTTTTGACGTTAAAGATATTTTCATACTTGATTTCAAACATAAAAAGCTTAGACCTTGTGACTTTATCCACTGCAGTGCATTTTTGAATATTTTGAATTTCTGCAGTCAATAATGGCCTGTACATATTAAAAAAATTCTTAGTACCTCATTGTTTCCAGTTGTGTTCTTTAGGTTGATGCGCGGCATAAGACCTCACATTTATTCAGTCTTTGATTGTTTATGAACTGTGAGCATTCAAGTGGATTAATGTCTCAGATTATAAGTGCAGCTACCACACAGACAGATAAAAGCTCCTGTCTCACCACTAGAGGGGGATCGAGTTATTCGGAACAATGCTGGCTTTCTAGGACCATGCAACAAAACAACCTGGGCTGAGAAAGCTCCATAATCTGAAAACCAGCTGGAACAGGTAGAACGAGTACAGGAAAATGTCTATTTTGTCTTAGTGGTTATGAAAATGATCTCTCTCATTCAGTAGTTCTGTGACTAACAGACAGTGCCTTTAGGTTACAACTGAATGCTGTGGCATCATCTGTCACTTATTCTATCAAATAGCATGCAGGCGTGAGACTAATATCTGCCGGAGTTATCAAGCGCATGACAACCTGTCATGCCAGATTCGTGGCAACTAGCTAATCAGCACAGCTACACTAACCATCCCAGCAAAATAGCCGAGGTCATTTAAACTGGAGAAACGGGTTCATTTAGGGTAAAACCTGTTTCTTCGGTACATTCACCCTATTCACAACTTTTTAAATATAAAACATGTAAACATCTCTGAAAAGACCCCGTTTGCTGCACCGGCAGTCCTGTCCCTGCAGTTGCATCATGCAAGAAGGACCTGCATCCCCATTAACTGACAGGCCCCACCTACCATCCAGATGGGGGGGGGGGATCTGCACCCAGGGCATCAACGTCAGCTACTATCTGCATCAGCTCGTTAAGGTTTACCAGCCCAGTAGCAGAGAGCTCCTACGAATGTGCCTGATAACCTTGCCTGTAATTTCTGCATGCCTTTTATGCTGTTTCTAACAACCTAAACGTCAATCCTCATTGCTTATAAGAAGACAATAGCACCTCAACTGGATGGTCGTTCATCTTTTAAAATTCATACTTATGAATGGAAACAAAGGCACAGCAATTCTGTCACTATGAATTAAACCAGGCAAATCCGCAGCACTGCAGCCTAAGGTTAAAAATTAGATTATATTTCTTATGCATTTTTTTTCCAAGTGCTGATATTCCGATGCTGTTTCTGCAACTAGAGCATCGACACATGGAAAGCACATCGCCCAGCAAACTGGGGTGTATTAATATAAAATCTAACGCAATCACTCGTCATATTTGCCCAAAATATACATTTAAAAAAATCACTCGCGGACAGAAGAACCTCTACCCGTTCGTCACTGACAACATGGCGGACCGAGTCGCTTATGGGTGCAGACGCCAATTAACCAGAAATACACAAAGCTCCAACCCTCAGTAAAACTCACAAACTTCAAGGCACCCTTGGGGTTAGTAATTTTAAAGACACCGACCAAGCCTTCCCCGCCGCGGCTCGTTTTTCTTGAATGCTTGGTCAAACACTTCATCGGAGTCCATCTGTCAGCCAGTCCGATTGTACATACTCGGACCCAGCGCCATTCGCTTCTCACACTAACAAATTGGGCTTCGTTTCTCTTTAACAAAAACGCTATGGGCAAACTGGACGAGTCCTTGATTAAAAGGACTTATTTCCTGTTTTTACTATACAAGCAAAACAGGAAGCGCGCTCCCAATGCCGGGGGCGCGCCGCCCAGTAATAAGTGCACGCTCCCGACACTCACTGAAGGCTGACATCGAACGCCATCTTATATGACTTTTATGTCCTTTCCTTAACTACAAACATGTCGCAGTTACACAATTCTTTAACCTTATTAATTACGTCAAGCATGAAAGTTGCAAGCACACGCTTATAATCTCTAAACTATATTCACCATAGGCACATTATACGCCGCTCAAGTAGGGCTGTTTCACCTCTCGTACCACTTTCCCCTCACAGCTCAGAGCCCACCCATCCATCTGATGACGGCATTGACAACCAATCAGTGCTCGGAGAGCAGAAACGCGAATACATTATTGGTCGGACGTTTCGTCAATCTCTAAAGCCGGACACTACGGAGACAAGAAGAAACTGCCGACATTGAAGCGTCATCTTGCAAAATTAGAAGACTCTCCAACGATAGCTTTGCATCCCCAGACTTCATACTTTCGAATAATCCAACACTTAGATTCCACGAACCGTATTTTATTAATAACATTGTAGGGGGAAAAAGTCACCTAGTTTATATAGTAGATCAGTTAAGAAAACGACGATTAACTAGTAGCATTTCTTAATGAAACGCAGACAGTATAATTTTTGCTTCCGAACGGCAGAAGAAATCCGGCATGAAAAACGGCTCGCCAACAGAATTCGTCGTGATCTTTTTCCTTTTCCCCCGGACAGCTTGTTTGCCCATCGACGAGGAAAATCAGGAAACCTAGAGACTTATACGGCGTTGCGGAGAGCGCATGCGCCAGCGACTGCGGCTCGGCCTGATCGATGGCTGTGGGGGATGGGGCTGGAATGGAGTGTGTTAATAGGGCAAGCAGTCTGCATTTTAGAAATTCTTTAAATATGCTCGTAATGTGCATTACTTATGCGTAAGTCAAACACTGCTCTGTGTGCGATAACTGCTTCCATGCGTTTTACAAGATATATAAATATTTACATTGGTTGTACAGTAATTTATGGAAGTGTACCGACATTAACCAGTCAGTACAGGTTGGTGGTCCTCCAGGTGAAGGCTTTTAGTGCCTTTTTTGGCGTTTTCTTTTCGGTACACTGTATACTGTCACTATACACATTTAACGAATTTATACTTGCGTTTTAGGTACGTTTCAGGTTTAAAGTTCTTTGGTTTTTTTGTGTCTTTTTCAGTTTCTCCATATCTGCGTGAGCAGAAGGCTGCTGTTTTTCTTTATGATGGTCAGTCGGTGTTACAGAGCTCCGAGCCCCCTCCTGTTCAGGAAGAATGCTCCCTTGTATAAGGCAGTTATGTAAGGCTGAGCAGAAGACTGACTGACTCCAGCTTGTACAGCTTAGTCAGACTGTGTGCACAGTTCAGTATAACCTTGGTAAAATCCAGAAATGATCGTTTTTAGGCCAAAGGTGAAAGCATACAAATGATTTTTAAAAGTATATATAAGTAGTAGATTGGGGGCATTGTGGCTCCGTGGGGGTCACTATCTCACACCACGGGCATTGGGGGTGTCTAGGAATCAAATCACCCGTAATGTCTGAGTATGTAGAAGCCGTTCACCGAGGAAATAGCCCAGCCTTGTGCCCCTTAAAGGCTTAAACCATACCCATACCCAGGATGAGTGCTTAGGTCACGGATGGAAAATAAATGGCACTAAATATACACATCTTTATTATATAATGGGTACTGCTACATTGATCTAACATTAGAAAACTAAATGTGTGACGCTTAGCGTTGCTCTTGTAGGTAACTTGGCCACAAACCAATGATTTTTCACAGTAAAGTTATAACGAAAACACCTTTTTCTCAAAAAAGTCACGTGAGACAGGACGGAAAGGGCAGACAATCCAGCGAGTTCCTTGCATTCATGCATCAACAATACATGGCAGGTATATACCTGTTAGTTCATTATTTACTTAAAAAAAAAACCCGCAATAGGAAATAAGCATCTGAGCATAAATTAGCTATTTTGACTTACAAAAATAATCCAGTCCATTCAGTATTAATAGCAATAGAGTATTTTTATTCACTTCGTTCAGCCTTGTCACGAATTGCTGTTTGTGATGTGTTTTTCTACTGTGTCATCTGGCTTACTTCTATTTCGCTCTGAACAGGCTTCGAATAAATGAACAAACGTAAACATTTTAAGCAAAGGCTTCAGTAGCTTTTGTGTTAACCCGTGTGTGAAAAATTTGAAATTACAATAAAGTGACTCGAGGCTTTAGTGTGTCCTGCCTCTGTTGTTGTATCTTGGTTGCACTAATCAGTGTTAATACAGCTGTACAAACTCAAAAGCTGAATGAAATACTGTAAACTAAAGCTGACTTTCCACACCGTAGGCAGGAAATGCGCTGTTTACGTATAAACACCCGTTCCCCGAGTCTGGTATGTGTCACGGAGTTTTGTAAGCTGAGATTGCACCAGACAACCGTGTCTGCGAAGCATATAAATAAAATTAACTTGATTTACTCGATGCAAGCCGTCTGTTTTTTCTGCTTCTAATACCTTTGGGTTTAAATATGTAAATAGTGCACACAACAAAGAACAAATGAAGGATATTTAAAGATGCGCCCCGTCCACTCTATTTGCAGCGAAACGTTCTCGGTCCTTCGGCGATCGCGTGATTTTCCCTTCTCCTATCTTAAGGCTGTTTGTTTATACGTGTATATACGTAGCAGTATATGGAAGTCGCCAATTCGAGTAACGTTACTCGAATAACTTGTTTTCAGTTTGCAGATTTCGCTGCATTAAATTAGTCGCACTGAACAGATTAATATATTCCTGTTGTTTTTTATTAGGCGTTTCGTAAAAAAAGAAACCCTGGCAGCACTCGGCCAAGAAACAATTTTGGCCACGAGTATTCAGTTTTTCCGTTTGATCCAATACATCCTAGGCGGAAAGCAATTGCGAGCCCATTTCTGGCGAGCGAGGCGCCGCTTATAACATGACACGTCCCCGCTTCTCCGAAAGCGCCATCGCCACCAATGAACTCACTCTGCTTGAAAAAAGAAAAAAAGCCACCCCTGTAGATGTGGGTTCGTGAACCCCGCAGGGCGTGGAGGCGGGGCCAGCGGGGGGAGGGCGGAGCCACAGCGGCCCTGCCAGAGAGCCGCCATTTTTGCAAAGGGAAAAGAGACGGGGGTGAGGGAATCTAGTTTCCAACACTCATCACGGATAGGACGGAGGGGAATTAAACGGTTCTGATGTTCTCATAAAAAAACACAGAGTAGCCACATCAGGGTGACGTGCAGAAGGCAGTGTGGCCGTCGGGGGTGTTTTCTTTTCTGCGGAGTAGGACTTAGGATGAGTGTCTTCCCTCCTTGTACCCTCGCAGTGGAAACAGTAGTATTGTTTTGATTGTGTTCAAGCGGCGGGGGTCTTAGCCGGCTCCCTTGGTCCTGTATCCGCAGCATCTACCCTGGACATACCGGTGAGTACCTTTCCTTCATACACACTCTATTAATTCGGCCTTATTTCTTTTTCCTAATGCCACGTTGTTAATAGGAAACCTAATCAAATTACATTCCAGTGTTTCCCCCTGACTCGCTATCTAGCCCGCTGTCTGTCCCTGCTAAAGTGAACGCCTTTCGGTTTTTCATATATTTGTTTAAATGTGACTTGCCGCCGCCAGCTCGAGCTGCTCCCGTGCGGTCCCCAGGAAGGCACGCGGGCTCTGGTGCAGCCTCGCTGTCGGGCGACGTGACAGCTCTGCGAGTTGGGAAACCTGTTAGGACACGGACGCTTGTGGGATGTCTGTGTGTGCACAATTAGCCGTGGGTCTTAAGTTTGATCCCCCCCTCCTAAAAAAAACCACTAATAACCTGACGTCCTGCGATCGGGTTCGTTGCTCTGTAAGGTTTTAAAAGGTAAAAAGTAGTGCATCACCTACGAGTGACGACCTGCCCGGGGTGACTGCTTGCTGACTGACGTCTCCTCACCTGGTTTTAGGTTTAGCTGCAGGTCGGAGATGTGATTAGTATGATTAGTATGTCGGTCAGGTGTTGAGGAGGTGACACTGGCTGTGGTATCAAACAGCAGCTCTGCTGTTTACGTAGCGTGGAGCCGTCTGTTTTGTTAGTTCGGGAAAAAGCCCTCTTTTTTTGGAGGAGCGGGGATAATGTCGTCCCTTTTATAGAGAGATGTTTCTTAAACGTGAGAGCGAAACAAGAAATAACGAAACCGCGCTGGAGGAAGACGTTAAGACTGTGGCATCCGCCCGGTTCACGTTGGTCTATGATCTGCCTCTACAATCATGGACACACCACCTTTTCATACATAAAATACCTTCCCTGGATTGAAGGAGATTGAGCGGGTTATATGACTGTACTGCAAATGTAGGGGGAGGGGAGAGGACTGAAACAATATTCTCACCCCAGATCCCTGTTACAATGTATACCAATATACATGCACGCTACCAAATGACAATGAGGATCATAATAAGGCGTTAACGCAGTCATGCAAAGGCACTGGCTTGTGGTTTATCTGAACTCGCCAGATGCATTGTCGGTGGTCCTGGACGATCGGCATAAGCCTCTTGATCAATGCGGCTCAATATGCACATGGAGTCGAGTCGCCGTAGCGCTCATCCGGTTTTATTTTATAAAGCGGGTAACAACCTCACACGCAGACCAGTCAGCTGTGGTCGAGCCGAGCCGGTCCCCATTCCTATTTACCAAGGGCAACAACACTGCAACCGCAGAGATAAAGATTTGAACACCGAGCCGGGGGGTCCGAAACTCGCCTTTATTTTCCGGCGTTTCTCCCATGAAACAGTCGCACACCACGGCGACAGAAATTCGCTCCCCATTTGAACGTCGCTTCCTCATCCGACGGCGGCGTCCGGCGGTCGCACAGTCCGTGTCGCCGGGCAGAGACTGTGGGGAGAATGGCGACTGTGGATGATGTTTATGGTGACTGAAGCTACTCGTCCTTCCACGGCCCTGCCGGCCGGATTTGACTGCAGCGCCGACATGCACGCCGACGCGCTACTGCACGAGCCCCCCCCCCCAAGGAAAAAATACACATTTACCATTTTTGTTCACCTGGTGTTGCAACACTCGACAGAAGTGGAAGTCTCCATGTTAGGAGAATTTTCGTTTTGTGTGATGCGTGACTCTGGTTATCTGACATGCACGCAATTGTGTGTATTTTTATGCAGATTCCATTTATGAGGGAATAGTTTGAGCGCCCACTGTAACCTTACCGTTTATGTGCGAGGTGTTGAAACGCCTCTGGCTTCAGCTACAACATGCGCTGTCAGTGACATGACGGTCGATGCTCGCTTATTGGGCTAATTTCGTACAAACGGAGCCAGCGCATCAATCCTCCCCCGTCCTGCTGTATGTGCCTGTCAGTGTCGAATGGTATTTACAGCAGCGGCGGATGAGGATTGTCTGCCTTTCCAGTAGTAACGGGATCTGACTCCCGCACCGGCGGCTTTTCATAACGTGGGCTTATGTAAAGAGAACCGAAACAGGTTACCGCGGTTTAAAAAAAGAACAGTGAGAGATTTACTGTGACCTCTCCGCCCTTTCCCCTCGCTCCCTTTGTGTATCCCAGTCACACCTGACTCTTGACCAAAAAAGATGTGCTTTTGGTAGTCTGGGCCCTGCAGATGTATGTTCAGTGATCATATTCAGTTACCTTATCAGATTAAATGCAGGAACAAAAGATTTATATGACCATTAGAGCATCATGCCATTTTTTATGTACTCTTGATGCGAGTGGTAAGACATATTTCCCACCATAATTGACTTAATACGGTCATTGTTATATTTAAATCCATTTCAGTATCTGTAGAGTCTGTAGGTGATCCTGAAGGGACCTATTCAGCTGATCTTTCCCTGTGATTCATTTCCCTTCATTTTTTCCCGTCTTCCGTTATCAATTTTACATGTGGATTTTGGGACACCTCAATTCTCAGTAAGTGTAGCCGTTTGTCAGCCGATCTGAGCTCGACGCGTCAGGTTGGGGGGGGGTGGGGGGTTTGTGTGGCTTGGGGCATTTCTTTCCAAGACGTGCTGTTGTATGCGAGGTGATTCGGTTGGGTGTGCTGGTGGACTGCATATGAATGAATGACTTCTGGATTAACAGCTGTAGCTTATGGTGTTCTTTGACATTGACTGCTGCCCCCCCCTGCACAGATCACTGTAGGCTCAGTGTGGGTGCACATATTCAGCTGGATAAACGCCAAACTGATCTGTCGGTCTTATTTTCTGAAGGGGGAAGGCACCAAGACAACAGGGGGCGCTGTTCACACTGTCAGGACTTTGGGGCCTGTATTGTTCATCTTCGCCCAATGGTGAGCAACAGCTGACACAAACAAAGGTCATGTTTCTATAAAGATGATGGAGCTAGTGCTGTTCTGGAATCCCTGCAGCATGTTCGGGGGGCAGGTCTGTGCTTTCCCAGTACTGGCCAGGGCATTTCCAGGCTGCATTCAGAGCTCTTTGCTTGGCCCTAGAAGGGGCCTAGACAGGTACCCACCCTGTAACAAATTGAGTATCTTCGCACTTCCTTCCCAGATGGTCCACAAGCCAGGGTAGATCTGGAGACGAGTCATTTCTGACGAGATGCCAGTTTGAAACCATTTAATCTATACGTTTAATCCCCTTCAAATGATTTCCCCACGTTTGTTGATTCTGCTGCCAGTGTGGAGTGACTGTAGAATAGCAGAGACCCAGGACCAAGTTCTTCTTGGATGGAGGATGGTGTAAGCGAGCGGTACTGATCCAATCTGATGTCAGATCAACTGGAATGACAGTGCCTTTTCTGAAGCAACCCTCTGGATGGCAAATGATGCTGTTCAGTTGGGCTCCATATCTCTGTACCTGTGTTTGGACTGATGTTGACCTCATGGGCTGAGTTTGGGGGAGGTGTGGTTTTCATGCGTTCTGTTTTTCCCCTTTAGCAGGTTATTGGTTGTGATCTTTTTTTTTTTGGGGGGGGGGGTGGGTTTGTTTCCATGCCACTGTGCTGTTTCCCTGAATAACGAAGACCAGTATTAATGGTTATAGACCATTAAGGAATTAGTACCTGTCAGAAGCCATTTTAAGGGATGCTAGAATATACCATAGCTGTCTGTATTTTTATACATACTTATCACTCTGTGTTTGTCATGAAGTAAAAAGTCTTGCATGCTAAATATGCTTAAATCAATATGGTTTTGACTGACAGATTAAAGTAAGCTTTAACTGGCATTTTGAGTGTTTTGCAGTTGTATTAAAACAGGCACAGAATGTAGCTTATCTGTATACCAGGGATGTCAAACCGCAGTCCTGGGGGGCCGCAGCCCTCTGTAGCTTGGTTCTTTCCCTGTTCCACCACGAATGATTCAGCTCAACGGCTATTTGGTAATTAGCACAAGAAATTGAATCAGGTGTGTTAAACGAGGGGAAACCCAAAAATGTTCAGGCCTCTGGCCCCCAGGACTGGAGTCTGACACCTGTGCTGTATACAATAGTGAATGGAAGGTTGTGGTCAATTTATCTACACTGTAGATGCTAAGTTAATTTAATGTCCCTTAATGTACATGCTAAAGTAGTCCACTGTGCCTTCATGTGCATGCTAACATAATCCAGCGTGTTTTAATTTGCATGCTACCATAGTCCACTGTGTTTTAATATAGATGCTGACATACTCCGCTTTGGTTTAATGTGCAAGCATAGTTTGTTCTGCCTTAATGTGCCTTATTGCAAATGCTAATGTCATCTGCCTTGCTTCAATGTATACGCTGATGTATTCCGCCGTGCCTTAATGTACATGCTAATATAATCCTTTGTGCCTTAGCGTACATGCTGATGCAGTCTGCTGTGCCTTAATGTACATGCTAATGTAGTCTACCATGCCCCATGCCTTAGCACACATGCTAACGGTAGGCTGCGCTGCCTTAGCGCACATGCTAACGGTTGGCTGCGCTGCCTTAGCGTACATGCTAACGGTAGGTCAACGTGTTTTAATCACAGTATAACCTGTGTTTCTTTATTGAAGTAATGACTGATTAAAGTGTGAAATCAGAAAAGATGTTCACTCTTGAAAAGCCTGTTTTCTATCTGTGTGTCTGTCTGTCTGAACACGACATATGGTGTTTGTGCAAGGCCATATTCAAGCACAATCTCCTTTTTTTAATTTGGCCATGGGCTCTGTTCAGTCAGAGAGCAATGGGGATTTGCAGCCCCCCCCCCCCCCTTGAGGGTGAGTTTGCTGCCTGTTTGTTTCCCCTCCAGCTGTGGACCCCACCTCCCCCCATCCAGCCAGCTGCTGGTGTATCCTGGGCTATTGCTGTACCTCAGCCAAGCCCTCAGCTGCGCTCGTAATCCCATTGCAGCTCCTGTGGTCATGCTGCGCGTTCGCTGTGCCCCCCCCCCCCGCTCATGTCCTCAGCAGGGAATACCTGTCTAGGGTTCTCCCTCCTCGCAGGTCCTCCCGACAGCCCTGCGGGGGGGTGGGCTGCTCTTAAGGGGGGGTGTCGTGTCAGAGTGCTGAGGTGAGCCAGCACCCCCCAGTTTTGCTGTCATAAATAAATATTTTTCCCACGTATCTCCTCCTCTTCACCATAACAAGCACTGCGCCTGTACTGCCATCTCCGTTTTTCCACTCGGCACCATTCACTGCGTGACGTCTGCTTTCACCTTTACCAGATGCGCAGCTCCCTCAGTTGCTCAGGTGACAGGTCATGCGTGAGATGGTACATCTCCGGAGTGTATGGAAAAGAAGTGGGACGATCCACTGGGGGGCGCCATTCCGTGCAGTGTGGTTCTCACAATCCTGCTTCTGGACGGGATCCTATCTCTCGGTTTTCCCTGTCCTGCGTGGCTCCCCCCCATAATATCTGGCACATGAGCCTCAGAGCGGAAACCCAGGAAACAGGAAGTCTCTGCCGCCGTGGTAACAGGCCTGCTACAGGGTGCTTTGGTGACAGCTTGGCAGACTCCTTGTGGGGCGGGAGGCCGCAGCCCCACCCCAGACTCGTGGGTCGTAACCCTGTGTGGTTTGGAAACTGTTATGAGCCTGTGGCGTTCGGCTCCCGCACCTCAGCCGCGGCTCCTGGCCACTCGCGCCTGATGTCATCGTGGCTTCTGGTTGGTCTAGACTGTAAAGGATGAAGTTTAATTATAGCTCCGTTCTGTATACAAGGTTCCCTGGTCAGATACCTCAGCAGCAAAGCTATGGTGCTGCTGGGCCAGAGTGCAGGTCCTGCAGGGACGTTTGGACCTACCGCGCCCCAAAACAAAGCATGGGGAGCTTGGCTTGCTACTTTAGAATAGAGAATACTATAGAATACGCCAGTCAACCTTGTGGGGAAACTGGGTAGGATATATGGGTAGGATATATGAGAACTATCTTACTTTCCGTAAGGGATGGTTTTGTGGTGAAAGCAATGGGTCAGACGTTTATCAAGCACCTCTGCAGCGGTTTGTGGGCAAGTTAAGGAATTTTCCAGGCCCAAAGGTGATATGATTACTCTTCCTGCTGTGGGATCCAAACCCACAACCTTCCGGACATGGGCAAATGTATAACTGGTATATATATATATACTCATGGCTGAGGTGCCCAACTCTGATCACGCTCTGAGCCACCCAGGTCATAGGGAAAAATGCAATTTTGAATGGCAGGTCCTGCTTACAAATGTGGATTCTTCCACAAGAGTTTTGGGGAGAATAGTGGTGCCTGTAACCTTGGTACGAGAGCCTGTGGAAGCAGGGCATTACTCGCGTTTCTGAGTCTGTATCCTAAACCCACTGATGGTTCCTTCTGCCCTTATTGCCTTTCCCTCCTTGGCTTCAGGTCTAATCCAGGATTGTTTATCTACAGACCAGAAGTATAAAGCTGCCAGTTAGTGTTGCATCTGGAACTGCAGCAGTATGGGCCGATCTAAGCTCTATTCTGTTCTTTGGTGCGTTTGTTATTGAGTCAGCTTGTTTGTGAGGCTGCCAATGTTCGGGGGGATTCGTGTAATGAGGTCTTTTGGTTTTTCGGGTTTTTTTTTTTCAAGGAACCATTGCTGTAGGGGCCTCTTTTTTTTTTTTTTTTCCTTGGGCCCCCGGACTTCCGAACCCCGGGCAGGTAGGTGAGTGTCGCTCCTCAGGATCTGAAGGCAGCTGGATCCCGACACTGCTCCTCTTCCTCCTGCTAAAACCCATGTTTGTTTAGGAAGTGGAAAACGGAAGGGTAGAGAGAGAGAGGCGGGATGGGGGGGGGGGCTGTGATTCTTTCTGTGTGCCAGCGTTTCCCTGGTGACTGACAGAAGTGGGGGAGGGGGGCGTGTGGCCACGGAACTTGAGTTTCACCAGGAATGTCGTGCTGCCCCCCCCCCCCCCCAACCCCTCCTTGGAGTTTTGTGAGTTTAAGTGTCTGTGTTTGTACATCTGTTCGGGGGGGCGGGTGGGGGGGGGGGATTGCACTCCTGAGCATTGTACCACAGGGTGTTCTGTTTAAGATTCCACACAAGGCATGAACGTGTGTCCAGCTGACCCCAGCAAAAAGCTCCTTTTGTGTTTTGTGTTTTTTGGGTTGGAGGTCGGCTCTGCTTTAATGATGGGTGAAGTTTTCTGTAAAGCGCTGAAATGTCTTTCTGCCACACTGCTCCGCTGTAATGTTGCGGTGCCAAAATAAACGTCCACCCCGAGCTTTTAGAGAGGATTGCCCGGTGGTGTGGTGTTGCGGGGGGGGGGCGGGTACTCGCGGGTGTCATGCTAACCAGCTAGACAGGAGGGGTTTTGTGCTGGAAAGAGGGTGGTCTCATGGTCACACACCGTACACACACACAGACACACACACAGGTTTGTAATTACATCTTTGTGGGGAGTTTCCATTGATTTCTATGGGCAAAACCCTAATCCCAACAATGACAACCTTAACCCCTACCCAGCCCAACCTTAACCATAAGTAACCAAACAAAATACGAGACTTTTTGCGTTTTTAGTTTTTTGATTGCAGTCTCAGATTTTTATGAAATTGAAGTTTATATAGTGGAGGCCTGAAAAAATGTTTTTATCACATTATGGGGAAATCTGGTCACCACAGTGTAATGATTACAAAAACGTGTGCATGCGCACACAAACGATCATGCACTGCTATTAATTACACCAAAGGCAGACAGCTGCCGTGTCCACGAGCCGTTTTCTGCCAGGACCCCCCCCGCCCCCAGTCCAGCCTGCCTCCCTTGCCAGGTGTGAGAGCAGCCTTGACCTCTGCCCTGTGCCGCTACGGGGCTTCTCCGATAGTTTGACCTCATGGTGGGACTGCGTTTGCCTTTGGGGTGTTTGATCTGTGGTCACCAGCCATTAATGTCTGACCATTCGTTACTCCTGCAGTCTCACCAAATGGCTGCATCTGGGACAAACACGCACACGTGCACGGACCCAGATGTGACACATTTCTGTATTTCGGTATTCGCTTGAGGTTTCTTGCACTTTTATTAGTTGCTATAAGCTTCAAGAACCAGTTAAAGGAACAGCCCAGCAGTTGATTTTTAAATGGTGTGTGTGTATGTATTTTTTTTTTTATTGTTCAAGTTGCATTGATGCTATGTGTAGAGCATACAGGTTATTTTTGACTATGTAAAGTGAGGCTGTGTCTTAGAGCTCCCCCTAGTGTACGTTATGTGTTACTGCGATGGTGGCGTACTGGTTCTGTGTGGGATGTTCAGTCTTTGAAGTCTATATGTCCAGCCTGGTCCCTTTTAACACGCTAGGCAGGTTGAAACGGTGGCCATTGTGAACCTGGGTGTTGACCCCTCCCCCCGCCCCTCCCTCTGTCCCCCCCAGACTTGCTGGATGCACCTCGACGTCTGCAATGAGCGCCGTGGCTGTGATGTTCCTCCGTGTTGGATCCCCTGGACTCAGTAGGACAAGGATTTGCCAGCGGAGGGCGTCATGAGTGTCGTCATCTCAGGAGGGTTGGAGACGACGGACGCCTCGTACCCGGACATGGCCGCTGGCTCGGAGTAAGTGTGGGCCGGCCGCCCCTCTGCTTCTGGGTCGGTACCGGGCCGGCCTTCACCTGGGACTGTGTGTGAATCAGCTGCTATGTGTGTCTTGTATCTGCGGAGGTTAAGTGGATTAATGAGACAGTTTCATAATTCATTCTAACTTGCAGTTATTATATGTAATATTTTTTAATAGCAGGGCGATTGGGCTGCTGCTGTTAAGCTGGGTCTCTCTGGGTGCTTTTGAGGCTTACAGACGCGTAATGGGCGATTGGTGACAGATTTGCTGCACGTCACATTAAAGGGCCCAATTTTGCTAAATTAGCTCCATCTCTCACACTTGGTACAATGGATGAATGTCGGTGTAAGAGCTGACAACCTCAGGTTCTGTTACCTTGACGCCACTCAATGCCGTCAGACGCCTGGAGGCCTATGCTGCCCCCTAGAGGCCGCTGACTGTAAAGCGCTTCACTGATGAAGCCCTCTGCAACTTTACAGGCCGGATCGCTCTGAACGTAATTAAGTCGTTAACGGGCGAACGAGGTCCGTGCCAGTGCCAGGTTCTGTGCTAGTAGGGAGCAGCCTGCGTTGGTAACCGAGGAAACGCAGGAAGGTCACTCTGCAGATGGCTTGATGCCAGCGTGATATGGAAATGTCCCTGTTTTTTTTTTAAAGCTAAGTGTGACCTGCGTAAACACAGATTCTGTTCCTTAGTAACACAAACGCCTTGATGCCTCCGCGCAAAGGCTCATTATGGGGCTAATCGAGCTGCTGTTCTCAGGTACGGCCACAGGGTGGCGTGTACTGGTTGGTGGCCATCCCTATCCAGGAAGGTAGGTGTCCAGGAGTGTGTCCCCCTCCCCCCAAGCACACGGCGTCACCCAGATGACCTCCAGAGACAGGTCACCTCAACAAGGCCATAGGTAATGTTACAGGTCTGGCTC
>JAODJW010000062.1:20489988-20506622 GCA_026777045.1 Hyperopisus bebe | reverse complement strand
GGTGGGCGTGGCACCACGCCCACCAACACCACTACCCCTATCAACCAACCATATCCCCAAGTTTATTTCTGTAGCTGCTAAAGGGGACAATCAGCCTCAGAAGCACAAGTGGGTAACGTGCAGAGTGGAGTGGACCAAAGGCATTTCAGTGTAAATAAGCCAAAGTTAGCAATGACGGCTCTGTGCTCATTGATGATTAACAACACCAGGATGATTTATGTGTGCATAATAATGTGATTAATAATAACTATTCATCCCCATTAAGAATGAGGGATGAGCGGAGGCTGTTTTGGGGTGTTCTGATAATGTATGAATGATTCATGAAAGAAATGCGATTGTGGTTCCCAACCCCTGAGTCTTGTGGTGGAGACGCAGCTTCAGCTATTGATATGTGGTGATAAAACGACAGGATATAGGGACCGCATATTCAGGAACGTGGTGATGCATGGTCAGGCCCGCATTATGATCCTGCCTCCCCAGCAAGGTCGATTCAGCATTCGTCACGGTGGTGCTCCCCAAGCAAATCACTGCCGGTCTGGTTTTCCTCCTGGATCGTTTGTTAAGCTTTTTTTTTCCTACCTGTGGTATCTGAGTACCCATCGGTACAGGTGTTATGGGAAGCTGAGGAGTCCAACAGGGAGGGTTGAGAAAAGGAGTAAAATGAAAAGGAGTAGATAAGGCTATAATCACCACCATTTCAGGAAATTAATTTTGGAGTTGAAACAGGTCTGGGAAGGATGATTGTACTGAACGGATTAAAGCAGGGGTCTCTGTCATGCTGATGGATAAGTGTGCCTTTACCCGCGAGCGGCAGTTTCCTCACTCCGACCCACACGCTGAGAGCACATCAGTGTCGCCTATGGCCAACTGACATCAGGAGGACACACCTATATGTATTATTGACTTATTATAACCCTGCTAAGTATTCAACCAGATGACAAGAAGGTTTATATGTTTATTATACATCACTGCTTAAAAACCTAGTTTTTACCTGGAATGTACAAAAACTTAGGTACAAAAACTGTATTTCACAAAAAAACCTACTTATTTTTATCTCTGTCCGATATGTAACACAAAGTTACAAAGACAGTGTCCAATCTTGGTTTATGTAGCTGGGCGATATGACGATATTATCGGTAATTGACTAAGCAGCGATTATTCCTGTAAGCAAGATAAAAATG
Organism: Hyperopisus bebe; assembly: GCA_026777045.1. Lineage (NCBI taxonomy): Eukaryota > Metazoa > Chordata > Actinopteri > Osteoglossiformes > Mormyridae > Hyperopisus > Hyperopisus bebe. The sequence continues at coordinate 20,505,441 of JAODJW010000062.1, read as the reverse complement.
TATGATTTGGCTTTCAGTTTCTGACGTTTGAAAAAAACATCAATGTTATTTTTTTTCTCTCCTTTTATGATTCGCATCAGTGTATGTAAACATCAGTTATAATGGTAGTATGCGGCTAGGGTTTACCATAAGTTTGTGAACCACTTTTTTAGATGGTTTCAGATGGTCCACGACATGTTTTTAAATCATAATTAAATCTGGCCTGCCCATCGATTGTCCCCCCCATCCCCAGTTGGTAATATTTATTGCCGGGTATTTAGCAGATTACCCGTACATCGTTTTTTTGTTATTATCTCAAGCTTTTCTTTTGGCAAAAAAAATAACTGCACCTGTATGTCTGTGTGTGTGGGGTGTGTTGGGACAACTCAATATTATTGTTTTCCCCAATACTTTTAAGTTAATATCACACATTATTTTTTCAGATAAAAAAGTGTATATGTATACATTGGATTCAGATATATGAAATGGAGGAACAGTGGGGATCTTTCTGCAACACAAGCAAAGGTTAAAATTGCAGGTCTTTAACTGCGACACCTTCTGTTGGCCCGCTTGCAGAGAGGGTTAGGTCCTTCCATGTCCCCCCCTTCCAATGGCCAGGCTTACATGCCCGTTAATCAGCACTCCATCATTTGATCAGAGTCAATGGAAACCCGCGAGAGCTGACAGGCGAGAGGAGTGTTTCAGAATGGCGCAGAAGGCTCCGCTGAAGCGAACCCAAGGGTGAAATTAAACAGAGGAAGAAAGACAGCAGAAAGACAAAGACAAGGGGAAGCTCACAGGCAGATACAGGACCGTCTGAGTAAGCGAGTCCTGAAGGGGGTAGGGTTTGTGGTTGCATCCTGACCTGCAAGGGGGGGGGGTGGGAGGGGCTGCCTGCTGTTTTATTCATATGAGCCCCAGTTAATGTTTCACTCATTTAGTCACAAGTCATTTCCTTTGTGGGGCTGCGGGACGAGGCTGAGATTACAGCATCACATCGGTGAGAACCGGGTGAGCCAGACGACAATATCATACCAGCCCCATCCATTACAGACATAGCTTAACATCTTATTGTTGCATCAAGACCTTATACATTCCCTAACAGTCATTCCACCTCTGTTCCCTCTGAGGGGCAGGACCTGGTGCATATAGTCGAGGCAAGGTCTGCTCTCAGCATACCCCAGAATGTACCTCTACCTACAGTAGTTCTATTAGCGAGAGAGGGGATTAAGGATTCCATGGTGTCTGCTGGGATTTAAATAAATGGGTCTCTTAAAGACCATTATTCCTTATTCATCTTTGGTAAAGAGGTTCATTTATTTGGCAATTTGCGACAGACAAGCAGGGTCAAGGTGGGGGGGCGGAGTGGGGGGGGGGGATTTAAAGCCACGGCCGGCTCACGTTCGCCGCTGGCTAATGGAGCAGATGAGGCCACTTAGCGAGTAATGAACAGACAAGGGGCCAACTGACCCCACCGTGGTGGGATTGATGACGAGGCACGGGGAAGCCTGGGGGTCACGCCCTGCTGCGCCGGCCTCCATCCGTCATCTTTCGCAAGGCACCTGGGAACATCAGGGCCGCAAGGCGGAAAAACGGGATATGGGAAGTGAGGTGGGTTTGGGGCGTCGCAGAAGGAGGACGGCCCTGGTGTTACAGCGGCATTTCATTACCATTTTTATTTTAACTCACCACTCATTCACAGAAAGCTGTCAAGGGTGTAGAACGCAGTGTCCCGCTTTATTTTTCTAATATTTTAAAACCCAGCGACTGATTACCCAATGGGCATTTTTTATCTTATTCTTGATGAGGGTATGTCTTTACAGAACAACTCACTAATATTTTTGAGTCTAAATACAGTCTGAATACAGTCTGAATCTCAACAGCACATCACCAGCCTGATGTTAATGGCTCCTGGCCTGTGTTTTAACTGTAATTGTTTGGTTTCCCACATCTGTTTGGTCCGGTGTTATGGTAGTGATAAAAAAAGCATCCAACGCGAGGATATGCAGGTTTGTACCATCATTCGGTATATAACCTTCCAATTTGGGCTTTGCCCTATTAAAAGACAGAGGAGCAACAAATGTTAATTGCTGCTTCCGGGGAGGGGGGCGGGGATTGATGGGTCACAGGCCTTGAAGAGGTGGATCACAGCAGGCCTAAGCAGCGGGGGTGGGGGCGGACATTACACAGATGCCTGAGCTAAAAGCCCTCACCCTGGGGCTGGCAGGGCAGGGGGCCAAAGAACTCTGCCATACACAGCTCATGATCTCGTGCTGAAAGAGTGACTTTGGCTATTTCGGTTGAATCCACTGCAGGTGGGTACAGTGTCCAGAAGACGTCATGCAGCCCCCACCTCACCCAAACACCCACCCCCTTCTCCCCCATGGGGCTGTCCCTACTGTGTCAGTCCTTTGTCAAGGCTCTCACTCCAGGACAGCCACGGGCTCGCACCCCGCCATGATCGGACGTTAACTCCGCACAGCAGTGTTCCGGTAAAGCTCCCTGAGATTCCAGCTTAGCTGGCTTGCAGCTGACATGTTTCTGTAAACCCATGGATTAGTATTACAGCAGTACTACGTATCCCGCTGTAATCACCAGCTGCCAGGCTTGCCACGCACAAAGGGGGGGGGGGGTGGGTTGAGGGGTGGGCAGGCCACCTTGTAAACGAGGGTTCCTCAGTAAAAAAGACTTGGCTGTGCCAAGTTTCCATTAAATGAGCCCGGTTCCTGAGAAAGAGTCCACGTCTTAACACAGCAGCATTACTCACAAGCTGGCAGGAGACAGCAAACCGTGACAGCCAGCCTATTTGAGCCATGAAGACCATGGTAAGTAGTGCACTTTACTGTGTTTTTACCATAAAAAGAAGACTAGGTCTTTCAGAAGAACAGGCACCTTGAACTTGTTTTTTACGACACCATAAAAGAAATAATTTTCAATAACGACCCAACAATGCCACCCAGTCCACGGCTATAATTTCAGATAATGGCTTCATTAATGATTAGCTGATTAGAATCGATTAAAACACTTTCTCGCCAAGGCAAGCCCATCATTGGGTTCAACAAAATTATGTCTCAGATACCAGTTCCCTCTAATTCTGATGTTGTCACATTAGCCTATACTGTAATGTGTTTACAGGCTGTGTAAGTGTCTCAGGTGCCTTGTGGAGAGGAACAATCTCCAGATCCATTCCCAGCCTTGAGCCCAGAAACTTATAGCCAAGGAAGAAGGCTGGTGTGACAGGCAACCATTCACCCATGTCAGTCAAGCAACATTTTACCTGAAATTAACCTATGATAGCTAATAGAACACTTGTCCCTTGACCAATTAAATGGCACCGTTTCTGGGCCTGACCTCCTCATTGGCTGAGGAAGGAAGGAGGGGCATTTCAAAGAGCACTGTGAGGTTTCTGGGGTCACAGGGTCAGAGCACGTTACAAGAGAAAAAAATGTGGCTATATGAAGAATGCAGCAGATCTTCACCACATCATCTCCTTGAAAGGTCCTATAGCCCCAGGTAGCTTCCAAATGAACAACAGGCCCATTACTCATTCTTCCTGGCTCAGGTGACAATATGCCAAACGCAGTGGTGTTGATTCCACAGGGCAGGCCCAGCTTGCTGCAGTTAAGGATGTCATTACGTGGCTATATGCACCTTGTCGATGCAGAGTTATATGGAGCGATAAGGCTGCTTTACTGGGACCTTGTGTGATTTGCCGGTCTGTAAACACTGCAAGAGGGTGCGTGCCCAAAAGCGCGTGTGCTTGGGTAGCCGTGCCGAACCAGCACATTGTCACATCGGAATTGGCAGTGATGGGCCACTGCGGTCAGACTTCACGATTATGCTCTCGTTTCTGAAAAACGACGCCTCAAGGGTGTGTGGCTGCCTTAGCGCTGCCTATCTGGCTCCAGTTTCGCAGTTGTTTCATCTAATTTTTGTCACTGGGAAGTCGGTGAAATCTACCCTGTTAAAAAATGTGTTTCTCAAGTTTACAGTGACGGTTATCAGAGAACTGGACTCCTGCGACCAAAGGTAACGGGGACTGTTCTGAGATCACGTGCCTCCCACGGCCCCCCCTGTACTGTCCGCGCAGTTATTGGCACGGGTCGAAAGCAATCAGGCAAGTGCGATGTTTTACAAAAGTTATTTTATTTCTCACTTGCTGGGATGGCGGTAATGAGCATTTCACGGATCATGGGCCCTCTGTGCGCGCCATGGCTACAAAAGCCGGCATGGCCTACATCCCCCTGCCCCCCCGCCAGTTCATCTCGCTCCAGCCTACTGTTAACCTGGGCGCGGCCCCCATGAACAAAATTTTAAAAACATAAAACCAAATATAAAAGTGCACCCCCCCGGCCCTTTCTGGCCTTACTCAGCCCCTCTGTCTTGCCTGGGGAAACCGAATATCACATGGCTAGCAGATAATGAGCACCCTGGCCAGAGCTGCCTCCCCTGAAAGCAGGCTTCTCCTTGTTGCCGCAGCTAAGAGGCTGGAGTGATGCGGAAATAATTGAAAGGATAAATAAGAGAGAATCTGTTTTCGGGTCTGATGGTGGAGAAGACATGGCGTCAAATCCCACTTTCTTGGCGAACACCTTTTCTGCATCTCATTAGGCCATGAGGTCGCTGTGGCGCCTAGCTAATTTCCGGTAGGCGGCGTGCGGTAAATGTGTGGACACAAATTGCAGACATTCTTCGAGCCCACCGTGTAGGACCGGCAGGGGTGCCCTGTCAGCCGCCAATGTGGAGGCGGACGCTAATGACGCTAGATGCTTGCGAGCTGCCTGTCGTCACCGGCGATGGGTCTAAATTTGCAAGGGCATGTGATAAACGCATATAAATGGTGCAAAAAATCTTCTGAGCATGTGGGCTGATAACCTCTGAGTTGATTAGCGGATCTTTGGAAGCCCATGTATTAATACAGGGTGGTGTATTACAGAAAAAGTGGTGTGGCAAAGTGCATGCTGGGAATGATGGAATAGTGTATTATGTCTGTGGTTTGACCTCTCGCACCAACAAGCTCTGACTGTTTCATTATTCACAGTTCTGCCGTACAATATTTTACCATAATCATTTTTTGTTTCATAGGGTGAAAGGCCTGTCATTGCACATGATCTACAAATGTGATTTTTCCATTTACCAGTTGATTAATCATGTTGCTTGATCATTTTATTTTTTTCCCCCCGACCTTTTTGGGAAAAATATGCAGACAGAAATGTCAGAATTTTCACAAAACCATGAACTTGAACGTAGGTAGGTGAGAGAGAGATGCAGATCTCTAATCCGTTATTAGGGATGGGGTATGGTAAAACACCGCCCTCTGAAAAAGAGACATTTAAGACCATAAATCTATGCTGGATTGAGTATTATCCCCCCCCCCCCCCCCATGCGACGTCTTCATTAGGCCCCTCTCAGCACCAAAAGTCACACCTTGACTGGACGTAATGGGCACGGTGAAACGGCGGGGGCTTTCAACCTGACGCAAATGCCATTGTGGTACCGCCAGAGGCCCTACAAGGACATTCCCATGAGGGACGGGGACTTAAAGGCGGCCAAACAGAAACCAGGAGGTGTGCGCGGCTGTGAGGCGGCAGAGCTGAACGATGGGCCGGGCTTTATTGATGGCTCTGGATTTTGGTCACGTTCCACAGATGCCGGATCTCTCCCAGAGTGCTTTAGGGCGCTCATGGCTGGGATAAGGTGGCTGGTGGGAGGGGTGGCCTGGGGCTGGCGGCGGCCATGTCCTTTGCCAAAGACCATAAAATAATAATTCGGCACTTGGTTCCTTTTGTGTCAGCCAGCGGTCTTGGGCCGGATAACTCAATAAGCCAGCCCAGTGGATGTGGCACTGCGCCTCCTGGCTCAGGAGCCGATCCAATCATACCCCCTTACCCCTCTCCTCCAGGGCCCAATCCCCGCCAAACGGATCCATCGCCTGTCACTTATCCTGCAGATGTTTGACCGACAGTGCTATTGTTGCCACACTAACACTGCCAATGCATCAAGGCCCCCACCCCTCGCCCCCAGCTCCTCCGTATATGCCCATCGAGGACCGGACCGTATCGCCTGGTGGCCCAGTGGCTCTGCAGACTGGGAGAAGATTCAATTTGCTGCGGCGTGATCTAATCTCGGGACCTGCGGGAGATTACAGCTTCAGCCATGGAATTGCTGCAGTTCTAGGGATACAAAAAAAGGCCTGAAATAAAGCTTGGAATAAATAAGCGGAGAAATCAATATACTGGACGCTAGGATGGAGTGGCGCTCCGGGGGACCCTGGTGATCCGCAGAGTGACGGTTAACCTTGGCCCGCGGTTCCACTCTCCCCAAGAGATTCTATCACCACCAACTTTTTCATGCACCATCTATCTATTTCTCACCCCCACCCTCAAAAAAAACTGTAGTTCTGATAAAATCTGTCTTTTGTTGTTGTGGAAGGGGTGGGCAATGCAACTTTTACATCACAATGGATTGTGGGGAATTTGCGCTACAAAGAACGTTAACCCAATTTGGTGTTCCATCTTGGAACTGTTTAGCGATGTCCCATTAAGGGAATATCTATCTCTAATCATCCAGGAAAAGAGGGATGGACTCACTTCTATCCAGGGTGCAGAGGCCCTGTTTTCCACTGGGGATGAAGGACACAGTGCTTCACACACAGCCGACCCTTCCCGGCCACACACACTGCATACTGCAGAAACACACACATCAATCAGGATGGCTGGTTTGAGCCAGCCTTCCCCAGCCAGTCATGCACTGGGATGGGGCATTTCAGTTTTGTTCCCTTTCACTGTACTCACTGCTCTTTAGCAAATCTGCAAATTGACACCTTCCCCCAGACTGTGAGGGTGATGGAGTTATACAGCAACATACACTATCTACAGCTTTATTACAGGAAAAAAGATCAATACAGACAGCACTGTGTCAGAGAGCCTTAATTGTTTCTGTGGCTCTCGATCTGTTTGAACCCCCTTCCCCCCACTGAAAACAGAAGAGGAGATTCACTGCACTGCAGGTCTCCTGTCCTTTTGATAATTGGTCCGTATCCAACCCAGAACAAAGATGAAATGAAAGCCCAGAAACACACGGGTCGGCGTATCACATGGTTAGGACCAGGTCTGGAGGTCACTGCATGGTCAGCAGCTCAGGGGGCGGTGGCTCCGCATTCAGCACTGCGCCCTCACAGGGTGGCGAATTCCATCCCTGGCTCTGTGTATGGAATTTTCCCCACAATTGTGCGAAATTCCTTCAGTTACTCAAGTGTCCTACCGCAGTCAGAACCCGTCAGCAGACTGCCTGCAGTGCATGACTGCCTGCGCATGTGTGCCCTGTGACAGCCTGGCGTCTTGTCCAGGGTGTCCCCTGACTTGTGCCCTGTGCTGCCTTAGATAGGCCCCATGCGTAGTTACCCTGTATTAGATGGCTGGATAGATTATCTTTTCCAGTACAGGGTAACGGCATCTTAATAATAACGCTACTCAACCGGATTGCAGGAAACATTTTAAGCGCATCCAATGTGCAAATCTCCACATCTATATTAAGTCTGAAATTAGCTCTTAAATTAAACACGATGTGCCATTTTTATGGCCTGTTACTGTCATTCCTCTGCATGTATTTATCAATACAAAATGCATTTCCTCTGACTTATATCGCAGCTCACAGGACGTTGCTGCATAATATCATCTGACCTCCGCCGCTACAAACTAGCAGCGCTATAATTTTTCCACTCTTGCGCTCTTCTGCATGACAGTCGTGAAACATCACATTCGTCACCGTCGCTGGCGCAGAAATAACAAGCCCTGACCAAAAATAATTCTTTTGAAAAAAGAAAGAAGATTAAAAGTGATCAGGGCAGAAATATTCACTGGTCTTGTCACGCAAAGGCTAGTTTGCGTCCTCCAGATTACAGTGTAACAAACATCCTGTTATTTGTCAAAGGAAAATCCCTCAGAAACCAAAAATACAACTTCTGGGCCACAAGGCGGAAAACGATGATGTTAGCAGGCGCGAAAATACAACTGCAATGAATGCGACCGAGTGAGTCAGTTACACGAATTCAGGGAAAAACATCACATCGCAAAAACATCTGCATAATATCCCAAGCATTGTAGGATGTATCCTAAACTGGCTGCCTGTGGCCCCGTGGCAGAATGCGAGGTTTGGTTGAGTTTACTGTCTGCCTGGCAGTGGGAGTGTTAGCGTGGGGATTTCAGGAGTCATGGAGAAGGTTGCAGGTTCAGAACCGTATCAACCCTGTGAAATATCAATCCTTATAAATAAATCAGGAAAAAATTATGCTAAAAACCAACAAGCAACAGTATTCTGTCCATAACATGCTGAAAATAGCTTGGTTACAAACAAAGCATCTATACCAGCAAGTCTTAGCCAGTCATTCACTGGTACAATCTACTATCTCTCTGTCTTTCTCATGTCGTTGGAGAATCTTCTGTTACAATCTAGGGTCTTTGGCCTGTGGTGTATTCACAACTACAAATGGAGGTCTTTGTCCTGGCAGTGGCTTTTTCAATTTTACAATGAAAGGTCTTTCTCACATCATCGTAGGATCCTCTGCTACAGTCTAAAGTCTAGAGTCTTTGTCCCAGCAGAGAAAAATTCATTGTCATGTTTCTCCAGAGGCAACATAGGGGAAAACAGTTATTAAGAGTCTGAGAAGCAGATTACAGAAGTGTGCTCCCATGAGGAGTCTTCCTTGCAGACAACGAGAACACAGGCTGACCCCAGTGGGGCAGCAGCTGCGTGCCCGTCATCCCTAAGGAAATGCCGATGGGTGCCACACCGCCGGTGCTATCATGTATAATGGGGTCTCAAAGAACAGAGACACTGCTCTCCTTGGGGATGACACACATCATAATGGGTGCAGGCAGGAACCGCTCATACAGAGGGGGAGGGGCTACAATGACTACAGGACTCTCAGCAACTCCAACCATTTTTTAACAACGCACCCCATGTTATTGTGAGGTACAGAACAGCTTCCTCATTCCCAAGGCCTTTAGTCAAACAGGGTACATTTTTTGTACTAGGTTTGGTTGCCATACATATGCCAAGCATACTCCACCCATCCATTTTCTGTAACTGCTTATCCAATTCAGAGCCTCTGGGGATCTAGAGCATATCCTGGAAGCTAAGGGCACAGGATGGGGTATATTCATACACCATTCACTCACCCAGGTACACCTATAGGCAATTCACTCAGGAAACTCCATATGCAAACTCCACCTACACACACACAAAGTTGGTCTTCCTATCTAAATGGGGACTGTCCATTCATTTCTATGGGAAAAACCCTAATCCCAGTCATGACACCCTACACCCCTACCCATTTCTCTCTCTCACACTTACACACACAACCATTGTTAGGACTTGAACCTTGGTCTCAGACTTGTGAGGCAACAGTGCTAACCACTGCACTATCATACCATACACAGGGCAGTTTAATTAAATGGGACACTGGACTAGTGGGATGGAGAGGCTGCAAAAAGGACCATTTGAGACTCATCATCCTCTGTGATGCAGTCCATCTGTGTGGTGCTGCAGACAGACAGGGACACCGACACGCAGAGGGTAGTAGTAAAAAAAAGGTGACTAACCTAACCCACCTGAGCTTGGCTCACACGGATCGATGTCCTCGTCGTCATTTGGACACTCCGCTGATGCCACCAGCAGGTCATCTGTCGTCTGAGGACAGAAAGAGAAAGATGAGGATTGGTGAGTTAGTTACCTCTAGGCCCATAACTGGTGTTCATTTGCCATGGAAATGCGCCAAATCACATGACCTCTGCACCTGGCTCATGGCATTCAGAGTCCTTCGGGAACATGGACAAAACCCTTGATGCCAGCAGCGGGAGGAAGGAAGCCTCCAATTCAACAGCCAATCGGAGTATTGCACATGGGCGCCGCCCCGTTCAACCCAACAGGAACCAATAAAGAGAGCGGCAAGTGGAGAGTACACAGGTCTCTGATTGACAAGAAAATACCAACCACAGAGGGCCGGGAAGCCTCATTTCACTCATCACTGCCTAAAGGTAATTAAGAGAAGAGACAGATCCATTAAGAGGGGAACAAAACACAATCTCCTGGGGGGAGTGAAGACTTTTTCTACTGCTCAGAAGAATTTGTGTACCTGCATAAACATCGAGGGTTGTCATAAATACACCTGCATACCGCCTTTGAAGCTCAGTGTCCTTTGGGGGACTCTAATCCCAAACAGCTTCGACTTAGATTTCTCTAGAAAATACAGATCTGTAACGACCGCACTCAGCCAGTTATAGGGAAAAGAAGGTGCGAAAATATGTCTATTGTCCTCCTGAAAGTGAGATTTGCCACTCTTTCTTTTGAGTCTCTGTTTGCACTTTGATCTCGATTTTATCGGCACGTTCCCATTCGGGGCGGCTCAGGCAGGAGGTCATCCCGGCTCGGCGTCATCCACAAGCTGTGATGCGAAGGCCCAAAGGGGGCGCCGATTCCGGCAAGTTTGGCCCCTGCTTGATCCAACTCGGTACTTGTCCCATGGAATGCTTGGCTCGACAAAAAAAAAAAAAAAAATGGGTTGAAGCATCACAGGCCAAAGCAAACGAGGTAAAGGCTGCAGCAGTGGAACATGAGAGGTGTTGAGTCCTTAGCTAAACACCAGGGGGCAACAGAGGATGGGCTGGGGGGAGAGTGAGAGCCTAGGTCCCTCAGAACCATCCAATTGCTATAACCACCCAGCGCATGGTTCCTGGGCCACTTATCTGGATGCATACAGAACTTCAAATAGATCAATAGAGCATTGCACTCAGTATTACTGCTTTATATTTGTAGCCCTGTACACATGCAGGCAAACCACAGAGGAGCATGTTGAGGCCAGCTTGTCTGGGTTTTTGTCGTCTCCTGTGTTCATGTCCCACAGCCCGAGGTGGGGGCACGAAACTCAACGTGATTTTCTGCACATGTGGCTGATACAGCGCCAGGGAGCCAGATGGCAGTGTCAGCGTGTCCTGGAGCGCCCCATCCATCACTGCCTCCGGTGTCGTTTGTTTGTTGTGCCGTGAGATCCCGGCACAGTGTCCTGACAGACCGGTGTGGGAATCAATACCACGAACCATCGCTGGCTTAATGACAGCGGAAGAGTGCATTTGCAATGGTCAGGAAGCAGGTCCAACATCACTAGCTGTACCTCAGAATTTGGAGTGTGAGTGTTTTACCCAGTATCTCCAGGTAGGACAAAGGGCACACAAGGGAGAAAAGAACACTGGCGGGGGGATGCATTGGAGGAACGACTGATGGGATAGAAAAACAGGAAAACCACTCTGATGTCGAGCGACATTACATTTAACTTTACATCCTGCCTCATGCGTTTATGCATTCGATCAGAGATGACTCCCGTGTCCTCATTGCTCCCAGACAAATGTCATGCCCTCTCCCGGCCCACGGATCAGAACGATGCGACGGGAGTGTGACATTCAGAGGGCCACCTCTGGGTCCCCGCACCCCAGTGACAATCTAATCAGAAATGAATCGCATCCCCGACGCACCTGCTCACGGGCAACTCGAAGGGCAGAACAACGAAAGAATGAAATAAATAAAACATGACAGCAAGCGGCGGAGAGGGGCGCCTTCAGGGGATCGGAACTGCGTGGCACCAGTCCTGACGTGGCCCTAGTTGGGTTAGAATTCAATCACCTCGCCTCTTCGGTACGTGCTCCTCTGGTTCCCCCATTGGCTGTGACAGTATAATGCCAGTTTCTAAGGTGCATACCAGACACAGCTCCATAAACCCACCACCACGGTGCTTTGCCCTGCAGCCCATGGGAGCTCTATGGGCTCCACACTCCTGCCACTGACACAAACTCGTGGGGAGTGGTGCTGAAACATCCAAGCCCCAGTCACAGACACTTCTGTTTCTAACTGGAGAGAGACCCTGCCTCACCCACAGATGACCGTGGCTGGAAAAGACACCAGGGACATTCTCGACGGGAGTGGAACTTAAACAAGACCCCAGCCTGATCCTGTACCGCTGAACCGCTGACGAGGGCTGGCCGCTAAACCGCAGAGATCAAAGCCTCCACTGCTGCATCGGGGGGAGGTGCTGAGAGATGTCCTGAGCTCCTCCATAGCAGATCCAGACTCTGAGCTTCTGTTCACAGCATTTTTCCTTAAATGTGGCCCAAACATGAAGCAGATCCTTTAACCGTAACTTCAAATGTGGCTTCGTAATCAGCCCGGGCTATACTTCAAGACAGCAACAAAATACGGGTAATTACAAAAAAGATGCTTCAATGCTTCAGTTGCGAGGGTAAAAAAAAAGATGTAGGGCTTTAATTAGATGGCGAGTGTTCTTAATTAAATCGTTAAAGGGAATTCATGTGGACAAAGCCTTCCTTACACGGTCCGGCACCCTGGCACCCAGCCCTGACAAGCAGCCCGTTCATCTGCTGAGATTGATAATCGGCCCCCTTTGCTTGGTGGATAGGCTGGTCCCTCGACCCGAGTCCTTTCATGGTCCAAGAGCGCCGGAGTCAGCAATCCAGCTTGATCTGGGGACTACTGATTTACAGCTCCTCCTTCGGTGGGGAGGGACGAGGGGTTCATAACTCACTGGCCTCGCCTGTGATCTCTGGAGAGCAGGGGGGAATGAGCAGTCAATAGCTAGCCTGTCAGTCATGGGCCTCTCCCCAAGATTAGCAGCATACTGTAACATGCAGCCGGACTACGCTGTAACTCAGCCGCCTCTGGCTGCCAATGGGAAGCGATTATATCCTTCTGCTCCCCCCTGGATGACGAGGCTGATAGCGGCTCTTCCCCATGACCTGGACACACTGCGGCTCCCCTGAACATTGCTAGCCAAGGGTCTGCTCACTTCGGAGGAACCCCCCATACTCCTCCACTTCCCGTTCCATGATCATATAAAAAATTCATAAAACAGACCATCAGTAGTTTGTACTGGGCCATCGGCGCTGGAAACACTGGCCACCAAATCCAGAAATCAAATCTAAAATATTTAAATGCTACTGGAGCTGAGGCAACTTCAAATGGAATTGTACACATGGTCTTCACCTGCTCCCTGGCCAGAGGAATTATGGGCTGGCATCCTGCTACCAGAAGCCCCTCCCCCTGCAGGCTAATGGCCACCCTTGCTGCCTGCTGTGAGGCCTTTTGCTAATCCTCTAAACAGCTTCCCTACTCTTCACCGCTTTCAGACCCTGCAGGGCTCCACGGTCGTTCCTCGCGGCAGGAATGCCTGGCATTGATCCCCTCCTGGCTTGATCAGGACCACTGCTGACACATAAGCGTTTAACCTGTGCTAATCAGGCACAGGGCAGCCATCAGGAGCTCCATACCTGCTACCCCATCTGGGATCACAGGAGCTCCCGGGAGACCCAAACCTTTGAAATGTCCTCTGGCACTGACAGAAACCCAATACAGGGTGAGCCTGAAGTCTATTCCAGGACACACAGTACAGGGGACACCCTGGATCGGACACCAGCCCATCGCAGGGCACAGACACACACACATACACACACTCACTGAAGGCAATTTAGAGATGCCATTTCAGTTAACTGCGTGATTTCAGACCGTGCCTAGAAACCCGAGTGTCACCTGATAAAAGACCAGGTGGAAAAAAAAAACTAAAATCAGTCTCTAATTCAACACCAGCAAGTAGGTCAATGCTGCTGAATAATTTAGGCTCAATGTTCAATAAGTTTCCACTAAATAATGCAGGCCTCTCCTGCTGATTGGTTGGACTGGGGGCTGTGACCCCCCCAGTATCTGTCTTCTTGGTAGTGGTACTCTGAGACTTCCACGGTGTTGTGGGCTCCCTTGTCCGAACATGGGACCTAGCCGTACCATGGAGCAGCTGTGGACGTGTTTCCCGGCGACGGCTCCTTGTTGCCACGTTCCTCACGACCTCGGCCATATGATTCATATGATTACAATGATAAAAATCCAACTAACTTGGGGTGCTGTCAAATGAAGCTGTTTTTTCAAAACCAATTAATGGCGGATTGAAACAAAAGGCATTGTGTGCAAACCTAATCTTGCTTGCGCACGAGTGTGTGTGGGCATGTGTGTGTGTGCAGTTGTGCACTAAAATAAACAACTACAAAAAATGTCAAGGGCGGGGTATCGCTGAGTATGTCTGTTTTAATTGCTCCAGCTCTCGGTGGACGGCATCTCGTTTTATTTAAACGCGCGCGGCTGCCACAGAACCGCGGGCCATACGTCAGCCTGCGAGTAATGAGGGGAAGGGGCCGATCTGGTCCTGCCCAGCCCGCTCCCTCCCTGGGCGCCGCTCTTCCCGCCGCCATTCATCTTCCGCTGTGCTGCTGTCATGGATCGTGCTGCTTCCTAACAAGAAGGCAGGACCCAGCCGCGAGGCTCGCCGTTCCGTGCCATTCCGGAACACCGGCTTAACGAGCTCCTAGCCACTACCCAGAATCCCGAGACGGTTCCGAGAGGGAGCTCGATTTTTCTGGATCACTAGAATTCTCTAATTATCAGATCGTTTTGACCTTTTACAAGGCTAATGGCTAATATTGCCTTAACTAGTTCTGCTAAACAAGTTGTTAGATTACAGAGATATTCATTAAACAGCAGACTGTAACAATGTCCCCAGTTAATTGAAAAGAAAGTGAGCTTAGCTACTTACATCGCATGCCTGCGTGTTTGATTAAACATTTTGTTGCCACCAACCTATAAAAAGCAGCGATTGTTTGTTAAAGTCTGCAAACAAAGCGTGCTTTTTTTATCGCCCTCTCTGCGCCTGTGCTCAGCGGCAGTGAGTTGATGAGTTTCTCACGAGGTATTTTCAGAAATCACAGGGACTGTAATTATTTAGAAGTTCCACTGATGTTTGTATGCCAGTCATATTTATCACAGGAAAGCCATCGGTGACACAAACGCTGAATGTGATGGCATGGAATGTGATGGCTGAGAAGGAGGGGAAGATTAGGGTTGGGTCTGCAGGGTCTAATAAGGAAAAACAGCTGGGAGTGCTGGATTTAGAATATTGTATGACAAGCTCCTGCACACCTGAGTGCGAAACCCCAGGTCCCGAGGGCATCTGCTCACCTGCTGAGCCTCTCCCATCCCTCCTGCTTCGCGTGCTGCCTTTCTAAACAAGGCTCCTAATTAGTATTCCTATTTTTCCCTCTCACCCAGGCCCATTCATTTCTTCCCTTTCGCTGCTGCTGACTCGCCATCGGCGGCCTCCTTTACGGCTGCCCCAGACAGGTATGCGCCCAAGAAAAAGCAGGGCACTCCCTGGGTGTGCCAAGCTGACATGCTGGGGGGATGAGGGGTGGCGTGACAGTGCTCCTCCACCCCAGCCCATCTGGAGAGCACTAATGTTGGCTGGCTACCTTCCACTGCAGGTGTGAGACCATGGGATGGAGTGGCGGTGCTGGGACATGGCGGCAGGGAGAAGGTAATGAGCCAGATCTCTAATTAGAGCTGGATCTTTCCGGAAACAGGGCTGCT
>JAODJW010000062.1:20469654-20484692 GCA_026777045.1 Hyperopisus bebe | reverse complement strand
GGGGGGGGCGGGGTGGGGGGGGTGGGGGGGTGCTGACAGGCCCCCACAAGGGAGGTAATTTGTCTGTGGCAATCACTAATCACACAGAAGGATACAGTCGGCGGGATGAATTATTGATGGGCTATACATTATGAAAAAAGGGAGGGCTATCGAGAAAGCTATTACAGGGGGACGGCGAGGAAACAAACAAACCGTCAGATTAATTAAGGCAAATAAAGAAAGACAGCCAGCACCCCAGCCAGCCCTGAGGGAGTGGGGGGGAGGTGCAACAAACAGGCCCCACCTTCAGAGCCGGCGGCGGCATCGGGAGGGGAATCTCACCATCCCGAAGCAGCATGGCCACAGATCATACCCTGGAACCTGGCCCTGCTCTTCGTAAGGTTACCCTCTGACATCACTGAAGAGACCCCCAGCTACCCTGGGGGGGGGGGGGGCAGTGTTAGAGGCACTAAGCTATTGTGGTGCTTTATGTACAAGTTAAAACGTTTTTTTTGACAGATGGCTAAAAAAGTGGCTAAATCCCACTTGTCACTCATACATATTCAGACATGTTTCCATATACGGCCTCGTTAAAAGGATCCTGTGTGTGTGCCTTCGCTGGGGCAGAGCGTGTTGTGGGAATGCCAGATCTGAGGTCTTCTCTGTCTGTCACACACACAAACACACACACACGTTTGTATTTATTCATCTTTATGGGGACTGTCTATTTATTTCTGTGGGAATAACCCTAATTCCAACAATGACAATCTTAGTGCCTACCCAGCAGTCAAACACTTATAAAATTGAGCTTCCCTTTGAAGGCATGAAAAAAAAAATCATCCAAATTACAGATTTTTTGTGTCCCCACGATGTAATATATACCTCCTGCCTGTATGCCCCCTTCTTGAGGAGCACTCTGTTATTTATAAGCGGTGTGACCGTAAACAGTCTGCAGCCAGGACTAGTCACACTTCGCCCCCTAACACCTCTGCGCTTAATACAAGCGAGGGGCGTGGCGGGCTGGGAGGGCTCCAGCAGACCAAACAATCACCAGAATACTCAGGAAATTAACACCAACTATAGATAGTTAAAATAACGCCGCCTGTTATGATTTATGCCTCTTGGTGTCCACAACTGACTTTTAAACAAGGGAGAAAGTTACAGCTTGAGAGTATGTGGAGGGGGGGTGAAGGACAGGCCCTGGGATGGGGAGATGGATTTGGCCAGCAGGGCAACCCCAGGTCTTTGATATTGCTCCCACTGTCATCCGTCAATGCTGACCCGGGCGAGGACTGCCCACATGCGTGTGCCATGGACCAATGACCCGCATAGAAAAACTCGGGGAGGTGAGCGGCGAGGTCAGAGATGGCGTGTCGATGACAGAGAGGAGCCCTGCTCACAGTCGAGTAAAACATCCCCTCCTCCATCATCCTAGGATTTAAAGTACTCTGAAAAAAATGTTTTTCCAATTCATTTTTAACAGAAAAGTCAGCCTGATGAACAGAATTCAAAAAACAATCTACAGTGGCGGCTTGCCACTTATCTTGAAATATCCATATATTTTACTAAATTCATGAAATTCATGAAATTATTCTCCACAAGCAGGTTTGTAATGGGGGTGTCTGTTTGAAAGGAAGGCGGTCAGCACCTCGGAATTCTCTCAGGGAGATTATGCTTACACTTTTGAGAGTCGCAAAGCAGGAATTTTAATGCCATTTAATTATGCCAAACAATGGCATTCTTACTCACATTACTTACCCTGCTGTTTCCCACAACTTTACAGAAGGAAGTGAAACTTGTCAAGTCTTATGGTGAGAATATGGCGCTTGGGAAATTATTTTGTCTTTATGGAAAACATAGATTGCTAGGAATACAACGTCAAGCATAATGAAGTAGAGGACACGGAAGTAAATCTGATACCCAAGTTGGGGGGCTGGGGGGCACTCAGTCTTGATCACTTAAGCATCCTCCTGCGTTTCCATGCAGACGATGGACCTCTGATTACAGTAAAATGTCAACGTGGCTGTCTGTCTCTTACAAGCGATTCTGATGGAATATGAATACCAAGCAACCCCCTAGGTTACAGTCTGTTTTTTTAAGAGAAGTCAGTCCTTTCCTTCATGACGTTTCCAGGATTGGGAATGCAACTGTCCACATGCTGCATGGCTGGATACATGTGGCTCTAGCGTCACACTCATGAACAAAGAGTAGCTGCCCTTACTGGCAAGAAAAGGAGGCCCCTTTGTCATCTTCTTCAGCTAAGAAAACAGGCTGGATCAGTTGAGTCTGCCAGGCCTCGTTGAGTGGGTTTACCGATTCTAATTACTAAGCCAGAATTGACACAGTAATCCCGACCATGCCTGTCCCACGCTCCATCCCAGTCTCCTGGTCTCCTTTTTCCATCGTATGTCTGTTCGTGTTCAAGCCCCAACCGAGATTGAGAATCCCTCCCTGGCGAGATGCTGCTGGAAATTGCACTAAAAAAAGCCTTTACTGAAAGGGGGAGATTGTTTTTTCCCCCCTTTTCTCAGAGTGAGAAAGCTTTTCATAGTAGTGTTTACAAAGAATATCCAAGGTCACAGAGTTTAAGGCGGAGTGAAAGCAATCGCATTGATTTTCTTCCCCCTCCCTGGTAATGGCTTGTTTTGGATGGTTCTTCTACACCACAATTTACTGCCGTTTTCAAATTTGAGGCGTCAAAAAGGTACTAACAGTGTTTGTTTTTCCTCCATGATGTAGGCAATCTTGAATGTTCCTGCACTAAATTTCACCTGCATCTGCATCTTATACTTCTGTCAGTATTTAATACACCCAAAGCCTAATTTTTTAGTCTGTAGGTTGTACATTTTTCGGTCCTCAATGAGAAGAGTCCCTTTTCAAAAACCAGTCCGGAACGAAATATGAACAGCAAAGCTTAGCTTTTGGAAAATGTTCCCGAACAGGCACCGGGTCAGACTGAGGAAGCGACGCCGATTATGCAGCTTGTCGAATCTGAGCTCAGACGCCTAATTTATTATTGAAACCTCGGAGAAACACTGGCTCACGCCATAACAAGGAATCCCATTTACATAAGAAATAAACATGTTGCAGATGCATGCTAATTTCTGTCAGGAAATGATATGGAAAAGCAGGGAATATGAAGGGGAAAAAAACATAATTCCTGTCATCCGTGAACGCTCACCTAATTAATTAATAATTCCTGCTGGTGGTACAACATTTAATGGGAGTTTTAGGCATGTCATCTGTCACTGAATGAGACTTTAGCATCCTAATTTTAAAGGTATTTCGTATGCTTTAAAAGCTGTCTGGCTTGATATGGATTTTCCATTTCTGAAAGAGGGTCGACATCTTATCACAATGGTGCACAAACATTCAGAAATATAAAAATAAGTAAATAAAATTAACACAACATTAACCTGTAAAGGCACGTATTCATTAAAAAAAATCCAATTTAAAAATGACACATTATACCTTGAATATGATTTATCAGAGTTCATAAACAAACGGTTTTTTAAATCCACACTGAAATACTATCATACTTATATTCCTGTTTAGTTACTCTGCAAAATTACCCAAATTATAATTTCAGTGTTTAAATTGTATAAGGTTTTAACCATTGTGCCACTTGCTTCTGAAACACTAATGATAAGAAACAACTTTTTGTTAATCTGTACTTTGAATTTAGAAATTGGGGTAGACAACTTATTCATGGGTACAATAGCAGGTTCCCTGGGACTTGTACACAGCACTTTTTCCAAGATGAGGTTTACTAATGTAGCGGATATTTGACAGAAGAAAGGCTTTACTGGCAACCAGAGATACTGAATCACCAAATGCATGCATTAGAGGCTCATATTTTGTCATCGAGAAGAAATAATGAGACAGGGGGACTCCTCACAAGACTCAAGCAAATGTGACTAGGGAAGACCACAGCTGTGAAGGGAGCCTCTTTTCCAAGACCACATGGTACTCCACCTGTCCAAGACCCCAGACAGCTTTCTCATTGTCTGTTCAGAGAGCTGTCTGATACTTTTATTTAACAATCTTTATAATTTGAGCCAGATCATCTCTACAGCTGATGATGCTTTTTTGGGTTCCCTCTGACAGGAGGCCCTGGCATCACCGTGGCTGTTTACCGCCGCTCTGATCAATCCTGGCCGTATTTCTCAGCTGCCAATGCCGACACGGGCCTGGGTGACCCTTAAAACACCAGCGGTCATACAATTATGAGAGAGAAAAAACCACAAACCGAAAAAAAAGGTTTAGAAAAAAGGAGTCGCAAGTATTGATCCAGCTGGATCGATGGAGCCCCAGCCCACAGTGTGGCTGGAAGTGCCACACTCTGCCTCACATCGCTGACAAGCCGTTTTCCAAACCCAGTGGCACGACTGTACTTTAAACCGGCAGCTAACGGCTCCACTATAACCTATATCGACGGTGCGCTATGGATCTGCTCACTGCTGGGAGTGCCTTTTGCTTCTGCCTTCTGTCACCAGAGCATGCTCCTGCCAAACTGTTCCTCATAATTTGATTAATTAAAAGGCGAAGAAGGTGCTATAATCACAAGGGAGTGTAACGTGCATGGGAGGAGTCACGTCACTTAATGAGAATGGGGAGTGCAGGACCTACAACGGCAGCAAGAGCAGTCAGACTCAAGGAGTCTGGAGCGGAAGGATTCATGGAATGGGGGCAAACAATACCCCGGGAGGTAAGGATTATAGAGACATACTTGCCCCCATTCACCTCCATTACCCGTAACTCCAAATGGTGTATTCCATGTATAACTAAAATATCTCCTGTGCATCTACTGTATGAATAACTAATAATCACTAGCTGGTCCAGAGTTTTACCTAGAACAAAAATAGTTAAGAATCAATGCAATCGGGGGCTAGGGTCCAGACCAGGGTTTAAACCCACACGTTTTGGTGACTGGATCAGAATCTATACAAGCCTGAAGACAAACAGAGACAGTGGAGTCACTAAAGCCTCTCCCATGGCAGGGCAGAGTGTGACGGGCCAACATTAAATTGGTAATGAAAGTACTCCCCAGAACGCCCAGAACCAGCACGCCCACAGCAGAATCTGCTTGGGTCTCGGTGACATCGTGAATCCCAGTACGACGCAGAGGTCGTCAATGACCATATGGCTGTCTGAATTAATAACAGGCTGGATAGCAGCCTGCAGCAAGGTGCTCCGGCTGGATCTCTTCCTGAGCTCATCCTCAAATTGAGACGTCTTTTTGCGTTTCACGCCCAGCGACAGAGAGCCACCACGGGCTGGCTTATAACACCCAGAATTATTCACAGGAATAAGTGTGGGGGAGTGAAACCAAACTAATGAAACCAAGATGGCCAGGAAGTGTAGCGCCCAGGTAACGTGTTGGGGATGCCGATGGGCTGAGCTGGGGCGGTGCAGAGAAATCCACATGTAGGTCATCCCTAATTATAGATGTGCGTTTCAGTTCATTCCTCTCTAAAGGCTGCATTGAGGAGAGACAAAGGCCTTTAATTCAGTTGGATGAGAAAAGTGACTAAACAATGGCACAATGGCACTTTTGGATTTAAGGGCAAACAGGTGACCTTTTCCAAACATGGGGAACAAGCAAAGCTCTGCATCCACAAGTGCTCCGTTTTTCCGCATTTTCAATGACTGAGAGAGACTTAATCGGCGTTACCCCATTTGTGATGTTGTTCTGCGTAGCAACGTGCCAGTAAATTAACACAGCATAGCACCCTCAGCAAAGCGCACACACAGGGACATATATATTTCACGTATGTGAGCATCGGTTGTTTTAGATCTATTCTTAATGTTGTTTTTTGGGCTTTATGTTTGAAGTCGAGGTTTCCCAGGAAAGGTAAGCTGACAGATGCCAGCGCAGATGATGCAGAGTGAAGACAACCTTTGGTGGGGGGGCACGTGCTGGATGGTTTGGCAGGGGAGGAGGAAAAGTGGGTCAATAGCAAGATGACAGAATTGGCTGCAGAGATATGTCAGTTGAGTTATTTGTCCTCCCACTAAAAATGTAGCGAGAAGAATTAGCTGTTTAGGTGAGAAAGACAAGATGTAATGTCTTTGTAAATATGCTACTGCTATTACAGACTAATTAAGCCTTTATTTTAGATTCAATAGAGAGTGAATGACTTTGAAAGTCTTGTTCTCTTTATGTTTGAAGCAAGTTCGTGAAAAGTGGTGCTTTCCCAGCATGCTCAAGTGCATCAGGCGATTCACCACTGGCGTCAACAGGAACGTGTCCTCTCATACCAAAAATACTCAAGCGTCTGCTGTCTGAGGCATCAAGGGAGAAACAAGAAGGAAAAAACCCCAGACCTTGCCAACCACGGGTTTGTGTTTTGTGAATTCGAACGTTCGTTGACAACCACAGGTAGTGGACAGAAACATTGGTGAGGTGTGAAAGTAACTGTCATGCTAAACTGTGTTGGGTTTTTATTTACTGTCTACTTTACACATCATTAATCATTCGGGCTGCGCAGCAAGAAACTGTGGGTCACTGTTGCCTTCTTCAGATGGAAGCTGAGGTGAGTTGTGTTTAGCAGTCTATAGAATCTAGCTTTCCACCGTTTTTAAAACATGTCCCAGCACTGTTACATAACTGCCCATCAATCAGTGTATCTATTACAGGGTTCTGGTGATTTCTGGATCTCAGACCTGCAAGGCATGAGGATGGGGACACCTTGGACGGTGCGACTGCTGAACACGCATAGGGTATGAGCGTACTCCAGCTAACTCCACCCACAATGATAAATCCCTATTTTGCCCTCCATAACTTGGGTGTCACAGCGTAGGGTCAGCCAAAGCGCAAGGCCCCTGGAGCTGGGGGTCAAGGGTCTCGCTCAAGGGCCCACAGACGTGTGACTGTTCTGCTGAGGCCAGGGCTCAAACCGGTGAGCTTTTCATGATGGGCAGAGAGGCTTAGCTTACTGAGCCACCACTGTCCATAAACCTGATGACGTAAGGCCATGGTGCTGTCCAGTCAGCCACGGGGCTACACTTCAGGGATATGTACCTAAACCGAAAACGTACCTGCTGAGTAAATTCACAGTGGAGAGAAAGCCGAGACCTCATGTGCATCCACAAGGCAGGACCCTCATACTGATTGCCTCTGACTGCTTGGAGGCGCCAATCGTAGGAGATAAGGGATGCCATTCACGCTCCTCTCCAAGCTGCCGTAATTAAGTGTGATATCTTTAATGAGCATTGACACAGTAAGCAAAATGATCCTGATGTGCGTTATAGTATTAAATAAAGGCAGGAACAGTGCAACCAATTCTCTGAGCTGCCTGGGAGGAGATGGCGGGTGAGTGGAGATGAGGGGCAAAAGAAGAGAACAGGTGAGTCATTGGCTTGACCACTTGTCGGTTGATCCCTCTTGTCCAATCACGTTGCCACTTGACCCCCGGATCCTCTACCATTCTCATGTCTAATAGGGTGTTGGACATCTGAGAGCCCAAACCCAGATATTTAACAGATGTGTGGTTTATACTTCTGTGCTTATCAGTCAGATGGATCATACGGTCGAGTGGGGGGGTGAAAACTTCATCAGCTACATGGACGAGAGGATCGCTGAACTGGCGTCAGGTGATTTGTACAGAGATTTTCTTGATCATTACAAGCTAACATGACCTCCTCCAGGCACGATGGAACTGAATTACTTAACACAACGGAAATGGCACATCACCTCACTTGACTGAGACTGACTCAATAGCTCCATTTTAGACATTATATTCTCTCAGTGAGATTATCAGCCTGATATTAGTCTGAAAATGGAGTGAATGAGAAGCCAAAAAGAAGAAAGAACAGCAAAAAATGACACTTCTGTCACCTCCTCCTGTCGAAACCTTGGATGGCAAGGCAGAAGGAACAAGTGTGTTTTGTTGAGTTTTATTTATCTTCTAACCCCATCAGTCAACGTGTCTGCTTCGCTCTCGCATCGGCCTTCCATTATTCATGCCTGCGAGACCAGAATGGCAGATGTATTTAAAAGAAAGGGGACAATCCTTCAAGCACTACGAAGGGGTGGTCTTACATCTTAGAGAAAAAATGAGATGGGAACATGAAGGAAGATTTTAAAAACATTACAGAAGTGTTAGAATGAAGTAGCCTGGTGTATCCAAAAGCCTGGTCCATTGAACCACAGTAAAGGCTACACTCACCCAGTGTATGTATGGCCCTCCCTGAGAAGGCAGGCAGTTGGTACGACCCATGTTAAGGCCTAGCCAAGCAATGGTGGCCTCATTACTGGAAGATGACTCCTTATTACTGCACTGAATGGCTTTGCCTCTAGGAGAAATCAAAAACACCACCAAGCAAGGAAAGAGTGCAGCACCAAAAACAGTGTGACAAAATGGCTGTTTGAGGTGGTTGTCCCTGGACTACCTTGAGTGAGGACCTGGTCCATCCTCAGTCAAATCCCCTTCCCCCCTCCTCATCAAACTTGGCAAATTCTGCATGAAATCTGGCTCTGTGGATTCTTGTTTGTCTGCCACACCCAACGGAAAACAGCAAATGGGAATCCATGCTAAGCTGGTCTTCTATGATATGTCATGTATATATACATACAGAGTTGGAGTAATCTGTATGCAGATTTACATGTATATTAAGCACTAGGGGGCACACTTATCTGCTGTCATGAGAGTCATTAATGTTCACAGAAAGACACGAAATAATTTGTTTCAAATGATGCGTTTCCCTATTTGAAACGCTCAGCTAAGGGGGCGAGACTGACTTTCCGGGGGGCCACACACAGAGTGTAGTGTCCACAGTGCTGTAGCCAAGCATTGCCACCAGACAAATGATCCACAGTAAACTGCAGCTGATTAATATTTCATTGGTATCATCTCACGGGGGGTGAGGGTGGGGGTGTGAAACTTCATCGTGCATATTCATCACGTCCCTTGGTGCTGGCGGAGATGAGGCAGAGACGAGACGCGTCTCGCCCATGGCGCGCCGGGGGTCAGCTGATCCGGACAGGACTTAACCCCGAAGACGTGGCTGCTGAAGAGCATATCGCCAGAGCTGTGCGGACGCAGAGTCAAAATACGTCTCCCGGTGTTTTTTATTCTTCCCTGTACCGAGTCTCTCTCTGCTCTCTGGATTTTACCAGCACATAACTTTTTCCACTGTGGCCTTGCGGGCTGTCAAACTCAAGGGGTTATATAACAGAGGAAAGTGGCATCCAGCTAAATATGTTATTGGGAGATAAGAGAAAAAGAGCCAGATGATCGAATTAAATGAGGATCTTCCACTGTCGGAGCCTGTCTCACCATGGGGTGGACGGATAAGTCTCAGAGGGACACGGGCTGCCGGTTGGAGCCTCCATTTTTGTTTGAGCGAGCGTCTTTGACTGGAGGACATATCTCTTACTCTCTCCATACATGTGCATCGGTTGGGTCGCTGACTCGCATTTTCGCCTCTGGGCTTCGAGATCCACAAATGAGATTTTGAACTGGAGGATAGAGTGGCTTGACATGGGAAGGGCACAAATACTTCTGAACAGCATAAAGAATCACAAAGAACCAACAGTTGTCTAGGGACTAGGGTTCAAACTTCTCTCCAACCTTATGTCTCATAGCAGACAGCTTAAAAAGCCACAATCATCAGCACCTCATTTTTTTAAATGAAGCGTGACCTTATTAAAAGATATTAAAGTGTACCTCACAGGATGATTCGACTGGGAGCATGACTTAAATTTAATTCATTTAATAAGGCTCACTGCGTTCTACCAGCTGGATTATTTTAATAGGAATAATTCTAGTATAAATATAT
The DNA here is from genome assembly GCA_026777045.1 of Hyperopisus bebe. NCBI lineage: Eukaryota > Metazoa > Chordata > Actinopteri > Osteoglossiformes > Mormyridae > Hyperopisus > Hyperopisus bebe. The sequence continues at coordinate 20,474,930 of JAODJW010000062.1, read as the reverse complement.
CTCCAACAGGAGAGGACACGGGCCTCTAACTTGAAGGTTGCTTGTTCAAGTCCCAGGAGGCAGATCCTGCTGTTGTACCCTTGAACCGGACGCTTCAATCGCTGCGGTGAGACGACCAGCTGTATTGAGGGGTAGGAACTGAAAGTCACTTTGGAGAAAAAAATGTCAAATAAGCAACTAAATGGGAAAAACAGTAATTAAGAGGTTTTCAATCCCACTGCCGTGTAGTGCTCTTTGTGGACTGAGCCGGGCCTAACACGGAAATGGGTTAGAAGGTGGCTTTATTTAGAGCAGACGACCTCTGGATTGGAAAGCAGCAAAACAATGTTCTGACATGATATACAAGCTGATAACGTTGACATTCCGCATGCCACGGCTCTTATCGCCTCTTTGCCATCGCCGGATCGTTTTGCGGCGTGGCCCAGACCTTGGTGTTTTGTCAGAGCGCCCCGGCTGATTTAGCGCCCCTATAGTTTCTCGACTTAATTACACGACCTGAAGCCAAGGTTGAGCTTCAGTGAGGCCATAAAAGTGTGGTAAAGGGTGCGAGCAGCGGTTAGGCTAAGAGGCCACACCGAGCAGCTGGCTGACTCAGGAGACTGATGGGCCGCTGGATGCAGCCTGCGTTGTGAAGAGCCTGTTCTCCTTTTATCGCCCTATTAATCTGCTATTAACCGGCTCCTGCGAGCTCGTTTGCGGGCAGTTTAAAAGCCATTGTGAATCGCAGCTGGAGAAGCGCAGCCTTCGTGGGAGATGAAGGCCGTTCCCGCCCTCTTTCGTGGAAAAGACCGAAGCCTGGTGCCGGGGCCGCGGCTCACAGAAGCTCAGCCCTGCCAAGAAGCTCAAGGTCACATGCTCCTGAGCAGCACACACTCCCGTTACCAAGTGCCTAAAAACACACTGCTATAATTAGTGTTTCTGATAATGCCTCAGTGCAAAGGACCCCTTTACTTCGATACAGCAGGATCTTTTCACTGGTTGGATTTGAGTTAAGGTCCTTGCTTAAGGGTATGACTAGGAGCCTTTACAGAGTTTAAGCTAGCCACCTTGGAATTAGAGGCGCATGCCCCATCATCTTCACAGGATTCTAGCGTATCAAACATCTATGCAGAGGTGGGAATTTCAGGTCCAGAAAGTACAAATCCAGACCAAGATTTTGTTTCAACCAACCAGTTGAGTACTCTGTGACTGTGACTCTTTATGCTCAAATGGTTGGTTGAAAGTAAATCATGGTCTGGATTTTTACTTTCTGGACCTGAAATTGCCACCTCCGCATCTACGATAAAGTCCAAACGTGCTGCTACCACAAAGCACAACTGGAGCCTGTAAACATCCTCCATTTGCACTTGCTCTGTTTGGAGAAGCTGGCATGTCCAGGAAGCAATATGGCAGAATCATCACCCTTTTCGCTCAGTCATCAATCATGGCCGGTTTCCACAGCGATCTGTAATCACGATGACTAGAGTTGTAATTACCCCTGATTGTTAGAATTTTTTTTTTGTCCCCTCATGGATTACCCGCTGTGGCTGCCTTTCTGTGACCAGGAGGATCTGGGAAAACTGTATTTTGCGAGATTGATATTTACAGTTTGGGGAGTGACTGATGGCTCTTGAGTTTCCACACTCAAGGGAATCTCTGCATCTCTATCTGTCTCTCTCTTTGACTGGAACTCTCTCTCTCTCTGCCTCTTTCTCCATCTCTTTCTCTTTGTATCTCTCTTGGTCTCCATTTCTCACTGTGCCTCTTTCTCCATCTCTCTTTCTGTCTCTCCATCAGCCCCTCCTTCCATCTCTCCCATGTCTATCTCCTTCTAATGCAGAGTCTACACCCTCCATCAGTGCATGCAGCTCATGGATGCAGAAACCAGCCGGGGAGAACAGAGGAGGTTAACTCTCTATTCTACAATGATACCATAACCTGCTGATGGCACCACCTCCGACCTCCCTCTAGGCACAGAGCCTTGCATATGGAGAATCTGTTACAAGACCACACCCCCATGATATCTAGGAGCTCCTGGTGTTGAGAAAAGCTTAGGACTCAGCCTATCCAGGATCACAGGATGCCCCTGTTTACACAGATTGCTTCAGGGACCGGAACTGCCAGCAGGGAGTGCCAGGAAAACCGGTCTGCCCTCTGTCTCACAAACACTGAGTGGCTGGCTTGTCACACCGAGATGCAACCCGCCTCCTTATGTTTAAGCCTGTAACTGTTTTCCATTCATTTCACTGCACACAACTGAACTTAGTCCTGAGAGGGCAGCTTTATTAAATTATTAATTGGATACTGTGATATCACTCCGACTGGTGGGGAGGGACATCTGGCCCCCATAAACCAGCTGGGCAAGGCTGGGGTTGCATTCCTGTAATGTTAAGGAATTCCTGTGTCAGTCCACTTTTAAACTCTAAATGGTCAGAATGGCTAGATTTATAAAGAATAAGTTTGCTTAAAAAAATGGATTTGTAAATGCTCTGTGGCTGTGTGCACCCTATAACTCCAATATCAGACTCCTGCCACCCCTACACAACATACACACAACATACAAGGTACTGGGTGGGAGGGGCTTCTGTTTGCCGATGGATCCCCCCAGTGACATTACATGAATATTGAGATGTAGGTAGCATGTTTCAGTTCACAACAAGCTTCTTTTCAGCATGGAAGCCGTTAATCATGTGTCACCCCCCCCCCCAAATTGACATGAAGGTCTGGCTTGGTTCCACTCGGAGAAACGGCTGGCACAGGTTTTAAGCTTCTGGCGAAGAGCCGAGCCTCAAACAACATGATGTCAGATTTTAAAAAATATGTCACCTGCTTCCCAAACCACACTTAAAGATCCACCATTTGAGGTAGAGCAAACCCTGCACATGTGGAAAACACACACCCCCACCCACACTGATCTACGCAGAATCTGGCCTACGTTGACGACACAGAATCCAGCCTAAGCAGATAACACAACCCTGCCCACAGTGACATACACAGTACTTGACCCATGCCGACAACACGGGCCCCGACCCAAACTAACAACACAGGACCCTGCCCATGCTGACCAACACGGAATCTAGTCCATGCCGACGACACAAAACCCCGTCAATGCTGATGACACAGAACCCAACCCATGCCGACTACACAGAACCCAGCCCATGCTGACGACACAGAATCTGGCCCGTGTGCGATCACTTTAACATGGCACGCAGCTGACAGTCAGACTTAGCGGCTGCCTTATCTCTGGTGCGGCTGAAGCAGTAAGCCCCCCTTTACGGAGGCTGAGGAGCAGGGAGCCAGCTGCAAACTTATAACACTGTAGACCTTTCATGAGCTGCCAGGACATTTAAAGGCCACATACTCTGAAGAATCACCTCTTCCTTAAAGGCTTCCTTACTCTGTGTCACGCTATTCAGGAACCACTGGGAAGCTGCTGAATGTATTACTGCCAGAGACTATCCGGCCTACATCCAGTGTGTATCGAGTTGCTGAAAGAAAATGCACTAATACTGGGATGGGTGAACGAAGTGGATAATCCCTTCAGCTTCCAGAACCATATCCAACACAGTGCTACAGTGTATGTGGACCCTATACCAGGAAACACAGGATAGAGAACATCCTGGACAGGATGTCAGTCCATCACTGGGTACTATCACACCATATGGGCAAACTGGTCTAACGACAGACTTTTGGATTGTGGAAGAAAACTGGAGTATTCACAGGGGCAAACCCGGGAGAAAATGCAACTCCAAGGCAGTGGTAAACTAAAGAATATAGATGGGCAAGTGTGAAATAAGGGACTGACCTGCTGGGGCTCCCTGGGTGTGGGCTGCTTCCCCTGACGACTGGAAGCGGTGGTGGTAGTGATCTCCACAATGGAGGTGGAGGTCTCTGAGCGGTTGGCGGTCGCGCTGGACTGCGGCGTGATGGACGAAGGCGACTCGCCGACCAGACGCACACTGCCCTCGATCTTGATGTTGGGGTCGTTTTCCAGTGCCATGTTGAACACCTTGAGGCCATTGTAGTAGAGGCCGGACAGCTGGCCCTGGAATGGCCGACTGCGGTCCTTGCCCCCAATCTTAATGGTGGTTTGACTGTTGAAGATAGTGAGCTGGCGGCCTATGGAGAAACAACGTTACACACATACGAGAGCGTTGAAGCGTGGCCCGCCACCACTCCCGGGGGCGAACAGAGAAACGTGGCGATGAGAAATAATCACGCCGCCGAAGGAGACGGATTATTTGCCCAGTGGCTAATGAGGGCGATAAATTAGCCATCGCCGTTTTCTGGCACGAGTAATTTATCGCCTGTTCCAATGATGGGTTGCCTTGTGAAATGTAGATTCAAACAAAAAAAAGAGAAAAAATACTCTTAAATCAATGTAACTTTGCTAAAAGGACAATCAATTTGATGATAAAACATTTTCGGGGGGAAAAAAATGTAATTAATCCTGTTAACTGCTGAATTCTTGCTAGAGAGACTGTAATTGAAAGTGCCGGAATATTCAGTGTATGTAGCTAATTCACTTTCTCAGTTAATAAGAGCATCTTGAAAGGAAATTTTTCATATATGATTACAGCCATTCTGTTTTGTAATATCTGTATGAAGGAAGAGTGGAAAAAATGCACTCTTATTCCCTTCTGATTTTTCATTTTTTAAACTAGAATTAATTGACCAGCAGTAATGAGTTATTCTCAGCACTCACACTCTTTTTGAGTATGATTCTTGAAGTGATTGGTGTCTTGTGTGGATAGGGAGACAGCCTGAGATGCCAATCAGGGGTGTTGGTGGGCAGCGCATAGCTTGGACACGCCCAGATTGTCTTTTAGCAAAGGGGATGCAGGAATGCAAACGTTCGGAACTGTGTACAACATGGCTTCAAAGATGTGACGTTTGCAAAAACAAAATGAAAGAGAGAAAACACTAAACGAATGGATCATTCATGGCACTAATTCCGTTTGGAAAACGAAAAACAAGACAAACTTCGAATCAAAACAACATAATAAAACACCATGGAAGAATTTTAATTTGAGAAACAATCTTATTTTCTTACAAAACATAAAAAGGCATGCAGCAAAAAATCTGTGTTTTGATTTTTTAAAATACATTTTCTTTTTCTTAATCCCATCTGTATATTTACAATATTTGTTAAAGGGACTTCATTTCATATGCCAATTAATATTGCACTCTATTTAAGATATAGCGCTCAGTTTAAACAGTGGGGTTTTCATGATCCATACACCCCCCCACTCAGCGCCCATGCAGCACCGAGTGTCTAACACGACCAGAGTATAACG
>JAODJW010000062.1:20458612-20469589 GCA_026777045.1 Hyperopisus bebe | reverse complement strand
CTAATTGGACTTTTAGTTGACCATTTAGATGTTTACAGCAAGAAAACCAAACTATACATAATTTAAAGATTTTTTTTGTTAATACTGTTAATATTACTTCAGGAAGTTGAGTTAGAATTATATTTACAGTCCCTTTAACCTGAAGTTAACAGAAAATACGTATTAAATAGCTGGCACCTCTTAATAGAAGAATATTATGCAAAAGTGTCCAAATATTACAATCTAAATTTTGCTGTACTGTTTTAAATGTTTTTGTTTTATTTAGTTTTACTGAACATTTATATTTTTTAGGTTTATTGGTGTTACAAAGTATCTCTTGGTTATGTTCAAATTATTTTTATTTGAAGTTTTAATCAATGTTTTTACCTTTGTCGAGTAGCCATTCGTCAACTACTCGACCAAGTCGATATGGGATTCGCTGTCTAGCAATCGCCAGGCGTTCGTTATCAATGTTGCCTTTAAAGTTTAAAGAGACATTTCATTGGTTAAAATCTGTAAGGTCAAAGGTTAAAGGTTAATACTTAAAGCTTGAGCTATACAACTGGCACAAGAGTTTTTTTTGTAAATTTTGGAAGTTTAAAAACAAAGCTACCTACAACATTTCATTGATCCAACTTTTCATTCAAATCATTTAAGTTTTATTTTAAGCAAACAAATTATTCCTATATTAATTGAGAATTAGCACGCTGCATTTTCATCTAGGTTAATAAAGTTAAGTTATATACCAACCCAAGCCACAAATTTAAACATATCCATATCCAGAGCTTTGCAAAATAAATCACTGAATTTTTTCTTCCTTTTTTGGCAAATTTTTAGCTAGTTAAACTTCTCAAAACACCTTTTTTTGAAAGTTATTGTTTGTAAAATACATTCAGCCTGTTGCACTCAGTTAGACATTTAGATCAGAGCACAAAATGCATACAGATCAGGCTTGTACACCTTCATTAAGAAAGGGCACTAATTAGCATTAGCAGGCAGCAGTAACGTAACAGCGAATTCAGCAGCCGAAGGTCCTTAGAAACATTCAGATTGAGAGAGTAAACAAATAGTTAGGCAGCCAAAATAGGACAAAAATAAAGAATCAGACTGAATAGCTAGCCTGGGTGGAATTCATAAGGCTTTGACAAAAGCTTCAGACAAAGAACCATGCAAGCATACTGGGCGTAACTCCTGCAAGTTTGCAATCGTGGAGAAGTCTCAGTTTATGCCACATGCCCATGTGGAACACCGGGATCTATAATTGAGTTAATTAACAATATCCCACTAGCAATCTCCCCACATGTTACACGAATTCACCTCTGCACCCCATGGATTTTAATTCTTGTAAATATGCACAGCAGTTTCATAACAGCCTCTAAATAATTACAACTTATACCTCGCTGAGTGAAACACAAGGCGGAACACGAAAAGGCCTTTTCAGTTTAATTATACTGCAGCTCTCCCTGGCGTGTAAGAAACTTGCTGGGTGTCAGGCGCATGAAACTATGATTTCTCCGGTCTGGGGCAGGTCTGAGTATAATTCCGGTGAGCTGGAAAATGCATTTGAGTGCATTACCACATAAATTTAGATGGATAAGCAGGTGTAAAATATACATTATAATATCCACATGCATCAGCAAAGCACACCACGATCCTGTATGAGATAAAGGGCTGGAGAATGGGGTAGCCGGATGGATAAGGAAACACACAAGACAACTGAGCTAGCCAAATGGAGAACTAGGAGATTCTGTTGGAGCACTGGTAGGTGTGATGTGGACAGCACGTGCATGCAGTTGGGGGGGGTCACTGGGTCTGGATGCATAACCGGATTCCCCAAGCGGCAGCAGTATGACATTGTCTCCCCTAGATTGAATCCCAGGATGCCTCATTCTTCCAGGAGATTGACAGTGCTGTCCCTTCCAGCCGTAGTAATTCTGTCTGAGGAGCTAAGGTCCAGGCGGGTAACAGTAATTTAGCGGGAGTCAAGGAGGGTTACCGGGGAGAGGACGGTGTGGCAATCATGCCCAAATTCTGACCGGTTCAAGTGGGGGGGGTGGAGGGGGGGTGCAGCTGAAGATTCTTCTAATCATTTCTTTGTGTCTTGGGGGTCAGACGCTGAGCTATGGCAGAAGGCAGGCCACCTCATATTCTCCCTACTAGACGTAGCTTTCTCCGTGGTTCAAGGGGCATAATTCCGTTTCGTTCGGTGAAATGAAAAGGGTCGGATGAACCGAGCAGACAGGTGGGCAACTTTGATCTCGACAGAGACCAGATACGAGAGCAAGCACAGAAGAGACAGCTCGAGTTGGGATTCATCTTCGAGCGTCCAAGACGTCTCAGGGGCTACCTTACACACCACCGGGTTTTTCATTGAATGGGATCTTCTCAGTGTGTCCCAGGATGGAGAGGAGATGGAGAGTCATGTTGCAGTGGCAAAAGGAGGGGGCGGGCACTGAGGGGTTGAGGACAAGTCGAAGCAGACAGGCAGTCTGTTCTGGTGATGGGGAATGCATATTTATTGACATGTGTATTTTTGGAGGCTATGGGTCTCCTAGACACATACGAGCACTGGGACAGACAAACACACACAGGCACAAAGTGACATGCATTGATCAGACATTGGAGTCTGTGAACCCAATGTACCGTTACTTAACATAATGGCCTGGCCCCCTTGACCTGGGCGAAGATGGAACCCAACGTATGGTGTGTAGTGCTCAGTATGCCGACCCGATCTCAGCCCTCAATCCCCGAGCTCATGTTGTCTGCTCTGCATGACACCGGAGGGAGGCAGGCCGGGTCTGCTGTGAGTTCTCTTATCTCTCGTCCCAGATGCCGGGGGGAGGGGCGGATGCGTCTCGCTCAGCCCATCTTACCCTGCGTGCTGTTTGTTTTCTGCTAATAAAGTGGTCCGATAAGGTAGCGTTTTTATCTCTCTACAAGCTAACGCTCGGCGTGCTCGGCACATGGGGGATGGATCCACACGGTGCACGGTGATTTAGAGGGCAGGAATGGAGAGGAGGGCAACTGCCTGGGCTATAGGCGATAACGACGAGAAAAGAACCACTGTGGCGATCAGCCTTTATGCACGCACGCAGTGCCTCTCCATTGGTAGATTATAACAGAAACATGTTCACTGCCTTAAGGAGATTCTTAAACAAAGGATCAAATGACTCTGGCACCATCAAGGGTGCAGGAAGTCAGATGCCTTTATTTTGCTGGACTCTGCGGCTTTGTGGCAACCTGAGTCCTATGGCGCCCCCTGGCTTCAACCCAGGGCTTTTCAGCAGTTCATGCATTGGGGGTGGGTCGGGGGCTGCTTCGCTTTTGTTGCTGTGCCTGGTTTATTAGCTACATTATAAGGCCACAAGACAAATGGGGATGTCACATTGGCCTTAGTGTCCATCTTAGGCTGGGGACAGTGGTAATTGGGCTAAGGACATCTAATGGTCCTTAAGCATGTGATTTGTGACTTTTTAATGAGATTACAATGTAGGAGGGGCAGCGTGGGGGCCACAGTTTTGCTGTAATTGTTTTGGACAACCGATCCAAAGAACCAATCCCTCTCTCTACTAATCCCCTTACCTCTGCGCCTTCCTCATCAGTGCTGTGATTATCAGGACGTCATCGGCATTATGCCAAGAAGGACACATTGTTAGGATGAAATGTTGATACTGGTCTGTGAAGCCATGGGGAGACTGGGTGGTGCTTTCAGAGAAGGAGGAGGGCATTATGGGACTTTTACTAGGTAATTTTGTTTACCAATGACAACCAAGGTCCAAGAAAAACAAAGGGCAGATGGGGCTCCATCCTCACCATGGCAACTACCCTCGTGGTGAGATGGGGCAGGTGTGTGGGGATAGTGGATGGAGCATGAGGAACTATGAACATCTCACCGATTCGCAGATGCCAATAACAAAAATGGTTGTTATTTACTATTGACTAATGGGCCATAATCCTGTATCTGCCAAAGCCAGTTTTCCTCCCCCCTTTCTCCGCACTAATCCCTCACTAATGTATTTTGCTCGCATGCTATGACTATTAATTTGTGGATCCCACCCCCCAAGTCACATCTCATCTTGTTCAACTGACTTATCGCACAAACGCTCTGCATGGCCCTGCCACTGGCTAGGTTCACATGCCGTGTGAGGACATTAGGAGACGTAGAGCACAGTGACCGATAAGCAGATCCCACGGCTGTATGCAAAGCCGCTTTCGATGGTTCCATACTTTAGCATTTCCACTGAACAACACCAATAATAACAATAATAATAATCAATAATTTATTTCACTGAGAAACATCAAAATCAGTATTTGGAAGTTATAAAATGTGATATATGATATAGAAATATGTAATTACTTGACAGGAACCAAGCTGTTCTTATCTCTCTCCCTCCCGTCCTCTTGTTTAAAATTTAAATTCATTTGAGTTTATCAGCTCTTTGCCGAGAAGCCAATCAGGTTCTGATTAGTGCAAAGTAGTTACAACTAATTCATCCTTTCCCCTTCATTTTAAACTAACTTTGAACAAGTTTTATATTTTTTCTTTGTTTTAGTCATTTTAGTTAAAGTCTTTTTAATTCAGAAAAGAACAAAATTCCCTGAAGTGGGGTCTCCTGGTCCCCGCTGAGGAGCCCCGAAAGGCCAGGTGGAGATTGGGGCAGCCCTGCTAAATGCACCTTTTTTCAGAGATCCATCCTTACTGTATGTAGCTCAACTACTAAGAACACAAGCAAATTACACTAAAAACCAGCGCAGCACAGCTCGCTACTGTAAGTGCAACATGTTACACCTGCAACAATAAACCGTGCCTGATGTGAATATCTCCCTGTTAATGCATGTTTCCTCCCTGTCACTGCGAACAGCTACAGTTTCAGTGTAAATCAGGCCTCGCCATGTGGCTTTCTTAATTTACTTTCATTACTATAATGCAGAAATAATTATCTCATTTATTTATGCATTATATATGTAATAGGGGTTTGGCTGCATTCAGGACAATGGACATTTTGTAGCGGAGGATTTATATGTTTTAAATTAACCTAAATGAAAGAGGCCATCTGCATTACTTGAGTCAATTTATGATAAAGTTCTTAAGAGAAAGTAAATTTTTTGTTTTCTTTTATTTTGCTTTTCAATTTAATCTTGCATTGAGACTGTAAGTAAAAGTCTATAACTAGTGAGTAATAAAACTACCAATTGTAGTGGGAAATTATAATTACTCAAACTTGTGAAATGACAACCTAAGGCTGGGAATACAAGACTAACCAACCTTTTACTAAATGGATCCTCCACCATCTGGAGATTTTCAACGGAAAAGAAGAAGAAAAAAACATATCCATCTGAGTTTAATACTGTCGTTTATATGCATGAATAAATTTCAAATGAGTTTTTGCAATCTGATTCCATGTCAGATCAGACAGACTGCCAAAATAGCAGGGTATGTCAGAGACATGGATAATGAATTGTCAAAAATGTACACAGTACCTAAATAAGTTTAAATATGTTTAGGACAGCAGAGTGCCAGCTCTTAAGGACAAGAAAATTGGCAAATTAAAAAATAATAATTACCCAAACATTACGTGGAAATTTTTTCAGCTTAAACAAGATTGAAACTATTCTCGGCCTCTCCTCAAAAATAGCTTCTCTCTCATGTGTAATGCGTGTGAGCACCAGCCAGCTTATAATACTGTTCCCGGGAGACGCGTCTCTTATTCTTTGGTGAGACACCGTCAGATCACTGCAGCTCCATCTGCTGTGGACCTTCCAATTTGGCTCTGTTCTTGAGAATGTGAATCCTGCTTACGGTGAAGGATTAGGGGAGACAAGGCCAGAGGAGACAGGGCTGTAGTATAATGAGGTTAACATACGTGTGTGCGTGCGTGCGGGCAACCCCCCAAGGTGAGGCCCTCCGAGTACCACACTGGCCAGAAACCATTCCCAAGACAAACCACTAAAACTGACTCCCTGGAATTCTATTTTTCCCTTATTCTAACAAAAGTAATGGCCCAAAAGATCACCCAACTACAGAAGGGAACTGTGTGTGATTGCAGGCTTGAGGTGAGTTAACACATGGGGCCAGTCGGTCATCATTTGAAAGTGCTCAAGACTATTAGTCGTCATGCACATTGGCTTTGGGGACAAGGGGGGGCGCGGGGGCATACTGATAAATGTCCAAAGCTCTGATAAACGAACACAGTTACAAAGTGCTGCAATTTGATGATCAACACATCCGGTAACAGAACACTGCACTTCCTGTAAATAAACCCTTCATATAGACCATGGCTCCTTCTCTTGGACGAATGAAGAGATAAATTATCGCCGAGTACAATAAAATTATTTTTTTAAAAAAACAAAAAAAAAACAAGAAATTAGCAAATCCCATGGCTGATAAGCTGTTGTCAAAGCCTTTTTAGCAGTTCAAAAGTTAGCTAATTCAATAATTCACTTTCTGATACTTGGAACCTTTTCAAACCGACAGTCATCATTTCTGCTGATATACTGCCTATCTTTTTTGTAATATACCATAATTTTTTTAATAAGGAAAAAAGCACATAATAGTATATAACAGCAAAACACTTTAAACACAGTTTTATATATGTCTTTCCAAATAGTGCAACATTCGTCAGGCCTCCCTGTGGCAGCTCGCCTGGGTATTTTCACTAAGCACCGTCCAAATTTCATAAATGCTACAAAATGGGGATAGAGTGGCTTTTCTTACCTGTGGGATACCGCTCAATGACAGGTAGGTCATCCACCTGCAGCGTGGCGTTACCACCACTCCGCGTAAACCGTACTACGTGGTACTTCCCGTCATTTACAAACTTTGTCGTCTCTTCGATGTAAATGTCGTCTGTCCCAACATTGAATACTACACCAATGTTTCCCTTCTCCTGTGGAAACAGGAAAAAAACAAAAGTGTATACTTTTTAGAATGGCAAGAAATTCTAAACGACACATAGGCCAGACACAAAAGACTAATTTGCAGAAAGAAGATGCTGATGATGATGATGGTGAATATAAACATTTATGCCCAATGGGCAATTTTAGGCTTAAAACCATAACTGAGTGAAAGGTAAAACCAAAAAGATCCTTTTATTCCCATAGCACCTGCACAATAGACCACCAGTAACTTCATGCTTTCCTTCCCAAACTCATTTGATACAATTTCATCAAATTCTACTACTGCTTAAAAACTTTTGATCCACATTTTTGAACAAACAGTAAGTTTCACCATCTGCTATAGTCAGAGTTGGCGGGAAGACATGGTTGACGGAAAACTATTATGAGAAGGTCAGGCCTTGAATTAAATAGCTAGACTTATTATAAAAATTGTGCATAAAATCTACTGGAAACCTTTTATTTAGCGGATGTCTCCTTAAATCAGTCCTGTGGTCCTAGCTGAACCGAAAGCATGCTCCCTGTAAAGACTGGATATTATTTAACTTCCATTAGTTAGAAAGCAGCTAGGCATTCATAGCCCTGCAACAGCATGTAAGGCTATGGCGGGTCACACTATATCACAGATTCATCTGGGTCTGGAAGATCGTGAACGAAAATAGGAGGCTGAGGGAAGCTGACGCCTCATGAACAGGCCATGGCTGGTGGGGAATTCTGTGATCCACACATAGCGATGGCCTTATCACAGACCGCGTTGTCTTATCTAAGCTAGCCTAACTGTGGCAGTGCAAACATGCACCTTTTTTCAGGATGCAGCTCACTGACAATTAAGACTCAGTCAGGGCCAAACAGCTTCCGGTATGGTAACAAAATTAAACAAAAGGCTGGCTGCACAGTAATTTAATTACTGATATATTGGGATGCCGACCTGAAGTAACATTAAACTGACTGATTTTCTGAATATACACTGTTAATGGAGCCTTTAATTTCACTGGAAAAAAAATGCTTTTATATATTAATTACATTGCAACAAGAAGCTATGGTACTCATTATTCAGTTCAAACCTTTGGTCAGCTCTGATCTTTTTCAGTTTAAACGTTCAAGTGTTTGTCACTCGCCAGCCTCTTTGCAGACCCCACGTCCAGAGAGGTGCCCGCTTCGCCCACTTGGCCCGCACACGGACTCCCAGCCGCTAAACAGGATGCCTTTAGCGTTAGGCCCCTTTCTAACTTATTACCTCAGTGCATGCTGCAAACGTCCCACCCCTGAAGATTCCGCATGCCCTCACCATCATAAATTCTCCCCACCTCAGCACTCTTCATTTGAGAAGCGAGGGCCGCAGCTTTAGCTGCCCACGTTCAGAAGCATAAGAGGAAAGTGCCCAGCTGTACATAAATACAGAGACAAAGTGCTACAGCACAACATGGATGTTAGTCACAGAACTACACGCAAAGTATCATGGGTAAAAACAATCCCTGGCAAAATAGAAGTGTGTTTCCAGTCAGTTCTTATTAGTTGTATTTGACTTCAGCATGGTGGCATATACTTAATGCTGGAGCATGAATACAAAGCCAACTCTTCTTCCGGGTCAGTGAGATTCAGTTAAATTTCAGCTTTCTCTGGCACTAATGAAAGCTCACTGACACCAAGACAGTCAACTAAAGAAAAAAACTTCCATACGGCCTCAGAGATAATTCCACCCCCCGCCCCCAAATAATCAGTTTTCCTTTGAGCTTTATCTTCGGTGCCGCTGTACAAGTCTGAGGCCTCTTTACCGTGCACGACAAACACATTCGTGCAGTAATGAGAGTGGATTACACGACTTAGGTGCCTGAACCCATTATAAATTATCCAGTCGAGTTGAGCAGCGCGGCACAAATCCTCGGCAAACAGCGATAAAGGGAACATCTGGCTGGAAGCTCAGCCTGGTGGCAGCAGTAGAGCGGGTGTCATTATCCAGTCAGCACCGCTTGGACTTGGCCAGTAGGGGGCTCTTCCAGAATGTTCGTCTAAGCCAGATGCTGCGTGAGATTAATTATATGTAGAAAAAAGCATACGAATGTGAAGAGCTTCAGAAAAGGGTCAATCAGCCATAAATCAATGGATAAAATTCAATCAGGGTCCTTACAGGAAGATAAGGAGCCTAAGGAGGCGAAAGTGGAAAGTAGGTTGGTTTCTACTGGGCATAAAATCAAGTCCACCAGTAAGTTAGACAAACCAGCATAAGCATTGGGGTCACTTAGTGTTAGCTGTGAGTAATCCTCTCCTCCTCCTCCTCTTCACCGCCATGGACACGAAGGTTATCTAGAAACCTGGGAGAAGACAGGGAAACCTGGCTCCTCTTGCAGGGGCACAAATTCTGAGGAGTGAAAGTCCAGCCTCCATGCCGGAGAAAGAGCAATGCGAGAGAAGTCACCCCCCACCCCCATCATCCATTTCATCAACGTCAATGAACAGCTCTTGTTTGCCACATGAAAGAAACAACTGATTACCAAACTGGCAAGAACAGTCATCCATTCATAGTGGTCGTACTGTGTGTAAGCATCTCAGTGTGTTTTCACATGTGCACAGAGAGCGAGGGAGAGAGTGAGAGATATACGATACAGAGGGAATATTTTATATCCTTACACCTGCACTCCTTGTTCTGAAGTGAATACTCTGGAAGAAAATACAGCTGTTGATGCAGAAACCACTTTGTCCTCTCAAGGATCCTTAAACTAGAGGTGGGGCACCTACTTTCAAGGACTGTCAAACGCATAAAGAAACCTACTCATTTATATTTTTATAGGCCCATTACTTGAAGCACAAAAAAGAAAAAAAAAAACAGATTTAGTGGCAGAAAAACCAATTAAAGTGTCGTTTTAATAGCTTCCTTCAATGGAGTTTTTAACACTCCCCAAAGTCTCCTTAATAAATTCAATGCATTTACTGGCAAAGTACCTATTCAATTTCCGCATTAAAGAATAGGGGTGAATAAACAGGGTCGGCCATTGGTTTGAAGACAGGTCCGCCAAAGAAAAGAGAAAGCAGAGTTGTCAGGTGCTCTGATCTCAGGGAGAACACCAAAATGGCGGCAGGCAAGGCTGGGCAGTTCCTGTGCTCAAACACTCCAGGGCTCCTCAGCCAGTGGAACTTTCTGGAAATGGCTCTACAACGGTACTCCCGTGCTGCCCCATTTGCCGCAATGTCACAAAAGTTGTTTTAAAAACAGAAGGAACTTGGTGCCATATGGGTTTCCATAATGAACCCCCCCCCACCATTTACAAGCTTTTCTCATAGTTGTAGAAGTAAGCAAAGAAAGAGTGAGGGGAGAAATATGCAGGATCAAGGTGAAGGACAACACCTGCCCCCCCACCCCCAGAAGGTCTCCTCTGGGTTATCTGATGCACTACACTGATAATGAATAACACTCTGCCACTAAGCAAAATGTCCTGATTAATAGTCATCGAGCCATAATTGAATTCAATTAACTGCTTATGTCCGCTGGAGCTTCGGCTTTCCATACCCTTCTAGCTAGACGTTGTGTGTGTGTGAGGATATTGAAAAGATCCATCACTCCGCAATGGGCAGTTAGCTGTCCTTTACTCTAGCCAGCCCTATACTATGACTATATACCATTAGCATACCTGTTATTAAAGGTGCTAATGCTAACAGGACAGACACCGATGTTGTCCCTGGCACTAGAGGGCACAGAGAAGCAGCCACCATGACTCCTGTCACTGTAGACCTGTGCTACCCACTCCCTTTACACTGCTGTGCATTAAAGTAGTTTTTAAACAGCTAAAAGCTCTGAAATGGCTCATGGTGAACACCAGTGAGGTTCCATCTTCAAGTGATTCTTGTGGAAGGGCATGAGAAGTCAAATAAAACACACCTAGGAGAAGATTAATCATGAACAGAACTGGAAATTGAATTTACTCTGCGCCACAGCCTGCGGTGTAGCAGATGCAATCAGAGCACGGTGGATATTTGTGACCAATGATTCAGTGAGGTTGAGAACACACCAGACAGGCTTGAACCCACCCCCCCCCCCGGCCCACACCCACCCGCAGCTGTGGGGGGGGTGGGGGGGGGTTATTAACATATTTTTTAACAGACGCGCAT
>JAODJW010000062.1:20396447-20434644 GCA_026777045.1 Hyperopisus bebe | reverse complement strand
CTGTTGGGAGTCATAGCAACATTTACCTGGCAGGCTGCCCACTTTTGCTGCCCATCAAGAAAAGATGGAACTGCGTTGGCTAATGTGGTGATGAATAGGAATGTGCAGAGCCGTCCAAAGCAAATCTGACGTTCGTGTTGCGAGAGTCGGTTTTGCTGGGGGGGGGGGGGCTCCTTTTCATACAGAGAGCAAAAGGAATAAATTCTGTGCATAATGCACCTTTCCCTTCTCCCCTCAGGTAGCCTGCAGTTCAAGTAGTCCAATGTGAAAGCACAACCACACAGCAAGCTCCGAATGACGCCCCGAGATCTGGGTGAGGAAGGAAATTCTTGCCGACCCATTGCACAGCTGTGGGGGGGGGAGCAGGATGGCAAGAGAGGTTGTGCACCCACTCTTCTCAGCTGGAGCAAATCAGGCTGCATAACTCTCATATTTGACATGCTTATTAAAGGGGGCACCCATTTTGCCAACGACAAGAACGCCTCGATTGTAGTCCTGCCAGGGTTTTCCGAGAGGCGACGAGCTTCGAAGGTTAAACTTTTTACTGGCAGAAGCTTTAGAAATCCCACAACAGAGCAAAGGGCTCACATAACTATGAACTGAATCAGATGTTTTCCATTGTGGTGGAAGCTCCATATTTTACGGCTGCACATGACATTACAGAAGGCGAAGCGTTCACGGCGCGTTTGCATCGCGCGGAGAGAAAAAAAAAAAAAAAAAAACAAAACAAAACAAAAATTCATCTTTTAATTTGTTTTGGAGTTTCTCTTTAAGGGGGAGTGGCTGAGATTGGCCAGGTGGGCGTAATCATAATCACTAATAAAGGGAGGGACAAAGAGGCTTCATGAAAAGGGATACGGGGATCTTCTCCAGTCACCCGAAAGCTACACCAAGTGCCAAACCTTGCAACAAGAAAAAAAACTGCTTGGCTCACGGATAACTACAAGGACAATGGAAATACAGCAGGTGGTTTCCTTTAGCTATCTCCGGACATAGACTGAAAAAATAAACAAGAATAAATTATTTTCTTTC
Organism: Hyperopisus bebe; assembly: GCA_026777045.1. Classification (NCBI taxonomy): domain Eukaryota; kingdom Metazoa; phylum Chordata; class Actinopteri; order Osteoglossiformes; family Mormyridae; genus Hyperopisus; species Hyperopisus bebe. The sequence continues at coordinate 20,433,612 of JAODJW010000062.1, read as the reverse complement.
TTTTAATAAAAAGTAAAAACCCAACTGTTTACATCCTAGTAAAAATGGGCTATTATTTTTCAAATTATTGTATGCAATGTTAACTTGTCCATGTAACTTAAAAATAACTTCATTAGCACAACGCAAAATGCATTTAAACTCCTGAATCATTTGCTACAAATTTTAAGTATGTGGTGCAAAGTTTTCTGTACCATCACAGTACCTGTTGCTGGTCTGATGAACTTTATGTAGGGCTATTCAGAATATGACTCCAAGACAGTTTAGTAAGGACTGTGTTATGCTATTATGTGGTAGCAGCGTTCATCTATACCAGTAAATATCAAGCAGTGGTTCAGTGCTGTACCTGGAAGACTATAGTGGCACAAAAGTCAAAGACTCTGTTACAATTTCAGAAGAACCAATATGAGGAAATTAAGCAATAGGACAACAGACTGACGACGGGTACCGGTGCATGTATTCACTAAGGTATCGGTCCAAGTGAGCATCACCCCAAAGAGTGCTTGAATGAAACCCAAGAAGTCCTATGTGTTTTTCAATTGCGCCAATTCTTCATTTGTGTACATTTATTGGTATCATATGAAAGAATCTCCCCCCTGGCAAATTGACATTACAGGGATGTTGCCAGTAGAGCCAGTTAGCTGCTTCTGGAGAGTTCTGACTACTTCAGACTAACTGAGGCTTAAATTATATATACTATTAAAAAATAAAACAAGGAAACAGCATAATTAAAATGATATATGAGGCATTTTATAAACTCAAAAAGAAACTATTCAGTATTTAAAAAAATGATTTAGATTTATAAAATTTGAACATATAAAAACACTCTCCATAAGTGGCTCCACTTCTCTATGTGTGTAGGGCCAACAGGTGGAAAACCTGTCAGACGCAGATTCATAACAAGAGGCTGTGCTGCGGTATCCCTCAGCGAGGCACTTTAACAAACGTATGGCACAATAAACAGGGAAAAACTCACAAGTCACTTTGGTTAAAAGGGTCAGCTGAGCAGCTGAACGTAAAACGTGCAAATGATGAAAACAAGGAGAAAATTGCACCGCTATTCCAGTCAAATCGTTAGCACCGTTCACAGTCCACTTGACATACCAACACGCGTGGGACAATACTTGTTCTGTTGCGGAACAATTTTTTTTTCTGCATAAATTATGGGCTGTCAAAAGGATTTTAAATGCGAATAAGTACTTTGAAAACTTTTGGTGATTGCATTGAAATGGAGTCTTTTGCAATGTATGTATATTAATTTTTACAGTACTTTTCCCCCGATAAAACAGCTTTTATACATTACACAATTACAGGCTTGTCAAATGTGTAAGGAAAAAAAAAAAAATAACGTATACACAGTAAAGTTATATACATTGGGTAAACAACACAGTATCACATTCAAATATCATACGGATATCAAGATCCTAATAATGAGTAGGGCCAACCTTTGGCTTCAGAACAGCTTCAATCTTTCTCAGTACGTTGGCATACCACTTCTGAACTTTGGTAGTGAGGAGGGCTGAATTTGGGGAGGTGGGGGGCCCTGGGCTAATGCCATAACCAGTAAAAAGAAAAAAAGAAAAAGTTGGCGCCTTCAGTAACAAGGACCCAGGGTTACGGCCCAGGTTGGCCCAGCCTAAGCAGTCGGATACTCGAGAAGAAAAGCCTCCAGTTCTTTGACGGATGAAGAAGCTTGCCGTGAAGGTTCAGTGATGTTTATATCTAGTAATTAAGCATGGCCATGGAAGGTATTTCTGATATACCAGCACAAGTGTCTGCTAGACAAATAAACATAAAATGTAAATGTCTGGCTTCGTCCCTGGTGTTCATGAAACCCCTACAATTTAAGCGGTATGATTGGGGAATATGGGAACATGATGAGGGAGCACCAAGTCCTGTAAAATGGACTCGAGTTTCACTATATGACCATGCAGAACAATCATTTAGCCTAATAACTCCCAGAAGGCATCCAACAGAACGGCCGTCTCCGAAACTACGTACATCCAGAAAAAGGCGGGAAATATGACTCAGACCATAATACAGACGCTCCTCTACTTACGAACGAGTTACGTTCCGAACGGAACCGTTCGTAACTTGAAATGTTCATAAGTCGTTATTCAATATTATTTTAAGGGTATACATAAGTACAAAGAACTAGGATGCTGCGCGGCGGGAGTAGCGGCAGAAGTCGCACTAGGCGGATTTGGCGCGCAGAAAAAAAAATTGATGTTGCAGACAGGAAACGGGAGCCCAATGAACACAATTTGGACTTACAGTCCTCTTCGGTCGTATGTCTGAAAGTTTGTAAGTTGAAAGTTCGTAAGTAGAAGACTCTGTGCTTTTTTTTTCCATTGCTCAGGGGTCTAGATTTTATGGTCCTTGCCTCAGGTTGTGTGTCTTTATGCACCGGCCTTGAATACAAGCAGTTTATGTATAGCAGACCTGCTATAAATACCAGCTCACAATATAGAGTTTATACTGAGACTGGGTCACAGAGATGCTGATTCAGTTCTGTGGTCATTTCTGAGGTTGTACTTCTTTGTGGTGATTAACAACTGCCCTGTTAAGTGTCCCTCCCTGTCAGCGCGCTGCGACTTGCGACTGCTGTTCCTCTACGCCAGACCAGTTTGTCTGTGGTTGGCACGTGCCTTATCCCCCTTGGAACATTAAATGTTTTTTTTTTTTTGTGACCCATGCACCTGCAATTCGAGTGCTTACCTTCTGGCCTCGCTGGAACTCCAGTGGTAGCTTGGGAAACTCACTTGTTAATGGACGGACCTCTTTTATAGGTAACACATAATGCTAATTGGCATTTAACCTAACATGACCCACCTGGAGCTGTTCTTAGGATTCAAATTTAGTTTCTTCAAAATAAAGGCCCCTTTCTCGCGGTGCTTCTGTGATTTAGTGACCCTTGACATTACCTAACAACCAAATGGTCATTTAAAAAATAATACATTTTGAATTGTGAAGGTGGCTCTGTAAATAGCCTTTGCCTGTTCAAGTTTATAATTTTCAAGTGTGAAATGACTTTCTGGAGTGAAATAAATTCATACTGCATGCCCTTGCATTTTCATTCCAGTGGGCCTGCCTCAGAATATTATAAATTGTGTCAATTCATGTCAGCTGAACATCGATGCATTTTAAAACCAAACAGCTAATAAATGTGTCCCTACAACTCAGACTCTGAGTATCACAGCTACAAAACTCATACCAAAACCACCGTCTCTGATAAAAGTTCTAATGTTCTGCAAACACGCAGCGTTTTTAATTATTATTCCATTTACCATGGTTTTTGCCCCGGCCGGTCTGACAAGGTAGCAGGAATCGTTTACGCTGTTAGAAAACCTGTTCCAAGTGACCGGCTACACTGGCTTCGGAGCGCCAGTGGGATCATGTCATGGGTGACCTCCCCTTTCAGGATGTGAGACTGTCCTTATAACAAGGAAGGCGATTGCAAGGTACCACGGTTTTGCGGATCTGTCTGAAGAAGTGTCAGGGTCAGCATTCGGCAAGCATGATTACATCTATAGGGCTGCAGGTTCAAATGCCACCTCCTCCGTTGCTTGTAGAGTTTGCTTGTTCTCAGTCTGTCGTGTGGGTTTCCTCCCGTAGTCTAACGACACGAAGCTAAGCTAATTGTTCACATGTGCATGTATGTGCCCTGCAATGGAATGGCACAGCAACCAGGATAAATGGGACCACACTGTGGCCAATGGCTTATGAACAATAAAAGGTTTATGCGGGTTGACATGAGCAGATATGGCATCGTGACTAGATAATACCGCCATAAATTACTACTTATACACTCAGTGGCCATTTTATTAGGTACACCTGCTTGATGATGCAAACAGGCTGCCTCTCCAAACAGCGCACTATGTGACAGCAACTGCATACATACAGCAGAGGGTCAAAATGTCCAATTAGAGTGTGACTAAGCAAAACATAGGTTGAAGATGCGTGATCTAAGTTATTTTAAACATGGTATAATTGTTGGTGCCAGATATGGTATTTCCAGCTTCTTAGAAGCGGCCACTCTCCTGGGATTTTCACACACTGTGGTGTTTAGAATTTACAGAGGACGATACAATAAACAAAAAAAACATCAAGCTGGCGACAGTTCTGTGGGTGTAAACACCTTGTTAATGAGAGAGGTCAGGAGAGAATGGCCAGACTCGTTAAAGTTACCAGAAAGGCCAGAAGTGCAGAAATAACAGCTCGATTACTCTTTAAAAAAACAAAAAAAAATCATGCGATCTATATGTCATACTGCGATTCCTGCAAGCAATATGCATGTGTTGTTCTGCTTACGAAAACAAATAAACAAACGAATAAAAAAAGGAAATAAAAACAGAAAGACAGAGAGAGTGATTCTCCTCGCAAGCGATACCAAATTCCATCAATTGTTAGCATTACATCGTGCCCACAAAGCACGCCATGCAATCCTCGCAGCTAATGGAGGATCTCGCGCTAACAGGCTGTTCTTGACATTATCTTTTGGTTTGACGCCCACCAGTACTGACCTGCACATACCGCCACAGCGCAAACCAACAGCACCAAACACAGACACAAGCCCTGTTAACCCTTCAAATCGGTCAACACTATAAACGCCGCGATGTTTATCGCTTTGGCCGCTGCGCTGAATGTGACGGAACCCTTAGATGATCAGGATCAGAAATATGTATGCATGGTTTCAGATGTGTGTCAATGCACATGGAAGCTAGGAACTTCTGCCTAGAAATAATTATTTTTGCCACAGGTTTGGAGTGCAGTCCCAGGGTGAAAATGATGTCCTTGTGGAAACAGATGAGTTATCTTCTAAAGGTAAAACATCAAATGATATAATCATACTACCCCATGACCATTAGTCAGTGCCTGCTTCTGGTTAAGACACAACCTCCCACCTACATTGGCAACGGCGTCCTCCTGTCTCGCCTTAGGACGCACATCCACTCTTTCACCTGTAAAAACTGCTGTAAAAACAAATCTTCTTCTGTCCTCTGCCTTTTTTCTCCCTCTTGGAGTTGTGGAGTAATGAGGCACATCCCCTCACGGCGCAATCTCAGGATTTAGAAGTTTGCTGCTTTGGGGAGTTTGTAAGTACCACTCCTTCCTCTCCAACTGGGCAGCGAGGAGTCCGCTGTCAACGCAGTCAAAGACCATAGACAGCGCCGTACTGTGGCTATGTAAACATCAGTCGTATCCAAAACCGCACCTTCGCATTAATAAATAAAGCCAACAAATAAACTTCCCAGCAAGGGGCTGAAAAAAACGGAATGACGACCGAAGGAAAAAAAAAAGATACATACAGGAGGTGGTGAATTGTGCGAGATAAGCGCACAATTCATCTGCTGCGCTGGCATTGCGTAAACATTTTTTTTTGTTTTTTTTTTTTTTTTTAAATCGACCTGCTGTCAGGGTACCTGTGATTGAAAACATATTAACGACCAACACCTGGAATAAGTCAATGACCATGCTGTTTATTTTTACCTCTGATTTCAGCGAAGGCCAGCACTGGCAGTGCACTACGGAGAATAAAACTGAGAGAGATTTTTGAGGGTTTTAAAAGTGATCTTGTGTGTGTGTGTGCGTGTGTGTGTGTGCGTGCGCGAGGGAATACAGGGGAGCAGAAACATGTGCTTTACACGGCCTGGCTCGAGCTGTTCTGCACATGTGGAGGCACACTCGTTCGGTGCTGTTTTTCCTCTGCGAGAGGAGTACCAGAGGTAGTTGGGCAGGGGGGGGCGGGGGCTGGGGCTGGCCGCGGAGCTGCGTTACACGCGCAGAGGAGAGTCAGCGGGTTCATAGCAATTACTCAAACATATGACAAGGCTCATGACTCACACACTTTGCCGCGTGTTGCGGACTGTATATCAGACTTGTCTCTCACTTATACTCCAGTTACAGAAGCTTTTTTACTCTCAATACCACCCCCCCCCTCGCCCATCAACCTCTACTGACCCCTACACAATCTCCGCCTCTATCAACCCCTAATTTAGACTGGGGCTGTTTTGGAAACCTGCAAAAGCTCTCCTGCCCCTTGCACTCCAACAATAATATAGAAGAACTAACCTTCAATTATCAGGAATGAGGTTTTTAATTTTTTCCCCCTTTTGTTAATGCATTTTACAGGAAGAGCAAGTCTAAGTCCGCCGTGATGCATTCTTTACAGTCAGCTGCCTTAAATGTCCTTTTTTTTCTTTCACAATTGTTTAAAGTTGCTTAAGAGCCAACGGCACTGACAGAAACATCCCGGAGAAATAATCGGACATTGCCAGAACATGCAGCAGTAAAGAAAAAAATTAATTAAAACAGCATTTCCTCTTAACTGAGGAGATTATTTAGGACGACCTGTATGATTCGGTATGTTTCTGTCATGCTACACCGAGCATAGTTACAGAGGTGTGATGCATTTGATCAAACTCGAAAAAAAGATCAAACCAACTACATGAAATGCTGAAAGCTTTGATGTGTTCACTGGCTTATGATACCATATCTTGATCATTTGAAAAAACTATTTGGCAATCCACATTATTCACCCCCCCCACTTATTTTGTAATACTACTTAAGGACAGGGTAGCATTAAGAATACTAGGATTTGTTCCTGATATGGGTCAAATGTTTCTGATTAATTTCTGTCACATTATGAATTGCCCTACAGCAAGAAAACAATGCGTTTAAAGTTCCAATATAGTTATGAGAAGTTCAGGAACTTTTCTTTGGCCAACAGTGTCGACGTAACTTAAGAATGACATTAAAATCCTTCCTGTGTTTGTTCAAAAGCTCCCACCCCCTCATGTTCCTGTGCCCCCCCCCAGCACCGCTTACGTCTGGAGCGACAGGGTGCTGTTTTGTCATGTATGCTTTTATACGCCTAATCTCGTCACTCTTCCCGCTTGAAAACATATAGTGTTGGCTCATGATGCACTTTGTGATCTAATCGAGGATCTCTGAACTACATTCTTTGCAGGGAAAGTGAAACGTCCAAGGTTGTTTTTACACGGGCCGCTAATCCTCATCACAAGCCATACACAGTTAGTCACCGCAGCTCTTGGGAACGAAGCATAATCACAGATAAAACACTTTTTATTCTCAGAAAGCTCACCGGGGGGGGGAAGGAGTTGTCTTTGGCTCGGGGCCAATTTCAAGCAAGCGGGGGCCTCACCACTAATTTAACATTGCCTTGAGCAATCACGGCAACAAAGAAACAGGTTCAACGAGCAAAATCGATGGAACGGGCCCTGAAAGCACTCAGCTTCGTTCCACAGCTGCCTGAACGCTCGCCGGCATTCTCAGACCATCTCAAATCATCTAGTGGCTGTGGTGAAAATAAACCCCATTTCATACCTAGGAATTCAAGCGGATATTGGTGCGATTATTGATCATGCAATGTCCCTCCCTACAGAATCTTCTTACCTTCTTATACAGTACTCATGTGATCTCTTTTCTATTTTTTTTTCTTATTAAATGGTCGTGTGGTCAGTAATCATCACACGGACTAAGGAAGGAGGATGCCATCAAAATGGCGTGCTGTCTGCTCGTGATAGCCTGGTTCCGGTTCACTTTTCCAGAGATAAAACTGTCAGTCAGACAGAAAATCCCTCTTTGAACTGATGCATTGGTAACTCTCCAGTTTTATGCAGCTCCCTATGTAGGAGGGTGAATCGACTTCCAGGGCTCAAGGGTGTCCGAATTCTATATTTCATAACCAAAAAAAAAAAAAAAACTTTTGTTTCAGCGCTCTGTGTTCCTCTCTTTTCTTGCTGGTTTGAGAGGTTGTTATGTAGGGGCCATAGGCGAGGGCACAGTGGAGACCAGCACCTACCCCTGCAGGAAGGGGACCTAGCCTGAACCACTTAGTTAAACACTAGCAGAGTCTGGCTGGGAAGGGGGCCAAAAGAATGACTTTGTTTGACCCCAGCTGTCAATCAATCCCGCAGGCTCACGCCAGACTAAACACTGACACTATTTTAGAGGGTCCTGGCGGGCACAGCTGCTGGCTCTGAGGGCGGCGACCGGGGACGAGGGAGAGGAGAGGCCCCCGCAGGGGGTGGGGAAAGAGGACAGGGGACATCAGGAGACAGGGTAACAGACTGCGGGACCATCGGTGAAAGTTTGGTAGCCATTGTGTAAAAAATGTTACGTTACAGAAAGGGTCAACATAAGCTGTATCATCATCATCATCATCATCTTCCTCACGTAACCTTTTTCCCCCCAAAGAGTCACGAAAAACCAACATTCTGAAACTTAATAGCTGGTACTGATCCTGTTCTTGTCCAAACCCGGACTGCCCAGTTGATATTTTCTTGGTCCGAACAGACAAGAAAGAAAAGTTCCATACTCAGGTCCCAACTAATTCCAAATCCATACTCCTGTTGACTGAATTCTTAAATCAAGATAATATTCCGATGACTGGCAGTTCACAAAAGCTCTGCCACACCATGCTTGGTCACACAGACATGTTGGGTACAAAGAGTAGCCACATTCTTAAGTTTCAAACTAAACATGATAGACCAACATTTAGAGGAATTCAAAATAAAAATCAGTGCTTGCTAGTGATGGTAATTGAACATTAACATTGGAGCACCCAGGAGCTGATGCAGCCAACCACAGCTACACTGCAGACTCCGCTTGCAGGAAAGTTTGTGAATTCATTCCCAAAACCTATGAAAAGCAGTATTAAGTGTGACCCACTGCACTACTATACTGAACCACTTTTTCCTAAAGGAACAAAACCACTGCATGCGGCTTTTAAAGGGGCCCTATTATGCTCATTTTTGCTGTTCATAATTACATTTTTGGGGTCTATTAGAAAAGACTTACATGCTTCAAAGTTCCAAAAACATTATTTTCTCATACTGTACATCTCCAATCACTCTATGGGTGTTACAGCTTTAAGCCCCACCACTTGTCCTCTTATTGGTCAGCTTTCCTGATTGGTCAGCTTGCCCTACACATTCTGCCCTGTCTTGCAGTCTGCAGAAAGATCCTTGCAGGTAGATGGCCAATAAGGACTGTATTACAAGGTGACCTCACCATGTCACAGAAGTAAGGGCTGGAATTCCAACGATGTGTTTCAGATAGATTAGAGAGGAGTGCTTTCTGTGGTGAGTTACTCAATTCAGCATGTTCTTTGGGTCTTAAGACCATTTACATGCACATAAAGCCATATAACACACTAAACACATTAAAGAAAAGGGAAAAAATGGAAAAAACATAATAAAGCCCCTTTAATGATTAATGGCATCTCCTACGCTTGTCCCTATACCTAAATGTAACACATTTGAATATTCGAGTTCTGTACGACCTTGTTTACAGCATGCTTCATGCAGTCCCAGGCGATTCCCGATGGTAACATCTAACATCCTCACTACATTTTACTGAAAATAATACTAGCAATAGAAAAAAAAAGAATACAACACTTCAGACCAACAAGTTTCAATTTTCTGAGGATCAGATCAGGCGAGGCTTCAATCCAAATCATTATCTACACATGTTGATATCACCAGTCAATGGTCCTAGTGTCCAACCATGGAGTGAGCTAGCCTACCATATGGAATACTACACCCACAAGCAAGCTGAAAACGACCCCAAACCATCCCCCCACCCCCAAATAATTATTCCAAGCTATTCTCACCCTGCATACAAATCACACACAATTACAGTTTTCCTTTGTGATTACAGCAACACATGTTGATGCCTATATCCAAATGGCAGCCCCCCCCCCCATCACTCCAGCTGTGCGTGCCGTGATAATGCGGTCCGACCAACACTGCAAAACCCAATGCCAGGCGTTCTCCACAAGGCACTGCAATAAAGGTCAATGCAATTACATTTACATGTTTCTGCTTATAGAATCAACTTAACATTTTGGTCGTTTATACAGCTCCATATTTTAGTGGAATGACCCAGAATGGCGCCTCCTTCAGATTAACGCCACACAGTGCATCACCACCTCACAATCGCCTGGAATAAATTATTGCAATAAATTACACATTCCAAATAACCCGTTTTGAAAAAACAAATATAACCTGTGCATGATAACATTAAGCACTCCGTGGAGATCGATAATTGTTGCATTGCATAATGCTTGGGACAGCATTCTCTTAATTGAGTTGGGCTTTTTTAAATGAATTCAAATGACATTTCAGTTTAATTACTGTTTCTCAGATACGTCGGTAGACCAGCCAGAAATGAACTGGCATTCTTGGGAAGAAAAAAAAAGACATTTGCAGAACCTATATAAATGTGAAGTCAGTCTGAATTAGAACAAGATAAAAACCAAATCTTAGAATCTGCAAATCAGACCTGGCTTTTCTTGTTGCCAGAAGCCAATTGCTGCTAGTATACAAGTCAGATTAATCAACTTAACAGTGAAGCAGTATAAAGCACAAAACAATATATTTTACTTTCAAATTTCCCATGTTTAAATTGGCACAAGATGGCGATACGTGAGCTGATTTAACCTCATTGCAGATGCACTTCAGTGCATTTAGATTCGCATATGAGAAGATTAGTATAATGTAAAAAATAATAACTACAAAAATTCTATTTCAGGTGTGTCCTTCCCAGCCAACCCTGGTGCCCTTATTTAAGATGAAAGGACCTTAAATAAACTTTAAGGTAGGGAAGAATGCTGTTTATCATCTCTCCAGAACACTGATGACTCCTTAAATTCTGCGGTATGGCTCTTATTTTCTAAGTCAAGTCAAGTAATTAACGTCATCTATCATGGCTTGTGCTTCTGCTGACAAGGCAAGTAAGGGTTTCCATTATAATGCAATCGCTCTGCACGTTCACTGCCTACTCCCTTCGTTTAGTGTTTCAAATCGCCCATACGACTAGAGCAGCAGGAAATGAATAACGAATGCACAGCACACCATGAAATTATCTGAATTAGTCAAAAATAAAGCCTTACGAGAAAAAAAAAGGACATTTGCCTTAATCTTTTAGTCTTAGGAGACATTAATAATCATATGCAGCTAGCAAACAGTAGCTGTCATGTTTAAAAATTCTAAAATTACTCACTTCTCTCCCCTAAAGATGTCCTTCAGACATCAAAAGCTGGTGCTTCAGTATTTCAAACACGAGACACCCCCCCCCCACACCTTCCAATCCCCTCCACCCACGTCTTGCCGTGGATAAGCCAGCACCTGCTTCTCCAAACACCTCCCCTGGTACCTTCTCCCGCACTACTGGGAATATCACATGTCACTATCCACCCCCCCACGATTCCTGCCGTGTGTGATCTGGAAGCTCTCCTGTATGCTGTTCCACGTATCCACACTCTTCCTGCCACATCATGTAAGTGGCGTCATACACGGTGTCATTTCACATGACAACAGAGTCACGCGGATAATTCATGATGCCAATTTTTACTCCTAGCGAGCAGTTCAGCTAAACTGTGACAAAGCGATTGTAATTTACAATACTTTTCCTCTGAAACATAATAGCTCATTACGATGGAAGCATGCATATTTATTTGAGATTTAAATACAGATACAAATCTGTGACAAAACTCCCCAGTCAATCTATGATGCATCAAAAACCAACCAAAGGGACCAAGTTTGCTAACATTTAACTGAGAACAAAGAAACGTCTGCCATTTGCATTTTAAATTAATCAACTCTCTTCAAAAAGATGCTGCAATCAATTACCTATCCAGCTGCATATTTACAAATGTACTCAAAACATTTTGAGAAGTAAGAAAACGTATCTCATGGGAACAGTCATTTTGCATTGCAAAAATGTTAGAGAGTGGGGTATTACTGCACTTTGCAGTTATTTTGAGCGTGACCTCTACACAATGTTAAATAACACTCGGGACGACACCTACACACTTTTTATTTTTAAATCAATTAACAAAAGTACTTCACTTTGACACAAACTGCAGGTCTCCCAGATGTGCAGAAATAAAGATTTAAAACCAGTTAATGAACCTCATACTCCATCTGAGATTTGTTTGGTCATCAAGCCAAAACAAGTAAAATGAAATATAATACATCAAAGGATGCAAAATGTAAATTATAAAGCGAGATGAAATGAAATAAGACACATTTCTATGAAACCACAAACAAAGGCTTCAGGGAGAGTCCAGATAAATATTTTATTTGTATAAATGCTTTAACTTGTCTATTGGTAATCTGATCTGTATGTATCTCATTCCAGAATAGCCAAGTACCCTGGGCTCAAGCACTCAATAAAAATGTTTTAGAATATTCCTTACATACAGAAAACATAATATACAATTACACATCACTGTAAGCCATCAAAGTCCTATGCACCATTTTCGCCTGTCGTTATTTATATAGATAAGTGTTTGTAGTTTGTGACTATTATGTACCAACCAAAATAATTCCAAAACGTGGCATCCACATACAAATGGTTTCTTCTGAGATTTTCACCAAAAATAAAACTTACAGATGGAATAACGTTTTCCGGGTCACGTTTTCTTGGAGAAACCTTCGCGCGTAAGATTCATGGGGTGACATTCAAATGAGTACCACACTGGAAAGACCAGTCTGCTTGTTTTCATAATTTTAAGAGCATATTAAATATAATGACTGAACTCGCTTTATGATTAAGACTGTGGTTAAACTGCTTAAAGAATGTCACGTTACTAACGAACGGCAGGTTTTGATCTTGACAGTGACATATGTCGCAACAAGTGCAGCAATAAATGCGAGCTTCAGAAAATCTTAACTGTGCATCTACTTTGAATTTTAATTCCTTTAACAAATGAACAGCACGCACTCTATTCCAAGACAGGAAAACAGACAATATTGCTATATATAATTTTCAATTTACCCAATACATATACGTGAATCACACATAACATTTTGTAAACTATTATTCTCAGAGAATTAAATTTACTGATCAATTCATTCTGGCAGCAATATATGACATCTCAAATATGCGTATCTGTTTCAGGGGGTTTTAGAGAAACACAAACAGTATAGAAAGAGGTCTGGCAAGGACAATTACTATGTATTATTTTGGTTAAGCTAATATTTCAGGATTAAACGATTTCAGGCCAAGACCAACAAAGCACAGCGGAGAGACGTGGTTAAAATGCATATTATGACGGACTGTGTTTTTTTAACAAAACCGACGGCGCTGATCTTAGGAGCCTTGAGCTGCTCACAGCAGCGTTTGAGGCTACGCCTTCCCCGAGACGATGGCGGCTGCCTGGTACAGGCCACACGGAGCAGAACAATAAATCATTTCTCGGCACAAAAATTCAACAATATACAACAGACTCCGAAAATGCCCTGCTATAACAGAACATATAAAATCGGCAAAAATCACCGAAACGATTAAAACATAATGTTTCTACTGAGGGAGACACCCTATCAAAGGCTAGTGAAAAGTTGTGAAAGTAATTGTTCTACTAAATAAAATATTACCTTATGTAAAGGGTTAAGGTTAGGGAATTTTAACATTTGAAAATTTTTAATCCCTGCGTAGCTAATTCTGTAGACGTTCACATAACTATCTGGAAACCAAACGTTTTGTATCCTGCTTTTGGATAAATGGGCGATGGTTCATTTCTTCTAGCCAAGTCAGGACCACAGACCATTCGGTGTCAGCCTGTGTTCCGTTTTTGTTCTTTACTGAAGGTTCTGGAGCTCAGGTGGAGACTTGGGCCCTCTCTCACTCCGAGGTGGTGGGACGGCCAAGGACGCGGTGTGATGCCGTGCGAATGAGGGCCGATGTGAAAACTAGGAAGACAGGCAACGCCAAAGGGGTGTTCGTGGCGATACCGCTCCCTGCCAGAGCAATGTGCCAAAACGTGGAACTTCACCTGTGTCAGCCATGCATGGAGAAGACCAACCCCTCCATCCCCCCCACCCTTAACTTAGGTCCATGGTCCCTTCCCATCTTCTGTTAATCCAACCCCCCATTCCTTCCTCATCTCTGAGGACCGTGCTCTGATGAAGCCCCTGTCCCTCACCCCATGGTCATGCACTCATGTCAACTCCATGTGTGGCCTGGCCCCCACCCTGTTATGGCTGATTAGTGTGTTTCCTGAAGCAACTATGGCCAGCAGCCTAGCTCCAGGATGGGGGCTAGTGCAGGTGATCAAAGCTTGACCCCCCCCTTGCCCCCCGTTCAAGGGGTTCACAGGAACCTAGCATCAGGACATGCTGCAGACAAGGTTTCCCAGCCAGATCAAATGCAGGCAGGCCTTGTAGGAGTACGTCGCCTCTGTCACTCATTAAAGGGTAGCATTTCATAAGAGCTGGGGGGGGGGGGTGGATAGGAAACAGAGACACCAAAAGCCACCATGTCCTCAAGCACCTACACGAGATCCTCTCGCCCCCTCCCAAAAAAAAACATTTAACGTTATTGCTTTTATAGAGCTAAAAATGGTCATTCTGTTTGCTTGTCATAAAAATGTAATGCAAGCGGGAAGTGAGTAGGAGAGGAGACAGCTACAAACAAATGCTTTCTTTTAAAAAATCCTGGCATTAATCAGTTTTGCATCAATTCACTTTTTTACGTTACACAAATCCTAAAATACAACCTTTTGTAGGTTTGCTGTCTGAGACATAAAAAAGATCGGCGCTCACAGACAAACCCCAACTTCTGTCCTTGTCAAATTCCTCTGCGAAACGCCGCAAAGCCATTATGAAGTTTAGGCTGGCTGGCAGAAAATCGTATTTTAATGAGGCTGAGAAAAGCTGAGTCTTCATCAGAAGCCCGTTAAAATATTCCAGGGTTAATCCACACATAAATTAATACAACAGCAAATTGTCATACTGAATACACACAGTCAGCTTAACAATAAACACACTAATCTTAAGGGTAAATAAAAACTACATTTAATGGCTTCCAGTCTGGATTTTAAGGACAGAAAACAGACAGCCAGACCGGCAGATCTGAGGCTAGTTTTCTATGATAGGAGAAACCATAGATTGTTATTCTATGGAAAGAGGAAATTCATTGTTTTCAATTGTTACTTAATGGTAGATAAAATTGTACATTGCTATTCCACTGTAGGGGTAAACATCAATTGAACCTGATCGGTTAACCTGTGTAGAACAGGTTATTTCCTCAAAAAATTGAAAGAGAATATAAGCTGTTAATCAGTGCTGGGAGCTAAACCAAAATAAGATGCAGGCCTAGCAAGAGTTAACCAGAAGATGACAGGGGGTTTTCTATCCAGAAAGGGAAGGGTTAAGGCTAAGCAGGATGGAGGCTGTTACAGTATTATTAGCCATGTTCGTGCGGGAGAAGCGATGTTGGGGGCCGGGCGCTGTAGCGTGATATCGAGCACAGCAGCGGCGGGTGTGGGCGGGGCCACAGAGGAGCCCGGTAAGCAGCGTTTCCCCAAGTGGAGCTGCTCTAACGGGAGCTGGGAGATTCACGTGCCACGGGCCGACCGTAACGACGAAGCAGGCAGAGAGGCCGGTCCCCCGAGCAAACACGTGCAGACCACACCGTCACGCGTGGAAACCGCACTCACACATGTCGCTGAGACACCTCTTCGGAAGCAGAACCTCTAAGTGCCCTGCATCCCGCCCCCTTCACGCCCACATGAATAACACCCCCATAAACACTGTGACAAATTCAGAAGATGATGCAAGCTGGAGTCCCCCCCGAATCATGTGGGCTTCCCGGTGGGGAATTGGGCGAGTTGCCAGCACCCGTTGCCCAGGTGGGCCTTCAATCTGCTCTCCTCGCAAATTAAAGTGCTCTTCCGGCAAGCCACCGAGGTATTAATAACTGTAGGGCCCCAGACTGCATCTGAAACGCAGTGCTTATTAAAAAAATGCAGGTAAACGGTATAAAGCCTCCCTGGATGGGTCCAGAAGCCTCATACGGCATCCAGTGAATTCACTTCAGGGATTCTTTTAGGGATACAGTGGGGCTACGAACCGTGCCCCCTATGTCCAGGAACTGCTCTTGCACTGGGCCAGCCCCTTCACACTCAAAGCTCCAATCCCACACCCAGAACTGCAAATGTAAATCATGAAATTAAGTGACAAAAGGTATTCCCATACATTATACATAAAACAATGAATATTCACGCAGTGGCATCGCTGCCAGCACTGTAATTCAATGCTTGAACACGAATTCTAGGAAAATGGGAACATTCAAGATGCCTGCCCTTTTGAGGCAAAAAAAAAACCCCAACTTGGATGGTAATGAATAGCGAATGCCGCTGTGTTTTTGTGAGCAATTTGAAACCTGGCGTCTGAGAGTCAGAGAGGGGTGCGCCAATGAAAACCCACTTTCCCGACTGCCGGGGAACAATTATATCAACAATGTCATAACAATAATGAAATTCTCCGGGGCTTTTTCGCATATACAGCCGCTTGGAGCAATGTCAACAGTTAAAAATGTGTGTTTTATGACTTTCGAGAGCGGTGGCGATGAATATTTATTCTACAGCACGTCCATGTGCGCGGGGATGGCATTTAGTGAAACTTGCCGATAATTTATGACATGTAACACACTCCATCTTCCATGTATGCATCATTACAACCCTAATTTGCTACTCTGCATAACGTCTTCATGAATGGCTGTAAGAATTGAACTTTCCAGTGTGAGACGATTAATATATTGAGTGCAGTATAATGTTGTACAATGGCCTGGGGCAGCTCGGTTGCTTGGGCTCCATGGCGTACCTTGTAAAGACAACCAGGTACAGATGTTTGAGGGCATGCTAATTTTAACATGCTCCGGCCAATGGGGAGGCCCAAAATGGCCGTCCGGTGTCCTGGGGTTCGCGTGACGCCTCTATCAAGCTGGGTGACACTCACAGCTGCACATTGCCTTTTATATCCCTGCCACGACACTCGAGGGAACTTAGCTGCTAGCGCGCGGGCCACGTCCTTCAAGCCTCAGCGCGTTTTATATCATTTGGGGGGTTGGGGAGGGGGACCAGGCAGAGATTATAGAAGGAGGGGCAGAGAGTTAGTGACGAAATCTGCTCTAATCCCATTGTACACTCCTAGGATGGCGCTTCCGGGACACCATAAATACAAACACTTTTTATGTGTGTATACAACAGAGGAATAGCTAATTAAAGTCATTTATGGCATCACTATCATGTGACATTTGTTATATATGACATCACTGACAAAGGAGTTAAACTGTTATAGGTCAAAGTCAAACAGGTGACCCTCCTATTCGATGGCACATTAAGACACCAAAAGCCACCATGTCCTCAAGCAGGGTGGGTCCAGGAGCTGGGTTTGCTCCCACTTGAGTGCTGGGGTCGTGTATGACATCAGCCCTTCCTGACATTGTGTCATGGTGTCAAGCAGCCTTTTTGTTCTTCTCATCCTGCTTTAAGAGCACTTGTGCAGTGACAAAAGGCAGGCTGACCTCGCTTTTCTATGAACCTTGAGCATTGTGTTTTGAACAAATGGCTGAACAAAATGAACATAGTATTTCAGTGCCTTCAGCCTGTGTGTGTGTCTGCGCATGTGTGCTTGTGCATGAGCACAGCGTGCGTGACAGCACTGTTTTGTAGCCACGGATGTACTCCCCTAAGCGTGCATCGGGAGCCCCAGGCCTTGGTCCCAGAACGACCTGTTTTTCCCCTGTTTGGTGGGGGGGAGGGGTGGAGCGCCTTGATACCGCAAAGCTGGGCGTCTGGCTGAGTCACACCATTACTAGCTCTGGTGTGTCCCAGGGGAACATGACAGATGTGATTGTGTCACTCTTCACTCGGGAAGGCAGGAGCTTGTCTGTTTGTATGGAATCCATGCATGGCTGATACCTGAGGAGGGTGTGCATGTATGTGTGTTCTCTGTATGCAGCAGAGCTCAGCATGTCCTGGGGCTTGTCTCTGAAGCTGTACATGGGCGGTGCATGTGCTCTTTGGGGACTGTGCATGTGTGGGGCTGGGAGTGGGAATTCTGACTGTCACATAGGCATCGGGTCAGCGATGCACCATACCTCCCTCCGAAACACAGACATACACACACACACGCTCCAACATCTCTATGAAAAACCGACATGCACGCAGCAGGAGACATGGCAGGGGAGGTGTTAATTCCATAATATCCTGTCTGTTTGCTGCTATACCATCAATATCTGCCTTACCAGAATCTGCCACTTTGTGGCGGGGGCGGTCAGCTTCATCACCATCATCCTTGTTATACCTGGATTCATTGCCATCATCTACATCATCTTGGCCACCATCATCAACCTCAGCCACCTCACGTTTTCCACAATCATGATCATCATCAACACCAATGATATCATGATAATCATCAACACTGCTGACATCACCATCATCATGAACCTCACCTTTGTCATCATCATCAACACCATTCACATCATAATCATCATCATCATCATCAGCAGCAGCAGCATGACTTGAGACGGTCCAGTGGGCAAAGGCACTCACGATGTGTAGCTCTAGGTAGTCTCCAAGTCCAGAGGAGCTGTCCACTCGCACCAACACCGCATCCTTCAGCTGCGTACTGAAGCCCACCGTCAGCCGGTCTGCCCGTGTGCTGGGCCGGTCATTCGGCGGCCACGTGTAGATAATCAGACCACCATCGCGCCCAAATATGTACGTCGTTCCCGCTGCAGAGGGAAGGTGAAGATTCATTAGGGTTAAAGGAAGCGCCTTCTATGGGTTGTGAGCTCTCAGCAGAATTACCTGTCAAAAAATAGAGTAAGTTGGAACAAGACATATGGACAGAAAAGAAAAGTGATGGATGCTTAACGACCTGTGAACTCATAAAAATCGCAAGATCCCCCAACCAATCAGTGCTGTTCTGTTGGCCCATGTGACAATAAGTGGGTAGGAACCTGAAATGCTCTTTCAGTAAGGCATCACACAGTGGGACCTGGAAGGGTCCTGAGCTGTAGTCCTTGGTAGGTTCTTCCTAACTGTGGAGCGGCCCCTTAAGTACAAAGCATCTCCCCTTTCTATAAACTGCAGACAAAGCCCCCATAAAGTTTACAAAGGAAAAAAACAGCAGCTCTGTACAGGTCAGGAAATGTGTCTCTATAATGAACGACCAGGGGAATTTGCCAATTTAGTCAATACTCTCAATTTATTCCTGGCTTGATTCGCAGGCTTGTCTCATTCCCTGTCCTTGTTCTTTTGTTGTTTCTTAGCAACAGCGCTGTTATTTCCCATCCGGCTGCTCTCCTCGCTCATTAAGCATTTCATTATTCCGTCCTCTGCCCCCCCCCCCCCACATCTACTTTTATACATTCTGTCTGGACACGGACAGGAGGCATTTTTATGATCATTAAGAGAGAGAAGTGCCTCTGTGCCTTTAAAGGGAGAATTAAGCATGTAACATTCCCCCATCCCCCTGTTTCCATGCTGTCTTCATTTTTGTTTAATTGGCACAGCCCCGCCTCTGTATGCCACATGACCCACCTCCAGCCCCACCCCCAAGATCCTCCATTACCTATCCTAAAAAGGAGTGGTCGACCACACTGGCTTTAGGGCAAGGGGGAGCTACTAATGCCTAATGGATGCAACACTGCAGGGATTCCAGCAGCACTGTTTTCAGCCTTATTGCACAGCCAAATCCACTGGGCCTCCCATTCCCTAGAGGAGACACAGAATTGTTTTGGCCAGACAAGAACCTGGTTGAAATGCTCAATGTAGCTTGTTCAGTCAACAGTTCTGGCTCAACAACAAACAGCTCAACATGCAGAAAAGGTGGGCGCAGGAGTTCACCCCTAAATACCCACAGTGGGTATCAGTTTATTAATAAGCTGTTATTAGCTCTGAAGTGAAGGGATAGAAACTGCATCTCATACAAATTCCAGCTACCCTCATCACTCTGAAGGCAGACGGGCTCAAATCTGATTGGATGAGGCTGGATCTGATGGGCGGGGGACAGCAGTGATGGATGGATGTCTCTCTTTAACTGTGCGGCTGTCAAACAGGTGAAAAAAAAGATACATTAATTAAAATGATAAAAAAAATGTACTAATTTATTCTGTGGGAGGCAAATTTGCAGCTTGGATTTGTGATTTTTGACATATTTGATAAGGATGGAAACAAATGCTAATGGACAGAGAGAAAGAGAGTGCGATATTGCTTGTAAAGAAATGAATACATTTAATAAGAAATATAAATGGAGGAGGAGAATATACTCCTGTTCCATCAGGCTCACACAGTAATTGAGTGCCCGTAATTACCCTCAAACACTTTTTGGGATGTTGTGATTATTTTCTAATTTTGTTCTACGATGCCAGAACACAAATAATCACAATTTATTCTCACGGGGGATTCCCAAATACACGGAATGACTTCATCCAGTTTCTCGCATGTCCACACAAACTCACTTAAAAAAACAATTATCTGGACATGTGTTATGTATGAGATGCAACTTTACATTTATGTATGGCCACACAATAATATACAATAAATCTGTTGACATAACATCAATTAATTATTCTCCTCATTGTTATATTGTGGCTCCTGTGTCTTCTCCTTTCCTTACCCCCCCCCCCCCCCAAACGTACTTAACTATTCTCACCCCTTAATTTATTTCTGTGGCATTTTGGTTGGGGTAGGGGAGCCACAGAGACAAAATTGCTAAAGAAATACAATCCCCCTCCGACTTAGTTTCTGAGTATTTATTTATCTCTGGCCTGCGGCCTTGATTAGCTCTGCATTTAAGCACGAGCGTCCTTCCCTCGATTCCTGCAACCGCGCTGCTTCAGTCTTCGCTGAGACTTTGCCCATCCATAACGTGCACCCCCCCCCCCCACCATGTGAAACACCCACTTTCATCAGACAAAGGGCCCCCACAGAATTCTAACCCTGCCATTAAAAAGGGGGTGCTTTTAAAAAGAGAAGCACTACCATGATTTAATTACAAAGAGACACTCAGATCTTCAGAAGCAGCTGATGACCTAATTAGACGATGAAACATGTTGCTAAAATTAGAGTTAGATACCAATTTGGGCCCCACATTGGGTCAGCCATGGAGGATTTGTTGTAGGAGACATCCAAGCGTGCCATTGGCCAGAAGCAGTTACATGGGCGCAGAAAAGATGCAAATGTCAGACACAGCAGTAAAGACTGAGTGACTCCCCACACCATAGGCAAGGTCTGGGGGGGGGGAGTCCCACTACTCCTCGCCATTGCATTTCCTCTGCACAGATATGGATCTGTTGTAGTCATCGGATACAGTGTCGCACAAGAAATATTTGTCTCTCACTTGAAGGCTGTCTCGTCATACTTCCCTTTCTGAGATGAAGATGTTGGGGGAGGGGGGCTAGGAAGGAAAGGAGGATGAGTGATGGGAGGAATCAGAGTGTGAAGAGGAGAGGTTAAAAGGGAGGTGAAAAAGTGAGTGGGGGCATTGCTGTAATTATCTTGCCTTGTTATCACTCCCTGTTTATGCCCTGTGGCGAGCTTGCTAAGAGTGCCGGCCAGCGCCGGGCAGCAAACACCTCGCAACCGCAATTCTCACTCATCCGGCCCTAATGGCAGAGATCGCTCCAGACTGTTAGCAATGAGTGTGATTTGCTGGTTTGCAGAAAACAGGAGTCGTGTGGAATCACACAAGGAGTCACATAATTTATATTCTGCTCCTTGTATACTCATAAAAATTGAAGTGAACCCTGGCATGATCTTGTCCGGCCATTTTGGGAAATACCTCACCACTTATGATGACTGCCTGTCATTGGCCAGTTCCTTGCTGGAAAGAAGGAGGTCCCATAATGAGGTCATATGTGCCTGGAAGAGTCATGAAAATCCTTGGGTAAAAAACGGGCCGGTTTTCCTGAAATTCAAAATCACTTTATTTCCTCGCTGAGTTTCCCCACATCCTGGAGGAGCCCCGATTCCGAAGAAACGACAGATGCCGCTCCAATCTGTGAACGTGTCTGCAGGGCTCCGAGGGGTTTGGTGTTGTAGGGGCTGTGGTGCCTGAGGCTGGCTTTGTGATTGGGGGTGGGGGGCGGGTTGGACGACTCCAGAAACATCTGAATTCCCAAAATGCACTGCATCCACACGGCTCATATCCTCCAGCTATTCTTAGCATGATGAAAGGTGGCATATTTCAGTGAGATACAGGCCTTGGAGATCCCCAAATCTCACACGACATGCTGTGCTCACATCGCCTCTTGTGTGTCTCATGTGTGGATCAAAATGCACCCTGTTTGAGAAGGGTCCATAACCCCAGCCCCCGTACGCTGCGTCCTGCGTGGGGCCCGTCTGACATCCTGCTGGCTCCGAAGGCCCGGCCCGTCCTGCATCAACGGCATCCCGCCATCTGTCAACTCAGCGCTCACTGTCACTAAAAGCATGCCGTGCTGAAGCCAAGAATACACCCATAACGTGAGCCTTGGTCAAAACTTGACATTTTCTCACCATTTTAAAAATTATATTTATTTTCATGCTGCAGCTTCCTTGACTTTTTTTGCAGTCCATACATGGGTATGTTATGTTGTATCAATGTGTTTAAACTTGCATTGTCGCGTACGCATTATTTATAAAACAGTATATCGGTGCCAATTCAATATCCTCACTCCAGTGTTTCGATGTCTCAGTGAGCCAAAAAACTTTGAAAGTGAAGCCAGCTTGGCATACTGAATTCCACAAAGAAATGCCAATTTAAAATAGTAAGATTAATACATACTGTACATAACATACAGTATAAGCTGCAATTTCGTTAGAGTACATAAAAAAATCCCAGTGTGACTAAAATTGTTACCAGAATTGATAAACTCACTGATCCCCAAACGAACGCTGCAGTCTTACTGGGGGTTAGCTGGGAGCCATTGATGCTCAGTGAAGGTGCTCGACATCATCTGGGAGACACAGATACTCAGTGAAGGTGCTTGACATCATCTGGGAGGCACTGACACTCAGTGAAGGTGCTTGACATCATCTGGGAGGCACTGATACTCAGTGAAGGTGCTTGACATCATCTGGGAGGCACTGACACTCAGTGAAGGTGCTCGACATCATCTGGGAGACACAGATACTCAGTGAAGGTGCTTGACATCATCTGGGAAGCACTGACACTCAGTGAAGGTGCTTGACATCATCTGGGAGGCACTGACACTCAGTGAAGGTGCTCGCAGCCAGCTACAAGCCACCGATAGTAGGTGATTACCATCACCTAGGAGCCACTCATACTCAGTGAAGGTGCTCAGCTGGGAGCCACTGATATTCAGTGAAGGTGTTCACCACCCTGGACATGGAGCCTAAGACAGAAGCAGCCCAGGCCCAGCTGAGATCCCTCACCTCCCGCGGCCGTTATGTGAATGGGACCAAAATCGAACAGCGACACTGCGTCTGTTTCACAAAGAGGCGGCAAAACAATTAATTATCGTTACACTCCATGCATTTATTTTTAAGTAATTGCCTTGCTGTGAGCTGTTGGGTGCCAGCATTTATGCGTGTTTTGGCAGATAATTAAACGGTCCATCGACTGTCATAGACGCAAGGGGGAAATACACAAATGCCCAGAAAAACAGGAAGTTTACTCCGAAAGGGAAAGGAATTTTAAACAGCTTATTTTCTGAAATTGATTCACACAGAGGTCACAGTGGAAAAACTAGGTATCTGTGACCCAGCCCAACACAACAGTAAGGTCAGGTGGAGGATGACCCAGAGCAGCAAATCAAACTCAAAACAAGAGGGAATGTGCCTAGATGTTTGGATTTTTCAGTCGCTGTCTTCAGTCCAGCCCTTGCCTTCGGAAATAAAGCGCCTTCTCCAGAGTGATGTGGTGCCCAGACTCATGTGACGAACAGCAGGGCCACACGCTAATCTCCTCCCAGCGATAACGGGTTTACTCAATATGGGTGACTCATGTAAAGCTGGATAGGAATATGGTGTTTCTGGGGGTTATTCTGAGACTAGATCGTAAAAAAATGTAGGCATACAATGAGATGACCTTCACATTGACAACCCCCTCAATATAAAACTGATGGGGGTTAGTAGTCACCAAAATTCAAATGAATCTATAATACTGCCATCAGCAGGTGCTGGGCTGTAGAATAACTTGGGGGTGGGGCATAGACAACTTTAACAAATAAAAACCCAGCTAGTCACCTGACTAGGGCTACTACACCTATGCTGTGTTTGCCGATCACAGTACATGTGCCACAATTTCCACCTTCGGAACCTTGCTGTCTGGCCTGTATTGGGTCTGATCCACAACGAATTGTGAACCAACCAATCAGCGAATACACAGAACTCACTGAGTGAGGAGATACCGGAAGCTCTGCCTACATACCTTACATGTGGCCCTGCCCACACCCCTCCCACCCAGTTTATATGAAGTTTTATACTTTACAGCCATTTGCTTTGCAGGATAGGCTCAGTGAGGCCCCCTTCTGTCTCCCATCCCTTAATCACTGCGTCAGCGTACTTATGGCCAGCCTCATGTTTATAGCTGCTGCACTCGATGCCCTTAAGCAACAGCCATCCGGCAGGCGAGTCACTGCATATGTCCTATTCAGTTCAGTGCTTGGCGGAGCCCCGAGGGATGCATATGGAGCTCCAGGGGGTGGAATGCGATGGAGGAGGGCGTCCTCCTGGGAGTGACAGGAGGGCAGTCAGACAGCTTGTCACCACTGACCTTAATGTCTGGCTGGCTGTCAGGCAAAACGGGGGCAGGGGCTAAAAATGAAGCCTAGACTAGAGAAACAGCCTTTGGACCCTCTGGATCACATGATTCAGTTTCAGGCCCCTAAAATTCCAACAATACCACATCATAGGAACAAATTTATATAAATATACCCCATATTTATATACAATTTATATACAGCATATAAACTCTACACAATTGCTCATCCAATAGAGGGTCTTGGTGAGTTTAGTGACCAGCCCAGGAAGCACAGGGTGGCAGGCAGGGGAACACCCCTGGGTAGGTTGTCACTCCATCGTAGGGTGACACGTGCAGGGACTGTGTGCACTTTACAGATGTTAATTAAAGAAACCAGAACAAACACAGTCAATCCTGAGGAGAACATGCAAATACGACACACATGGCTATCGAACCCACAACCATAAAGTATAATAATAATGATAATCATAAAAATAACAACTTCATCACAGCGTCATCTTTTAGAAACAACACAGAAGAGCACAGCATTACATCTAGATCAGTTTAGCAGACAGCCTTGGAAAGCAGAAAAGCACCATCATTTTATCAAACTCTCCCACGAACTGGTAGCCACATCTTATTTACTGCCCCCATATTATGCATAAATAAAGCCACAAGCTCATCTGCAGTGCTGCCGGACGGTTAGCCACACATTAGCGGCTAGCTTCTGCTAACACCACAGGAGATGCAGTTGCAAAAGATTGCATCAGGGCCTTTGTTCAAATTTTAATGATGCGGGGCTGGCGTTGTCGCAGAAATAATCATCAAGCCCTCATGCCACACACTGAGGCCTCACTCAAGGCACTATACTTCACATTAATGTGCTCCCGGTTCACAGGTCAGTGTCTGGGGTGAGAAATCAGTCAGAATGCTGGAGACGCTATCGGCAGATTCGCCGCAAAAGCTCTTCTCGCTGTGCTGCGGCGAGACACTCGACAAAAGACAAACCCAGCCTGCAGCAGGCAGCGTGTATGACCTTGGCCTCTCCAAAGTCTTGAGGTCTTGAGCACTAACCACCCCCCCCACCCCAGCCTTATCGTTCCGTCTTCCTGGTGCTTTCCTTCTCATTTAAACATCCTCCTCTTTCTTGTCTTCTCCCGGTTTGGTTACAGCAGATTGAGATGCAGTGCTAAATTATGCAGTGAGTGACATGTCCCCCCCCCACTCGCCAGAATGCCGACAGAGGTGCAAATCGCATACGGCACGTCTCGGTCACATGGCCCCCATCTGAACGCCTCCCGCCAGCTCGCTTAGAGGCCAACATTAATGAATCGTTGCACCCCCCCTCCCCCCATGGCAGCAGTCTATTATAGCCCAAGACAGCAACATATGTGCCAGTGATGCGACTTCAGGGCCCTGCCAAGGGAGCCCCCGGGGGGGGTGGTGGTGGTGAATGGGGCCACACAGCACCCTCTGCCTGCCTCCTTAACCCCAGCCTGGATCATTAAAGCCCTTCTGGATCCCCTCCAGCAAGCAGGTGCCTGTTTACAAGCAGGAACACCTGCGATGCACTCTCAGGGTACGACAGAGGCGGTGCTTAACATTCATTCATCAAACGCGAATGGGGCGCCTCCCATCTGCCACCTACTGTCAAACAGACACAGCGACGTGAGAGCCAGGTCTCCACGGACAGGCACCAGGACATCGAGAGAATCTGCTATTCTGCACATGCCGTGTTGGTATAATCATGATGAACTGGAGACTCGAGACATCAAAGGGAATCACTGGGGGTTCTGGTGCTGTCAGGTGATCAGGATGGGGAGGTCACTATGTTAGAGATGATGGTCAATGGTGTCCTGCTTCAGCAGCTCCATCAGCCCAGCAAGCTCCTACGTGACAAGCTTTCCTATTGAGATGCTATCTGTGCAAGTGACAAGGTGGCATGATACATCAGCATCTGTATGGGGAGGGGGCGGCTGTCCTTCAATGAAATCAGACGGTTTGGCTGGAGTTATTACAGGTACATCCGTCTAGGAGGACAAAGATACCATGCAGGGGTCACAAGGTCTCGGCCTGGGGGGTGGGTAATACAAGAAGCGTCACAGAGCAGCCGAATGTAACACCTGTAGGGGGGGTGAGGTACCCCAGTGCGACGTAAGCAGTGTGTGAATCACATTCATTTTTAATAACAGCCTTTACCTAAGTAGCTGAGGTGGCTCACAGCAGGGACAGTCCGCTTGCTGGGAGGGCATGTTCTGCTGCGAGGAAAACCTGAGGACACATCCGGGCCGGAGGGCCGAGCCCCATCCAGAGGCGGTGGCCTGCCGGTGCTTTGGGGAGCGTGAATTTTTAATGAGGCCGGGGTCAGCGCCGCTCCCCCTCTCAAGGAAAACATGCAAATGGGAGCCATGCTGCTCACTCGGACTCGCAGGGAACATTCCCGCCTCGACATAGAAATAGCGGGCCGAGGCTGAAACGACCTGCCAATTAAATTTTACACATATCCCTCCCGGCAGCTGGGAAAAAAGGCATGTGACCTCTCCATGACAATGCTCCCAATATTTCCATATCTCCCACTACAATCCTGAGTGCCCCTGATGTGTAAGAATAATATCTGTAACCTTTTTCAGTCTGCGCCCAAAGAATGCTCAGTAGACTAAGGGTGCAATACAGTTCATAAAAAAAAAAAAAACATTATTTGAATAATAGTCTTCCATAATCCATCCATCTATTTCTAAGCACCTCAGACATAAGGTCACTGTATCATTATCACTTACTGCAATTGATTATTATTATAATTAGTATAGGGTGCCGACTGAATGCATCCTATCTCACAGCACCCAAAGCCACACGCATGGAGGATCACTGTTCCAGCACAGAACCCTCATCCCTGGATCGGTCTTACCTGGATCAGCCCCAGATTTTAAATCATTAAGGCATGAATGGCCCACCTGGGGAGAAACTGTAAGAATATGCATGCTGCCCCCTGAAAGTTCTACCCAGCCAGCCGTTTAAAGGGTGTAGACGAATATTTGCTACTTTCACCATAATTAAAATTCGACCCCACCCCCCCTCCACCCGCAAACCTGCTGCAATCCGGGTTTGGCGAGGGCCAGGATAGGGAAAAGGTTGTTTAATATGTCCTGAATCACGTGGGCTCAGGGGCACCCTCTGCAGGTGGCCTACGATGGTTTGCCTCCCGAATGGGGAGCAAAATTGCCTTCAGGCTCTGCCGGATCTTTCCAGACTACCAGCACTTTGTAGCGCTACGTAAACGGCAACATCCCTGTGCTCTTAATGCTGCACTATTATAGTAGGCACAGGCTAACAACCACCCTCCCTGTCCTGGAAGAAAGCCCATAATAATACCTATGAAACAAAACAAGGAGCCTGTACAGCGATGCCAAGAGCAGTGCAAAGAGGGTTAGTGGGGGTTTACTGAAGCAGCGGGTTGGGGGGTGGGGGGGATGGTCTTTAGCAAGGCCACCAGCAGCACAGATGTCCCACTGTGTGCACACAAGAAAACCACCCCCCCCCCCCCAATCAACACAGTGTGCCAGGATCAGCAATGTCAATACACAGATCGATAAAGCTCCCCAAGAAAGGGGTGGGGGGAGGGGGTAAACAAAAGGAAGAGAGAGGCAGATTACAGGACCCCCCTCCACTGCCACCACTACGATTAATGGTATGGATATTGACAGCTTGTACAGTATGGGCATTTAGGCCCAATTAACCTCAGAATGTGAAGTCAAAAAAATAAAAAAAGAGAACAAACCCAGGGATGAGTAGCTGCAGGACAGAAAGGCCAGAGTGCGAGTTTGTAAGTTTGTACAGTACATAGAAAAACAGGCCTCCTGGGCAGGCGAATCGTTGTTCCCACCTTCCTGTTTCTGTAATTGCACTCAGAGGCCCAGATTTCCCATTGAATTCACCTCATCTTTCACATGTCACATTCCCAACGGCACCCCTTGAATGCTGATGTTCATGGAGCATCTACCCCCCCGCACCCCAATACACAGTACAGCCCAGAGCAGATAGTCGTATCTGAGACTGACTATGTTTAATGGCATGACAGCGACAGTGGTGATGAGCTGTGATGTTTGGATCCCCCCACCCCACCCATCAGCTGATGAGAGCAAAATTAATCTGACCATTAGAAGAGAAGCCCTGCCGCTAAATCGCACACCGCCTGTTTAAAATCTCCCACATGGTCTCACACCTGCGTCTAAAGCACAGACCCAGCCAGTCCTCCAAATTAAACAAGCTGCGAAAACTGCAGGGACGCGTTTTGGGCTGCTCCCCTTGGACTTGCAGACACGCCGGGGACGCTGGCTGCCTCTCCCCGTCTCCTGGCACATTAAGATTCGGATGGGCTCCTGGAGTCTGGTTGGTGCGGGCCGCCTGTCTCGTACCTTTCTGAGCGGGACGGCTGGAGGTGCCCCCTTCCTCAACCTTTCAGCAGCGGCAGCGATCTCTGTCTCCCTTCCGCCGTGCCCCTCCTGCTGCGCCCCCCACGCTCAGTCTGCATATGATGCAAATGAGGCAGGTTTCCGCGGTGAGGCCTGTTCGCCCTCCCCAGATTGCCGGCGCGTCGAAATCCGCTGCTCTGATCCAGCCGGCTGTCGCCTGGTCAACGGCTGTTATTATTCTGGTTAATGACTGACGTAACCCCATTGGCACAGATCAGTGGGAGAAGACCAACCTGGAGAAAGGGAGGTGCGTGGCAAGCACAAGTGCATGATGGGAAGAGGCAAGGCACCTAGCTGGAGACATTCATGTGCTGTCGCTCCCAGGCCTGTAGAGGGTGCTAAGTGAACACCTGGATCTGGTGAGATTACTAGGTAATACAGCATAGTTAACCTCCTCAAAACCAGCAGCAGCAGTGACACTTATCTAATAGTCCACCTGGGGGAGGGGGCTGACACCTGCAGTATTCCACTCACCTCCCCTCCCCCATTAGCCACAGTTATTAAAGTCTTTCTCTGTCAGCTCCTCCCCCCCCCCCGACCCGTGATGAATGACCTGACTCGTTGTACCAAAAAGCCACACCTGCCACCACTGCTGGCTGAGATTATCATAACTAAGGAGCCCAGCTAACGAGGTGGATTCCTGTCATAATGATAGCCCTGGCTTTGGGGGTGTAGGGTCAGTGTATTAACCCCCTCCTCCAATTTTATCCTCCTGGGTGCATCCATTTTGCTCCTGATCCATCTTGTTTATTTCATTTTCAATATTAGGCTTGTACCCAGAAGCTGCTTGTCTTAAACATCAAGCTTCCAACTGAACTTTTAAAGACTGAACAAGAGTTTCCAGACAGTCCTTGCACACCTAACCAAAAAAGGGTTTTAATCAAACATTAAAAATGGCCACTTCTTTGCTATGCTTGCCCCCCCACTTCTAGTGTATGCAGAAACCTCACCCAAACAGCCCTTTTCAATGGTGCCCAAGTCCGCAATAAAAACACCCCCTCTCCAAAATCCTACAGTGTCTTTCTGGAAACTTCTCCCTAATGAATGGTTTAAACTGCACTGTGATGTGATGAGGTTTAGGCCATTATTCCCCCACACGGTTAACGGATTGGGCACATTCACCGAATTCAGTGACGACTAATCTGTTTGTTAATCAGATGTATCTCAGCAACGGCGTCGAGATGCCTCTTGTGTTTATAGCATGTCTGTGTGTTTGTTTGTTGGCTGCTTGGTTTTATGCGTTGACAGATGTGGTAAATATTCACAGTTCCAATTATAGAAACGAGGGTGGTGGGGGGGGCAGAATGGCATCAGCAGCTTCAGTGCCCCTCGTTTTGGCTGACACACCGACCTCGTGTTAAACATGTCTCTTTTCCTGCATCCTCATTTACTGACATCATCTGCCAAAAGCAGCAGGGTCCTGGCAGTTTCATTCCACGTGCAAGCAGTGCTTCTTTTTCAACGCACTGAGCAAGACCTCCTTCCTGAAAATCTGGCTCTTCCGAGGAGGTGCTTTGGAGTTTTGCCTGTCCCGAAGTTTCATGGGACAGGGTGAAATAGGCAGTCATTTAATGATTTTAAAAATGTTTTAAAAATGTTTTAGTGCTGCAAAAACGGGACAGCCGTTCACTTCAAAGCATTATAGTGCTCTGCCCTATTAAAGGGCTCTGCATGAAGATGATCACTCAGTATGGTTCTGAGTATGGACTCCCATGAAGAAACTCTGTGAACGTCACATGACTCCAGTCTTCCAATCAAGCGGCTGGCTGCCTGGCTAGTTGGGCAGCTCTGGCTTTAACCGGCCTGCGGCAGTGTATCTGTTTCATTGCTGGAGGGAGAAGGAGATGGCGGGGGGAGTTGAGGCTGCCGTCCAGGATGATCCACAGCTGTGTGGAGAAGATACCACTGCAGGTGCGCCTGGTGGTGCCAGAGTCTGACTCCTTGTTCACTGGATCCACAATATTTGAGGGGATTTTCGAGGGGAGTGAAGGGGAACCCTTATCAGAGTCCTGTTTGCACGTGGACATGCCCCCTAATAACGTTTGGTGAGGATGGCAAAGAGGGGGCTGCACGTGACCCGCTCACTCCCCGTCCCTCCTGCCTACTCAAGCTCATCACTCCCCAGGGAAAAAGCTTTGGGGGGGGGCACTTGCCGTCTGTGTGGGACGTGTGAGATGACTGTGCTCCCCGGCACGGTGCTCTCTGTAATCCCTGCCCACGAGACGTGGCATGTGTGTCAGGCCGGAATTAAACAGCCGGCTCTCCCTGGATGCCGCCGGCTCGCTTTGTCAGTGAAGCCTCTGCTGCTAAACGATGGGATGTTATTTAATTAGCCACATAGCTTAAGGAAAGGGAGTTGGAAAAAAAACAGAGTGAGGAGATATATACATACAGAGAGAGAGAGAGAGAGAGAGAGAGGACATAGGACATCATAGCTCAGGGAGAATTGGCTGGGGGGGGGGAGCGGTGCCCCTGAACAGCTGGATCTCAGATTGGTGAATTTACACTGCCCACCCCGTAGCCAAAAGAGCTCATGCGAAGCCCCAGCCCATGCGCTGAGACCTGGGTCTAATCTTGGCACAAATGGCAGACAATTAAACGGAAGCTGAAACCAAGAGATGGGGGGGGAGCAGGGGGAGAGATCAGGTGAAACACATGTAGCATCCCGATGCCGAGATTTTATCACCATTCGCCAGAAGCTCTGA
The DNA here is from genome assembly GCA_026777045.1 of Hyperopisus bebe. Lineage (NCBI taxonomy): Eukaryota > Metazoa > Chordata > Actinopteri > Osteoglossiformes > Mormyridae > Hyperopisus > Hyperopisus bebe. The sequence continues at coordinate 20,401,935 of JAODJW010000062.1, read as the reverse complement.
TACAGCTGGGGCAAAGGACAAGCTAAGGTGTGTGAATTCCCCCCGCTTCCTATTAGCTTGAATTAGAGCCAGCTTTGGCTGTGTTACCACTCCGCCGCAGGAGGGTGATTGAAAACCCAAAGATAAGAAGTGTAAGACACAGCAGGGTTTTTATCCCCTGTTGCCATTTTTGGTTTTTGTAGCTTCTTTCTATTATTTTTGTGCTCCTTGAGATTACACTGGAGGACGACAGCAGGGGGCGACAGCTAAGAACATTCCCAAAAATGCCCTCGTTGAGCGGCCAGAGGTCAGCTCATTTCGGAGTGACGAGTATTTCCTGGGTCTCCGTGAGAGCCAGCCATGACTGAATTGGGCAAGTCTGGCTTTATTTGTGCCTAGGACATTTACAAATGTCTTTGTTATTGTCATATATTGAGAGTGGTTAGGTAAGACTTAAAACTCAAATGCAGAAGTACAATTCATTATTTTTCAGAGAATTTACTCTCTCACCTGACCTTCAGTGAACTAATTAGGATGTGGATACTGGTTTCCCAAGTGCCACGATGTTCAGTCTGATGAACTCGCCTGTACGGAGATTTTCTGTTTTCTCTCTTAACGAGCCCTCAGTCTACTCCTTAGGTGTTGACAATTCATATTGTCAGTGGACCAAAACGAAGCCGGGGCGGCTCAATCGACAGCTAGCAACCGCCTGGTAACGATTGTACAGAGACCGGCAGCTCCGGTGGGGGGGGGGTGGAGGGACTCAGCTCAGCATGAGTACAGACACAGAGCCTCGGAAGGGATTTCTTCATCTACCTGCTTATTTTCTCTGTCTCCTGAGGAACTCCAAGTGGGTTCTAAGAATTTGATCTCAAGCTAAGTGGACAATTTTGTTGTTGCTGAACATTCACAGAAAAACACAGAGCAATGTATGCAGCATTTAAATATGAAGGATTATGCCTCATCTACACCTAGGGATAGGGAGAATGAGGAACAAAAGGAATGGTGAAGAACAGGGATAGAGAGAATGAAGAACAAATGGGAGAGTGAGGAACAGGGATAGAGAAAATGAAGAACAAATGGGAGAGTGAGGAACAGGGATAGAGAAAATGAAGAACAAATGGGAGTGAGGGATGAGGATACAGAGAATGTAGAATAAACGAGAGCGTGAGGGACAGGGATAGAGAGAATGAGGAATAAACGGGAGAGTGAGGGATGAGGATAGGGAGAATGAGAAATAAACAGGAGAGTGAGGGATGAGGATAGAGAGAATGAGGAATAAACAGGAGAGTGAGGGACGAGGATAGAGAGAATGAGGAATAAACAGGAGAGTGAGGGACGAGGATAGGGAGACAGGAATAAACTGGAGAGTGAGGGATAAGGATAGGGAGAATGAGGAATAAACGGGAAAGTGAGGGATGAGGATAGAGAGAATGAGGAATAAACGGGAGAGTGAGGGATGAGGATAGGGAGAATGAGGAATAAGATTGAAAGAGAGGCACCAGGATGATGTATCTTTCTGAATTGGTGCAGAGTATGATTCATCAAGGACCAGATGGGAGACAAGCTCTCTCACTGAAACCCGGCACGAGAGGGGGGCAGGGGGGTCTCAATGGAGGGCCTTCTGGGGTCAAAATAGCAACTGCCACAAAACAGAAGAAATGAACACAAAGGGAAAGAGAACTTCAACTGTCAGAGAGCAGTTGGAACGAATGGGTGGTGGGGCATCAATACAGGGATGGAGGTTTGATGGAATTATGCAGCATGTAATAATGCAGCTGGCTTATGAACACCTGGGCTGACTAATGTGGGGGGCAGCGGGTTTGTTCAGGAGGAGGCAATCAGCATCATTGTTTTGTATTGTTTGGGGATAGCCAATGCATATAATGCGTTATGTAACCACACCAGCCTGCTGACACACAGCACACCTTGACTGTGGCCTGCCCGACACACAGCACACCTTGACTGTGGCCTGCCCGACACACAGCACACCTTGACTGCGGCCTGCCCGACACACGGCGCACCTTGACTGCGGCCTGCCTGACACACGGCGCACCTTGACTGCGGCCTGCCTGACACACGGCGCACCTTGACTGTGGCTTGCCTGACACACGGCGCACCTTGACTGTGGCCTGCCTGACACATGGCGCACCTTGACTGTGGACCAAAACGAAGCCGGGGAGGCTCAATCGACAGCTAGCAACCGCCTGGTAATGATTGTACAGAGACCGACAGCTCCGGTGGGGTGGTGGGGGGTGGAGGGACTCAGCTCAGCATGAGTACAGACACAGAGCCACATCTTGACTGTGGCTTGCCTGACACACGGCGCACCTTGACTGCGGCCTGCCTGACACACAGCACACCTTGACTGTGGCCTGCCTGACACACGGCATTTCTCCACTTCGGCTGCCTGACACACAGCGCACCTTGACTCTGGCCTGCCTGACACACGATGATACTGCACTGCGGCCTGCCTGACAGACAGCGTCTCTCCACTTAGGCTGCCTGACATACAGCGCTCCTCAACTGCGGCTTGCCTGACACACGACACACCTTGCCATGACACACTGCAGCCTACCTGATACATGGCACTGCTCCACTGCAGCCTGCTATACACACAGCACACCTCCACTGTAGTCTGTCTGATAGTCTGGAAAATACTCCATTTCCAAGAAGCCTTTTTTTAAAATAAAAAAAAAACATAATAATAATAAATAAATAAGTAAGGGGAAAAAAGGGTAATGTCATCGTGTGGAGGCCATTCCTGGGGTCCTTATCAGCTAGAGCCTCTCCGGTCACTGTATTCCTGACCCCCCTTTAATCCCCTAATTTCCCCAAATCCGTTTCCTCGCTTGCAGTGAAGATATAGAACATTAAAACTGATTAAAGATTTTAAGAAACAGAAGCCAGAGGCCAGAGGGTTGACAGGGGAAAAGGGAATGGGGGGGGGCATACCAACGTGCTCCCTGAATGGGCAGCCCCCCTCCAACTGACTATAGCTCTACGCTGTGGATCACTGACCTCTAAATCCCCACACCCCACCCTTGGTGCTCTTTCATAACACTAGAGAGGGAGGACAAAATAAAAAAGGGATGAAGAAAGAATGCAAAGGAGGAAAAGCTCATCCGGAGGTCAGGGCCTTGTCTCCCTTTCAAGTCCCAGCTAATTGTTTCAAAAAGCAAAAAGTGCATGTCTCATGCACCCCCCCCCTCCCCTCAGCTGCATACACTGTGCTCCTCTGGCTAAATCCCACTGGCATGCTCACCACTGATAACGGGCACAAATACTGCGCACGTTTCTAGCCGCTCCGTCGACATGTCCATTTCCACACCTCATCCACATTTCTGGAAGCTTGTCTTTTTTTTAACTTTGATTTTATTTTGGATTTTAATTCACTCCACCACCCCGAAGATTCACACTGAAATGCAGCCGGTTGGGGATGGCTACAGCTTTTTGTTTCCCAGAAAGCACAGATGAGGGCACCCTGCCTCCCATGTCACACAACGCCTGGTGCCGCTGAAAATTGCTACTGCAGGAAGACAGGAGAAAAGCATGGACGGCGAGAGGAAGATCAGGCGGAATGATCCACTTTATTCCCAGTCAGCATCCTTCCCTTCCTCTTATTCTCTCAGCTGCCTCCCTCCCCAGGCCTCTGCCCCTGCTATGGCTCATACAAAACAGACTGAGGGACAATGTAGGAGAGACGTGATAATCTATTCTGCACGTCTTTGCTAATGCGTTCCAAACACAAATACAAGCACACCCAAATTACCCACGCTTCATCACAGTCTGGTGTTTTTACTGGTCCGCCACCAGGGGGCGACAGTTTTTTTTTTTTTTTAAACCTATATCCAATAGGTTTATAATGAAACTTCCACATTAAACACTGCATCTGCCCCCCTCCCCCCAAATGCTTGAATTGTGCCTCCTGTCTGAAAAGACGACAGAGGGGAGGAAAGGGGGCTTTTACGAGGTGCTGGAGGCAGCATTACGGGGCCAACCAGCTGTGATGTCGACCCGTTTACCCTTACCGCAAAGGACGGAGTTGAAATCATACGTGGAGAGCCAGGTGTGATTACGTAAGTATGCAAATGAGCGGCGCGCAGAAGCCCAGAGCTGGATCTCGACAAGCATCTCCAGACATGCGTACCATAGGAAGCTGGCTCCACCGTTACCCAAGGAATACGTGCTGATGCAGGGTACAAGGTTGATAACGGGAGGAAGATTTGAAGACATACAGACCGGAAGGGCACGGCACAAAAAAAAAATAATAATTCAGAGAGTTTTCATTTTAAATTTTTAATCACCAGATTAGCCAGCCCTGCCCCTCCCTCTAGTGTGATATAAGACTGGGTGAAAATTACGCCCTGGGGGAAGCTCAAAGTAGAGTCAACGGCGGGCGTCAAAAGCTCTGTCTCACCCCGGAGGCTGTGAGCTGCAGTCCACATGCCTGGCCATTGCGCTCACTTGCCCGCTCGCTCACAGATGTTTTTTTAATTTGCTCCCAGCTTCCGCTAAATCCGCAGCACCAAAGCTGAAACTCGTACATTTTTAACCGCACTGGAAGTCCTACGTGTTTTAAACACCACTGAGAAACCTGAGTTATCTTAGACATGATTTAAAGCCGCACTTTTCGGGGGGATGGGAATTATTATTAATGTGGATGCAAAAACAGACAACGACAGCGGCTCAGACTCGGGATAAATGAGACTGAGGTGGGGGAGAGGGGCACAGGAGACCTTGAGCCTCCAGGAAAATCCAAACTGAGCATCCTAATTGCCTCCCCTGCCGTCTCAGCAGGACATAAAAGCCGCCATTGGCTGCCCTGTGCACCCTCCAGGGCTGCGCCTGTCACTGCTCACCCGGCCTGCACCTGCACGCGAGTTGCTGAACCTGGGGGCCAGGATGACTACCCCATGCAAAAAAAACAAAAAAAAGCACCCGGACAGCCTTGCACATGCACGAGAGCGACCGACAAGCACATGCGCGCGCACACACACACACACACACACACATACTCACACACACACACGTGCGCTGACAAACCCTCTGTATCACAATATTAAAGGCAATCATCTCCACCAGACACTCACACAGACACACACTGCTGCCTCAGAGGGGTAAAGCCTGCATAGCACAACATGCCTCTATTTCCTCCATGGACACACACACACGCGGCAGGTCCATCTCACCCAAGCAGCTCAAACAGAAAAGCAAATTGCTCCCTCTCAATTTCAAACGTATATGTAGATAGAATCCCACACTGTAACCAGAGAAAGCCCACAGCAAAGATCATATGGGAAACAAGGATGGGGGGGGGGGGGGCACAGGGGAGCCAGGCAGATCGCTGCAGGTCACAGGTACATCGAGAACGTAAGAGTTGAAGGAGAGTGGTACCCACCGTGCCCTGCCCGCAGCGAGGCGGGGGACCTGTGAATGGAGACCGGCGTGGCGTGGTGATGCTTGCTCCCATGGCCCAGATGGCCGTGGTGGCCGCCCCCCCCCGAGC
>JAODJW010000062.1:20366856-20379700 GCA_026777045.1 Hyperopisus bebe | reverse complement strand
CTAGGTCAAACTGGTTTGTTCGACTTTCAAGAAATTCGAGTTCTAGTGAGTTCGAGAACCGAGGTACCACTGTATTTACCTTTTCCATACGAAAGCCCTGATGCTTAGAGAGGACCAACAATATACTGTTTCTTAAGTAGTACTCATGTTATCAGTCCCCCAAATTCACAGTTTAAAATCACACAGTCTGAGATTTAGGGGCAGAGAAACCTTTCAGCTCGTTACCATCTGACACATGGAGTCACATGGGGAAAAGGTGTAAAGGGGGTGAAGCCGATGTAGGACTCCCTTACGAATGCTGGGTGGGACCATTGCGAGAACCATAAGACGACGGCACCATGGCAATGGAAAGAGAAGGACGCGAGGAAAGTACAGGCTCTCTTAGGCGGCAAAAACAATGTGTCACAATACTTACCTTTACACATGACTCTGAACGAAAATTTCCATAAGAAAACTGAGGCTGAATGCAATGTGCCAAACAGTATATATGCAATATATAATGTTAAAAACAACAACAAAGGCAGCGGAGGGGCCACACCGATGCATCTTCGTGCATCTCCATAAAACCAGTGTTAAGACAGGCTTAGCGTGAACGGCAAAACAATTAAGAAAATTTTTATACTCAATATGCTTTTTGTCCAACAAGGAAAAAGGATATTAAGCAAGATCAGCATATTCCGGTGTCACGGTGGTGAACAGGTAGTGATGTGTAACTCACCGTCGTTGCAGAGCGGCCCTCCGAAGGAGGTCATGCTGCAGTCGCAGGTGAAGCCCTCCCACTGCTGCAGGCAGACGCCCTGGTTGGCACAGGAGTCCTCCTGGCAGGTCGTGCTAGGGCCTAGTTAGGGACAGGAGGAGGAACCGAGATCATTCACCGGGATTTGAGAGCCCCCCTAAAGCCCCCCTTAAGCCCAGCCCACAGTGACACCTCAGCTTCAGCTGAAATCCTCTCAACATCAGACTTGACAACGCCACAGATCCTGTCACTGTAGCTCGACATCACACCAAGAGATCCAGTGCACGTAGAGTATCGGGGTGGGGGGGGGGCTTCACAGACTCATAGGGTTTTGGACAGGCTTCTATGTTTGAAATCACACATCTGAGGGCAGCCATGAGCAGACGCGCAGCAGACACACAGAGCGAGCTCTGACTGACGTGGCGAACACATGCACGTGAACACACACGCACGCGTGCAAGCTCCATGCACCCCGAGGAGCGCCTGGCCGCCCCTGGGTTCGCACACGCTCAGTGTGATGACCCCAAGGCTTCACACCTCAACATGAAACAGATTGTTTGCTTTCGTTGTCATTTCTGTAGGACTTGGGCTGTGGCCTCAACAACAGTCACATCACGTCTATCCACACTGCACCCCCATTTCTAACCCCCCGCCCCCCCCCCATGGACACAGTAACACTCCACACACACACACACACATACTTAGAACAGACAAATCAGGAATCTCCTGTTTATAAATAGTTTAAATACTACATATATTTTCTCTCATTATTTTTAATATTGTTAACTGCTTAATGCTGTTAGTTCATTATTTTTATTCTTTTGTAGCAAGTTTGTGCACTGGCCTGTTCATCCAAACTTCCACTCAACTTTCCCTCATGATCTTGGAAAAGAAGTATCTGGAGGAACCTGTGAAGAGGAGCAAGACCAGGGACCACGCCAAGACAGACTGATGGACACCATCACTCTACTGTGTGCCCAATCCCACTGGGACACACTGGGAAAAAGAGACAGTTTTTGGTTGATCTTGTTTTCTAATAACTCCAGTAATGCTGACAGTAGTCATTGTCCTGTACAGCAATCTCTCCCTGGAGCTGACTCCATGTTGGTTGATATCTTTCCGTAAGGGCACCAGGCGCGTCATTGGCTGCGGTCATTCCAATAAAACAGGTGGTTCACAGGACCCAACCTCTTCTCCAGAAATCAGCATTAGCTGCCCATAGTTCATGTCCGAATGGTGGTGGGATGAGTGTGTACTAGTGTGGATGCCATCGTCCATCTTGAGGGCATTATCAGTATCTTATGTGTTGGGAGATCTAAACACACAAAATCAAATTCAATTCCATTATATGCACCATCTACCATCATGATCATCTACCATCCAAACTGATTTTCCTGGTCAGGTTCCAGCCACACTGGAGACAGACCATTATTATTATTATTTTATTATTATTTAATTATTATTATTATTATTATTATTATTTCATGCCCTGGATGTGTGGGCTGCCTTCCCTCCCTGCCTTGTGCACTATGCCGCCTGAGATAAGCCCAGGGCCTCCCCGTCAGTCCATTCATAAGCAATTCAAAGATGAATGGATGTATTATTAATATTAATATGGGTTTGTTAAGAGTCTGTCGTCTGGGATCATGCATCATGGGTTCATTAATAGAACAGCTTCCACGTTGGGTGGTACAAAGCAGAACACGTGAACGGAAATAGTTTAACTGCTGACTTGTTATATGTGTTGCTCAGGAATGAGTCATATTCCACAGTAATCTCTGTCCAAGCAGAAATTTAACCAGCTGAAGTCATTCCACACATACGTTTTTATTACCTCAATAGCATCTGATCTTTTATTATTAGGACTGAAGTAAGCAGCATAGTCATCTAGCAGGGATGCTTTTAGACTGACGACATGGGCTCGCTAATGGGTATCTACAGTACATAAACAAACGGGGGGGGGGGGGGCTCTGTAGAGGTGGTGCTTCAAGTCAGACCGGACACGGCATGCGGCTGACAACCAAACAGAAAGCGTGCCGTGAAAAGAGAGACCAGAACTGGAGTTATGCGAGGAAGGGGCAACAGACGTGAATGGAAAACAGGAAAAAATAAGCAGGGGGACACCAAGGAGACCATGATGCGGGAGGCCCCGGAGGCCACAACCCCCAACCCCACCCCACCCCGGACACCGACACGAGACAGTCGTCACGCGCCGGCATTCACCACGCCTCAGCAAGACATTCATTTAGCAGATGATAAAAGTGACTTCCGCACAGATTTAACTGCGAATCTTCGTTGCAGAAACGAGTGTGTGAGCGGGAAGCGGGATTAGAGGCCAGCAGGCCGGGCGGCTATCTACCTTGCAAGCCAGCTTTCATCACAGAGACTTTTGTCAGCAAAACGAAAGGAAAAAGAAGAAAAAGAAGGCAAAATATATCAAATGTTAGTAAAGCACTGAAATGTCAGCGGTTTGCATCAAATCATACGGAAAGAGGGAGGAAGAGAGAGACAGGAAGAGCTGAGCAGAGAGGAGGTAATGAAATGGGGAAAAGAGGAGGAAGAGGAGGAAGACAGAGGAAAACAAGATAAATGTGCCAGCATGAAAGGTGGGAGGAGGAGTGAATGGCAGATGGGACAATTTGTAGCTTTGGGGGACTGTACTCGTAACGTGAGTTGAGCGTGTAGACAACAAAAAAAAAAGCAAAGAAAAACCTTAACAACGACAAACTCATACATTTAAAGGATTTTTAAAAATACAACACCTAGAAAATTTTGAACTGACAATGAGTTATTTTTTAAGTCATTAAGTCAGAGGCGATGATGGTGGCAATGACGCCAATGACAATGAGCCCAGACACCAGCACACGTCATCGAGGGAAAGAGCGAAAGCCAACAGCCTAACAAAGAGTTACGAGCTTCACTATAAGAGGAGATGTTGTAGCTTTTCACAACAAATAAGGAGCTGAAATTGTACCTGACGCAGTGAAACACATGAAATTAAAACCACAAAAATGATCATGACAAAAAAAACAAAAACAAATGGGTATTATTCAAACAGAATAATAATTCAACACATGCAACAAAAACATCATACATAATTCACAAGGTCCATTGCTGGCAAACAGCCCGATTCATCTGGCATTCATAAATACAAAGTCAAACGCAGATGAAACGGAGGAGAACACTAATAATACCGATGCGCAAATGGACGTAATTCGATTGTAAAGAAATGGAACCCAGATAATACGGTGGAATTGCAACTTATGTTTTATTTATTGATTTTTAGACGCTCGATTTCCTAGATGTCATTTGGCGAACGGTACTTCAAATAACTGCTATGCCAGGACCTATGGGAAGGCTGATCACTCATCATGTGACTGAACACATGGCTGAGTGGAGCTGGGGGGCCATGGGAGTGCTAGCGATTTGTCTGGATGCTGTCCGGTCCTCTCCTGATTTGACTGTACAGCTGAAGTTTAATAACGTCCATTACTTGATTTAAGAAACATTGGTAAGCCCCTATGATGAAAATAAGGAACGTTCTGGTCTATGCAGAAACACATAACTGCAAAAGTATAAAATGAAGGTATAAAAACAGAGATACACAGGAAATCCAGACAGTTCACATTTCAGATAAACCAGCAGTTAGCTGGCACTGTGCTCCTACCACTACAGCCTACAGCAGCATGATAACACATTACCTAATAACCCGTGACAGTCACACAAAGGCACACAAACACATTTTCTCTGTCCGACATTTGACGCGTGATTAAAGGCACACTCCCTGGCAGGTGAGGTGCTTAGCAAGGGCACATCATGGCAATGAGGACCAGGACGGGGGTGGGGGCAGGGGCACCTGGTACAAGGCAGGGTCAGACTCAGAGGCTGAAGGCTGCTCTTCCTCACCTTCACAACCCCTCTCGATCTGCCCTACGCAAGCCAGGGCATCTGACATCAGGTCCGGCAGGCGCCCGTTCAGGTCCACCGATGCCAGGCACCCCTGGAAGCCATCTTTGGCATGCACCAGCTTGGGCAGGTCCCTGTACATCTCCTTGGCCAGCCCTCCGATGTACAGGTCGCCTGGGGCAGAAGACACATATGGAGGAGGATGCTAGACACACATTTTATCTCAGCTGTCTGAGGGTAAGGAAAAAGAGTGCTGTTTCCTCTTTGCAACACGTGGCACTACTGCCCCCTTGTGGTGGAGATAAAAATATGTGATTTTACTCAGAATAGATGAGGGAATGATGTAGCCTCTGGATCCTTCAAATTATTTTCAGCTCTTCTTGATGGGAAACTGCATTGTGATGACCATGGCACCCATGACTGTTTAACCGTAAGTTGGTGCGGCCCGACCTGATTTCATAACGCAGCTTTCCAGTGAAAATGAGAAATATCTAAGAAGCTAAAATGTGACAGTATCTCTCCCCCAGAGACACCCCTAATGACTGCAGTTCACTCTTACATGAAAGCCTCACCTTCCCCATGGAGGCCCTGGCACTGGAGGGCTACCCGTCTTTGTGTGCCTGCAGTCAGCATCCATTAAGTCTAAAGGCGAGGTGAAACCATCACCCTGGTGCTGCCTGACTGTCAGGTGGGCCCTGCCAGCCTCAGCTCATATAAAAGCCAGGCATAACAACTTTCCCTGTCACCCAACTTTCTTTCCGACCTGCTTTTGCCATAGAGTTCAGTTCCCCCCTTAGATGGGAGCCTCACTAACGCAGTTAGTGCCCTTCGGCATTACTTTGTCCAAACTTCCAATATTAATTCCAGTATTTCATGTTTGTTATGCCATGTTATTGTTTGTCTGAATCTTTGATGGCTTTCCACTTTATACAGCCTGATCCTGCTGGTTATGCCGCTTAAGCCATTTGGGGATAATCCCAAACACAAACATAAATTGGTTTGTGTGTACAGTATAGAATCATAGATATATTGTCCTCTGAGTATGTCCCCTTTCCTCCCATAAGCGAGAGGATCTCCCACGTACCTTTCAGGTCTAGGTTCTTCGCCCCTGATGAGATCTGCGTGGTGACCTTGGTGTCAATCTTGACTGTGTGCAGGTTGTTGGCGTCACGGGAGATCATCACGTTGTGCCAGTGGTTGTCATTGAGTGGCTTGTTGGAATTCCCCTTGATGAGGCTTGGCCCATTTCCAAGGTCCCATACATAATGCAGGTACCTGTCACCAGACATGCCCATAAACATGTTGGCTAAAGGGTCTCGTTGACGAATGACTACCATAAATAACAACCCCCACCCTGGAACCTGCCATCACGCCTTACCATTTATCCCCTCACAAATCTACCCGAAACAAAGTACACAGGTACACTATCTCTATCCTATTTTGTGCAAGGCCTTTGCCAGAACTCATTTAATTGATTCATCAGAAAGCAAGGACCTGCCCAGTGAGAACCCAACAGCATAACTGGCTTGATGGTGTACTCTTCATGGCTGTCGGAACTGCACTTGAAAAGGTACTCCAGCAAAGCTGTGCTCTGGAAGTCCCACTTACCCCTTAACCAGCTCCACCACGATGAAGTCGTTGCCATCCCCGCTGTTGTACAGGATGAGCCCGTCGGAGGAGGTGGTCTTGAACTGGAAGAAGAGGTGCATGGTGTAGTAGGCCTGAAGAGTGGTCAGTGATATGTAGCTGGAGCGAGACTTGAAGGTCACGGGGTCAGCAATGATGTTCTTGAAGCCAATCATGGCATTGAGCTCGCAGTAGTCGATGTCGCCATTCTTGCAGAGGTCGATGTAGGCCATTCCATTGAAAGTCAGGCTCTGCAGGTGCCCGATGAAGTTGGATGGCACCATGGACATATGACGCTTCTCTGTCACGATGCCCGTCTCGATGTTGTGGAACTCCAGCTGTGTGTGGTCACCTGTCATTTGAGCTTGGGTGGATGGAAGGGAGGGGGGAAGTAACAGTCACTCGCAGAACAAATGTAAGACTGAAGTCAACAACAAGCATTCCCAAAGCCAGAATGGATATCAAAGGGACCTTCTCAAACCCTGAGCAGCCATTTCAGGAATGTGGTGCCCAACACGGTGCCTGAGACACTCCTACACTGATACAGGAAGATCCTGCTGGAATTTTAGAATTATGGAGGGTACTAGAGCAGCAATTCAGAAAATATCAACAAAAATACCTCAGCTGCAATTGAGGCACGTGAACTCTATTCCTAACTAATAGATGGCAGCAAAAAGTATTTTACACACAGAAATCAGTTTTCAGGGTCAGCATTAATGGGGTGAAATAGCACTCTTGGTTGACTGGATTGCTAAACAGCAGTAGTTTATCTAAAACCAAACATGATTTCCTTCCAACATGTGAAACAGCTTTTTATGGATTGCCTCACACACTTTGCCAGAGAGGTATGCTAATCTGAAATCTATACCTATTCATTGGTTAAACACATGATGGACAAGAGTTTTGAACTGGCCTCCACCTTCATAATGTTTCACAGTATCTCTGTCCCCCTGATTCACACTGCTTTCCGTCCCCTGTCTCTGTCATACATCCTTTATATTATTCCATGTGGATGACTGAAGGTGTACTCTCCCCTTGTTTTGAAATACAAACTGATCTGACACATCGATGGCCTGGTGATGCCTCTCTTTTCACAAAGGAGGCTGCAAGCCATGAGGATGAGCATCATGCCACCTTACCACCCCTGAAAGAAAAAACCAGCAGGGGCAAGGGGGAGTTAGCAGTGACGAAGGAGGCGGTTAGGGGGGAGTACCTTCCACGGGCTGCAGCTCATCCACGGTCAGCTTCAGGCTCTTCCCCCTTCTGACCACACGTACCGTGTGCCACTCGTTATCATTCAGATTAGAGCCAGCAAAAATGGTCTCCGGACCCTTGCCTGTAGGACAGTCCAGAGAACGGTTAACGCACAGCTCCGCAGAGGCCAGGGCCGTGAGCGCACAGAGAAAAGGCCGCAGCAAACCCCCCCCCCCCCCTCCTAAAACACACGCTTTATGACATTCCTGCTGCACCATTTAGTGGAAACAAACTGAACCCAAAAAAAGGTTAAAAAAAACTACTTAAACTGCGGGCCACTACGGTAACGAAGCCGGGGTGCAAATCTGTGTCACGCTTTCCATCATGATAAGGGAGTCATTCGGAATTAACAAGTCTAACTCCAGCTGATAAGCTAAACAGAAACATATCCCACACATATCATAATCTCTTCCCCCTAATCTTGTGACCACCTTCGCACAGTGGAATTAAGACATGTCTGAGCAATAAGAAGGTGGTTAGATCCCTCCCCCAAAGCCAGCCCATTCCTCTGTGGTGGAGAAATGGAAATGCTCGTCACAAGCCCACAGAGCCACGGCTCAGCTCCTTTCCCCAGGCTGCTGCTGTTAGCACTTTCCAGGAGATTTTCCAGGACGGCACCTTAGCGCCGAGGACAGGAAATCCTTGCTGTCGGCACTTTTAACAATCTCCCAGATGTAAGACTGCGGTGGGAAAAATCATATACTCAGGTCTCACATCTATGGGGATAAACAAGGCTGACCAACCAATAACCAAGTCCATTAATCAATCAGTCAGTCGACATATATCAAATTGGCATGCGTTCATTGAGAACGTTTGGTTGTACATATCCACTGAGACCCGAAGATGAATTTAAAGCATTTATTATAAAGATAGATCATACCTGGCATAACCTTAAATTTCAACGCAATTTCCTTTATGTTACTGCAACTTCCCCTTCTACCTAATAAACTTCTGCCAAAAGATTGGCATTAAGGCATGTTACCTAATGTTTCTGATGCTTAAATGTTGACGTATCAAAGGCAACAAATTACCTTATAATGTTCTTATTCCTATTCTTTTTATCTATTGTATTGTAATGAATTCATTTTGCCACAAGAGGGAGACAGATGACCATAAATGCCTCTGGAGCCAAGAAAGGAGGAGCAATGTGTGTGTTTGTGACAAGCATCCCAGTTTCTAACACACTATGCCCAAATGGTTTATTTTTATTTGTTTAAACGCAAACTGGCTGCTCCCTGCTGTCGCGCCTTCTGTGAGGTCCTTCTGAACTCGACGTGAGCATGCAGATGTGTTAAGAGTTACCACTGAGAGGTAAAGGCATCTTCGCAGAGAGAGGAAACACGGACTGTGATAGTTTTTTTTTTTATCTCTTTCCAGTGCGTCAGAGCCTGGCTTCCACAGCTCTGACTCCCCATGGGCTCCGGCTCTGAAAGACGTCACAACGGTGCTCGTGGTGACCGCGGCTACTGGCCTTGCTGTGCCTGTCAATGAGCTACGCCATGCCAAAATATTTCAGGCATGTGCTGTGCAGGTACATGGTCACACTCATTTCACAGCAAGTACAAGTGCGGCAATGTTAAAATTACACATTCAGTCTTACATCAATAATACAATTAGTGAGTTAGAGAGTGACGATATAACAGCTGACATTAAGTTTTAGACCAGGGTTCCCGAATTTGGCTCTAGAGCACAGTTCGCAGATTTTCCTGCTCAAACACACCTTATTCAGCTCACCAGTTAATTGCCAGGTTTAGTAGGTGTATTTGAGCAGGGACAGCTGCAAACTGTGTTGCAGACTGGCCCTAAAAGACCAGAAATGGAGAACCCTATTTTAGATACTTGAACATATAGCCAAGTGAGGTCTCCATTCTCTCACAACAGCAGACGACTTCGGGAGCTCTGGGTTCAGTCTGGTACCCTCTTGATATCTCCACTGTCAGTAGAGCAAGAATGCAAATGGCCGTCCAGGTGTATGTGTGCAAGCACTCTAACCATCACATGTGCGAGTTATCAGTTCTTCCAGAGCACAATCTCGCAAGTCAGCCAAAGGACTGAAGGAGAGGTGGAAAGAATACTAAAAAGCCAGCATTGATCCGAACTTTCAAGGATGCTCGACTGATATCTGGGGCCCTAGCTCATGAAAAAAGCAGATGAGAGCCGAAGGCAAATGATCCACTGCTCTCGGGCCAATCACAAACCAAAATAACAATCTGGGACTGGGGACAGATACCGTGGAGTCTGTCCAGAGTTGGAGGATTTGTTGTTTTCTGATTCACATTTACTCTGGGATAGAGGAAAAGCCACTGGGATCTGGAACATAACCCCATTTGTATGATTTATTTATGTGAACAACAACAGAGGTAATTCTCCGGCTCTTCAGCCAAGGCCCCTTATCCACATGTGGTTTGACAGGGCGTGTTACTTCATGCTACGTAGTACATCATTGTCGTCCCTAACAATACCGGGAATTGGAATAAAATCCACAAAAATAAACAGGGATGTGAAGGCCCAGTATGTGTCTGAACTATGACCTCAGGGTCCCATTTCACAGCTGTTTCAGCGAGTTGGTTCTGTCATGGCTAACAGAATGCCGGCTTATGCCGGTTTCAGACAGAAACCAGAAGGATAACCCCATTAAAAACCAACCGACGGCTTGCTTATGTGTGCACACACATCATTGGCTTTCTGTCTCTCTGCTGAAAATCTTTCTTGGGAGGATCAGCCCCTGGACCCCCTCCAGTGGTGGCTGCTGGAGCACCAGTAAGGTAAACACTCTCTAACTATCTCTGCTTAAGCAACATACAAAGTCACCATTCAGTTTGACCACTGCCTTATCAGTATTATTACACTAACACAATGCTAGCAAATTAAACCCAGTACTGAAGAAGATATGAGCTCCATCATGTGGGCACGCAAATTCAGTAAAGTCAGTACTGAGGAGGCTGTGAGCGCCATGACTCAGGAACCCAAACAGTGCTCGGGCTGGCCCAACACGGGACGGAGCTCTTGCTGACTGGCAGCTAAGAGCTCATTTACAGGCTCTGGTCGTGTCGGCTGCTTTTTATGGTTCCTCTGTTTCTCTTTATTTTGCTCCCTGCCGTCTAAGTCTGGCACCTCTCCGTCTCTGTCTGGCACCTGCCGCGTTTTCCACACCCACAGAGATCCAGGCACGGCAGTGTAATTATGCCTGGGGTTCCCTGCTGCACGGGTGGCCTCGTTCAGACCCAAGCATCCATAATGGTGCCCTGAAGCAGGATGGTGTCATCTTGAGGGTGTCAAAACTTTTAACTATCATCCAGACAGAACGTACAGGTATAATAATCCAGAGGAATGAATAAACAAAACCTAGACTTGGAAAAAAAAAACAGATGCTAACAGAGAAGACCTAACCACAGTCTTAGCTGGGGAGTACATTCAAATTACACTATTAGCTTAATGCTACAGGCACATGGGTCTGTGGAGTACATTCAGATACACACTTATCTTAACACTACAGGCATAGGGGATTGGGGATTACATTCAGATACACACTTAGTTTAACACTACAGGCACAGGGGATTGGGGATTACATTCAGATACACACTTAGTTTAACACTACAGGCACAGGGGATTGGGGATTACATTCACATACACACTTATCCTAACACTACAGGCACAGGGGATTGGGGATTACATTCACATACACACTTAGCTTAACACTACAGGCACAGGGGATTGGGGAGTACATTCAGATACACACTTAGCTTAACACTACAGGCACAGGAGATTGGAGAGTACATTCAGAAACAAACTTAGCTTAACATTAGATTATTTCTTGCTCTGAATGTGGGAAGGAGTAAAGGAAGCCATAAGCACACCCTGAACGTTTTATTTCATCATGCCCACCTGGCAGCCCATACAGTAATGTCACAAGCACCTGCCCCCTTCCCCAGAGACCATGGCACCTAGATCACTCAAGAGGGCCAGGGAGCACCCGTCATCCTGGACAAGTGAAGGATTATGTCCTGAATGCCTGCGCCCACCCCATTTACAGGGGGAGGCCCCACACACCCCTGATCCACAACAGAATTAGCATCACAAATGTGATTAGTCTGGTACTGGCATGTTTGTCTGTTACAGACAGGCCGTGGGATATCTGAGTGGCACTGCATAATTATAATGCAAGTTGCAAGGTACATAAAGCTGTCAGAATGCAGCACATGAGCCCCACCTCTGAAACATGCATTAAGTCAATGCGCTGTTCCTCCATCACATCAGCTATCTAGACACAAGCTTCTCTTTGTGTGAGCTCTTCTTCACTTCATGTTTGTCAGAGTTTTGGCAGGATATTCACTCAATGTTAATTTTTTAGTGTAACGCCATACTTTTCTGCAATAAGATATGATACAAGTATGCTTAAATATTCAGGGACAAAAATGTGCAGTGCTATTTTGATGTTTAACATTGAATGCTGCTTTAAGGGAATTTTAAACTATTTGAATTTCTTTATACCAGCTAAGGTGTAGAGAAATGATGAAGATTAAAATAAAAGGGCTTACCTGTCTTCTCTCAATCTCCACGTACTCCCTCTCTTCTTTCCATGGCACTGACAGTCTTTGAAATACTCACCCAGTATCGAAAGAGGCAAAGGCGTGTTGGGAAACGTCTGAAAAGTGGTGTGTCTGACAGGCCCTGATGCTATTACCATGGATGTGAGATTCAGGCCCAAATGAGGAGGGACCTGGACTTGCTGACCCTGATGCTGCAGTTAGACAGTGGAATCCTTCTGCTACTGGAGTACACTCCATGTTGTTTGCCATGGTAACCCCAGCTTAGTCCTCTAAATGCACAGCAGTTCACACTGAACTGTACACTCCTCTCCTTTGGCAGAGAGACACTTTATCGTGAAACCACGCAATAAAGGAAAGTTCTAGACCTCTGTTCAGGAGTTAAGAAGTCTGTAGTTCTGTCAGGGCACCTTATGCTGAAGTCTTTCAATGTTCTCACACATGTGGCCCTGGGTGGGTGCTGTTTCGGTTTGCCATGCAGGCCTGTGAATGGGGTGACCCCCCCCTCCCATTTGCGAGGGTGTACAGATCAGAACCCTCCTTGATGTGACACGGCCGTGAGGGAAAGCGCGGCAGACTGAACATCACGATCCCTTCGGGTCGTTGGCAAACCTAACAGAATCATTCACAGGCGCAGTAAACAAAGCTGCTATTTTGCAGCTTTAGAGAGGTCATCTTTAATTCATCTCTGCTCATAAATAATGTATGCAGGAAGAATGTCTCCCCGTGACACAGCGACGCAACCCTACGGCGAGGTGAGCGCCCCCCCCCCCCC
>JAODJW010000062.1:20347013-20366837 GCA_026777045.1 Hyperopisus bebe | reverse complement strand
CCACCCCCACCAATCACTCGTTCTTAAGTTAATGAGAAAAAGAGGAAAAAACAATCACAGTCCGCCTTTCCTTTCTGTTTGGAGAGGCCTTGTCGAGTGTCGCGCAGTGAGGTGGAAATGAGAGCCGCGAGACGTGCATTTTTGAAAGTCCCTCGCGTCCTGAAGCATGCGCTTCTTAGAGGGCACTTTGATTTTGACACTTTCAGATCGACAGTCAGAAAAGGGAAGATAAAAAACTGGGTGGGAAGAATCTTCAGTGATATTTTCATATTTCATTAACCCCAAACACACTCACACCCACAAAGGTTACTAGCATGGGGAAATCAGAGGCCTTAAACCTTCCTTTCATTTAATTCCGGAATTCATCACAAAATGAGGAATTATAGCACCCTGTTCCCATTCAGCACCGGGATTTTTCACACCCAAGTTTCACCGTACAAATCTTTGTCTCCTGCGCACGTGCGTCGCATCATAATCTCAAACCGGCCCAAAGTGACCATAGGTATGTGATGTCCTGATACGTTTCCCAGGTAACGGTACGACTCACGCGAATGGGCTACACACACGAACACATACAGCAGGTTGAAAGAGAGCATTAGAAAAAAGGAATGTGAATTGCCACTTACTGGAGGTACAGTTAATCCTGATACAGTCTAGACGGGGAAGAATAGATGAGATGTAAATTTAACCTTCAAGGTTACAGCTGCAGACATCCATTATAATACAGTCTCCACCCCTCTGGGGACAGACACATGGACAATGCGGGCCGATGTTACCGATGCTCTGAGCCCCCCGCTGGCCCCCTCATCCCCATGGCCGGGTCACGCTACACCACTTCACGTTGCCGGGGCCCAGTATGGCAGCTTGCAATTAGAACAGCAAGGCATGGGACAACGGCTGTCCGTGGTCAATAGGCAAACACAGGAAGTGAAGTAGCATGAGTGAACCCGGTTGGAGGGGGACCGTCACTGGAATCATGGTGGGAGCAGCACACAGATTCATTCCTTTACCTCTCCATATTGCTCCTTAACTTGTATAAGGGAGTTTGTGTCAAAATTCTTTTTCACATTAGCAATGTCCCCCCCCACATTACCATTTAAATCAGGAAGGACTGACGTCTGTTATTAGGTGTGTTACTCAAGAGAGACCCATCTGATTATCAGGCGACAGGGCTATAGTCTCATGCTTTGGGGGGGGGGGGCTCACATGGGGGGAGAGCATCGGATCACAGCCACGGTCAAGCTGGGCCTCTTGGAAGTCAAGACGAGCTCTTGCGTCATTTTCACTGGGTTCCTAGCAAGCCACTCAAAGGGCGACAAGTCCGACTGGGCCGCTGCCATTCCTGGCCCCGAGGGAGCACTGATGCTTTGTCCACTAATTATTATAATTATTTTCTCCCAGTGGGTCTCACTGATTGGAGTACTCCCTCGCAGAGGCTTATGGAGCGTGCTCAGATCGCACCAGACGCCTTCAGTGCTCTATGGGTCCCTAACAGCACTTCCCTAACAGCCCTGCTAAAGAATGAATATGTAATTAGCTACTAATTGTAACGACAGACGTTTGGAAATTGCAGCAGTACAATGGTAACCACAATGGTAGTATTATAATATTACAACTATTAAAATTTGTACTCTATAAAAAGCTAGGGATATATTTGATTATTTTACTAGAAAGTGTGACAGGATGACATTTTCAATGAACATTAATGTACATGTATGTATATATTTTATTGTAGGTGTGAGAGGTAACAGGGTTATTCCTTAACAGACAAAGAAGTGCTGAAGGAACCTGACCAATCAGAAACCCATCTTCCCTTCCCATGAGGCCACTGCCGGTCATGTGTCGTCAACCGCAGCAGAAAAGTGGTAGCAAACAGCCAAAGACCAACAGGTGCTTGCCCTTACAGGGAATGCTTTGCCTTTCCTAAAAGGGGAGGGGAGGTGTTTTTCGTGGGAGGGGGATGGGGTGGTCATTTGAGGTTACCATGATGATCAGGGTGCCACAGGTGCCAGCTCTCAAAAACGCCCCACTGTCACCGGAATGAGCCAGGCATGCGGACTGAGATGGCTGTCACGCTTCTGCTATGGGAAAAGGAAGTTCTGGAGAATCTTGCTAAGGTTTTCTCAAATGGTGATCGGGGAGAAAGTCACACCTATAACAGTGTGACGTCTGTGGAATCAGAGCAGTTAATCTGCCTGATCTTTACTGTGTTATTGACTTTCCTGATGTTTCCCCTCACTCACATAAAATGAATTGTTACCAAAGCATGATAGGTAGAAGCTATAGAGGCTGCAGGAGGAGGGGGGCCCAAAATATTAAAAAGATGGTGCTCTGTGTTGCTGCGTGGGGGAGTGGGGGATAATGTTTAAGTACAGGTACAGCTGTTCCCTTCTCGCCAGTAACCATCTGCATGACTTTGTATGGGATTTTCACAGAGGATATAGGCTTTTTAAGGGGGCTCACCGGCAGATGTGATGAGAGTAATGGAACAGCAGAAGGGACAGAAACTCTGACTGCAGGGCCAAAACAGCACAGGAGCCTTGTTGCTGGAACAGGAGCTCCTTTGTGAATGAAGGATTGTGGGTACACACTGTGAGAGTTTGGGGTGGCGGGGGTGGAGAGGCTTCAAGCATTCCCTGGGGATTAAGGGCCACACCGTGCTCATCTGGCAGTGAGCTGAGGGCCGCAGACTCTGGCCTTTGAAGGACTCTCTACACCATCCATTTCCTCTTGGCACATAGCAACAGCATCACGCCGACAAAGTGAGTGTGTGTCTGTGTGTATCTGTGTGTATGTAGGTGTCCTGGGTGGAGCATGAATATTATCAGGGAGTGTCCTACACCCACCCTGTGTGTGCTGCTGAGTTTAATATGAATGTTTTCTGGCTTAAAAATATTTAAAAGGGATAAACTTGCTGAGTTTTAAATTTAGCTGGACAAATATGAGGGAAAAGGTTACAGTGTTGAGTTGTGAAATATGTCAGAAAGGTGTAGTAAGGTAGCGGGCTGGCAGGCTGACGGTGGCTGCGGACGTGGCCGTCGGGGGTACCTAGGTTGACAGAGAGGCGGACACGGCCAGCGTCCAGTTCGAGCCGCAGGGTGTCGGCCGAATCCCGTGACGTGGTGGCCAGGAGGACTCCATAGGCTCTCTGGGAACGGAAGCGAAGAGACACGTCCTCTGCCTCCGTGTGCATCACCACCGGTAGCTGGATCTTCATGAACTTGCTGCCGTCATAACTGAGGATGGTGGCATCTGGGGAAGGGGGGGAACATGCACAAACTGGGGGGTTAGGGTGCTGCCGCTCTGGGATGGGGAGCTGGTTAGCTTCCCCTACTACAGTATGTTGGAAGAGGAGGATGTTCCTGCCAGTGGTGGAGTTGGAAACAATCTAATTGATGTTCGAGAAAAAGAAAATCACAGTAATTGATGAGCAGGTTTCCATTTCTGAAACACTGAAGGCTGTTTTCTGCCAAAATAGTGGTGACTGAGTAGGGAAATGAAAAAGTACAATGAAGGTTATGATGACACTGCAGTAGACAGAGGTCTCTGTAGCTAGTGAGCATGTTATCTGCATAGCTATGGGAGCAAGTGCAATAGATGTATCACGAATGTGTGGTAACAGGCACTTGTGCTAACTGTAAGGCTAATGTTGACACTCTAGTGAGTGCTCTCTGCACTAATGTTGACGTGTTAGCAAGTGCTAACTCTGCCTCTAATGCTGACATGCTAGCAAGCGCTGACTTTACGGTTAAGATATATATGGCACTACATAACATGCCATGTTAAGAGCAGGACTAGTAGTATTATACCAGTGAGAATAGGTCTGGTTCAAGTCCTAGGAGCAGAATTGCTGTTGCACCCATGAGGGAAGTACCCATGATGATTGCTCCAGTAAAAGTATCCAGCAGAATAAAGAGCTACAAACTGTAGATGGTTTTAGACTTAGCATTATCTAGGCACCTCAACGATGCAGTAAATGAAGAAAGGCCTTGACAGCACAGTTAAAAATGGACTCCCATTTCAAAGAAGCAAATCCGGAGCTGTAAAATGCCAGGTTAGCACTCCGCTCCATCGTTGGTGTTAATTGCGGTGGCTTGTTTTTATTTCCCCTGGTTTGCTTATCTTCAGGCTGCTAATTTTTACGGCACCGTTTCCTCTGCTAGTGTGCATGACGGGCAGGCAGGCATAGCCTTGCACCCACATGCCGCACAGAAAGAGGCCGTAAGCACCCACGATCATCCGGTGCGAGACCACTCCTCTCGCACATAAATTCCACTACATGACTGGCTGAATGATTGATTCACCACAATCTTTTTATAAAGGGGGAGGGGGTGTTCATAAAATATACATTTGTTATTTTTTTTGTCCAGCTGATATGAATACTCAAAAGCGGTGACGGATGAGGTAACTGCTTTTATTAGAGTCATTATGGACAGCAGTATCATGGGAAATTAACATTAGTGATGAAAAGGACATGTGAAAATCTGCAGTGACAACACGCTCATGCTCTCCATAATCACCTGCTTTATAATCTGTCACTAGGCCTTATCTTAACTTATGGACATAAGTGCTTTAAGAATCTCCAAGACAATACAGATAGAAAAAAAGAAAAACTGTTTACCAGAACCTGTACAGAGGATCTTAATACTTCTCATTTTTAAGACATGCCCTTCTAATTGGGAAGTGGTCAAGCCACCAAGGCCACAACGTCAGGGAGGTGGCCCAACATAGTCAAGGACAAGGCCCCAAACTAATGTAACCCCAAACAGAAACACAGAACACTAAATCAACTAAACATTAAACTTCCTAAAATCTCACTGACTCATTGAAGACAGGTGGACAGGTTTCCCAGGCATGAGCTTCATTGACTAAGCCTCCCGCACTGGTGTCTCTCCTATATCCTGAAAGAAACAGGCTTAAGGATCTCAACAGAGATGCAGATGCCCTCATCCCGACCCTTCGATGATGATGCTACTATCACCTGTAGGGAAATCATTCCCATCCTTTACCTCTGGGTCCAATGGCCCCTGTGTGGTTCCTTTGCCCATGAGGTGAAAGGCAGGACTGAAGCAACTGAAGAAACTGACAACTAACTAATTGGTGACAATGGGTCCATCAAGAAGGCACAATATAGACTGCATGGGTGTGTATGCCTCTGCAAATGCAAAGGTCAAAAATAAGTAAAAGATCACCACAGCAGCTGATGTTTCCAGACAGTACAGTTTAGTAAGTTTAATTCCATGATTTAAGGGTGCTATTGAGAAGGAGGAAACTGGGGGGAGAATCTTTTCAAATTGAGAACCACTGAGGTAGTCATACAAGTTAAACTACAGTGCTGGAGTTGAAAACAAAAATAAGGAATCCTAAAGGCCACCATTATAGCAAGGCTGCCCTTGAAGGTCTAGGACCTTGGTTCCAGGAACTGGATCCGTATTGAGTGTGTGTGTTTGAGGATTTTAGAGTACACAGACAGAGCAGCTAAATAAAGCTGCCCTTTGACTTTTTATTTTATGGGGTGGGTGGAGCTGGGCATGCCAGGAAGGGACCCGCAGCCCTACTTCTCTGGGTCGGTGAGCAGAGAGCACGCACCATCCCAGTAGATGATCCTGGCACATCCCTCACCCGTATCCAATCTCCCAGCCTCTACTAGGCTGAGCTATAAGTGACAGGACTCGGGGTCCAGATGCATGACAAATGGGTGTCGCCGCCGTTGGCCACTGCCCGCCTGCACTGAGAGGAACAGGCGTCATTTAGAGCCACTTGGAATCAGACGGAGAACAGGAAGGACAGAATGGGAAACCGCTGCAGGTCTGTACATGCCGCAGGGAGCTGGGGAGACTGGCACTCGTTTTAGAAACATGAAGGGGTACCTGTTCTGAGGTGGTTAGGGACCAGTACTTGCAGGCTAAAACAGGCCACTGCAGACCTCCAGCAAAGACCAGCCTGAACAAGGAGTATGATACACAAAAAAGCAGAAATTATATGAATGTGAGATGGGCTAAACACCAATGGCCAAAGAGAACAAGAAAGCAGATTCCTCCCCACTTCCTTCATCTCCATCCTGCAGACCGCCAGAAACCCCTGGCACCCGGGTACCCCCCCAGCAGGGGCCTAAACCAGCAGCCTTCCAGTGTTGAAAAACAGGTTAATCTTGAGTTTGATTGTGAGTCTCCAAATCTCAGGCTGGGAAGGCATAAGGAGACATCATCACTCCATGGAGATGTCACGCTTCTGGTAAATCACCTAATATAAATGCATGCCCAAATGGCATTTACACTGAGTAAGGCAGGTATGAAGGTGGTGAAGGTAAATGGGACACCGCTTGCCTATTCACTCAGAAGCTATGCATATGTATGCACCTCCACAGTGAGCAGATCCTCACAGAATATTATCATCATTCGCAGAATTCTGTGTGCCTGTTACCTTATTCAACCTAATGCGAGATTTGACTCTGTTGGACCTTAGGGGAGACTGGCCTGGAGCTTATGCCAAGCACACAGTACCGGAGAGATAATCTTCTGGAAAAAAAAAATGCTAACTTTTAATGTCATTCTTCTCACAGTGGGTACGCTTTGACCAAGGTCTCGTGAAGTGTCTATTATTGGACTACAAAAAAATGTCCTGGTGTGTGTTTGTCTGCCTGCCTCTGTCTGTGTGTGCGTGTGTGTGTGTGTGTGTGTGTGTGTGTGTGGATTAGGTTTATATTACTTAATGGGGACCAAGTTTCCACCAAATGTAACAAAAACCTGTTTTTTTGATGTTGTGGGGACCATTTTTCGGGTCCCCTCAAAGATCTGTGAATGCAATCAAAAAAGTTAAAAAAAACCAAAAGTCTCATATTTTGTTGGGTAGAGGTTAAGGTCATCATCTTGTTATTAGAGTTTTCCCCCATTGAAATAAATGGAAAGTCCCCACAAAGATATCATTACAAACCTGCGTGCGTGTGTGCATGTGCGTGTGTGGGGGGGGGGGGGGTCACACCGGTCACAGGAAGCTAATAAAGACTAAAGTCACAGAAACTTCTGTGAGGGCAAAGTGTGCACCCCACTGACGGTGACGCGACAGGAGCGGGGGGCAGTCTCCATAGTGACGGCTAGCTAAAGAGTCTCTCTTCAGCTAGGGAAGATTGTGATCTCAGAAAAGGACAAGGGGGAGCGGTTTAAAAAAAAAAAGCGTGAAAGATGGCCAGAGAGGATATGGACTTACATGAGAATTGAGATGGGATTTTTTTAAAACGTGGGAAAGGAATTTACTGTTTATTGCTCTGTCCTTCCTGTGAGCAATTTAAAAAAAAGAAAGAAAAAAAAAACACATTTACATGTCATTCCACGAAAAGCTAATTTATTAGTTTAAGGGGAGGGCATTAAGCCTTGGCCCCCACAGAATTTAAAACTCAATTTTACTGGCTGGCGTCTCCAGAGTGCCAATGAAAGCCAACCCCATCTTTCTGCCCATCTCACAGCAGTGGGACCTTCTGGAAGATTCATCTGTCACACCTGCTCTGGCCCTGCCTCTTGCCCAGTCCCACCAGTGACCTACAGGGACAATAACACGCTCCTGTAAACCCTGTCTGCAGTCATGAGAATTTGCGAGGCTGAGGAATTCTCTCCAGGAGTATGTTAATGGATTCTATTTTGCTAAACAAGACAAATGATTCTTTATTTCTCTACTAGCCTCCCTGCCGTGTACCCAACTGTGCGTGCGCACACACTCACACGCGTCCCCCACAAACACTCGTTAGATGACATTATAAGTAAGTGACTGACAGTCAAACAGATATCCTCACCTCCATTTGTGTGCCTGCAATTTCTCAGTGGGCATTAAAAACCCTTTTTGTAAAACAAAAACGTTAAAACTCTAGTCATAGAGTCATATAATAAATATGAATAATTAGTATGTTAATACTAATAAGACTACTACTTTTCCTATTACAATTGCTGTACTTCCAGGAGATGTCCACACTGAAGAACACAATGCAGGTCCTCATCCATCTCCTGCATGATGGCCGTCACAATAATTATTCTGCAGCCCGCACTCTGGCATTCCAAAGCCACCGGCCACCACTTCTCTCTTTCCTCAGGCCAGTCCCTGTTCCCGCACCCTCCCACCATACTGCCATCAGACTTGCCTGGGCATGAAACCACAAGCAACGATACACTAATGCAGAGTGAGCACCTGTGGGGTTAAAAAATAAAACAATCCCTTGGTTGCTTTTTTAAAAACCACTGCTGTGCTAAATACTGATGTCCCTATTATAGGACAGATAAATGTGACCTGGGAATATTTCAAGGAAAATAAATATATAAACAATTCTGTTCTTGACAAAACAAACAGCTTAAAATGGGGAGAGTTGATTTCGGTGGGGACTCACAAGCCCTCCCACACCCCCCTTGGAAATAATGAGGCACGGTTTTCCCCAAAGGAATCAAGGGTTCAGCGCTCCTATCTCACCATCTTGCACAAAAAATATACATTAATGATAAACAGGCAGGATCACCTCTGTGGCGAGTCAGGACAGCACAAAAGTAGAGGCCACCCCGAATGGGGTCCTGCAACATTAAAAACAGTCCTGCCAGCTGAAGTGAGAGGCTGTTATAGAATAGAGCGGTGCTGCCAGATTCTGGACCGTCATGGCCTTAAGTACGGTAACCAAGCAACCCCCGAAAATGCCTGAGGCCACGGCCTTTAAAAACGGCGTGGGCATCACTTGACACACAAAGGACACACATTAATGGCGAGTGAAGCCTGATCTGGATACCTGTCACTGGCCACAGGAGGCAAAGAAGCAGAGCTCATTTGAAGAGGCGTGGATTTGTCACAAGAAGGGAAGGAAAATCGAGCTGGGATGCAGGAATTCACTTACAAATGGTACAATCCAAATGGACAAGTGCAATGGCCCCCATGATGTGACCTTTTTGGATGCCGGCAGGAAACCAAAGTGGTGGGGGGTGCCTCTGTCTTGAGCCCTGTGCTGCCAGGGATGGTCTCCGGATCATCCCTGTGACCCTACCCTGAACAAGTGGCTGGAAGATGCATGGATAACATCAGCCAGTTTATCCAGGCGGGAATTTGCGTGGTTTAATGTTGATTTAACGTCTACTTAGTGCCTTAAAATCATGCCTGTGGACCTACGTGCATCATTTCTCACTGGAAAGGTGTTCATCTGTTACACAGCTCCTCTTTCCAGCTATGTGGGTGCTCACTCTTTTCCCCCAGCAACAGCACACATTTTGTCTAATTAGACTGGAGGTGGGGGCGGTTGGCATTTGGGCGTGAAAACATGATGCCTGCTTAATGAAGATGCCGCTGATTCGACTATGCACGTGGGGGGGTTGGTACGCCAACCATTCACAAGCTGCAGTACCTGAATAGCACCACTGGGTGGTACACTGCACACACATATCAGAGGGCTGGGAAAGAATATTTTGTGCAGTGTCGTGACAATGGGTGACGGCTGCATCTAGGAAAGGCAGCAAACTGAAGCTCTCATCCCCTCCACCCCCACCAGGATGGAAGGTGGCCTATGGGGAGTTTTTCTGAACATGCAAAGTGCAACGAACTCTGAGCCTTAGGGACTCATTATTCTAACACACAAGTGGGGGGGAGGCATGCAAATTGAGTTGTTACACTTTCTGTCCTAACATGGAAGGCTAACACCTTGCTCTGTTGCGGTGATCTGATCTACTTCCACTGACATCATGTGTCTGGATAATCGTAAATTGGAGAGGGGCTGCATCACAGCCACATGCCCACCCCACAAGGTACAGTACAAGAAATGTTAAAGGAGCTACACTAACTCACACTTTGTGTGTCAATCTTCCAGTCTCTGAAGTTACTTCGGGGGGGAGGGGAGGTGCAACAGGACAGCCATCCATAACACCCCCTGTGGCTTTCAACAGAAAGGCTCTCTACAGCCCTGCATTAGCACTCAACACTGACGTGAAGAAAGTGAAGACTGATGTCGTCAATTATTTCAAAAGGCAGAAAGCCATCCAGACTGCTGGTGTGGGGGTGAAGGCTTAGACTCGACTATGCGCCAACAGAGACAGCAAATAAATACAATTACTGAGTCTGTGACATCTGCGCGTGTACAGGAGAACTGGCCCACCGAGGTAAAGCCTCATCCCACCAAGCAACCAGCATCATGCAGCCCGCAGTGTTACCGCCTGCTCTGAACAGCTTTCTCAGGGCCGTTAATCAAACGGAGACCATTTCTTCAGCACGGCACTGCTCCCAGGGTCACCTGGCCACATTCAGGGCTAGCTGTCAACTGCATCACACAGCCATTACAGCTTTCACAGTGGGTAAGTCGTGATTCATTCCGTACCTCCACCTGCATCTGTCTCCCGCCCCTTCACTCGCTAGTCCCCCCTCTCCTCACCCTCTATCTGCAGAGGGGGATCAGAACACTGCTCTGGGGCTCAAGGACTCTGACGCTTAAAGACAGCGGACAGCCAATTTGCAAGGCTGTGTGTGGTGGCCAGATACCTATGCGGGGGCGACAGTGAAGCTGCCCACTACATTAACAATACCCAAATCCCCATCCACCTTCAAGAAACATGGCCACAGAAATATCTGGGCATAAGTCTGTATGGTGTATAGTGCTGACAAACTGAGGAAAGTGCCGGAGACCCTTTAGCACAACAGAACTAATCTGCAGTCATCTATAATATTTCTTTTTAAAAACAGCTCCCTCTCCACATACACAGACACATTTACAGGTGTCTAATATACAGCGATTTAATCTGTAAGTCACATGAAATCCCACATTCAAGCTAGTTAAGGTGACAAGCTTTGATGTGATTATAGTCAGCTGGGATCGCCAGCTCCCTCCCTCAGCTGATGTGGGGGGGTCAAGTTGTCACCAATTTTCATACAGATATTTTCTAGAAGGAATTAAAAAGGAAATACCAAAATATTTTAATAGCAAAATCTCAAAGCAAGTACATATACCATGTGGAAACCATGAGGAAATGAGTAGGAAATCATGTGGAAGCCATAAGGAAACAATTAGGAAGCCACGTGAAAGCTGTAAGGAAACAATTAGGAAGCCATGTGGAAGCTGTGAGGAAACAATTAGGAAGCCATGTGGAAGCGGTGAGGAAACAATTAGGAAATCATGTGGAAGCCAAGTGGAAACGATCAGGAAGCCAAATGAAAGTCAAGTGGAAACGATTAGAAAGCCAAATGGAAGCCATGAGGAAAGTATGTGGAAAAACCGTTAAATACAATTCATAATAAATGTTGTCCTGGTAAGACTTAAGACGCAGTCAGCACTTCATGGGTCTCAGTTTCATAACCTCAGAGCCATATGATCTAAATATGTATACTGAATCGGACAGACTTATTGGTGAAGGCATAATGGATGAGAGACAGGAAAGGGACTCACCAGCAGATAGGAAACAAACACACTAAAATAAATCCAAATAGATAAATAGTGACAAAAAAGACAAGGATACACAACAGGAAAATACATGGATATACTAAAGGCAAAGACATCAGGAAAAAACATATAGACACACCAAGGGAAAAGATATGGACAGGCTGAGGAAACAGACACAGACGCACCAGAGGAAAAAAAAAAGACACAGACACACCAAGGAAAAGAAAATGAACAAACCATAGAAAAGACACAGATGCACCAGGGAAAAAGACATGGACACAACCTAGAAAAAGACAGACATACCAAGAAAAATGACATGGACACACCAGGGAAAAGGACATGGACACACCAGGGAAAAGGACATGGACACACTAGGGAAAAGGACACGGACACAACCAGGGAAAAGGACATGGACACACTAGGGAAAAGGACACGGACACAACCAGGGAAAAGGACATGGACACATCAGGGAAAATGACATGGACACACTAGGGGAAATGACATGGACAGACCAAGGAAAAGGACACATCAAGGAAAAGGACACGGACACAACCTGGGAAAAGGACATGGACACACCAGGGAAAAGACATGGACACACCAAGGAACAGACACAGATGCACCATGGAAAAAGACACAGACGCACCAAGGAAAACGGCATGGACACACCAGGAAAATGGCATGGACACACCAGGAAAAGACATGGACACACCAGGGAAATGACATGGACAGACCAAGGAAAAGGACACAGACACAACCTGGGAAAAGGACATGGACACACCAGGAAAAGACATGGACACACCAAGGAACAGACACAGATGCACCATGGAAAAAGACACAGACGCACCAAGGAAAATGGCATGGACACACCAGGAAAAAGAACATGGACACACCAGAAAAAAGAACATGGACACACCAGAAAAAAGAATATGGACACAAGGCGTGTAGGGTAGCCCACCTCTTTCACAGGAGCGGCCCAGGAAGCCAGTCCCTGAGCAGTCACACACGTAGCGGTTCCAGCCCTCACGGCACACGCCACTGTTCTGGCATGGGTTGCTCAGGCACTGCTTGGGTGGCTCCTTTGTGCAGGAGGGCTTGACACCAGCGGCTTTCTGCACTTCGGCTATGCGGCGCACATCCTTGCTCTGGCCGTCGATGAAGAGGTCACGGATGCAGCCCACGTAACCGTAGTTGAGCAGCGCTGTCCACACCTCGGTGGGGAACACCAGGCCCACGCGGTTCTCTGGCAGCCCGCCCAAATACAGGTGGTCATCCAGGTCCAAGATCTCGCTTTCACCAGGTGCTGTGTACGGCGTTCGCAAGGTGTTGATGGAGATGGTACCTGGAAAAGCAAGGCAGGTGAGAAAATAATAATGATAATGAAAATGCATAAGTGACTGGATAATAATCATCTAATAACTACAGTACACCATATAAAACAGTACAGTATGTATTTTGATGTTTTTGCCCAGAGCATGTCAACACCACCCCGCCCCCCCAAAAAATCGTACTTAATATCCAGAGAGTAATTTTCCATATATTTTCCATTTCCATCCCCTCTACGACTGACATCATAAAAACTAGGTGTCGGTTTATCATGTCATGCAAGTAAAAGTGAAGATTTATCAAAGATTCATCAGACCCGGTCATTTGTTTTTTCTTTTAAGGAAAACAAGCAGCGGGTCATTTTCATTTCCCCCCATCCCTCGTTCCTCTGCTGCGCGCATAAAAACGTAACCGACCGCGCCTTTTTCCCACCGGTGATTTATCGGTTTCATTCAGATTTAATTCGCGACCTAGAACACGGTAAACAACGGGCTACATGACCGGACTGCCAAGGCGCCCGAGACGGAGGGGCCCGACGCCGGCCGTGATTGATTTTACGCGGAGCGGCGAGCCCGGGGCCCACGCCCACCGCGGGACGGTAATTAATGCCGGGTGCCGCATCCCCTCCTGCGAGCCATCGCTCTGAAGAGCGACCGGGTCCCAGCAAACACGGCTCCAGTCAGGGGGGGGGGGGCAGCGTGAGGAAAGTAATCTATTTTTCTGCGCGAGACGGGCCAAGTTTGCAGTACATATGAACACGAGAACCCGCGTCCGGCGAGCCGCTTGTGCGATCGAAGGGCGCGTGCACGTTGCCCGCGTGACGTGCGGAACCGGCTTTCCGGACTGTCATTTATAAACCGTCACTGTGAAGGAAGCAGTTTTCATTTTAAATTCCCATTAGACATTCTGTAAGTTAAAACATTACCATGTAATTCACATATCAGACTATATTTTACAGTAGGTGTTAACGTGTGTTAAACACGGGGTATTGTGCGGATTAATTTCCAACAAGATAAAAATAGCATTAAATCAACGCGTAAAATAAAATAAATTAAAACGCACACACACACACAAAGACTGCATCACTTTTCCATGTCAAACATCAAAGCCCCCATTTAGAAATCCTGGCATATCCTCAGAGACAAAAGGTAACAGTGACACGAATATAACAACAGCACGATGACAAACCGCCTCTACTCTCCCCTGGCTTGCTTACCGCGACGCTAATTCATTCGCTCGCTCGCTGAATAATGCATGTGGAGGGGGGGACATAGCATGGTTTGTTTTAAATGTGCTCAAGGAGTAGTATTCCAAGTTTCCTCTGAGGTGTTAGGATGCAGACGTCCACAACC
The DNA here is from genome assembly GCA_026777045.1 of Hyperopisus bebe. Classification (NCBI taxonomy): domain Eukaryota; kingdom Metazoa; phylum Chordata; class Actinopteri; order Osteoglossiformes; family Mormyridae; genus Hyperopisus; species Hyperopisus bebe. Next base: position 20,352,779 of record JAODJW010000062.1, on the reverse strand, counting down.
AAAGAGCCGTCAGTCTGAATCCTGCTCAACTTGCTGCAAACGACACCGTGTGGCAACAGCGAAAACAAAGATGCATTATGGGCAATAGCTCACCCCATACAGTATGTTACCTCCTGACAGGCCTTATTTTCCAGTGGCAACGTCAACCTCTTCCTCTGTAATTATCATATACAGAAATACTTTTTCAAATGTCTCCAGATAAACTCTGATTAAAGGATGAGAGAAACATAGGTCCATCTTCCCAGACAGAGACCAAAACACACAAAAGAGAAAAATAGCAGCCACGTTAATCTGACCTCAACACGGGAAAAAAAAGATCTCCTGGGTGGCCTTTTACTGTAATATTATTATTTTGCCAAGCTGCAAGAAAGCACCTTGGACCATCAACCATTTCAGATTATTCAGATTCCTTATGAATAATTAGCTTAGATAAAACCATGCCAGTCGAGTTCAACTGTCACTGCTTTTGTTGACCGTCTAGCTGATGCTGGGCAGCTCAGTTGACACATTACGTCTAGTGTCTGAGCCCCAAGCCCTGGTGCCTCATCCATCCATCCATCCATTTCCTCTACCCACTTCAGGGGTGCAGGCATCTTGAGCCTACCGGCATAAGTCAGGGAGTAACCCAAGATGGGGAACCAACCCACTGCAGGGCTCTCACACCACTCACACACACACACACATTCACTCCTATAGAAGCCCAGGGCAGAGACCCAAACCCCAGTCTCAGACATGAGAAACAACAATGCTATCCACTGCATCCCCACTCTGGCTGCAACCCTAAGCTGCACACTCTGCAGCTACCAACATGATGATGGTAATGGCTGGGTGGCTTAATACCCCCCCAGGTTACCACTAATGGACCTGCTCAATCATACTCATTACGGGGCAACCTTCCCCCCTCCCCCTCAACTCACCCATTATGGCGAGGTGGGCAGTCAAGCCGTCAATTCCTGGCCCACCGTCCCCAGACACGAGGTCCGCACTCAGCGCCAGAAAAAGAGACTACTTCCTCCCAGATAGATTTCCTGGGGCTTTTGCTCATCTCTGGGAAGGTGGAATTCCCCAAGATTCTGTTGCTGGGGATAGCCATAAAAACTCCGATACAAGCTATACAGCGAACAGGATCGACGGGTTCAAAGTCCACACAGCAGAAATATCGGCATCTTGTGCCATCCCTCCTCCAGCTGGATGGCAAATGAAATCTGAGAGTACAAGAGCGCTTCTTTATAGGGATACCAAAGAGGTGTGGGTTGCCCTGTTCTCCTCCCCTCTTGTTATTGCTGTACTTGAAATGAACATCAGCCCCAATCTAGGTTCTGGCCTGCTATGAAGATGGAAAATAAGATAAATGGGAAGGAAAACAGAAGAGAAGGATAGTGAAATGGCCGGAAAATGACGCAAGCTATTCTCTGGTAGTGTGGATGAGAAGATAAGCTCAGAGTGGATGCCTAAATGGAAACAGGCTGTAAAAAGAGCTGCCAGTTAGCATGCTAGTCGGCCTCATAGGCCCAGCCTGCTGTTTAGAAGAAATAGTTTGATTTTTATATGCTTCAGTGGTTTTATTTGGTCAGTATTGGACAGTCTTGTCCCTTAAAATTAGCATCCTGTTCTGGCCAACTTATTACATGCCTGGAAAATAATGCAGAAACTCAGAGAGTGGGGGTTGTGGGAATATGGCACCAGTGAACCTCTAAGCATTTGAAGGGGGGGATGGAAGCAGCAGCCACTGGCCACGTTTGGTGTAATTTCACTCATGGATGAACAGGGCAGCCAGAGGCGTGACGGTGTCACCCAGGCCACGTGTCCTCGCTTATGGCGTCCCTGCTTTGTCACCGACCCCCGGGCCTCGGCCAGTCCCTGGGGAGCGGAAACCGTATCCTGTTCCTTTAAGGTCAACAGCATGTCATTTTACACTATATCTAATCTCAGAGGTGACAAAGGACGGGGTGGGGGCTGTCCACAGTAGGACCAGGTTTGGTTGCTTTTGTTAGAAAGGACAGAGTCTTGCTGTGTTAATAAAACATCTGAGAGGGCGATAAAAAGGCTTGATTTCTAACTTTGCACTGCTGTGATCTCCATTTTGTTACAAGTCGGACACACAATCAATAAATGGATGGGGGCGATGGGCCCTTTGGTATCGCAGGTTTGGATCGTTTAATCTTCCAGACCCCAAAAAGTTCCCTGGAGACCCAACATGCCAAAGTCTGTGCAACTGTTGCCATACTTAACATGTAAAGGTGTTATGCATGGCCATGAGTCATTTTGTGAGCAGCACAGACAGGTACATTCTTTCTTTTTGTGTTTGTGGGTGGGGGGGGATTATTCTTATCTCTCTCATGCTCATAAATAAGTGAAGTTTGATAAACCATCCAGCAGGGTCCGTTATGCTCTCCCATCACACTCTCCTCATCGATGTAACCATCCACCTCAGTGTTAGAAGGGCTGCCACAGACACGAACGCCAGGGGCGCCCACCTCGTTACGTCTCAGGCGGGCGCTAACGCACACCCATAAACTGATCTCTGGCATGTAATTGTAATTTGTCTTTTGCTAATGTTCAATGCTTCACTGAATACCAGATGAAACAACTTAACCTGCATTTGACGATTAAAAGACAGCCTGGAGTAAAAATAAATAGCAGAATCATTTACCCCAACTCTCTACCATGAGAAAGACAATTAATTTATCATACATTAGTAATACTGAACTACAGAAATGGTTGTAAGTTTCACATTTAAATGTATATGAAGGATTCAATGGGTAACACTGTCGTCTAACACGTCCAGGGCTGGGGGTTCGAATCCTGCCTTCATGCTGTGAGATAGTGCCTTCAGATAGTCCAGCGGACTGCCCTTGCCACCCCATGTTTCATGGGACATGCTCTGGTGGGCCAGCACTGCAGAAGTGCCTATGGAAGATGTATGGATGGATGGATGAATGTGCTCCTTAGTGCAGACATGCAGTGAAGAACATCTCAAATGCTAACTGGTCTCTCTCTTATAAAACCAAATGCAAATCCCCCCCCCCCATTCCCCCGTCTGCTGAGTATGCACTCTGACCTCTGTCCTGGAAACCCAATTTTAACATGAACCGGACAGGCAACACTTTCATGCTGCGCATTTCCAGGATGACAATCAGAAGCTTCTAGATGCTTCTCTGTCTTGCGGCCCATAGATAATTACATCCCTCCATCAGCATCATGCCATTATGTTTTAATTATTTTTTTAAGGCAGAAATGGTCTTTGACATTACGATCACACACCGCTGAAATCTGCTTGGCGTGTTACAGGGTTTAGCGTGCCAGTCAGTGCGTCAGCACACACAAACCACATTCAGCCCCCGCAAGCCTTCAGCAACACGCAAAGACAAATGTGCTCGAAAGTTAAATTTAACTAGCTAATTATCAGTCATTTCACACTGGTTAAAGACTTGACTCTATATAGAGGGCACATTATTCATACTCCGTGACAGGTCCTGAAATATTTAAAGCAAGCATGCGATAATTAAAATGCCATTCATTCATAATTTCTAGATTAATTTAAGGTATCACAGAAATAACTGAATATTTTAAATAAATAGTTTAAAGTCGGTATTATGTCAGAAATCTCAGGAAAAAAGGTAAAGATGCCAAAAATCCAGGGAATGAGTCAGCGCTGTAATGAGAGCAGTGGGGAGCAGTTTTGCTTACTGTCTAATATGAGAGGAATGGAGAAAGGTCGCGTCTCACAGACACCTTCACCCACGTCAAGAAAGTCATATCATCGGGGCAATTTACCACCGGTGCTGAAGTTAAGTGCCATGTGTCTGTGGCCTTAATCTCTGAATTTCCATTAGCATGCCATTTAAATTCTATCTGTGATGATATTCATTATTAATGTGCATGACCTGTATTTTTGTGAGCCCAGGGAAGCAGATGACTATGAGACCAGATCAACTCAGCAGATCAATAACCTCTCATCCTCCCCTGCTTCCCCCATTCTGCGGGGGTCTGAGTGTCAGTGCCCAGACGCTCGATTACTGGAGTGAATGTGTGCATGTGTGTGTGTGTGTGTGTGTGTGTGTGTTGGGGGGGTGGCACTAGGGATGAGGGGGTGGGGCTGAAATGTCATTACCACACTATTCGGTAGAACGTGTCTTGTGAGAGACAGACCTTGGTTACCATGGCAACTCAGCCGGAGCAGACTCCGGGAGGGTTAGGTAAAACAGTGAGACGTATATAGGGTGTTGGGATTTATTTCTCATTCGTGGCCGCATCAGACAGCTATTTTCAGGACTGCTGGGGTAAAGCGCTGAAGTGTCTGTGAGCTGAACGCACAAATGTGACATGTGCTTCTCATGACACAGTGACACGTTTGAGGCATGCCAGATTTCAGAATCAGAGGTGGGACATCAAGACATTCCTTAATCCATCTTAAACACACACCAAAGGTCACCCATATACTTGGAATTTTCACTCAAAATTCACAATCCGAGTATTCTACTGTATATATAATAAACATTTTAAATGAAACATGCATTTTGAGCGAGGACAAAAAAGTAAATATATATGCATTGCATAAAATTATATGAAAATAAGGGGTGGCATGGCGGTGCAGTGGTTAGCACTGTTGCCTCACACCTCTGGGACCCAGGTTCCGTGTGTGGAGTTTGCATGTTCTCCCCATGTCGTCGTGGGGTTTCCTCCGGATACCCTGTTTCCCCCCCACAATCCAAAGACATGCTGAGGCTAACTGGAGTTATCAAATTGCCCATAGGTGTGCCCATAGGGATAAGCTCCAGACCCCCCGTTTCACATATACGAATAAAGAGGACTGAACGTCCAAATTGTGTTCCTTGGGCTCCTGTTTCATATCCGCAACATATTTTTTTTTTTCTGCATGCCAATTCCGCCTAGTACGACTTCTGGCCGCTACTCCTACCGCGCAGCAGCATGGCGTGCGTACTCCCAGCATCCTAGTTCTTTGTATTTGCGAATTCCCTTAAAATGATGTTGAATAACGACTTACAAACATTTCAAGTTACGAACAGCCTTTCGGAATGTATCTCATTCGTAAGTAGAGGAGCGTCAGGATATTTTTATATATAAACATCATTAATTTCTGTACTGTAAATGCTTCTGCAAGTCTTGACATTTAATTATCCGTTAGCGATGAATTATACATAGCATTTAATAATATATAGTATTGTGCACCAGCAAAGTTTGTTTCAAACCATAACCCATATACTCTTAAAGTACCACACACTACGCAACAATAATGCATTTTACCTACACATTCAGAAAGAAGAATACCACGAAAGGCCACAGTCCATCAGACTGTAACCATGTACTCTAAAAGGACTATGTACCACATAATTCATGTTGTAACCATATACTCCGAAATAGCTCGAAACACTGCGTAAGAATACTCTCTGTAACACCATGTAACATGCCATACTATACCCTAACGCCAAAAAGCATGAAATCAAGCCAACAAACATTGTAACCAGAATATTAAATAACCTTGAGCAAGTTAAGCTCAGGTGGGGTGGGGGCTTGGTACTCAAATGTATCCCATAATTTGTCTGTCAAAGCCCAGTCCTGACAACCCGACTTGGGCTGCTGTTTTCCGCTCACTTTGCACCACCCCCTCTGTCCTTCCTAACCAGTTCCCTCCACCCCCCTTTTATTAGATAATAATAATTATTAATACAGTTTTTTCCAATCATTTTCACACTTGTCTCAATACCATGTCCACTTTTTCACAACACTTCACACAGTGGGCTG